>OX451737.1:399616435-400822128 GCA_948472305.1 Vicia faba | reverse complement strand
ATATATATATAATATATATACTTAGGGCAAAAATACTAAAATACATACATTTTTCATTTTATTAATATTTGATGTGGAAAATACTTTCTTTATGAATATACTCCATTTTATTTTATTTTATATAATTATTAAATATTATACATATTAAATAGTTAATATATTTACTTAATAAAAATTAGGGTTTCACCCTTAAAATACAAAAACTCCAAAAAATAATACCTTTTTATTTTTATTTATTTAATATGAATAATACTTTTTCACACATATAAAAAACCTTCCTTTTGCATTTTGCATCTTGATTCTATTTTTCCATTTAATTTATGCCTTTAATTATATTGTAAAATATTCAAAGAAATGATGTAATAGCTAGGTTTAATTTCTTGTCTAAATATCCCCCATTTGAAACATTTGTACCCCCCTTCCCATATTGTGTTGTAATAGTGTAGGAATTTTACTTTTCGCACTTTAAACGCTTTCTAAATATACCATGCTAGAATTAGGGTTTGTATGCAAATAAAAAGAACAAAATAGCTTGACCTAATTTCAAGATAAATGAGCATGAAATATGGACAACACATATCACACTTGCACCCCTAGGGTATTCCACTTTGTTGCCTTCAAATATTTGGGCCATATTGCATGTTAGGTTTCTTTGGGTAAAACAAACAATCAAATGATCATAGTCCCTCGATGACGCTTTCGAAAAGTTGCCTAAAAATGATCAAGTCCCTTTCAAAGTAAAATTGCCCAAAGACACTTAGCACTATTGCAATTATGGTCTAAACGATGACCCGCGCCCGTCCCTTTCACCTCCTAATACAAGATTGTCCACCAAATGCAATGGTAAAACAAAATTGTTAAAAGGGTTAAAAACATAAACAAAAATCTTTGAGAACTTTAGGTTAGATAACTCTTAAGTACTTGTCCATTTGCAAAAGAAAACACTTGCCTATTTTCAAACCACACTTCACAAACACTTCCAAAACAAACTTTCAAAAAACCTTGAAACATCTTTTCAAAAAGATAAACACCTTTTGTAAAACGTTCGAGTAAAGAATTGTTACAAGGGTAGCCTATACAAGGCATCTTTTTCAAAACCTTTTCAAAAGTCACACACAAAGCACCATTTCAAACAATTGAAAACCAAGGCAAGTTGATCTAAGCAAGTACCTAAGAGCCCATGGATAACCATGGATAGAAAGGGTGCTAATACCTTCCCTTTCTATAATCTACTCCCCGAACCCAAGAAAAATCTCAAAGGTTTTTGCTGTGCTTTTTAAACCTTTCCTTAGGATAAAATAAAAAGTCGGTGGCGACTCTTGCTCAACCGAAACATTTGCGAAAACAAACGCAAAACCACAGTCAGTTCTTCCACCGTATCACAACAAGTATATGTACAAACAAATCACACAAGTTCCTAGTTTCAGGCTTGCATGGGGTTTCATAGTAAGTACCCTCTTGAAGTTTAGTTGGCTCAACTTGTCCTATAAATAGTAACCGGGTTCTAAGGAGCTCAATATCACTGGATTATTTTCTGTGTTCATTATTTCAGTTTAGCCACTTTACTGGCGACCGGAATATTCCAAGAAAACAACTCTCAATGAGTGTAGTATCGAGTATCTACCAACTTCAGACTGCACCAAAGTCGGTCATCTCACTACCCCTAAAAAAGGCCAAGATGGTCAAGTAAAGGTTCTAAAAGTCCATTAGTGCTTCATGACATCACTCAGCGGCCCCGTATTCTCTTTGATTGACTCAAAGGCTACCGGTACCCATAAATATGTCGCACTAATATAGCTATTGCTTCAACCATGTCGGTATACCCCGCACAGTTTCCACAATGTATTGCTATTTACCTATGAATGTTTCCCAAATCCGGGTAGAGGATTTCAAAGCCAAACAATAGAACCAAATTTAAAGCAATCAATTCAAGCAAGATAAGCATGTAAAGGTGATCTAAAACCCTAAGGTAACCCCAATTTTAGATTACTCCCCAGCAGAGTCGCCAGTTCTGTGATACGGTGGGAGAGCTGACTTGAGGTTTTGCGTTTGTGTTCACAAATGTTTCGGTTTAGCAAGAGTCGCCACCGACTTTTTATTTTATCCAAAGGAAAGGTCAAAAAGCACAGGAAAGACCTTTGAGATGTTTTCTTGGGTTCGGGGGGTAGATTATGAAAAGGGAAGGTGCTAGCACCCTTTTCATCCATGGTTTTCCATGGGCTCTTAGTTACTTGTTTAGATCACTTGCTTTTGCTTTTCAATTGTTTGAAATGGTGCTTTGTGTGGTTTTGAAAATATTTTGAAAAGAGGCCTTTGTCTAGGAAACCTTTGTAATGATTCTTGTTGGAATATATACAAAGGTGTTTGTCTTTTGAAAAATGTTTCAATGTTCGAAAGTTTGTTTTGGGAAAATGTTTTGAAATTGTGTTGTGATGTGTTTTTGAAAATAGCAAGGATGTTTGCAAGTTTGATCCAGTAACTAGGAGTTGTCTACCCTACTCAAAGATCTTTCCTACACATTTTTAACCCTTTGACATTGTTGTTTTACCATTGTATTTGGTAAACAACCTTGTGTTTGGATGTTAAACGGGATGGGTGCGGGTCATCGTATGACCATGATAACAATGTTGCCAAGTATCTTAGCAAGTTCTGTGGGACTAGATCATTTTTGTATAGGCGACCAAAATAGCGTCATCGAGGGACTATGATCTTTTGTTTTGTTTTTGTTTTGCCAAGATACCTAGCATGCATACCATGGCCATGTTTTTAAGGCAACAAGTGGATGAAACCTTAGGGGTGCTTGTGTGCATTGTGTTGTCATTTTTCATGCTTTTTTGTCTTGTATTTAGTCAAGCTATTTGTTTGATTTTGGTTATCATACAAACCTTAATCTTACTATCATGCATATTTGAAAGCAATAAAGTGCGTAAAAGTAAATCTACAACTATTACAACATTGATATGGGGAGGGGGATACAAGTTTGAATAGGGGGATATTTGCAAGAAAATAAAAGCCCTAATTCAACTATTACAACCAAATTGAATTCATTGTACAAAAGATAAATTGACAAATATTTAAATGGACAATTAAATATAAATATGCAAAAAATGATTTTTGTATTATTTTTATGTATGTAAAAATAAATTATTTAATGTCCTAAAAATATTAAAAATATTAATGGTTATTTTTTGGAAAGGGTGAAGAAACCCTAATTTTTGTTTTAAGAAGATATATATTCTAAATATTTGTTTATTCATTTATGTACAAAGAAAATAAATAAAAATATTCACAAAAATATTAAAAAATAAGATATGTGAGAAAATATTATTTTATATGTATAAATAATAAAAATAAAAATATGTAATATTTTTATAATATTTACAAGTTTTTATTTAAGAAAATAAATATATTAAACCTAATAAACTAAATATTATGCCAAAAATAAAATAAAAAATAAAATAAAATGTGAAAATTTAAGAAAATATTTTTGGTAATTTTTAATGTTTAGAAAAATAAATAAAAGTCAGAAAATAAAAAATAAAAAGAAATAAAAAAAATGAAAAAATAATGAAATGGGCCAAGGGGGTGTAAACAACAAGCTAAGGGGTGAAAATAGCAAGCCAAACCAAGGCCCAGCCCAGATCCTCTTCATCCCTGTCCTCTAGAACAAGAAATACGTGCGCCATAGTTCAAATCTCTATCTCCTACATACGTGCTCAAAAACAAAAACTTGCAACATGAAAGTTATAGAGCATGATCATACGATTCTAACCATGTAAAAAACTTAATCTAACTCTCAAAGACCAGAGAGAATTTCTCTGGCCCTAATTTCTAACCTAGTTTTTTTAGAAAGTTCATCATTCAAATTCTCCCAGCTCAGTTAACTTAAATGAATTCTATGCATATGTACAACTCAAAGGCAATGAGGACTACATTTTTTATTCACAAACCTAAGCCTAATGATTCTTAAATAGAGAGATAGAAGTTTGAACTTTACCTGTTTCAGTCAAGCTCGAGTATGGAAATGTAGGGGTTGTGAGTGAGGCCTGAGATACTTGTGAGCTTGCTTGAAGTTCCTTTGAGCTTTCCCAATGCTTAGCCTGCTTTGAAATAGCTTGAATATGCTTGTAGAACTCAACCTGCAAAGTCAGAATTTGAAAATGGTGAAGTGTGTAAATGGAGTTACAGTAACTTGGGAATGGTTGGGATAGCTTAGGTATGTTGTATGGAGTGTGTTGGAACTGGCTGCAAGCAAAACACACGAGTGGATTTTATTTTGGCAATCAAACTGCAGAACCTTCCCTATTTTGACAAGAACTTGTGTTTTGGTGTATTTGGGTGTTTTGAGAACTTGCTAGCTCGTGTTTCTGGCTTGGTGTGTTATGTAAAACTTGTTTCAAATGTCTACAAACTTTGGTTTTAACAAATACAAGAGTTGTGGTCATTTTGCAAGTTGACTTGGTTTTGAAGTAAAAGGTGATTTTGACAATGCTATGGCCTGTACAGGCTAGCTCCAAGCATGCTGATAGTTGGTGTACTTTCCCTGATATTTTTGGATATGGTTTACTGCAAAAGATTAAGTCCAATGCTCAAGACAAACAAAATTGCTAAAGTAGTGCTTTATGTAAATGGCATTGTTGCCTTTTTTTCCAAAAATGGATTAATCCTTTGTATAATGCTTCATTGATCAGAACAATGCTTCTAACCAATGTGTTTGCATTTAATTTATGAGTGTGGAAGGGTTTAAGGACATGTAAACAAGTACAAGCAAGGTTGGACAGAATTTGCAATTTGTATCAACATGAAAAATGCCATGGACAAAAGTAAGAAATGGCCATTTTCGTTTCTTCGATTCTCCCTAACCATAAATGATTTTGGAGAGTTCTTGGACATTTTGGAAATCTTGTAAAATGTTATACAATCCATATTTGAAATACATTTTGAAATTCCACATGGAACTATGTGAAAAATTGCCATGAAGATAGGTCAAAATCCTGCCTAAACTAGGACAAAATTTCACTAAGTTAAAAGTTCCATGGACCCTTGTTCACAAAATCATAACTTGAGATCCAAGCACCATTTGAGAAAACTTTGTGAATCAAAGTTGTAGATTTTGTGGAGGACTACAACTTTCATGTTGGAAGTTTTCTTTGAATCCAATTTCATCATGGTGATAAAATTGGGAAAAGTTGGGAAAAAATAAGAAATTTTCATAACTTAGAAAATTTTAAGTTATGAAATTTTTCAATCTTAAACCCTAATTTCCAAAATTAGGTTTCTTGGTGAACAAGTTTCATGTTTTGACACATCTTGATGAAAAATGACCCTTGGCACTTGATTTTGACGAAAAAGTCAAAGTTTGACTTTTCAGTGTATAGTTGATTTTTGATCAGTTGACTAGAAAATTCATCTGTCAATCCAATGCTTTTGAGATCTTTTGAACCTTGTGATTAGGTCAAGATGATGCCATTGAGTCCTTGAATCCATGCTTGAACCCAATTTGCCATTGGCTAGGTTAAAAATCAGAAATTGCCCTTCTACAGTCAAAACCCTAAAAATGACCATTTTGCCCTTTTGATGATCTGATCAAATTTCTTGAGGAGTTGTGGTCCAAACTTGATCAAATAGTTCATATGAGCCTATAATGTTTATGTGGATAAAAAATTATGAGGTTTGACTGTAAATTGGCCACAGTTGACTTTTCCCCAATACAGTTGATTTTTACATCATCTGTCCAATTGACTGGGCAAAAATTTGATTCAAAGCTTGAAACTTGGTATGAGAAATCTTATAAGTCCAACATGAAGTATTAAAGTCAAATTAAGCATTAAAATTCCAAAAATCCCTGTGCAAACTCAAACCCTAATTTCAAGTCAACAGTGCAAGGAGATGTCTTGAGCAGAGCAAACCCTAATCTTGTCTGGAGTCCAAAGAGTCTTGTGAGGGGAAATATTGATAAAATGAGAGGGAAAATTTTGGGTTACAACACATGGCCTCCATAAGGGGCGTCATAACAATGAGAAATAATGTTTTCAATTTCGCTCTTTGGGACGCATCTTCGGAAAATACCGTCGACACTTCTCTTGAATAGTAAAGGTTCATCCCAAAAGTAATGTTTCAGATCGTGAAAGAACTTTTTCTTTTGTTGATAGGTCAGATCAGGGGGTAGGATTTTAGAGGCTAAGTAATTTGTTATATCTGCATACCATGGTAAGGTCTGATTTGTTCGGACAGTGTTTATAATTTCGTTCATATTATTATCTATTGCGTCTTGGCTTTCTTGTAAATCATGGCTAACGGCATGTGTGTCATGTTCTAAAAGTAATTGGTTTGGATTTAATTCAGGGTTTTCTACGTTGGAACCTCTTAAGTCCATCTGAGCTAACAGACGTTCATACGGGAAGTCATCGTTAATGGGCACCTCCTCTGGTTTCAGCCTCTCCATTCGAGATAAATGGTCGGCTACTACGTTCTCGGTGCCTTTCTTGTCTTTAATCTCTAAATATAACTCTTGTATAAGTAGAATCCATCTCAATAGTCTTGGTTTTGAATCTTGATTGGTTAGCAGGTATCTAATAGCTGCATGGTCTGTATAAATGATTATTTTCGTGCCCACGAGGTAGGAGCGAAATTTGTCCAGTGCAAAGACTACAACTAAAATTTCCTTTTCTATGGTCGCGTAATTCATCCGTGCAGGGTCCAGGGTTCTACTTTCATAGTATATCGCATGAAGCTTCTTATCTCTTCTTTGTCCCAGGACTGCACCTACGGCGTAATCACTCGCGTCGCACATAATTTCAAATGGCAGTCTCCAATCGGGTGGTTGCATGATTGGTGCAGATATAAGAGCCATTTTTAATTGGTTAAATGCCCTTAGGCATTTGTCATCGAAATCGAATTCAATGTCTTTCATAAGGAGGTTAGTTAGAGGTTTGGAAATTTGCGAGAAATCTTTTATGAATCGTCGGTAGAAACCGGCGTGTCCTAAGAAACTACATATTTCTCTTACTGTTTTAGGGGGTTGTAAGTTTTCTATGACTTCTATCTTTGCTTTATCGACTTCAATCCCCCTCTCAGACACGACGTGTCCTAGCATAATTCCTTATTTGACCATAAAGTGGCATTTTTCCCAATTCAGAACGAGGTTCACTTTCACGCATCTCTCCAAAACTTTCTCTAAATTTATTAGACAATCTTCAAAACTCTCTCCACATACAGAGAAGTCATCCATAAAGACCTCCATGATATTATCTATGAAATCAACAGAAATTTCCATCATGCATCTCTGAAATGTGGCGAGAGTGTTACATAATCCAAACAGCATTCGTCTGTAGGCGAAAGTTCCATAAGGACATGTGAATGTTGTTTTCTCTTGGTCATCGGGGTGAATAGGAATTTGAAAAAATACCGAGTAACCATCTAGGTAGTAGTAATGAGAGTGCTTAGCCAATCACTCAAGTATTTGATCAATGAATGGTAGAGGAAAATGGTCTTTACGAGTGGCTTTGTTTAGCTTCCTATAGTCAATGCACATTCTAACTCTGCTTACGGTTCGTTCCGTTATAGCTTCGCCTGCTTTGTTTGTCGTGACTGTTATACCTCATTTCTTTGGTACACAGTGGACTGGGCTTACCCATTGACTATCAGAGATTGGGTATATGATTCCTGTGTTCAGAAGTTTTTTTACTTCGTCTTTAACTACGGTACTCCATATTAGGTTAATTCTACGTTGATGTTCTCTAGAAGATTTGTGGTCATTTTCCAACATAATGCGATGCATACAAATGGAAGGACTTATTCCTTTGAGATCCGTAATGTTATATCCCAAGGCAGATGGGTATTTTCTTAAGACTTGTAATAATTTGTCTGTTTCTTGTTGTCCTAAGTCTGCATTGACAATTACTGGTTGTTTAAGCTCGGTGTCGAGGAATTCATATCTAAGGGTCTTAGGTAATAGCTTAAGATCCAAGGTTGGTTTTCTCGGACAAGGCATGTGGTCAGGTGTTAGAGCTAAGCATTCTCTTAGATTGTCGTCTCGGTATTCGGGACACCATTCGTTATCTTCGAATATTAGAGGTGTGGGAATCTTCATGGTTTTAGAACAAGGTATCAGTTCCCATTCAATTTCCCTCACACATTCGTCCACGATGTCTACCAGATAACATGTGTCATCTATGGCAGGCACTTGTAGGAACTGTGTCAGATTAAATTCTACTTTCTCTTCACCTACTTCAAAAGTTAGTTTGCCTTTCTTTACATCTATGATGGCTTCAGCGGTAGCTAAGAATGGTCTTCCTAAAATAATAGGTGTACTTTCGTCTTCTCTAATGTCCATGATTATGAAATCTGTAGGGATGTAGAACTAACCTATTCGTACGGGAACGTTCTCTAAGATTCCTACTGGGTATTTAACAGAGCCGTCTGCCAATTGAAAGGACATCTTTGTTGGTCTTAGTTCTCCCATTTCAAGTCTGTTGCATATGGACAAAGGCATGACGCTAATACTAGCTCCTAAATCACACAGAGCTTTGTCTATGACAAACTTTCCTATATGACAGGGTATAGAGAAGCTTCCAGGATCTTTCAGCTTAGGAGGCATCATGTTTTGGATAATTGCGCTACACTCGGCAGTAAGTGTGACTGTTTCCTTATCTTCTAGCTTTTTCTTGTTAGATAAGATTTCCTTGAGGAATTTGGCGTAGGAGGGCATTTGAGTTATAGCTTCTGTGAAAGGAATTGTTATATTAAGTTGTTTAAGAAGTCCAACAAATTTTTTAAATTGCCCTACGTTCTTAGGTTTAGCTAGTCTTCCAGGAAATGGGATTTGGGGTTTATAAGGCGGTGGAGGAACATAAGGTTTTTCTTTTTCTTCGTCCTCTCCTCCTTTATCTTCTTTATCCTCCTCCTTCTTCTCGGGTTGATTCTCCTTCTCAGCTGGTTTTTCGGATCTTTGGTACATAGTTGGATTTGTAAGTCTTAGGTCAGCCGATCCGTCTAACTCAATTCCACTTCTTAATATGATGGCATGAGCATGCCCTTTCGGGTTAGGTTATGGTTGACCAGGAAATGTATCAGTCGATGCAACTGTAGGTGCTTGTTGATGAGCCACTTGAGAGATTGAGGTTTCTAACATTTTATTGTGGGTGGCCAAAGAATCTATTTTGTTCGCTAATTGTTTTATCTGCTCGTTAGTGTGTATGTTTTGATTTTGGACGTCTATGTTTGTTTGCGCTTGGGTAGCTATGAAGTTTTCCATCATCAATTCTAAGTTTTATTTTCTACGCACATTAGGAGCGTTTGCAGGAGGTTTATGATATCCAGGTGGCACAACAGGTGTTTGGTTTGGAGCATACAACACATTGGGGTTTTTATACGAGAAATTTGGATGATTTTTCCATCCAGGGTTGTGTGTGTTCGAGTAAGCGTTTCCTTGAGCATAACTTACTTGGTCGGTTCGAGTTCCTGCCAAGATCTTGCATTCGGTAACTGCATGTCCAGGCACTCCGCATATCTCGCACTTTGGAGTTATAGCAGCCACAGTGGATGGAGGTATTGCGGTCAAGTTATTTATCTTAAGGGTGAGGGCGTCTACCTTAGCATGGACTCTATCTAGACCTCTTATCTCGTACATGCCTCCTTTCGTTGGTGTTTTCTCTATGGTAGCTTTGTCTACTTGTCCTCTTTCACTTCCCCACTGATAGTGGTTTTGAGCCATACTTTCTATGAGAGCATAAGCAGCGTTGTAGGATTTATCCATAAGTGCGCCTCCTGTAGCAGCGTCTATCATTAATCTTGTATTGTAAAGGAGACCATTATAGAAGGTATGGATAATTAACCATTCTTCCAAGCCATGATGTGGGTAGAGTCTCATCATATCCTTGTATCATTCCCAAGCATCGAAAAGGAACTCGTTTTCCTTTTGTCGAAAATCACTTATTTGAGATCTTAGCATAACTGTTTTACTTGGCGGGAAATACCTTGCAAGAAAAACTTTCTTCAGCTCATCCCATGTGGTAACAGAGTTTGCGGGTAGATATTGGAGCCAAGCTCGGGCTCTGTCTCTTAGAGAAAAAGGGAAAAGACGAAATCTTATTGCCTCTTGACTGAACCCATTGTTCTTAATCGTATCTGCGTACTGCAGAAATATTAATAAATGAAGATTGGAGTCTTCCATTGACCCACCAGAAAACTGGTTTTGTTGTACAGCAGACAACAAAGAAGGTTTCAGTTCAAAGTTGTTAGCCTCAATTGGAGTAGCAGCAATGCTATTATGCGGTTCATCTTGCGAAGGAATAGCATAAGATTTGAGCGGACGTGGATCAGGTTGTGCAGCCATTTGTTTGGTTGGTTGAGGAACAGGAGATTCGAGTAATTCACGAGGTGGAGGATTATGCAAGAGATGATACTCTTGAATGTGGCATCTAAGTCCGAGATACCGCTCGATATCGTTGATTTGTATGTATAACGGCTCGCCTTGCAAACGAGTGTTTGGCATACAATAAGAAAAGAAATAGAAAAGAAATAGAGAGGTTTTGCTCTAGTCTCTACTGCGTAACAAAAGAGTAGCGATATCGACTTAAATCAGTCCCCGGCAATGGCGCCAAAAACTTGATCGGATTAAACTGAGGTATCTAATGATTCAGACTGCAAGTGCACAGTCTTATTGTGTAGTTTTAAAAGATATCAAACCACATAGACCAATGAATCGAACTACCGTCTTCTATTGTTACTTTGAAAATCTAAAGCTAATGAATGTTTGATTGGGTTGTTGGGAAACTAAATACTAAATTAAGTTTAATTTTAGTTATCAGTAAGAGGAACTACCAGTATGTAATGGTTGGACCTCGGGAACTAGAAACCGGTTGGGTGTCTTGGCATTTTCAAAACAACTTTCAGTAAAATCTATTTAGTTTAAAAGCCCTCGTCTCACACTGTCGTTTTATTGATCTAGGCTATGCAGTTAAGTCCTAACGTACGCTTCCTCCATCCCGCAGGAGTTAAAAACACTTTTTGAAAACGAAATAGAATCTTAATTAACTTTATAGTGCTTCCAATGTATTTTAAGCCAATGCCTAATTACTACTATCCAGTTGAAAGATCTCAAACTTCCGCTTTGTTGACCCTAACCTCTATCCGTTCTTTACTTTCGTAACAAAACAATTTATCGATTAAAAATAGTAACTTAGACCAGAAAAAGGTTTTGTAGTAAAAATTACCCAACCGAGTCACTCGATCCCTTGGTTATGTGACCTTACATACCGGTATACGAATTCTAGCCTAGCATAATATCAGACCAAATCACAGAACAATTCCGAAGACAAAACAAAATAAACATGATTATATTAATTAAAAGCAATAACAATTAATAAAAATAAACATGAGGATAATAATTCTGGATACGGGTACAATTACTTCTAACTCTTGACTAGAAGCACTCCTCCACAAGCTGGTAGGCTTTGCTTCGATCCGGAATAGAGACAATCGTACAGAAAACAAATGCTTGAGGAAATAGAAAATTGCAGGGGGAAAAATGCTCCAAGAAAAAATGCTTAAGGAAAATGAATTCTCAAAATATAAAAGGTCGCCCTCGTTTGTTATGTCCAGGGTTCTATTTATAGTACTTTGTGCGATACGTAGGTTTGAGAAAATATAGGAACACTTCGAGTTCGTTTGAGAAAAAATAGGACCACGGAGTTGGTTACATCCTTCATGTGTTGACTGAGTGGAGCTTAAAAATAGGATGGTCGTTGGATTGGTGTTTGAACTTTCCTCTTCCGTTGGATTTGCAGACTACGTGGTCAAAGAAGGAAAAGGTGGGCCTGTGACGTTCGTCAAGTCCAAGTGACGTTGGTAACTTGGTCCATTATGCCCGTGACGACCGGTAGCGTGCCTTGACGATGGTCAAGGTCCTTATGCTAGTAGGCCACGTGCTCACGCCTTGTGATGGGCTTATACTTTCTTCTTCTTTTATTCTTTGGCCCTTTTTCTATTTTGCACCCTTTTTCTTCATTTCTTCCAAAGTCTTTAACTTAACATTTATCTGCAAAATAAGTGAATACCCGCGTAATACCTATATAAAATAATACAATTAAAATAAAATAAGGGAAATAATTTATGTAAAACAAGCTGAAAATATCATATATTTGTGTGTTATCAACTATGACTTCGAATGTCCAATTAACCAAGCCGGAGACGAAAGCGAGGAAGATTGTGAAATACCGGGAGAACTAGCCAGACTTCTGTCACAAGAGGAAAAAGCTATTCAGCCGCACGAAGAGTCAGTTGAAGTCATCAATCTGGGTATTGAGACAGACATGAAGGAAATCAAGATCGGGGCTAACTTAGAAGACAATGTCAAGAGCAGGTTGGTTCAGATGTTGCATGATTATGTGGAAGTATTTTCTTGGTCTTATGAAGATATGCCATGGTTAGATACCGACATCGTAGTTCATCATGTGCCGACAAAAGAAGATTGTCCTCCTGTCAAACAAAAGGTTTGTCGCATGAGGCCTGATATGTCTAAGAAGATTAGAGTTGAAGTGATGAAACAGTTTGATGTAGGGTTCCTAGCTGTGACATCCTATCCCCAATGGGTTGAAAATGTGGTGCCAGTACTGAAGAAGGATGGACAATTTCGCATGTGCGTAGACTATAAGGATCTTAATAGGGAAAGCCCCAAGGATGACTTCCCTCTACCACACATTGACGTCTTGGTCAATAATACTGCTCAGCATAAAGTCTTCTCTTTCATGGATGGCTTCTCTGGCTATAATTAGATAAGGATGGCTCCCGAAGACACAGAGAAGACAACTTTCGTCACGCAATGGGGCACCTTTTTCTATAAGGTCATGTCGTTCGGACTGAAGAATACAGGGGAAACATATCAAAGAGCTATGTTAGATTTGTTTCATAATATGATCCATCATGAAATAGAGGTATATGTGGATGATATGATTGCCAGATCACAAACTGAAGAGGAACATCTCGATCACCTGTACAAACTATTCGAGAGGTTGAAAAAGTACAAGTTAAGGTTGAACCCTAACAAGTGCACATTTGGAGTACGATCTAGAAAGCTTCTAGGTTTTGTTGTCAGCAATAAAGGCATTGAAGTTGATCCTGCCAAGGTAAAGGCCATCCAATAAATGCCAGTCCCTCACTCTGAAAAGGAAGTAAGAGGATTCTTGGGTCGTCTCAATTACATCGCTCGCTTCATATCTCACTTGACTGCTACTTGTGAACTAATCTTCAAACTCTTGAAGAAAGATCAGGTAGTCAGATGGAATGATGAATGCCAAGCTGCCTTCGACAAAATCAAAGAATATCTACAAGAACCTCATATTCTCATGCCTCCAGTTGAAGGAAGACCCTTGATCATGTACTTGACAGTACTAGAGAACTCTATGGGGTGTGTTTTGGGCCAACATGACGAGTCTGGCCGAAAAGAGCATGCTATTTATTACCTGAGTGAAAAGTTTACCGATTTTGAAACCAGATATTCACTGCTCGAGAAAACTTGCTGCACTCTGGCATGGGCTGCTCGCCGGCTTAGACAATATATGTTGACTCATACCACTCAGTTGATTTCTAAGATGGACCCAATCAAGTACATCTTCGAGAAACCTGCCCTCTCCGGACGGATAGCCAGATGGCAAATGATCTTGACTGAGTATGACATTTAATACACGACACAAAAGGCCATCAAAGGAAGTGTAATAGCAAATCATTTGGCACACCAAGATGTTGATGATTATCAGTCTATGAACTTCGAATTCCCTGATGAGAACATCATGCTGGTGACCGACTGTGCAAAACCTGGACCGTATGACATACCTGAACAAGGATCCCGATGGACTATGGTCTTCGACGGGGCTTCCAACGCCTTGGGTAACAAAATTGGTGTTATGATCATATCTCCTGAAGGTTGCCACGCTCCTTTTACTTCCAGACTATGCTTTGATTGCACGAACAATATGGCTGAGTATGAAGCATGCATTTTGGGTCTGAAAGCTGCCATTGACTTGAGGATTAAGCGTTTGAATGTGTTTGGGGATTCCTCTCTAGTGATTATCCAAGTAAAATGAGATTGGGACACTAAACATCCTAATCTCATCCCTTACAAGGAACTTGTGCTATCCCTGATTCCCTACTTCGAAGAGATCACTTTTGAGCATTTCCCTAGGGAAGAAAATCAGTTGGCTGATGCCTTGGCAACCATGTCTTCAATGTTCAAGGTCAGATGGGACAACGAAGCCCCTATGATTACAATTGAAAGATTCGACGAACCTGCACACTTTTGTGAGCTTGACACTGACGCAGAAAAACCTTGGTACCATGAGGTGATGAGATACCTTGAAGCACAAGAGTGTCCTGAGGGAGCATCCATCAATGATAGAAAGTTCTGACGAAGATTTTCAGCCAAATTCTTCCTAAGAAACAGAATATTGTACAAATGCAACCATGATTCTAATCTACGCTGATGTGTGGACAAGAAGGAGGCAAAGGAAATTATGGAAGACATGCACAATGGTCTTTTTGGCACTCATTCAAGCGGACATACGATGGCCAAGAAGATCCTAAGAGATGGTTACTATTGGTCAACGATGGAGACTGATTGCCATCAACATTCAAGAACTTGTCACAAATGCAAAATCTATGCTGACAAGGTCCATGTGCCTCCTATCCCTATGAACGTCATGACCGCTCCGTGGCCATTTGCAATGTGGGGCATTGACATGATTTGAGAAATCAAGCCCACCGCTTCCAATGGACATCGCTTCAGTCTGGTTGCTATTGATGATTTCACCAAATGGGTCGAAGCCGCCTCTTTTGCCTCAGTCACAAAGAATGTGGTAGCCAGATTCATCAAACATAGCCTCATCTACCGCTATGGTATCCCCGAAAGGATCATCACCGACAATGGGACTAACCTAAACAATGATATGATTACTGAGCTTTGCACTCAGTTCAAGATCAAGCATCACAATTTTTCTCCTTATAGACCTAAAATGAATGGCGCAGTCGAAGCGGCCAACAAAAACATCAATAAGATTGTGCAGTAGATGGTAGTAACCTATAAGGATTGGTATGAGATGTTACCGTTTTCTATTCACGGCTACTGCACTTCAGCTAGAACACCAACTGGGGCAACTCCCTTTTCCTTAGTCTATGGCATGGAAGCTGTTTTTCCAGTGGAAGTTCAGATTCCCTTACAAAGGATCATGAATGAAGCAGGCTTAGGCGAAGATGAGTGGATTCAGACGAGATTGGATCAGTTGAACTTGATTGACGAAAAGCGATTGGCTGCTGTTTATCATGGTCAGACGTACCAAAAATGTATGATCAAGGCTTTCAACAAAAAGATCAAGCCTCGAGTATATCAAGCTGGTGACTTAGTGATAAAGCACATTATTCTGCCACAAGGCGACCCCAGAGGCAAATGGACTCCCACCTACGAATGGCCATTTGTTTTTAAGAGAGTTTTTTCTGGAGGTGCCATGATGCTGACTACCATGGATGGTGAAGACTTCCCACATCCTATAAACATGGACATAGTTAAAAAATACTACGCATAAGAGACCCTCTAGGTTGACACACCTAGGCAAAATAAGGGCATCCCGACAAACCAAAAGGTTTGGGCGAAAATTAGGGATATATGTAAAAGATTGTACACTCGGCAAGTTGAAAACCCGAAAGGGCGACTTAGGAAAAAATGGGTATCCTGGTGGGCTGAAAACCTGGAAGGGCGGTCCAGGAAAAAGTTAAGGATTGAAAGCGTATGACTATGTCCCGTGGAATCACCACAGTCAACTTTATCACCAAGGTTCGAGTTCAAAAGGTCCAAGATCAATTCAATCAACTTTTGTCAACGACAAGGGACAACCGAAGATATTAGGGCAATAGTAGAGTTGGAATGCAATAAGATCATTTCACATGGCTATTTGTTTTTGTTTTCAATCTTTGTTTTCCTTTTGACGATTTCCTCTTACTAGGATCTCCTTCTCTTTGTACAAAAAAATGGCTATTCATGGGCAAAATATCAATACAAATATACTTTGAAGTGCAAACTTTCTATCTTTGTTTTGAATGCAAATTTGTCCAATGACTAAAATTGAACGAACATATGCATATGAACATAATTAAAACTATTTGGCACATGTGTCCTGACTAAGTAGCATTAGTGTATATGGAATACCCCCATAGAATTTATTTTCACTAACATTATCCCCACAAGACGCCTACAATAAACCTTCCTCAACAGAGTTATCCACAAAGTCTCTTTGCACAAGTTAATCTCCAGCCAGAGTCTCGATCTCTTGGCATCTCTCTCCCCAGCTAAGTTGAACCCTACAAGTAGAAGCCTTGTGGATCTCTTCCTCAAAGAACTCACTTCATTAACAGTTCATCGAGAATTCATCAACATGGTTTATTTCCCCAACATACAACAATCAAGGAACCACAAAATTCCCCAACTTAGTCTATCCTCCCCAGTCGAGTCTGTATTCCCCCGGCATAGTCTATCTTCCCTAATTGAGCCTGTTATCCCCAGCTGAGTATATCTCCCCAAGCTGAATCTGTCTTTCCCGACTGAGTCCACACTCCCCAGCTTAAGTTTGCCTTTCAGACTATTGCAAATCATAGGGCCACAACCCCTAATCCCCAGTAAAGTAGTCACAGAACCTTTACTATCTCTAAAAGATACTATGAAGCCTGGATCCGACTAGATAATAGTGTAAACATTTCAACTAACTATGAAGACTAAATCCGACCAGATAATAGTTAACTTCGCAAGATACTATGAAACTTGGACCCGACCAGATAATAGTTTAACTCTTCAAAGATAGAAAAACCTGGACTCAACCAGACCAGGGTTTAACTTCTTTTCCCCAATAGAGTTTCCTCTACCCCAACAAGTTATGGTGAAGCCTGGATCCGACCAGATAGCAATTACCCTTAGAAATTCATTGTGAAACCTGGAATCCAACCAAATAACAACTAAATCCCCAAGCAGTTTATTGTGAAACCTGGACCCGACCAGATAACCATTAACCTCAGAAATCTACAAAGCTTGGATCCGCCCAGATATCCGTTTTCAAGCAAGTTATTATGAAGCCTGGAGCCCGACCAGATAACAACTAGCTACAATTCCAAGCAAGACACTATGAAGTCTGGACTCGGCCAGATAATAGTATAACTTCTCAAAAACTATGAAGCCTGGACCTGACCAGATAGTAGTTACCACTTTAAGTTACAATGAAGCCTGGACCCGACCAGATATCAGTTCAACTGCATCCTTTTTAGAAAGTTACTATGAAGCCTGGATCTGAACAGATAACAGTTAACTTCCTTATCCCCTGCAAATTATTGTGAAGCCTGGATCCGACCAGATAACAATTCAATTTCAAGAAATCTTCTGCGAAGCCTGAAATCTGACCAGATAACAGATAATTTATTCTTCCCTAGTAAGTTACCGTGAAGCCTAGAACTCGACCAGATAGCAGTTGACTTCCTCATCCTCAGCAAATTGTGAAGCCTGGATCGGACCAGATAACATCTGACAGTCAAGTGATGTTCCTCAGCGGAGGCATCATTTTAACAAAGTTTGAAGATATATATATATATATATATATATATATATATATATATATATATATATATATATATATATATATATATATATATATATATATATATATATATATATATATATATACTCTTCATCCCCAACAGCAATCCGGGATTCAACTTCTCAGGAATTCCTCAACAGCTGTCAGGGATTTATTTTCCCGGACAAACATGTATCTCACATTCATACATCATAGCATATACATATAAAATTCATTTATCATGATCTCATTCATTTTACAGACATCATGTATGCATCTGCATTTTACTAACCTTTTTTCCCACACGTGAAACATCAAGTTTTAGCATGAATCAACCAAAGGTTTATGCTGATACTTCTTCCAGTGTTCACCATTATTCCTCCAAATGGCATCTACAATCCCATTCCCAATCCATCTTCGAGTGCAAATTTCTAGGTACTCTAGTGTTCAATCATCTTTAACCTTCAAGTCACGAATGGCGGATCCGCCAATCTAACTCTTTAGGTTTAAGAAGATTGAGCAGGGGAAGTTGTTGTACCCTAAAATTTTCCCTCTCATTTCTCAAGTAATCTCTCACAAGATCTCCTTTGGTTCAAGACTGCACTGGGGTTGATCAGCTCAAAGACACCTCCTCAAGCACTGATGACTGAAAATTAGGGTTTGGGATTGCACAAGGACAAATGGACTTTTAATGTCCCATTTGACTTTCATGGATCATTTTGAACTCTCAATATTTCTCACGACAAGTTTCAAGTTTTGGATCACATTTTTACTCAGTCAATTGATCAGTTGACCTAAAATCAGTTGTATTAGGGAAAAAGTCAATTGTGGTCAATTTACAGTCAAGCTTCATAACTTTTGATCCATATCAACATTGTGAACTAAAATATGTCATTTGATCAAGTTTGGATCATAATTCCACAAGAAATTTGATCAGATCCTCAAAAGGGCAAAATGATCAAAATTAGGGTTTTGACTGAGAAGGTGCAATTTTTTATTTTTGACCTACAAAATGTTTGATTGATTCAAGGCATGATATCAAGGATTAAAATGAATCATTTTGACCTAATGACATGGCTCAAAATATTCCTCAAGTTCAATTGGTTGACAGTTGAATTTCAGTCAAGTGATGAAAAGTCAACTATACACTAAAAAGTCAAACTTTGACTTTTTAATCAAAACCAAGTGTCAAAGATCACAATTCATCAAAGCATGTCAAAATATGAAACTTTTTCATCAAGAAATAAAAAAGTCAAGATTTCATTTTGAAAAGTCAAAATTTCTAAACTTAGAAATTTTTCTAAGTGTTGAAAATTTCACATTTTTTCACAACTTTGAGCCAAATTTTCACCATGATGCAAGATGATTCAAAGGAAACTTCCAACATGAAAGTTGTAGATATCAATAAGATCTAAAATACTGTATAACACAACTTCTCCTATAAATGCATGGATTTCAAGTTATGATTTTGTGAGTACATGTTCATGAAACTTGAAAACTTAGTGAAATTTTGCCCTAGTTTAGGCAGGATTTTGACCTAACTTCATGGAAATTTTTAACATAGTTCCATGATGAATTTTCAAAAATTTCAAACATAGAGGTTGTAGAGGATGATACAAGCTTTCCAAAATGTTCAAGAACTCATTGATATCATATTTTAGCAAGGAGAATCGAATGCAAGAAGTTAGGGTTTCATTCTTGAATTACAAGTCATTTTCTTGATGAACACATAATTAAATTTCAATGTTAGGTTGCATAATCTTGCTTTGCAGGCCTTCTAACTTGTGTATCTATCCATCATTAATGGATTACATAAACTTTTGAGCTATAACCCATGTGGTTTAAGCTTTATCCAATTCACATTGCCATTTTGGGAAGAAAGTGAAGAATGCCATTCTTGAAAAGCAAGTTTTATGCAAAAAGTCAATTCTTGAACCTCTAACTTGTTCCCTCTGATCACACTCCATCTATAAAATCAGAAGCAAGTGTGTTTAAAGAATAACCACTCTATCTTAGCAAGTACACAAGACTTTGAAACTTGGATTTCTGAAAAATCACATGTTATGCTTAAACTTGTGATTTTGAATTCTGATCAACAACAAGTCTCCAAACTTGTTGCTTATAAAATAGAGTCACTATTTGTGAGCTAGAACACGAGCTTGAACACCCTGAAGCACTCCCAAACTCCCTCTAGCCAGAAATTTCTTCAAAACACCATTGTTGTACAAGTTTTGACTTTACAGATCAAACTTCCATTTCCCTCATGCACTTCTTGGCCTTTTAGTTTCAAAAGCTTCATTATATCAAATATAACTTATCCCCATCCCATTTCCAGAACTATAACACCATTTACAATAACCTCCATTACCAAAAACAGAGCATTGCAGTTGGACTTCTCCAGGCCATTTCAGCCACTCTTAACTAAAGCTAAGCATTGCATTAGCTTCCTAGAGACTCAAGGAAGCTAACCTGATCATTGCAGCACCTTGAATCAAGCTCAAACTCATTTCACGATTTCCATTTTTGAGTTACATTTTTTTTACTTTTCATCTCATTATTTAGGCATTGTTAGGCTTGCATTTGTGAAGATAAAATGTAGATATCATTGCCTTGAAACTATACATGTCCATAGATTTCATTTATGTTGCTTGAGTAGGGAGAATTTAGAGTTTGAACCTCTGAAAATATTTAGATCAGAATTTGGTACTGTTAGAAATTCATGCTCATCTTTGAGAATTAGCTTAAGTTATTTACATATTCAGAATCGTGAGGAAATTTCTAACAAGTTTGATGTTGGAAGTTTTGTGAATGGATGAGAAATGAATGAGTTACAGGTTCTCTGGATGGAGGTTGAAGATGAAGTTGTATTCAAGGCATAACTTAGGTTATATATTTATTCTTTTGTTTATATCAACAGATGTATCACCACCCCAGTGGTTAAAGTGCGTGCCTTTCACCTTTAGGACCTGGGTTCGAGCCCCAGCGTCTGTTTTGTCTTTTTTTTCTTCATATTTTCTGTTTCTCTCTTTTTTTGTTTGCAGCAGCGCATGGGCTTCCCTCCCTTTGGGGTTTTGTTTTTTGCTGACCTCTAACGCCTCGTTACTTTTACACCCCTGGCCAATTTTTATTTATTATTTCATTTTCTTTTTTTTATTTCATTATATTTTTATTTTCTTTAATATTTTTACTATTATTATTATTATTATTAATTTTATTAATAAAAGAATCCAAAATATTTTATTTATTCATTTGCATATTTAAAAAAAATGCTTATACATTTTATTTTTCTTCATAAAACAAAAAGACTAAAAACATTTTTCTTTTAATAAATAAATTTATTTCCTAAATTAATAAATATTTAGATTTAGGTTTAATTATTATATTATGTTCTTTCTTTTTTTAATTAATTTAGAACTTAGGTTTTCTTTTAATTAATTAATTTTCATTATTATTATTATTATTATTATTAATTTAAAACCTTTTCTTAAAAATCCCTAAAAAAATCATTTTTAACTTATTTTCTTTGTTAATTAATTTAGGTTTTAATTTTTTTAATTTTAATTAATCATTTTCTTAATTAGGTTAAAACCCTTTCATGAAAACCAAACAAAAATCATTTCTTTTTTCTATTTGTACATTATTATTATTATTTCAATTCTTGTAGATTTATTCAATATGGTTGTAATAGATAATTATGTTTAATTTTCTTGTAAAATCTCCATTTGTAAATTTGTACACCCCCTCCCCTAATGATGTAATAGCTTAGCATTTTTCTTTCCGCAATTTACCGCTTTATATAAATGCTAGTGTTGTACCCCAAAATTTGCCCTCCCATATTCTTCAAGGTTTGTCAAGAATCATCTTCAAATGGTTCAAGATTTCTCAAGGGGTTGCACAGTCCAAATACCTCCTAAGCCAGCTGAAATTAGGGTTTTGGTTCTTTCAAGGAATTTGAGGTTTTCAATGGCTTAATCAAGTCCCATAGGCTTATACATGTTCTCAAGCATCTACATGCCAAGTTTCAAGATTCACATGGTCAATTTGCACAGTCAAAAGCCCTATTTGACCCACAGTCAACTGCAGGGGCAAAATGGTCATTTTGCAGTCAAAAGTCATAATTTTTGGTCAACATCTTATTTTGAGTTCAATATCATCATTTTATCAAGTCTTGATCATGATTCCACAAGAATGGCTCAAAAATCATCAAGATGTAAAAAGTTACTATTTTTGGACAGTAGAAAAGTCAACTGTATTTTGACCAAGGCATAACTTTTTCATGGTTCATCAGAAAAATCCCATCCAATGCTAATTTTGAAGGGTATGACATTTCCTACAATCCATCTTCACATTCCAAGTCCAAGAAATGCTCTCACAAAAAGTTATCAATTTCTACATTATAGGTCAATTTCAAAAGTCAACAAAAATGCATTTTAAGTCAAAGACCATAACTTGAGATTGGTAAATCCAAATGACATGGGACCAAAGGCATTGGTTAGAGGACCTCAAGACATTTCCAAAATGTCCAATAACATGTTCATATGATCAAAATTGAGCAAGATATGCATTGGAGAAGTTGGGAAATTTTTATGAATTTGCAAAAGTCAACTTTGCTCAAAACACCTTGATTTTGCTAATGGGCCTCAAATTTCTTCTTGAAAATGTATCCATGGCCTATGCACGACCCATCTAGCTTAATTGAATTAATTTCTTATTTTTTATTAATTAATTGGATTTTTAATCAATATTAATTCATTTAATTAATTTAAATTGTAGGAAATACAAAGATATGATTTTTCAATCTTTTTGTGAAGCAAGAATGACCTAATCATGCTGGCAATTTCGTGTACCAATCAAGGATGCAAAAATCTCCCAAGATGGCAACTTTCTTCAATCAAAAAGATTCAAAAATATTTGATTTTCAATCAAATATTCAAATCATCATTCCATGGATTTCTTTGCAAGATTCTGACCTAATTCTATTCCTTTATAAATACACAAGCTAATCCTATTCATGCACACGTGAAAGCACTGCAGAAAAAGCCATAACCAATTCAAGAAAATTCAAAGAAAACTTGAAACTGATTTCCATATTCTAGCACAATTCAAAGGCTTTTATTGATTCTAATCTATTGCAGGGGTTCCCAGAGACGTATTGCAATCAAAACCAAGCATAAAGGCTCAAGAAATAGTCATTTACAGTCACACGGTTTGATGCTTTTTTTCATAATCGCAACTCATGATTCATGCATCATTAACATGATTTCTTGTTTGTTTTGTGTTGTTAGAGACCACAGGAAGCTATTGGCATAGTTTAATTGGATTAAAACGCGCAGAATCAAAAGATGCCATTGATGAATTCTAGGGTTCATAAGCTTCCAAATTGGGGCTTTGTAATATAGGAAAAATTAAGCCTCATAAGACCCACGGTTGAATTCGTTAAGACCAGACGAACACATAGCCACCCTCGCAAAATATTTATATTCAACACAGGCCTAATCGCTATTTTTCCTCATGGTGTTTTGTGGGGGTTAAAAACCACTGCTATCTATTTGTTTTTTACAGGCATCAGCGAAGAAGATGACGAGCCGGTGATACATCATTGGCTAATTCAAAAAACGCGCGCTTGTTTTTGTGGTTACAACATGTTTATTAAGTTTTATATATTATATTTGCTTATTGCTATAATAACAAACGCGTGCATATGGTGTAGTGGAAGATGTGCTGGATGGAAATCATTGGGACCTGGGTTCGAATCCCAGGTCCCCCAAAACGCTTATATTGTTTTTTCTAACATAATCACATGCAGACTTCCTGCGATACGGTGGGAGAACTGACTTGAGGTTTTGCGTTTGTTTTCACACTTGTTCGGTTTAGCAAGAGTCGCCACCGACTTTTTATTTTATCCTAAAGGAAAGGTTAAAAAGCACAGGAAAAACCTTTTGAGATGTTTCGTGGGTTCGGGGGGTAGATTATGAAAAGGGGAGGTATTAGCACCCTTTTCATCCATGGTTATCCATGGGCTCTTAGTTACTTGGTTTTAGATCAACTTGCCTTTGATTTTTTAATTGCTTGAAATTGTGGTGTGTGTGTGTGTTTTGAAAAATGTTTTGAAAAAGATGCCTTGTCTTAGGCAACCATTGTAATGACTCGTGTTTGAGTGTTTCACAAAGGTGTGTATCTTTTCGAAAAGATGTTTCAAATGTTTTTTTGAAAGTTTGTTTTGAAAGTGTTTGTGAAGTGTGGTTTGAAAAGTAGGCAAGCGTTTTTGCAAGTTGATCAAGTAACTAAGAGTTTGTTTACCCTATTGTACTCAAAGGTTTTTTCTCATGTTTTAACCCTTTTTAACAATTTTGTTCCACCATTGTATTTGGTGGACAATCTTGCGTTTAGGATGTTTAACGGGACAGGCGCGGGTCATCGTATGGACCATGAATGCAATGGTGCCAAGTATCTTTGGCAATTTGCTTGAAGGGACTATGATCATTCTGTTTAGGCAACTTTCGAAAGCGTCATCGAGGGACTTATGATCATTTGAATTGTTTTGCCAAAGAAACTCAACGTGCAAGTATGGCCCATTTTGGAAGGCAACAAGCGGGATTACCCTAGGGGTGCAAGTGTGATTGCGTATTGATTTCATGTATTTGTCTTGTATTAGGTTATCTAGCGTTTGATTTTATTTACATACAACCCTAGGTCTAACCATGGTATAATTCGAAAGCGATAAATTGCGGGAATTTAAAGTCCTAAACTATTACAAATGAGTATCCGGGAGTTGGGGTACAAATTTACAAATGGGGATGAGACTTTAGGAGAGTAGTGTCCAAATAATTTACAACCAAATCGAATTGCGCAAATGTAAAATATAATGTATAGCAATGTATAAGAATAGCAAATGTAAACGTATCAATGTATTTATGTATTGTAAATATGTAAGTGTATGATTATTTACAAGATGTGGAAAATGTTAACTTTAATTAAGTATTCATTTGTTCTTTGTATTTTTTTTGTTAAGTATGTACAAACAAAGGTTTTAAGAAAAGAAAACAAATGTTTATGTATTTTATTGTCTTTATGTATTAATGTGAATATTTTACACAAGAGTTTTTATAAAAGGGAAAAAAGATGTTTTAAGAAAATTAATGCTTTATGTACAAAAATTTTAATTAAAAGAAAGTAGAAGTATTCTAAGTTTAAGGAAAAAATTAATATTTGTATATTCATGTTAAAATGTAATAAAAATGATAAAGAAAAGAAATCATTGAGAATATTTTATCTAAAAAAAGGTATTATTTATTTAACAAAATATTAAGTATATTAGGAAAAGAATATTGTCAATTAAAGTTTAATGTAAAAAAAAAGTATGAATTAGTTTGAAAAATAAAAAGAGGCTAAAAGATTCAATGGCCTTGTGCTTGTCCTTGGCCCAAACAAAAAGGGAGGTCAAAGTCCAAAGAGAGGGGTGAGGCGTGTAAATCAATGGGCTTAAGGCGTTGTAATGGGCAAGGCCCAAAACAATTGAAACAAACTTTGCAAGGGTTTGAGTTATTTCGTTCAGAAAGGGATTTAGGGTTAGGCAAAGGATACAGAGGCGTCGTTTTTGGCTTTGTCTTCATCTTCTTCGGCCAAGTTACTGAACTTTCCTCTACCTAAGGCCAACCAGGCACCATCACCCGTTTCTTCTCCCTCCAAGGGTCACTCCAGCGAGGGTTTATACAAGGTAGCGATTTCTGAGTCGTTCGCGTTAGGGTTTTAGTTCACATCTTGTATGTTTTAGTTCTGTTTCTGATTTCTTTTATGTTGTTGTTCACATGAGATTTTGAAAGGAGGTAGAAGAAATACTACCTTTATTGGAGATGGAGGAGGAGGGGGTCGGAGGCGCCTATGGTGGCCGGACGGAAGGATACACGTGATGCTGTGAACTTGCTCTTCCTGGTATCTTTATTTTTTTGCCTTTTGTTGGGTTTGATGATGACTATCTGAAAATGAACTTCTTTATCTTCTTCTCTTTTATTCGCTTCTGTTGCCTCTGAGCATTGGTTGGTTTGCTGAGATACCTGTTGATGTTGGTTATTACCTTGTATGCTTGAGTTGCCTTTTCTTTCTTTTCTTGTTGGCTTGCTTCAGTTTGGGGCTTGACAGTTTGTATTGTTTGAGGGCTTTTGGCTTTTAGGCTAGGAGCTTTGAATGGTTACAGGCCCTTTGAAGTTTTAGGCTTTAGCAGGTTTTGAAAAGGTTGAGGGTTTGAATCAGGTAAGGCTTTGGTGAGGTTTGGATATGCTATTTATGTTTTGAATAGTAAGGCTTGGAAGGCTTATGCAGGTTGCAGGTCATGGGTTGAGAGTTTTTGTAGGCTCATGGCTTTTGTTACAGGGTCTTGCTTTAAGGCATATGCAGGCTGATGCTTAGGCTTGCTTGAAGCAGCTTTGAGGCAGGTTTTATGCTTTTGTTGTGAGGTTAACACAGGTTTTTTTTTATTTTTTATTTTGAGGTGGTTTTAAGTTTTGTGGAGATAGCTTGCAATCTCTTTTTTTTCTTACAGTTTATGGTATCCTCCCTTTGTGATATCTCTGCCTTCTTTTCGTACTGTGTTATTACAGTTTGTTTTATATATTTCTTCTTCAAGCCTAAGCCTGTAAGCCTATCTTCTTTTCCTCTTCTCTCTCTCCAGTACAGATTAAAGCATAAAATATTGTTTAAAATATGTCCTTATTCTGAAAAGGTAGCTGGCTATAGGAAAATGATGACTTTTGACATGTTGCTTGCAATAGCTGCTTTCCTCTGCATAACTCTTATCTCTTTTTCCATATTTTCTGCTTCTTTGTGACAACATTTTGTACTTGTTTTGAATAGCCTTTTGATAGCTCTTTGGCAGCTTGTGGAAAGTTTCATTCAGTTTGCCCTTTTGACTTGGTTTAGGCTATTCAGTTTGGTTTGCCTTTGGACTTTGTTTGGCATTGGTTTTGAAACTTTGAAATATGCAGTTTGCAACTTTTGTGCATTTCATACTTTATTTTTGCAAGCATTTTTCATCCCTCTTTGTGAACCGGGAGAAATCTCGTGATTTGCAGAGAGGGCAAGCTGATTCCGGCCAGTTGCCTTTAATGATGAATTTTAACTGTGTATGCTCTTTTATTTATTTTACCTGTGTTTCTTTCTTTTCTTTGTTTTGCAGATAAAACTCAATGGAGCCAAAGGAGCAATGGATAGAAGATGAAGACTTTAGGAATTTAGGATAGTTTCAATTTAATTATTTGTAACATTATTATTATAAACAAGGATGTAAATAAATTTACAGTTGTTCAAATAATAGATTGTAACAAACCATTAAAGATGAATAAAAAATCTTCTTTTGATCAATTAATTCCTTTTATTTCCTTTCAATTGTTTAACTTAATTATTTGAATTTCTTAAATTAAAACAATTGGAAATAAATCCAATTATTCTGACTTTAGAAAAAAGAAATAATTAATAAACGTCCGGCGTTCCGAATTAAACATAACAATGCACATTCAAATCAAACAAACATCCACATGTCCTTTTTCACTGATTAAATCCAACACGGAAAACTCAAATCAAATGCCTCAGTCCACATCTCAGAATAACTTGAAAAACGCTGTAGAATTAATTCTTTTTTGAGAAATATGTGCACAAACCCTAGTTCTTGATTAAATGCCAAAGAAGCGTTCGCCTAATCAAAACTTGAGCCAAAATCAACCAAACCTTAGCAATATGCCTGAACTGCTTTAAAATCAAAGAAAACCCTAAATTTTGTCTGACTGACGAGAAAAGTCTGTTTGACCGATTCTTGAGCCAGTCTGAAAAAAATCAGGAAAAGTCTGAAGCTGTGATTTCTTGTGGAAAAAATACGTGGGCAAATTTTGGGGTACAACAGTTGCCCCTGTTCAATCTTCTTGAACCTGAAGAGTTAGATTGGCAAGTTTGCCATTCGCGACTCGAAGGTAAAAGGAGATTGGACACTAGAGTGCCCAAAAGTTTGCACTCGGTGATGTGATGGTAGAGGGAATGGGCTTAAAGATGCCATTTAGTGATGGGCTTAGAGATGCCATCTGGAAATGGGCTTAAAGATGCCATTTGGAAATGTTGGTAGGAGGATGGACTTATAGATGCCATCTGAAGATGATTATTAAACTGTATGTTATTGGTGAGTGGACGAGTATCATAAAGGCATCCATGTTTTGGAACATCTCTGAACTGGGGGTCTGAACAAGCAATAGATTGACGTCCATGTTTGGAGAATCCGTAAACCGCTTTCAGAAGTTGGAGTTGAATAAGCAATAGAGTAGCATCCGTTGTTGGGAAGCGTCCGTAAACTATTTTCAAAAGTCTTGAAGTGGAGAAGGAACCGGTGTAGGATTTCCTGACGATGAGTCCGTGTAAAACTGCATCTGGGTTTGAAGAGGAACCGGTGTAGGGTTTCCTGATGATGAGTCCATGTAAAACTACATCTGGATGAATCTGAAATAAGTATCAGAATGTCGTCGTGTTTGGGTCACATCTGAACTATTTCCAGAAAGAATCTCGGAAGATGATGATCTTTGTCTGTCGACTGATCTTTCCTGAAAAGGTGAAGAATTAGTTGTATGCAATGTCATGATGCATGATGCAATGTATGTTATCAATGTTTATGATATGAATGTGATGGATGCGCAGGTAAGCTGATGAGTTGTCTTGCTGAGGATAGATGAATCCTGGATGACTAGAAACAAAAGAATCTTGACTGCTGCCGGGGAAAATAATTCCTTGACTGCTGCTGGGGAGGGCAAGAATCCTTGCTCATAAGAAGTCCTAGGACCACTATCGGGGAAAGTGGAGCTTGGGTTGTATGCCAATCTACTGGGGAATTCCTGTCTTGAGGAGATCTTCATTGGAGAATATTCGAATATTCTGTGAGGAACTGAAAATGAGAGTCTTCACTCTGCTTGGGGATTGATAATTAGAAGTCTTAGCTCCGCTGGGGATATTGAAACTTGATTCTAAGGGGAATTAGATTCTGGAAGGCTCTCTGGCTGGGGATTGCAAGAATCCTTTGAGTTTGAGAAGGAACCGGTGTAGGGTTTCCTGATGATGAGTCCGTGTAAAACTGCATCTGGGTTTGACGAGGAACCGGTGTAGGGTTTCCTGATGATGAGTCCGTGTAAAACTGCATCTTGGATTGAGAAGGAACCTGTGTAGGGTTGCTTCATGATGAGTCCGTGTAAAACTGCATCTTGGATTGAGAAGGAACCTGTGTAGGGTTGCTTCATGATGAGTCCGTGTAAAACTGCATCTTGGATTGAGAAGGAACCTGTGTAGGGTTGCTTCATGATGAGTCCGTGTAAAACTGCATCTTGGATTGAGAAGGAACCTGTGTAGGGTTGCTTCATGATGAGTCCGTGTAAAACTACATCTTGGATTGAGAAGGAACCTGTGTAGGGTTGCTTCATGATGAGTCCGTGTAAAACTGCATCTTCCAACAGGTGATGAAGGAATTGTTGAACACTTTTGACATTCGAATGCCCCAAGTGATGATGTAGATAATTTCCTGGCTTGTTACAGGTGTTAATCCACAATCAGTCGTCCACAGATATTTTCCTGGCTTGTTACAGGTGTTGATCTGGAACTTAAGAAAGGTGACAGAATGGCAACCGTGTCTGGAGCACATCTGGACTGTATCTTCCAACAGGTGATGAAGGAATTGTTGAACACTTTTGACATTCGAATTCTCGAAGTGGTGATGTAGATAATTTCCTGGCTTGTTACAGGTGTTAATCCACAATCAGTCGTCCACAGATATTTTCCTGGCTTGTTACAGGTGTTGATCTGGAACTTAAGAAAGGTGACAGAATGGCAACCGTGTCTGGAGCACATCTGGACCGTATCTTCCAACAGCTGATCTGGGAATTGTTGAACTCTTTTGACATTCGAATGCCCTAAGTGATGATGAAGGAGTCTTGAATCAGATTACTTTGCAAATTGAGAGATTTCTTGAAATCTTGACTGGACTGCCCCAGGTTAACTGAACTTTGAAAGATCTGTTGGAGCCTTGACTGGACTTCCCCAGGCTAATTGGATGGTGACATGTCATGCCCCTTGTTGATAGGAGACTTGTAATGGAAGTGTCGTCCTTTTGAAGTGATTTTAACTCACTGAGAGAGTTTTCGTTCCTCCGAACATTCGCTGTATGAATTTCTTCGCTGTCAAACAAATAGCCAAATGCGAACAATGATATTCAAGTAATGCAAAGTTTATGTTTGTCTCGAAGTTTTGAGAAATGCGTTTTTTTTTTAGCAGAAAACTTTTCATAAGACAAATCAACACGAGATTTAGAGCAAAGCCTTACAGGAGTCAGGATACCTTTGGTAACAGTATGCTTTCGAACTAACCCAAGCTTCAATTAGGACTTTTGAAGGGTTGTAACGTGGCCTGGTTCACGGTTTAAGAAACAAAGGATAAAGGCTCAAAGTGTATTTGTACCCACCCGCCCTTCGTGATGTTCTTCAACCCTAAGCTCAGTTAATTGTGCGTCGCACTCTATTCGAGTTTGGAACGACTTTTGGGTGATGGTTCACCAGTTGAATTTTGGAAGACAGTCATCATCTCTTTTTTCTTTGTAACATTTTTCATGTTGTTGAGGATCTATAATGACCTCCCTATTTTGATTTTGATTTGTTATCCCTAACTTTTTCCTGACTGTTTTTGTTCTCGAGATTACAGTCAGCGGGATGCCCCAGCTTTCTTAAGCCTCCTTTATAGGTTTTGGCTCGGTGGGCTTTTCTTTTGAGAGATTGACTGCCCATGTGATAGGGACCATCACTGTCTTTTGATTCCAAGGGAATGCTTTTCTTTGTCGTCGTTCGCTGTATTACGAACTGAGAGTTTGCGACTTCGGCGCGCATTTTCTTTTGAATTAACTGAGATACTACCCTGCCCCAGGTTTATATCAAAGGTTTCGATTTGTTTAGAACAGAAAACTCCTACTTCTTTGGCTCGAAGGGGTTGACTAGGGATTATCTTCCTTATAACTCCAGTGTTTGGGAATTGAAAGAAATGCCTGTACATCATCAGCAAGGTCTGTTCAAAAGCATAATGTATGAGATCATGGTATTGTTTCGTCATCCTCCCTCTAAAGGCTGACAGCTTTTTATCAAGAGTTAAATATCATAAGAAAGCATAAGAGTAATGAAAACGAATGTATGAATTCAAGACAAACATATGCAATGCATTAATGAAACAGAGTTTGACATTAAAAGATAATTGTTTGAATAACAAAAGATTACAACTTTGAAAATTCAAAATGAAACAAACACAATCTCAATGAGCTGTCATAGGAGCAGTGATCATGCTGGGGCCTCTGGAGGACCAAACTCAATCTCCTTGGCATCAATCAAATTCTGAATCTTGTACTTCAATGCCCAACAGTCGTTAGTGTCATGCCCGGGACTGTCAGAATGATAAGCACAAGTTGCATTAGGATTGTAGTTAGGAGATGAAGTCTTGGGATTTGGATGAGGCCCTATCAATGCAATCAGATTCATCCTCAACAAGTGTTGCAATGCTTGAGACAGCGGCATGTTGATGTTAGTGAACTGTCTCTTAGGCTCGTCTGGCCTTTGTTGACCCCCCTTTGGTTGTTGTCGGCGTGACGCAGAACCAGAGATCGGGACTGCCCCTGCATGTTGATCATGACGACCCTTCTGACTTTTCGCAGCATTGGACTCTTTCTTTCCGTTGTAGGGAATTATCTGAGTATCCGAGGATGTAATTCCTTGGACCTTTCCACTTTTGATGCCCGCTTCGATCCTTTCGCCGGTCAGTATCAGCTCAGTGAACCCGGCTGAGGAGCTTCCAATTAAGTGATTGAAGAAAGGCCCGGTCAAAGTTCCCATGAAGATGTCAATCAGCTCCCTATCAGTTAAAGGAGGTTGCACCCTGCCAGCCAAATCTCTCCACTTTTGGGCATATCCCTTGAAGCTCTCGTCAGAACCCATGGTCATGTTCTGCAATTGCACACGAGTTGGTGCGAGATCAGCATTGTACTGATATTGTTTGTAAAAAGCAGTAGCTAAGTCCCCCCATGTGTGGATGCGAGAACTCTCCAATTGATAGAACCACTCGAGTTGAGTCCCTACCAGGCTTTCTTGGAAGAAATGGATCCAAAGCTTTGGATCAGCTGTGTATGGTTGAATCTTGTGGACATAAGATCGTAGATGCATCTGAGGGCAAGAGACTCCATCGTACAGAGCAAAGGTAGGGACTTTGAACTTTGGCGGGATGACCAATCCAGGAACTAAACCCAAGTCTCCTAAGTCCAAGCCAGGTACTTGTTGAATCTCCATAGCATTGAGGCGATCCTCCAACTCTTTATACTTGTCATCAGCGAGAGGGTATTGTTCCTCGGAGTAGTCAGCTTCCTCAGTCTCCAAATTGTGGTCTTCTTCAAGACTGGCCCCTATGCTGGGTGGAGTTGAAAGGTCTAGGGTCTTAGGTCTTCTCCTCAAGTTCAAGATGCGGGTTGCCTTCTTGGACTTCTTCTTGTTGTCTTTGAGAAGGAGAGCCGTCAGATCCTCTTGCCCTTTACCCATAGCCAGCAGCGTTTGTTGGAATTGAGCATTTTGAGCCTGGAGATCTTTCACCGTTTGTTCCATATCCATCTTACTGAAATAAACAGTAGGAAGATAAGGAGACCTGTATGGGAGAAACCTGTTATGCAATGATAGGTGTGATATATATGCAATGTTTTCAAGGATCTCTTGGGGTAAACACAAGAGAATGTTAGAAGTTGAACTTCGATCTTTGATTGGAGATATTTGCTACGGTGGATGTCTTTCCACGAGAATCAAGCTCACCATGTCAAGTGGGTCATAGCCCCTGATTCAAGTTCTTGCACTTGATCTTTGATTGGAGAACTCTGCACCGGTGGATGTCTTTCCACGAGAATCAAGCTCACCATGTCAAGTGGGTCATAGCCCCTGATTCAAGTTGTTGCACTTGATCTTTGATGGCATTTGTTTAGAGGAGAAACCTCTTGCCTTTTGGTAGACGTCTGGTTCAACGTAACCCTGCATCAAAAGAACCCTCGAGATCCTTGAAAAGGTTATTGAAAATGCTATGGTATGATGTTATGATGTTATGTACATGTATGCGAAAGCAAGTGAGCGTATATACAGACAAACATATTCACACAAAGCAAAAACAAGTCCTTAGGTTTAGGCTTGCATGGGGTTGTAGGTAAGTACCCTCTTGAAGTTAGTTGGCTCATCCTGTCCTAAAATAGAAACCGGGTTCTAAGGAGCTCAATATCATTGGATTGTTTTCTGTGTTCATTGTTTTGGTTTAGCCACTTAACTGGCGACCAAAATATTCCAAGAAAACAACCCTCAATGAGTGTAGTATCGAGTATCTACCAACTTCGGACTGCACCAAAGTCGGTCATCTCACTACCCCTAAAAAGGCTAGGATGGTCAATTAAGGTTCTAAGAGTTCGTTAGTGCTTCACGACATCACTCAGCGGCCCCGTACTCTCCTTGATTGAACTCAAGGGTTACCGGTACTCACAAATATGTCACACTAACATAGCTTACTGCTTCAACCATGTCGGTATACCCCGCACAGTTCCCTCACAGTTTTTTTGCTATTTACCTAAAAAGGTGCCCCAAATCCGGGTGTAGGATTTTCAACAAACCCAAACAAGGACCCAAAAGTAAAGCAATCAAGGCAATCAAAGCAAGAATGTAAAGGTGATCTAAACCCTAAGGTAACCCCACTTTTAAGTTTACTATCCCCAGCAGAGTCGCCAGTTCTGTGATACGGTGGGAGAACTGACTTGAGGTTTTGCGTTTGTTTTCGCACTTGTTCGGTTTAGCAAGAGTCGCCACCGAATTTTTATTTTATCCTAAAGGAAAGGTTAAAAAGCACAGGAAAAACCTTTTGATATGTTTCGTGGGTTCGGGGGGTAGATTATGAAAAGGGAAGGTATTAGCACCCTTTTCATCCATGGTTATCCATGGGCTCTTAGTTACTTGGTTTTAGATCAACTTGCCTTTGATTTTTTAATTGCTTGAAATTGTGGTGTGTGTGTGTGTGTTTTGAATTTTTTTTTGAAAAAGATGCCTTGTCTTAGGCAACCATTGTAATGACTCGTGTTTGAGTGTTTCACAAAGGTGTGTATCTTTTCGAAAAGATGTTTCAAATGTTTTTTTGAAAGTTTGTTTTGAAAGTGTTTGTGAAGTGTGGTTTGAAAAGTAGGCAAGCGTTTTTGCAAGTTGATCAAGTAACTAAGAGTTTGTCTACCCTATTGTACTCAAAGGTTTTTTCTCATGTTTTAACCCTTTTTAACAATTTTGTTCCACCATTGTATTTGGTGGACAATCTTGCGTTTAGGATGTTTAACGGGACAGGCGCGGGTCATCGTATGGACCATGAATACAATGGTGCCAAGTGTCTTTGGCAATTTGCTTGAAGGGACTATGATCATTCCGTTTAGGCAACTTTCGAAAGCGTCATCGAGGGACTTATGATCATTTGAATTGTTTTGCCAAAGAAACTCGACGTGCAAGCATGGCCCATTTTGGAAGGCAACAAGTGGGATTACCCTAGGGGTGCAAGTGTGATTGCGTATTGATTTCATGTATTTGTCTTGTATTAGGTTATCTAGCGTTTGATTTTATTTACATACAACCCTAGGTCTAACCATGGTATAATTCGAAAGTGATAAATTGCGGGAATTTAAAGTCCTAAACTATTACAAATGAGTATCCGGGAGTGGGGGTACAAATTTACAAATGGGGATGAGACTTTAGGAGAGTAGTGTCCAAATAATTTACAACCAAATCGAATTGCGCAAATGTAAAATATAATGTATAGCAACGTATAAGAATAGCAAATGTAAACGTATCAATGTATTTGTGTATTGTAAATGTGTAAGTGTATGATTATTTACAAACAAAGGTTTTAAGAAAAGAAAACAAATGTTTATGTATTTTATTGTCTTTATGTATTAATGTGAATATTTTACACAAGAGTTTTTATAAAAGGGAAAAAAGATGTTTTAAGAAAATTAATGCTTTATGTACAAAAATTTTAATTAAAAGAAAGTAGAAGTATTCTAAGTTTAAGGAAAAAATTAATATTTGTATATTCATGTTAAAATGTAATAAAAATGATAAAGAAAAGAAATCATTGAGAATATTTTATCTAAAAAAAGGTATTATTTATTTAACAAAATATTAAGTATATTAGGAAAAGAATATTGTCAATTAAAGTTTAATGTAAAAAAAAAGTATGAATTAGTTTGAAAAATAAAAAGAGGCTAAAAGATTCAATGGGCCTTGTGCTTGTCCTTGGCCCAAACAAAAAGGGAGGTCAAAGTCCAAAGAGAGGGGTGAGGCGTGTAAATCAATGGGCTTAAGGCGTTGTAACGGGCAAGGCCCAAAACAATTGAAACAAACTTTGCAAGGGTTTGAGTTATTTCGTTCAGAAAGGGATTTAGGGTTAGGCAAAGGATATAGAGGCGCCGTTTTTGGCTTCGTCTTCATCTTCTCCGGCCAAGTTACTGAACTTTCCTCTACCTAAGGCCAACCAGGCGCCATCACCCGTTTCTTCTCCCTCCAAGGGTCGCTCCAGCGAGGGTTTATACAAGGTAGCGATTTCTGAGTCATTCGCGTTAGGGTTTTAGTTCATATCTTGTATGTTTTAGTTATGTTTCTGATTTCTTTTATGTTGTTGTTCACATGAGATTTTGAAAGGAGGGAGAAGAAATACTACCTTTATTGGAGACGGAGGAGGAGGGGGTCGGAGGCGCCTATGGTGGCCGGACGGAAGGATACACGTGATGCTGTGAACTTGCTCTTCCTGGTATCTTTATTTTTTTGCCTTTTGTTGGGTTTGATGATGACTATCTGAAAACGAACTTCTTTATCTTCTTCTCTTTTATTCGCTTTTGTTGCCTCTGAGCATTGGTTGGTTTGCTGAGATACCTGTTGATGTTGGTTATTGCCTTGTATGCTTGAGTTGCCTTTTCTTTCTTTTCTTGTTGGCTTGCTTCAGTTTGGGGCTTGACAGTTTGTATTGTTTAAGGGCTTTTGGCTTTTAGTCTAGGAGCTTTGAATGGTTACAGGCCCTTTGAAGTTTTAGGCTTTAGCAGGTTTTGAAAAGGTTGAGGGTTTGAATCAGGTAAGGCTTTGGTGAGGTTTGGATATGCTGTTTATGTTTTGAATAGTAAGGCTTGGAAGGCTTATGCATGTTGCAGGTCATGGGTTGAGAGTTTTTGTAGGCTCATGGCTTTTGTTACAGGGTCTTGCTTTAAGGCATATGCAGGCTGATGCTTAGGCTTGCTTGAAGCAGCTTTGAGGCAGGTTTTATGTTTTTGTTGTGAGGTTAACACAAGTTTTTATTTATTTTTTATTTTGAGGTGGTTTTAAGTTTTGTGGAGATAGCTTGCAATCTCTTTTTTTTCTTACAGTTTGTGGTATCCTCCCTTTGTGATATCTCTGCCTTCTTTTCGTACTATGTTATTACAGTTTGTTTTATATATTTCTTCTTCAAGCCTAAGCCTGTAAGCCTATCTTCTTTTCCTCTTCTCTCTCTCCAGTACAGATTAAAGCATAAAATATTGTTTAAAATCTGTCCTTATTCTGAAAAGGTAGCTGGCCATAGGAAAATGATGACTTTTGACATGTTGCTTGCAATAGCTGCTTTCCTCTGCATAACTCTTATCTCTTTTTCCATATTTTCTGCTTCTTTGTGACAACATTTTGTACTTGTTTTGAATAGCCTTTTGATAGCTCTTTGGCAGCTTGTGGAAAGTTTCATTCAGTTTGCCCTTTTGACTTGGTTTAGGCTATTCAGTTTGGTTTGCCTTTGGACTTTGTTTGGCATTGGTTTTGAAACTTTGAAATATGCAGTTTGCAACTTTTGTGCATTTCATACTTTATTTTTGCAAGCATTTTTCATCCCTCTTTGTGAACCGGGAGAAATCTCGTGATTTGCAGAGAGGGCAAGCTGATTCCGGCCAGTTGCCTTTAATGATGAATTTTAACTGTGTATGCTCTTTTATTTATTTTACCTGTGTTTCTTTCTTTTCTTTGTTTTGCAGATAAAACTCAATGGAGCCAAAGGAGCAATGGATAGAAGATGAAGACTTTAGGAATTTAGGATAGTTTCAATTTAATTATTTGTAACATTATTATTATAAACAAGGATGTAAATAAATTTACAGTTGTTCAAATAATAGATTGTAACAAACCATTAAAGATGAATAAAAAATCTTCTTTTGATCAATTAATTCCTTTTATTTCCTTTCAATTGTTTAACTTAATTATTTGAAGTTCTTAAATTAAAACAATTGGAAATAAATCCAATTATTCTGACTTTAGAAAAAAGAAATAATTAATAAACGTCCGGCGTTCCGAATTAAACATAACAATGCACAGTCAAATCAAACAAACATCCACATGTCCTTTTTCACTGATTAAATCCAACACTGCAAACTCAAATCAAATGCCTCAGTCCACATCTCAGAATAACTTGAAAAACGCTGTAGAATTAATTCTTTTTTGAGAAATATGCGCACAAAGCCTAGTTCTTGATTAAATGCCAAAGAAGCGTTCACCTGATCAAAACTTGAGCCAAAATCAACCAAACCTTAGCAATATGCCTGAACTGCTTTAAAATCAAAGAAAACCCTAAATTTTGTCTGACTGACGAGAAAAGTCTGTTTGACCGATTCTTGAGCCAGTCTGAAAAAAATCAGGAAAAGTCTGAAGCTGTGATTTCTTGTGGAAAAAATACGAGGGCAAATTTTTTGGTATAACACTTCCCAACGTGTTCCATCATGTACCTCTCGCTTCAGCGTGCCAAGTGGTTGGCAAAGCAGATCCAGTGGCCAAAAGATGATGAGTACCATACTCCCAGTCAACGCATACCTGGACAATTACCAAAGTCAAACGTGGCTGAATAGTTTGTTGGGCCTGGAAATTGCTTCTTCACCTCCTAATGGGCCAGCACCCCCCTGGGTTCATTTTTCTTTTTTTCTCTTTATATTTTCTATTTTATTTATTTAATTATTTATTATTATTATTATTATTATTTAATTAACTCATAAATTAATTATTTTCATAATAAAATCAGAAAATTAAAATATTTTTATTATTATTAATTTCACCTTTAATTTATTATTTTTGTAAATAAATGTAATTAATTAATTTAGTCTTTTTTAATTAGGTTAACTTTAATTATTTTCATAACAAATAAAATAAATTAGAATTAGGGTTTTTTTGACAATTTTAATTTCTTTTCTTTTATTTTATTAAAAACATAAAAAACTTAAAAAAAATATTTCTTTTATTTCATTAATTAGAATTAGGTTTAATTAAATGCAAAAAGGACCAAAATTTCATTCTTTCTCAAAAAGGGTCAAAACCCTAAAGACTTCTCCGATTTAATTTCTTATTCGCGCATATTATTTTTGATCATATTTATGTAATTGCTCCGAGGATGTAATAGATAATTAGGACCTTTTTATCGCTTTCTTTATTTTCTCGCATTTACTTTTCAAGGGTTGTTTTTGGCGATGTAAATACCCGACGCCTTGTAATAGCGTAGATTTACTTTCCGCAATTTACTTTCTGCACAATTATTAACTGCTATGCATGATAAGACTTACCTGAAAAATAAAATCAAAACGTAGCTCACCATAACATGTGCAAAGATAATTTAACTGAATCCTGACACACTCGCACATGCCACTCCTAGGGTACGCCTCACTTGGTTGCCTCGACGTGGTCATTGAGTATAGGGTGTTTTAGAGGTCGCCCTCCTGTCTAAAGATCCAAGTTGCCTCGAAACGGTTGCCTCGGATAAAAAAGGATCTAGGACATTAGGGTTACCGCTAAGGCGTTCTACCATTGCTTTAGTGACCACATGTCCCTATAATCGAATTGACTCGAATAACTCCAACGACGGTGCTACCTACCTCTCAATAGTGGGATAGTACTGTCTAAAGGACATTTACACAGCTTAATTCCTTTGAGTAGGTAGAGGTTCTAAGGTACTTGCTCTTTCAAAACAAAAACAACTTTTCGCACTTACACTTTTCTGACAAAAGTTTTCAAACAAACACTTCATAACACTCTTGAGGACTGATACAAGAGTCAAAACGAAGTTTTCAAACAAACTTTTTTCAAACCCACAAACACAAGAAAAGTAAACATTTTTGAAAACATAGTGAGCAAGTACCTAAGAGCCCGTGGATAACCACAGATAGAAAGGGTGCTAACACCTTCCCTTTCTATAATCTACCTCCCGAACCGAGAAACGTCTCGAAAAGGAATTTTGCTGTGCTTTTGTCCTTTCCTTATTGGAGAACATAAAATACGGTGGCGACTCTTGCTTACCACGATATTTCGCGAACCAGTATTTCAAAACAGTCAGTTCTATTTCCACCGATCACAGAACTGGCGACTCTGCTGGGGAATATTGAATAAGTGAGGTGTACCTTAGGATTAGATCACTTATGTTTTCAATTGTATGCCTTGAATGATTTACTATTGTGGGCTTGTATCGGAGTTTTATAGATCCTAACCCGGATCTGGGGATACCCTTTAGAAGTAGCAACAAACTGTGAGGGAACTGTGCGGGATATACCGACATGGTTGAAGCAGTTGCTACGTTGATGTGGCACTTTGGTGAGTACCGGTAACCCTTGAGTCAAGTCAAGGAGAGTACGGGGCCGCCGCGTGGTGTCGTGAAGCATCAACTGACCTTAGAACCTTACTTGACCATCCTGGCCTTTTTAGGGGTAGTGAGATGACCGACTTTGGTGCAGTCCGAAGTTGGTAGATACTCGATACTACACTCATTGAGGGTTGTTTTCTTGGAATATTTTGGTCGCCAGTTAAGTGGCTAAATCAAAACAATGAACATAGAAAACAATCCAATGATATTGAGCTCCTTAGAACCCGGTTACTATTCATAGGACAGGCTTTGAGCCAACTAACTTCAAGAGGGTACTTACCTACAAACCCCATGCAAGCCTAAACCTAAGGACTTGTTTGCTTTGTGTGAATGTGACTGCCTGTATATACACTTGCTTACTTTTTGCATCCATGTACATAACATCATAACATTGCATACATCCTGCATAAGGACTAACCCATTTCAAGGATCTCAAGGGTTTGTGATGCAGGTCATGATGAACCAACTGTCTAGCAAGGGGAAAAGGGGATTTATTTTCCTCTAGCCAAGGTTGTTTGGAGATCAAAACACGAACCTGAGTTAGGGGCTATGACCCACTCGATATGGTGAGCCTTGACTCTTGAAGAAGGACTCTCAACAACATGAAGTTCCTTCAATCTAGCTGCAAAATTCAAATTCTAACAATTTTCTTGTCTACCCCGCGAGATCCTTGAAAACATTGCATACATATATCATACATATCATTGCATCACAAGTCACCCTTTACAGGTCTCTCACGTTCTCACTGTTTATTTCAGCAATGGCTTTCCAACAAGACAACCAGGATCTTCATACTCAAGAGACTCAGTTCAGGGAAATCTTCCTAAACCTATCCAGGGGGCAGGAAGAGTTGAGAACACTCCTCATGGGGAATTTGGTCAAGAAAAGTCCTGAAGACGATAAGGACGAACGACTGAAACATCTGCAAGCTGAGGTAGATGCAATGAGAATCCAGATGTTGGGGCAGATGGCTCTTATCCAAGGCTTAGCTCGGGAGCAAGAAGAGTTGAGAACCATGATCAACCAACTTCATCAAGACAGTATGAAGCAAATAGTCAAGGCTGAGGATCAAGTCATTAATCAACTTCCGAGAGGTCAAAGGTTTGGTTTGGTGAAGAATGGACCTCTCCAAGTGGCTACTACTTCACAGGTCCAACAACAACCTCGCCAAGAACAACGGGTTGATCAGAGCAAGCCAAACAAGCCCAGGAGGCAATTCACTAAGATCAACGTGTCACTGACTCAAGCACTACAGCAAGGGTTGAAGGTAGGACTGATTACATTAAAGGTTCCTCTCTGGAATCCAAACACTTCCGCTCCTACCTATCATCCCAATGAAAGGTGTGCATACCACTCTGACAGTCCGGGACATGACACAAACAACTGTTGGGCCCTGAAGAATAAGGTTCAAGACTTGATTGATGCCAAGGAGATCAAGTTTGATCACTGATCCTACACCAAATCATTGAGAATGTCTTTTGTTCATTTGAATTTTCAAGTTGTATTTTTCTTTGCTTATTCAAACAATTATTGTCATGGCAAACCTTTTTATTTCATTAATGCATCGCATATGTCTGTTTTGAATCAATCCATTCGTATTTCACTATATTCAAATTGCTTTCATTTTTTGTGATGTTCAACTCTCGATTAAAAATTCTAAGCCTTTTGAGGGAGGATGACGAAAACGATACCACGATCTTTACAATATGCTTTTGAATAGACCCTGCTGATGAGGTACAAGCATTGTTTCAAATCCTAAATAGTGGAGTTATAAGGAAGATAATCCCTCGTCAACCCCTTTGAGCCAAAGAAGTTGGAGTTTTTTCTTTTCAAAAATTAAAACCCTTAATCATAACCTGGGGCAGGGTAGTTCTCTCAGTTGATCCAGGTTCACAATGAATGGCATCAAAGGAGTCCTTCTAAAACAAAAGACAGTGATGGTTCCGAATAATCATAAGGACAAGCAGTCATTATCTCTCAGAAATAAAAGCCCATTAAGTTAGAACCTATGAAGGAGACTTACAAAACTGGGGCATCAAAAGAAACAGTTCAGGCAAAAAACAGGGATAATGAAATCAAAAAGAAAGAGGTCCTGCAAACCCTCAACAAAAAAGAAATGACTGCCTATTCAAAATAAACTATCAGTATCCGAACCATCACCGGAATATCAGAGCAAAGACTCAAACAAGATCTGATGCACGATTAGCTGAGTTTAGGCTCGAAGAACATCACGAAGAGCGGGTGGGTACAAATGAAATTTGAGCCTTTATCCTTTGTTTCTTAAACCGTGAACCAGGCCACGTTATAACCCTTAAAATTCCTAGCTGAAGCATGGGTTAGTTCGAAAGCATACTGTTACCAAAGGTATCCTGACTCCTGTAGGGCTTGCTGTAAAATCCTGAGTTGACATCACATTTTACAAAAATTCACTTGTTTTATTAAAAACTGCATTTTCAAAAACTTCAAGACAGACATAAGCTTTGCATTCTTAAAATAACATTTTTTGCATATGACTATTTGTTCGAACAGCAGAGAAATTCGCACGACGAATATCTAGTGAACAAAAGACACTTCCAACCAAGGGGCACGGCATGATCATTGTTCATCATCTGGGGCAGTTAAGTCAAGATTCAAGGAATCTCTTAAGATGCCAAATAGCCAGGGGCAGATCTCTGTCTGAATCACTTGGGGCATTGGACATGAATTCCAGCAACGAATCTTGCACGATCAAACATCTTCTGGTAATATGCCAACACAACACTACTGACAGTGACAACTCCCTACATTCTAAAAGCGTGGACATAGTCGAAAAAAATACTACGCACAATCAAAGACTCGCTAGGTCAACTGGCCTAGGAAAAAATAAGGGATTCCCGGTGGACCAAAAGGGTTCCGGCAAAAATAAGGGATGAAAACGAAAAAATTTGTACACCCGGCAAGTCGAAAACCTGAAAAGGCGGCTTGGGCAAAAAAGGTATCCCGGTGGACTGAAAACCCGGAAGGGCGGTCCAGGCAAAAGTTAGGGATCACAGCGTACGACTATGTCCCGGCATCTTGTCACTTGCCTACCAGAAGAAGATTTGTCAATCGGCAGTTACCAAGCATCTCCACAGGTATCTTCTCCCACAGAAGCTGGGGCAATAAGAATTGTCCAAACTGTACAATCGCTCTGTCCACCAAGGTACCAAGGTAAGTTCAGCTGAAGAAATTGACCAAGATACCTTCACTCTCCAGCAAGTCAGCAATACTCTCCCCCAAGCAGAGTTGGTCTACTATCAGTCCTGGAAAAGTTGGGTACCCCCAGTAAATCTTAATATTCCCTAGCGGAGTATACAGATATTCCTCAGCAAGCATCCTCGGCAGTCTTAATATTCCTCGACAGAAATATAAGATTGTTACCCGGCGGAATACAGACACCCCAGTGGAGCCATTTCCCCAGTACAGTCCAAAAGTTTCCCCAGGAGAGTCGAATCATCTTACCCAGTAGATTTTGGAAGCTTGTCCCCTGCAGAGTACAAAAATCTCGCCCCAGCCATATTCAGGAGGTTATCCCCCACCAGAGTCTAACTGGGTCATCCTCAGCAAGTTGCAACGGAAAGATCATCCCCCAGCGAAGTTCTTTCTATTCCCCAGCGGAGTTCATCAAATTCCCCAACAGAGTTTATTAACGGAATCCCCAGCGTAGTTATCATTAAAATCTCAGCGAAGCATCTCTTCCCACAAAGTAATTCCCCGCAGAATAATCTCTTCGCCAGGTTTATTCCCCAACGGAGTCATCTTCTCCTACCAGATTATTCACCCAATCATCTTCGGTCATCATCCTCAGCGGAAATGAAGAATTCAACATTATTCTCCAGCAGCTCTGGGATTTATTTTCCCCAGCTAAAACATCGCATTTTCATACATCATGATACATGCACATACGCATCATATCATACAATCTCATTTATGTTGAGAACATCATTGCTTGATCCATCTCATGCATTGCATATGACTGACCTTTACCTTTCAGGAAAGATGCAGTTAAATTCTCAGCCATATCAAAAGGCCTTATCTGGTCCAGTTAAATCGATTCCTAAAGATTTTCCTGATGCCGATCCAGTTGAAGATATTCCAAGACCTTGCCTGGTCCAGTTAAATTGATTCCTAAAGATTTTTCTGATGTCGATCCAGTCAAAAGCCTTCTCTGGTCCATTTAAATCGATTCCTAAAGATTTTCCTGATGCCGATCCAGTTGAAGATATTCCAAGACCTTGCCTGGTCCAGTTAAATTGATTCCTAAAGATTTTTCTGATGCCGATCCAGTCAAAAGTCCTTCTCTGGTCCAGTTAAATCGATTCCTAAAGATTTTCCTGATGCCGATCCAGTTGAAGATATTCCAAGACCTTGCCTGGTCCAGTTAAATCGATTCCTAAAGATTTTTCTGATGCCGATCCAGTCAAAGGCCTTCTCTGGTCCAGTTAAATCGATTCCTAAAGATTTTCCTGATGCTGATCCAGTTGAAGATATTCCAAGACCTTGCCTGGTCCAGTTAAATCGATTCCTAAAGATTTTTCTGATGCCGATCCAGTCAAAGGCCTTCTCTGGTCCAGTTAAATCGATTCCTAAAGATTTTCCTGATGCCGATCCAGTTGAAGATATTCCAAAACCTTTTCTGGTCCAGTTAAGTCGATTTCTAAAGATTTTTCTGATGTCGATCCAGTTGAAGACATTCCAAGATTCCTTCACCATCCTGCTGAGGTGGTAATCGTCCTAGATTCCTTCATCATCCTGCTGAGGTAGTAATCGTCCTAGATTCCTTCATCATCCTGCTGAGGTAGTAATCGTCCCAGATTCCTTCATCATCCTGCTGAGGTAGTAATCGTCCTAGATTCCTTCATCATCCTGCTGAGGTAGTAATCGTCCCAGATCCCTTCATCATCTATTTGGAGTAGCAATCGTCTCAGATTCCTTCATCACATCATGATCAAAAAAACCTCCTCTGGTCCAGTTAAATCGATTCCTAAAGATTTTTCTGAAGCCAATCAATGGAGACAAGACCAGTTAAATCGATTCCTAAAGATTTTTCTGAAGCCAAGCATGTCAATGGAGACAAAACCAGTTAAATCGATTCCTAAAGATTTCTCTGATGATCATCCTGTCAATAGAGACAACCTGTCAATGAAGACAAAACTACCTACCATCAACCTTTTTCAAGTTCCAGATCAACACCTGTAACTAGCCAGGAAAGTTATCTACATGAAGGGTTTGAAGATCAACACCTGTATCTAGCCAGGAAATATCTGTGAGCGATTGATTGTAGATTTATACCTGAAACCAGACAGGAAAGTATCTACGCGAAGAGATTGAAGATCAATACCTGTAATAGGCCAGGAAATTATCTTTCTTTCTCAGGTCAGAGATCTACACCTATATCCAGCCAGGAAAGCTATCTCGACCAACCTTTCTTAATTTCCGGATCAACACCCGTAACTAGCCAAGAAATATCTGTGGACGACGAATTGTAGATTAATACCTGAAACCAGACAGGACAACTATCTACTTGACCATCATGAAGCAACCCTACACAGGTTCCTTCTTTCAACTTACAAAGTTACAATTTTGCAAACTACAGGTACGCAGGTTCTCGCTAAGGAATCTCTTATGCAACCCTGGATGGCATCTTTAAGCCCATCTCCGCAACTATTCATTACATTTCCAGATGGCATCTATAAGCCCATCCCCGACAAGATCCTGTCACATCTCCAGATGGCATCTATAAGCCCATCCTCCTATCCATCATCTCTCCAAATGGAATCTGTAAGCCCATTCCCGACGTCACATTGCTGATACTACTCCATGCGAGTGCAAATTTCTGGGCACTTTAGTGTTCAATCATCTTCCACCTTCGGATCACGAAAGGCACACAAGCCAATCTACATTCTCAGGTTTAAGAAGATTGAACAGGGGCAAATGTTGTACCCCAAAATTTGCCCTCCCATATTCTTCAAGGTTTGTCAAGAATCATCTTCAAATGGTTCAAGATTTCTCAAGGGGTTGCACAGTCCAAATACCTCCTAAGCCAGCTGAAATTAGGGTTTTGGTTCTTTCAAGGAATTTGAGGTTTTCAATGGCTCAATCAAGTCCCATAGGCTTATACATGTTCTCAAGCATCTACATGCCAAGTTTCAAGATTCACAGGGTCAATTTGCACAGTCAAAAGCCCTATTTGACCCACAGTCAACTACAGGGGCAAAATGGTCATTTTGCAGTCAAAAGTCAGAATTTCTGGTCAACATCTTATTTTGAGTTCACGATCATCATTTGATCAAGTCTTGATCATGATTCCACAAGAATGGTTCAAAAATCATCAAGATGCAAAAAGTTACTATTTTTGGACAGCAGAAAAGTCAATTGTATTTTGACCAAGGCATAACTTTTTCATGGTTCATCAGAAAAATCCCATCCAATGCTCATTTTGAAGGGGATGACATTTCCTAAAATCCATCTTGACATTCCAAGTCCAATAAATGCTCTCACAAAAAGTTATCAATTTCTACATTATAGGTCAATTTCAAAAGTCAACAAAAATGCATTTTAAGTCAAAGACCATAACTTGAGATTGATAGATCCAAATGACATGGGACCAAAGGCATTGGTTAGAGGACCTCAATACCTTTCCAAAATGTCCAAGAACATGTTCATATTATCAAAATTGAGCAAGATATGCATTGGAGAAGCTGGGAAATTTTTATGAATTTGCAAAAGTCAACTTTGCTCAAAACACCTTGTTTTTGCTAATGGGCCTCAAATTTCTTCTTGAAACTTTATCCATGGCCTATGAACTACCCATCAAGCTTAATTGAATTATTTTCTTATTTTTTATTAATTAATTGGATTTTTAATAAATATTAATTCATTTAATTAATTTAAATTGTAGGAAATACAAAGATATGATTTTTCAATCTTTTTGTGAAGCAAGAATGACCTAATCATGCTGGCAATTTCGTGTACCAATCAAGGATGCAAAAATCTCCCAAGATGGCAACTTTCTTCAATCAAAAAGATTCAAAAAGATTTGATTTTCAATCAAATATTCAAATCATCATTCCATGGATTTCTTTGCAAGATTCTGACCTAATTCGATTCCTTTATAAATACACAAGCTAGTCCTATTCATGCACACGTGAAAGCACTGCAGAAGAAGCCATAACCAATTCAAGAAAATTCAAAGAAAACTTGAAACTGATTTCCATATTCTAGCACAATTCAAAGGCTTTTATTGATTCTAATCTATTGTAGGGGTTCCCAGAGACGTATTTCAATCAAAACCAAGCATAAAGGCTCAAGAAATCGTCATTTACAGTCACACGGTTTGATGCCTTTTTTCATAATCGCAACTCATGATTCATGCATCATTAACATGATTTCTTGTTTGTTTTGTGTTGTTAGAGACCACAGGAAGCTATTGGCATAGTTTAATTGGATTAAAACACGCAGAATCAAAAGATGCCATTGATGAATTCTAGGGTTCATAAGCTTCCAAATTGGGGCTTTGTAATATAGGAAAAATTAAGCCTCATAAGACCCACGGTTGAATTCGTTAAGACCAGACGAATACACAGCCACCCTCGCGAAATATTTATATTCAACACAGGCCTAATCACTATTTTTCCTCATGGTGTTTTGTGGGGGTTAAAAACCCCCGCTATCTATTTGTTTTTTACAGGCATCAGCGAAGAAGATGACGAGCCGGCGATACATCATTGGCTAATTCAAAAAACGCGCGCTTGTTTTTGTGGTTACAACATGTTTATTAAGTTTTATATATTATATTTGCTTATTGCTATAATAACAAACGCGTGCATATGGTGTAGTGGAGGATGTGCTGGCTGGAAATCATTGGGACCTGGGTTCGAATCCCAGGTCCCCCAAAACGCTTATATTGTTTTTTCTAACATAATCACATGCAGGCTTCCCAATGTGTTCCATCATGTACCTCTCGCTTCAGCGTGCCAAGTGGCTGGCAAAGCAGATCCAGTGGCCAAAAGATGATGAGTGCCATACTCCCAGTCAACGCATACCTGGACAATTACCAAAGTCAAACGTGGCTGAATAGTTTGTTGGGCCTGGAAATTGCTTCTTCACCTCCTAATGGGCCAGCACCCCCCTGGGTTCTTTTTTCTTTTTTTCTCTTTATATGTTCTATTTTATTTATTTAATTATTTACTATTATTATTATTATTATTTAATTAACTCATAAATTAATTATTTTCATAATAAAATCAGAAAATTAAAATATTTTTATTATTATTAATTTCACCTTTAATTTATTATTTTTGTAAATAAATGTAATTAATTAATTTATTCTTTTTTAATTAGGTTAACTTTAATTATTTTCATAACAAATAAAATAAATTAGAATTAGGGTTTTTTTGACAATTTTAGTTTCTTTTCTTTTATTTTATTAAAAACATAAAAAACTTAAAAAAAATATTTCTTTTATTTCATTAATTAGAATTAGGTTTAATTAAATGCAAAAAGGACCAAAATTTCATTCTTTCTCAAAAAGGGTCAAAACCCTAAAGACTTCTCCGATTTAATTTCTTATTCGCGCATATTATTTTTGATCATATTTATGTAATTTCTCCGAGGATGTAATAGATAATTAGGACCTTTTTATCGCTTTCTTTATTTTCTCGCATTTACTTTTCAAGGGTTGTTTTTGGCGATGTAAATACCTGACGCCTTGTAATAGCGTAGATTTACTTTCCGCAATTTACTTTCCGCACAATTATTAACTGCTATGCATGATAAGACTTACCTGAAAAATAAAATCAAAACGTAGCTCACCATAACATGTGCAAAGATAATTTAATTGAATTCTGACACACTCGCACATGCCACTCCTAGGGTACGCCTCACTTGGTTGCCTCGACGTGGTCATTGAGTATAGGGTGTTTTAGAGGTCGCCCTCCTGTCTAAAGATCCAAGTTGCCTCTAAACGGTTGCCTCGGATAAAAAAGGATCTAGGACATTAGGGTTACCGCTAAGGCGTCCTACCATTTCTTTAGTGATCACATGTCCCTATAATCGAATTGACTCGAATAACTCCAACGACGGTGCTACCTACCTCTCAATAGTGGGATAGTACTGTCTAAAGGATATTTACACAGCTTAATTCCTTTGAGTAGGTAGAGGTTCTAAGGTACTTGCTCTTTCAAAACAAAAACAAATTTTCACACTTACACTTTTCTGACAAAAGTTTTCAAACAAACACTTCATAACACTCTTGAGGATTGATACAAGAGTCAAAACGAAGTTTTCAAACAAACTTTTTTCAAACCCACAAACACAAGAAAAGCAAACATTTTTGAAAACATAGTGAGCAAGTACCTAAGAGCCCGTGGATAACCACGGATAGAAAGGGTGCTAACACCTTCCCTTTCTATAATCTACCTCCCGAACCGAGAAACATCTTGAAAAGGAATTTTGCTGTGCTTTTGTCCTTTCCTTGTTGGAGAATATAAAAGACGGTGGCGACTCTTGCTTACCGCGACATTTCGCGAACCAGCGTTTCAAAACAGTCAGTTCTATTTCCACCGATCACAGCTAGTAATTAGGATTTGCATGGAAAGACTAAAATCAACAATTAGCAAACCCTAATTCAAGACAAAACAATGCATGTAAATTAAGACAGTTGCACACTTGCACCCTTAGGGTAATTCCACTTTGTTGCCTTACAAAAATGGTTATGTTATGCATGTGGGATATCTTAGCAAAAAGCAATAAAAAATACAAGATCATAGTCCCTCGATGACACTATCAAATGTTGCCTTTCAAAATGATCTTAGTCCCTCAAAGAGAATTTCTAAGATATTCCACAACATTGTTATCATGGTTATACGATGACCCACGCCCGTTCCTTTACATCCAAAGATAAGGCTTCTTACCAAATCAATAGTAAGATAGCAATATCAAAGGAAAGGAAGAAATAAACTAAGACTTTTGAGTAGGTAGATTGTTCCTAGTTTCTTGCTCAATTTCAAATCAAACACTCTTGCTTATTTTCAAAACAAACACCAATACTTTCAAAAACACTTTCAAAACATTTTCCAAACATGAAATATTTTCAAAAGCTCAACACTTTGTATACGTTCTTACGAACGAGAACTATTATAAAGTTTTCCTAAACAAAGGCGCCTTTTCAAAATACTTTCAAAAACCACACAAAGCATATTTTTAAACAAAAGCGAGTGATCTAGAAAGAAACTAAGAGCCCATAGATAACTATGGATGAAAAGGGTGCTAACACCTTCCTTTTTCATAACCTACTCCCCGAACTCAAGAAACAATCTCAGAGGTCTTTCCTGTTCTTTTTCAGCCTTTCCTTTTGGATAAAAGAAAAGTCGGTGGCGACTCTTGCTAACCACAATATTTGCGATAAAACGTAAAACACCCAAGTCAGTTCTCCCATTGTATTATAGATGGTTATGTGTCTTTCGATTGGCAACTGAATAAAGTGTACTTTGGAGGCATGTCAATAATATCCTTCGATTGGCAGGTGAACAAAAGGGTCTTCGATTGTCATCTGGACAAGGAGCTTCGATTGGGCTCTTAAAACCCTTCGAGCGATATTTGTCTCACAAGCTTCGATTGGGCATCTAAAACTCTTCGATCAAGAATTGGCCCACCAGCTTCGATTAAGCGCTGGGTCCCCTTCGAGGAAGCCTTGGCCCAAGTTTCATTTAGGCAAGAACCCCCTACAAGTTCCCTTCGATTTACTAGCAGTGGCCTCCTGCATGTTTATTTTGATTCTAGGCAAAAGGCCTCTACATGAAACCTTTGATTCACTAAGTCAAAGGCTCCTTTTAACTGGACTTCGAATCCACAAGGAAGAGGTTTCCTCAGACTTGTCTTGGATTCACAAGGGCAAAGGATTCTTCTATGTTTGCCTTCAATGCACAAGGAAAAGACTTCCTCTGTGTTTTCTTTCAATGCACAAGGCCAAGACCCTTAAACACAGTTTTTTCATTATGACACACAATATGACCCATTCGAAAGAGCAGTCCAAAGGTCCATTCGAAGGACACACATTGGTGGCACATTCGAAGAAGGCACAAGGCATACATGTGGACTATTCGAAAAACACACAAAAAGTCCATTCTAAGGACATATAGGTGGTACATTCAAAGGATACATAATTATTGAAAGCAAGTTTGTCTTATGATGAGTCTTGGTCCTACATGTTGCCAGGCCCAAGCCTCCTGCGCAATGGCATTCGAAGGAAAGGACAAAAGAGGCTTCAACTGGAAAGAATGAAGTTCTCGTTTGGGCTATTTAAATTTTCAAGAATCAAGAAGCTAAGGAAAATAGATGGGTCCGATCGAATGAGCCATGAGGAGCAAGTCATAGCCAATTGAATAGTAAATATCCAAGGGGATTTCGAAGAAGCCCTGATAAGGGAAACTCTGAACAGATTCGAATTCAGAATCATCAAAAAGAACAATGCTCTGACGAAAAGAATTATGAACAATTCAAATTGATGTAGATAATGACTTAATTGAAGAAACTCTGATAAAGGAAAACTCTGAACAATTGGAATTCAGATTCATCAAAGACCTGAGCAATTTGAATTGATGTAGATAGACTCGATCAAAGGAGCTATAAGGATGAAACCAAAGCCATTCGAAGGAGGCAAGTCAAGGCCAATCGGAGGGCATGGCCTGAAGGCATTTGAAGGTGAAACATGTCCACATTCACTCAACATTTCAAAATGGCATGAAAATTCTCTAAATGGTAATCTTTAAATTGGTCAGATTTTACTTTCAAAGCCATGTTTAATGGCTAGTCTTTAAGGACATCTTTCTTTCCCTATTATCTTGTCTCCTCCCACTCCTATAAATACAAGCCAACAAATAGAGACTAAATAAGGACATACGCACGAGATACATACGCCTAAAAACTACACGCATACTACCTCAAACACGTATAGCCTGCCTCGGAGCAAAATCCTAAGTTCTCTAAAATTTCCAAAGCAAGAAGGCACGAGGAGATTCCCATCTCCAACCATTTCCAGTCAAAATCCAAGTCATCCCAAGCTCAAATCGAAATACCTCCAGTTGGTAAACTTTTTTTTATCATTCAATCTATAATGTAAACTAGTTGGATTGCATATTCATGTTATTATTTTTTGTTTGTGAATGATTTAATATGGTATATGTAAGTTGCAGCGTCCAGATGTTAGGATACCAATGATAGGGGCCTTCGAAATAGATTGCTTTCGAAACTCAAGGTACAGACTGTCACAGATCGAAACAACCCCATATTTGAGCTCAGGGGATGAGTTCAATTAGGATAGGTTTTCGATAGATGTTGAAACTAACAAATTTGCAGGACCCAGTGTTGGTTTCATTTATTTCAATTGAACAGCTGGCTCGAATGGTGAAAAAATGAGCGTGTTGGAGAGTGGACTGGGGTTCGAATCTCCAGTCGGGCATTTTCATTTTTTTTCTAATATTTCATTTACAGATATGATGTGTACAAGCCAAATACACTCACCATGCATCTTCAGGTCTGTACTACCAGATGTTAGCATGGCCAGATCCAACGCCCTCATGCGCAGACTACCATGTGCCCCCAAAATCTTTCCTCACTGAATCCAGCGCTGGAAAAATGGGCCTGGATCTATTTATTCAGATCATACCCCCCCCCCCATTTGCTTATAACATCTGGCCCAACTGTTTTTATTTTATTTGTTTATTTTTGTTTACTTTCTTTTAATCATTTTTTAGAGTAATATAAATCAACAAAAATCATAAAAATGTTAGACCTAGGATTTTCTAACTAATCTTAATTTTTTAAACTAATTAATTTAATTATTTTGACATTAGTTTATAATTTAAAAAATAATTAGAACTAGGTTCGTTCAATTCAAATATTTTCTTAGCAAAAAAATACAAAAGTGCTAGTTTTTGCTTAGAATTTAATATTGATTAATAACTTTTTTTCTATTTTTATTAATTAAATTTAGGTTTAATTTAATTTAATTATTTTCTTAAAATAAACAAAAAAACCAAAAAGATTTTCTCATTTTACTTAGCAATTTTTTTGTAGGGTTTTTAGACGTTATTTTAAATTCGCGCACGTTATTTTATTCTTGCATTTTTTACTAATGTATCTGCTGACGGAATGTAATAGATAATTATTAGGGCTTTTACTGCTTTCTTTATTTTCTTTCCCCAAATTTTTGGATATGTAAATACCCCCTCCTCGAAGCATTATAATAGCGTAGGATTTACATTTCCGCACTTTTAATTCATGTACATATATTAATTGCCTAGATGTATGATAATAGGATTGCATGACAAGAGCCTAATAATCAAACGTTAGCAAACCTAACTGAAGACTAAAATAACGGAACATAAAACACATTGCACATATACACCTCTAGGGTACGCCCACTTTGGTTTCCTTTCAGAAAGTAAAACAATCATGTCCCTCGAAACGGAGACGCTTTAGCAAAGACCCATAAATCAAAAGATCATAGTCCCTCGATTACCCTAGAGTATTGTCTTTCGGTAAATGATCTCGTCCCTTGAACAAAATTGCTAAACTGTCTCCATATGTTGCCTTTATGATTGTACGTCCTTTCTAATGTCCCTCAAACATACAACGATAGGGCTACCTACTCACTAATAGTAGGATAGCACTATCTAAAGGATAGGAGGAGAAGAACAAACCTTTTCGAGTATAAGTAGATAGTTCATAGATGCTTGCTCAAAACAAACTTTTACACTTACACAAAAACATTTCAAAAACACTTTCAAAAACATTCGCTTTATCAACACCCTTGATGACTGATACAAGAGTTATCATAAAGCAAATCGCCGCACTAAGATATTTTTAAATACTTTTTCAAAACACAAAGCACAAGGTATTTAAAAAAATGAGCTAAGCATCTAAGAGCCCGTAGAAAACTACGGATGGAAAGGGTGCTAACACCTTCCATTTCCATAATCTACCCCCTTACTCAGAAAACTCTCGAAAAGGTCTTTTTCTGTTCTTTTCACCCTTTACTTAATTTAGATAAAAGAAAAGTCGATGGAGACTCTTGCTTACCACAACATTTGCAAACACAAACGCAAAACCAGTATAACAGTCGGTTCTGCCACCGTATCACAGAACTGGCGACTCTGCTGGGGACACTTATAAAGCGGGGTTACCTTAAGAGTTAGTTCATTTTAAAACTGTTTTTATTGATTGATTTGTATGCTTTATCCTTGGAGAGTTGTTTGGGTTGTTACTATAGATCCTACACCCGGATCTGGGGGCACCTTTTTAGGTAAACAGAAATAGATCATAGAGACTGTGCGGTGTAGACCAATATGGTTGAAGCGATAGTTGTGTTGGTGTGACATTTTGGTTGGTATCAGTATCCCTTGTGTTGAATCGAGGAGAATACGGGGCCGCCGCGTGGTGTCCTGAAGCACTAACAGACCTTAGAACCTTAGTTGAACAAACTTGGCCATTAGAAAGTAATGAGATAGCTGGCCTCGGTGTAAAGCTGGGGATTGGTTGATACTCGATACTACACTTATTGAGATCAGACTTTCGAGATGTTTCGGCCGCAAGAAAATATTACTAAGCCGAAACAATGCCCGATAAAGAAAGATCAGTGATATTGAGACTCCTTAGAACCCGACTACTTTTCTAAGACAAGTTGAACCAACTAAACTTCAAGAGGTTATTTACCTATAAACTCCATACAAGCCTAAACCTAAGGTCTTGTGTGTTTTGCTTGTGTGTGATTAATTTGTTTAAACATGACATCACACATCATAACATCCATTTTTCATTACACTGACCATTTCAAGGACCAAGGGAATTTATCTTTGTTTTGTTTTGCAGATCATGGCTTCCGCTCGTAGAAATACTATTTGAATCAGCTTTGTAAGGATACCTCTCAAACTCAAAGAGATAATATCAAGGGTTCCTGAGACTTCGTCGTTCACCATGAAATATGGTCGACTTCTCAATCTAGTTACCTCGGGCTTTAATGAGAAGATGATGAGTGTACTCCTTCAATTATTTGACCCTAAACACCATTGATTCACTTTCCCAGACTATCAGTTGATACCCACCATGGAAGAATCCTCTCAAATATTTAGTATACCTATTCTTGATCAGATGCCTTTCACAGGTTTAGAAGAAGCTCCAAAGCCATAAGTCATTGCAACGACTTTGTACCTGAAATAGTCTGACATTGTATCCAACATGGAACCAAGAAGCGGAGTCAAGGGTTTTCTAGTCAAATTCCTATTAGAGAAGGCTCAACTATTTTGAGATGATTTAGATTTCCAAGCTTTTGAGGAGGTTTTGGCCCTTCTAATCTATGGTTTAGTGTTGTTCCCTAATCCAGATTTACTCATAGATGTGAATACTATCAAGGTTTTCCTCTCTCGTAACCCTATGCCTACTTTACTCGGAGACATCTTGTATAACCTTCACACTCGCACCATGAAGAGAAAAGGGATTCTTATGTGTTGCATGACATTGTTGTCAAGGTGGTTTATTTCTCACCTCCCTAAATCAGTATTGAAGAATGAAGAAGTTTTGGGTTGGCTGCGAAGGATAATGTCACTTTCTCACTCAAATATTCTCTGGTATTCCCAATCTATGGGAGATATCTCTGTCATTGACCGCTGTGGGGAATTCCCTAATGTCCCACTGCTTGGCATTAGGGGAGGCATAACCTATAATCCTTCTCTGGCTCAGCGATAGTTTTGTTATGCTCGAAGGGATGGTTCCCACGATATGCTTATACAGGGCATTGTGTTTAACTACAAGGATGATTTTCAAGGGTATCGTCAGAGGTTCATACGAGCTTGGTGTAACTCCCCGATATTTAATTATTTATTTAATTAAATATTGTTTTGATTATTTTATTTTTTAATTCGAATTTTTATCGTTGAAGTCAGGATTATTTTATTAAGTTAGAATAATAATTTAATCGGGTTTATATTGGTATAAATAAGTTGGAGTAGCATTTTACTAGTAAGCTTAGAATTGATGTTGGGCTTAAGTGTGGTGTCGCGAAGTAATAAGGAGGGTGTATTGGCTATGCCTATTTAAGTTACTAAGAATTGAATAATAGTATTGTTGTACCCCAAAATTTTCCCTCCCATATTCTACAAAATTTGCAAAGAGCATGCTTCAAAATCTCCCAAAGGGTTGCACAGTTCAAGGGCCTCCTAACAGTCAAAAACTAGGGTTTTGGTTCTGGCAAAGAAATTGAAGTTTCCAAGGGTCCAATCAAGTCCCACATGCCTATAAACATGGTCAAGCATCCTCATGTCAAGTTTCAAGACTTACAGCACAAAATTGCACAGTCAAAAACCCTAATTGCTCAACAGTCAACTACAGGGGCAAAATGGTCATTTGACAGTCAAAAGTTCAAATTTTTTGTCAACATATTATTTTGAAGCCACAAACATCATTTGATCAATTCTTGATCATGATTCTCAAGGCATGGCTCAAAAAGTCTCAAGATGCAAAAGTTTCCATATTTGGACAGTTGAAAAAGTCAACTGTAACTTGACCAAGGCATAACTTCCACATGGTTCATCAGAAAAATTCCATCCAAAGCTCATTTTGAAGAGAATGGTATTTCCTACAACTCCTCTTCACACTTCAAGTCCAAGAAATGCTCTCACAAAAAGTTATCAATTTCAACATTATAGGTCATTTTTAAAAGTCAACAAAAAGGGACTTTAAGTCAAAGACCATAACTTGAGATTGGTAAATCAAAATGACATGGGACCAAAGGAATTGGTTAAAGGACTTCAAGACCTTTCCAAAATGTCCAAGAACATGATCAAAGCTTAAAAATTGAGCAAGATATGCCTTGTGGAAGTTGGGAAATTTTTGGGAATTTTGAAAAGTCAACTTTGCTTCAAATGCCTCAAAATTGCTAATGGGCCACAAATTCTTCCAAGAATCATTATCCAAAGCATATGCACGACCCATTAAGCCCAAAGGGATTTACTTTCTTATTTTTAATTAATTAATTGAATTTTTATTTTTATTTATTCATTTAATTAGTTTTAAATATAAGAAAAATATCAAATCATTGGTTTTACATCTTTTTGTGCAGAAAATAGGTCTATCACATGCTCATTATTTCGTGTGACAACCAACAAGAGCAAAATCTTCCAAACTTGGCATGTTCTTCATGAAAAAGATTTGAAAATATTTCATAAAAAAATCAAATATTTGATTCATGATTACAAGGGTTTTTAGACTGGATTTACAACCCTAATTCGTCCCATACATAAGTCAGAATGCAAACCTAATGGCAAGACCCTTGAAGCTGCGCCCAAACCTAAGAACAAACTTTACAATTTTTGGTGAAAAAGTCAAAACTGAAAACTGCATTAGAGGACAATTCAAAGCTTCTAACCAATTTCAATAGCTTGCCAAGGCTTCAAGGAACCTAACTGCATCCTTTTCCAGTCTCCACGCATCAAGAAGTGGTATAACAAAGTCAAAATTTCTCATACTTTATGCATAATCGTATCTGAATTTCTGGACATTTTTCATACACTTTGATTGTCGTTTTACACTAACATGAACCTTCTGAGTCTATTGATATTGTTTAATTGAGTTTTCATAGCCTATATGCAAAGTTACCATTGGAGGTCACTAGGGTTTCAAGGCTGTAGAATTGGGGTTTCTCTTGTCCAGAAAAATTGGCCAACAAGACCTGGACCACTGAACTCACGACCTTCATACAAATCCATTACACAGGTCGCGCTCAATTTATGAGCAACCAGGGCCTAATCGCTATTATCCTGTTCTTCATTTAGTGGGGGTTTAAAACCCCCGCTATCCATCTGTTTTTTTTCAGGCAAAGCAAACGATTGGAGAAGAAGACGAGGTGTAAATCAGCGGTTGGTGCGTTTGAATTTCGCGCGAAATACCCCACTAATCGTTGCTTTACATTATATTCTTTATTTTTTATATTATACACAAAGCGCGTAAATGGCTCAGGTGGCAAGGCATTGATTTGGTAAACTCTGGGACCCGGGTTCGATTCCCAGGTCCCCCCATTCCTTCAATATTATTTTTCCTAATATCTTCCCATGCAGCGCTTTATCTGAAGACCATCATGGACGCCTATGCTTGAGCTCGCCACCTGTCTCAGAGCATCAATCCAATAGCCTTGATCTGAAGACCACCATGTGCATAGGTCAAACGTGCCACACACAAGCCAAGAAAGTCAACCAAGGGCCTGAATATGGTGGGCCTGATTGCTACAATGATACCTCCAAAAGGGCCAACAAACCCCCCATGTTTGCATTCTTTCTCCTTTTTTTATTTTTTCTCTTATTTATTTTAATTACATTATTTATTTTAATTCTTTAAATTAATTTTTCTTTAATATAAAAATAACAAAAAAAACAGAAAGACAAAAAAATATAAATATATTTCATTTAAATGTTTTTATAAATAAATTCTATTAATTAATTTAGTTTTTAATTCTAGGTTCAATTTCAATGTTTTTTTTAATAAACTAAAAAAATGTAGAATTAGGGTTTTAAATACTTTTATCCTTTTTTCTTTTCTTTTACCATTATTAATAATTAATTATTTATTTTGTAAATAAATTGCCATGTAAATAATTAGGTTAAAATTAGGGTACAAACTTAAATATTTTTTTAATAAATTAAAAATAGTTTAGAATTTGGTTTTAATTCCATTAATTCTCATTAAACTCCATAAATGCAAAAAACTCCAAAAATTCTTTCTTTTATTTTCTTTTAATCAATTTCATGATTCCAATTTAATTTCCTTAAAAGGGTCAAACGCCCTCGCATTCGATCATAATTCTATTTCGCGCGCTTATTTTATTTTATTTTTATAAATTTCATGTAATTCTCCCAAAGCTATGTAATAGATTAATTAGACATTTATCTTTCCGCATTTTTATTTTATTTCAAATCGGGTCTTGGATTAATTTGGCGATGTAGACCCGCGCCTTTGTAATAGCGTAGGACTTTAAATTCCGCATCTTTTTAACTGTTAATAATTTACATGAAAGAATGAATGCCTAAATTAAAAGCAACGCGTAGATCACCAATGCATGACAAGACAAAAATATCTGAAAACGACACACAAATCACACACCACCCCTAGGGTACGCCTCACTGTTGCCTTGCCCCTCGAAAGGTGGTCGTCGAGTAGAGGACGTTTTAGTAAGTCCTCATGTCCATGAACATGGCATGAGGGTAGCTTCTAAGGTGTCTTCCTATTGCTCCGGTGATCACCATGTCCCGAACCCTCGAATTGACCCGAACACCTCCAACGGTGGTGCTACCTACCTCTCAATGGTGGGATGGCACTACTTCAAGGACATTTACACAGACGAATTCCTTAGGGTAGGTAGAGAACTTGTAGATACTTGCTATAATTTCAAAACAAATCAAAAAATACTTTTCACACTGACACTTTTCAAAAAGCTTTCGAAAGCAACTTTTCAAACACTCTTGAGGACTGATACAAGAGTCGAACTGAAATTTTCAAAGAAACTTTTTTAAACCCACAGTTGAAAAGCAAACAAACAATTTTGAAAACACAAATGAGCAAGTATCTAAGAGCCCATGGATAACCATGGATAGAAAGGGTGCTAACACCTTCCCTTTCTATAATCTACCTCCCGAACCGAGAGCAATCTCTATAAGGAATTTTTCTGTGCTTTTGTCCTTTCCATTTGGAGAAAATAAAAGACGGTGGCGACTCTTGCTTCCGCGACATTTCGCGAACCAGCGTTAAACAGTCAGTTCCAAATCCACCGATCACAAGTATTTTATTAGAAAATAGGAGAAAGAGAGAAAGTGGTGTTATCAGGAAAAACAAATAAGAGAAAAGAGAATAGGGTTTGTGAGAAGAGGAGAAGAACGAGGAAAGTTGATGCTAGTGCCAATCTCAGAAATTCCATTGAAGCTTCCTTAGTATTTTCAAAATAAAACCAGGTAAGGGTGGGTTTCCTATACTATAATGGGGTGTATGATACTTTGTATGTGGGAAATTGTATGTGAAATTGTTACTATTTTATTGACTTGTGCTTGGCTTGTGTTGTTGTGATAATAAAGATTAATGTTGTTTTAGTTATAGAAATGTCAATGAAAATATGTGGGTTGTTGTGTTATTGTCTGGGTTGAGTTGATTTAGGAGACAGAAGAATTACTGAAGCAGTATAAGGACTACGCATAGAGATTTAAGTATAGGAATTAAAAGAAGGAATGGAATGGGGAGGTTGTTGTTCGACAACTTGTTGAAGTTATGTTCGACACTGGTTGTATATAGGGGGGCTTCCGTTCGGTAGCCTTTAGATGAAAGAGGGGAGTGTCGATCGGCACTAGGCAAGGGTGGGAGAGAAAGTGCCACTTTGGCACTGTGAGGCAGGGCCACTTGCTTCTGCATGTTTTCTCTATTTTCTCTGTTTTGTTCCTCTATGGCACCATACTGCATAATTTTTAATAGATATCAGTAATTTCTCATAGCAGTATATATAAATGTCACTGTTTTCAGTAGCGGTAAATTAATTTAGTTGCTAGGAACTAGTTTTATATGGAAGAATGGCACACCCATTAGTTGTATAATAAGTTAGCAATTTTAGGGAGAACAAATAACAGTGGACTATATATATTTTAAATGGTTGAATTAATATTTTATTGGTGATGAAAATAATTTAGCAATGGGTAATTGATTAAGTTGGTAAATAATTGGAGACAAGTTGATTAATTCGGTATGTTGGTATATTTATGTATTTTGCGAATTGACCGAAATGTCATTTTGTTTCGATATATCCGTGGTGAATAAATGTTGTGTATTTACCCTTGATTAATCGATGATAACGGTGATATAGGCCTTTGGCCAATGTTGAAGGTGTGAATTGTTGTTATGTTCACCTTTATTATGTTGTTGTCGTTGTTGCGTTGCCAAGTTGTGGTTGTTTATATCATCGCATAGCATAGCATAGCATTAAAGTTGGCCTGGATTAGCATGTTCTAAGTTGGAGCAAATGCTCACCACGTTGGCCTTTATTGGCGAGATTTATGTTGAGGGCTTATGCCTTATGCCTCGGTAAACTGGCAATTTCTAAGTTGGGAGTTCTGCTCCAATGGTACCATGTGCATTTTCATAATTGAGTCGCATTTGGAGTCGTTGATTTCTTGCTTATTTGAAGTGTTGTTTACGCACGGTAATGTTATAAGTTGAATTGAGGTGTTGCCGAATGGTATTGTTTTATGTTGATTTGATATGAAGTGGTGATTTTACATAAACTGATTCCGATATAATATTTATCATATGTTCTATTATGGTATTCGATATCTCACCCTTCTATTTGAATGTTACCCTTTGTTGGTAACGTGCAGGTAACCAAGACGAGTAGCCGTTAACGTTGTTAGTTCGAGTTTGGTGTCTTTTTCTCTGATACGTAGCACTCGGGGGGGGGGGGTGAATGAACAATTTTTTTTATTTTGTTGTTTATTCATCAAACCTTATGTTGTTATTTGAGGAATTTTCGGATTGTTGTTGTTTTATAATTTAAAAGATGCTATGTCTCACGTGGAGAATTATTATGAATCCGCTTTGTGATTAACCAAAGTTGGTTTATGTTATGAAGACCTTATTCATGAGTCGTGTTCATTCCATTTTCTTGAAGTGTTATGTGTCTATTCTAAAAGCATGACAGGTTTATGTGTTGAATGTGTAGCATCCTGATTATTTTAGAAATTTTACACTCTGATTTTCCGTAAATTGTTTGGGGTAGAATTGTGGTGTTACATTAGTGGTATCGGAGCAGATCGGTCCGCCTGGTCAAGTTATCGAGTTGTAGTTGTGTATCAATCGAGTATTGTTAGTTTCTTAACTGTTTTTTGTGTTGCAGTGTTGAGATAAGATGGCTGGGAGGAACGATGCTGCAATTGCTGCTGCTCTGCAAGCGATGGCTCAGGCTATGCAGAATCAGCCGATTGTGGACGGGAATGCCGGATCTCGTAGCTTGGCGACTTTCCAAAGGGAGAATCCGCCGGTGTTCAAAGGTAGGCATGATACTTATGGATCACTAGATTGGTTGAAGGAAATCGAGAGGATTTTCTGTGTGACAGATTGCACCCCGACACAGAAGGTTCGGTATATCACTCACATGCTAGCAGTTGAAGCTGATGACTGGTGGCTAGAATTGCGTGCAAGGTTGGAAGCTACAGGTGAGGAAATCACTTGGGTTGTGTTTCTTAGGGAGTTTCTGAGGAAGTATTATCCTGAAGATGTTCGGGGTAAGAAAGAGATTGAGTTCCTCGAGTTGAATCAAGGGAACAAATTTGTCACTGAGTATGCTGCGATGTTCATTGAGCTAGCTAAGTTCTATCCACATTTTGATGGTGAAGGTGCTGAATTTTCTAAGTGCATCAAGTTTGAGAATGGGTTACGCTCGGAAATCAAGAAGGCTGTTGGATATCAGAAGATTCGCGTCTTTTCTGATTTGGTTGGTAGTTGCAGGATCTTTGAAGAGGATAGCAAAAGATTGTTAGTGATAAAAGAGGCAAGAATCATCAGAACCGTGGCAAGCCTTATGATGATGGTAGAGGTAAACAAAGAGCTGCTCATGGTCAGAGGACTAGTGGGGGAGATGCTCCTGCTAGAGTTGTATGTTTCAAATATGGGCAACCTGGTCACAAGAGTAATGTGTGCACTACTGCTGATGGGAAGAGGTGTTTTCGTTGTGGTAAGATTGGGCATACGATATCTGACTACAAGCATAGGGAGATGATTTGTTTCAACTTTGATGGAGAAGGACACATTGGTAGTAATTGTCTGAAACCAAAGAAGGCACAAACTGGTGGCAAGTTGTTTACTTTGGCTGGGACTTCGACAACTAGTGAGGACAAACTCATCAGAGGTACATGTTTCATTAATAATACTCCTTTAATTACTATTATTGATATTGGTGCTACTCATTGTTTTATTGTTGCTGATTTTGTTGAAAGATTGGGTCTTGTGTTGTCTTCTATGGATGGAGAAATGGTCGTCGAGACCCCGGCTAAGGGATCGGTGACTACTTCTCGTGTGTGTTTGAATTGTCCTTTGTAGATCTTCGGCAAAGACTTTGTTGTTGATTTGATTTATTTGTTGTTAAGCGGGTTAGAGGTGATCTTGGGTATGAATTGGTTAGAGTATAACTATGTTCATATCAATTGCTATAACAAGTCTGTGAGGTTTTCTACTCCTGAAGAGGAAAGAGTTGGTTTGTTGACTGGTAAACAGTTGAGGCAGCTGATGCAAGATGAAGCGCAGGTGTTCACGTTGATGGCGCCGCTATTAATGGAGAATCAAGTTAGGATTGATGAGTTGCGGGTGGTGCGAGAATTTCCTAAAGTGTTTCCTGATAAAATTCCAGATGTACCGCCAGAGAGAGAAGTTGAATTTGCGATTGATCTTGTACCTGGTACCAGACCTGTTTCTATGGCACCATACAGGATGTCTGCATCTGAATTGTCTGAATTGAAGAAGCAATTAGAAGATCTACTTGAGAAAAAGTTTGTAAGACCTAGTGTATCACCATGGGGAGTGTCTGTGTTGTTAGTAAAGAAGAAAGATGGAAGTATGAGGGTTTGTGTTGATTACAGGAAGTTGAATAAAGTGAATTAAGAACAAGTATCCACTTCCGAGGATTGATGAGTTGATGGATCAATTGGTGGGTGCAAGTGTGTTTTCTAAGATTGATTTGAGGTCAGGATATCACCAGATTAGAGTGAAAGAAGATGATATTCAAAAGACCGCGTTCAGGACTCGGTATGGACACTACGAGTATTCGGTGATGCCTTTCGGTGTAACCAATACGCCGGGAGTTTTCATGGAGTACATGAATCGTATCTTTCATACTTATTTGGATCGATTTATGGTGGTATTCATTGATGACATTCTGATTTACTCTAAGTCAAAAGAGGAACATGAAAAGCACCTAAGAGTTGTATTGCAAGTTTTGAGAGAGAAGAAGTTGTATGCGAAGTTGTCCAAGTGTGAATTTTGGTTGCATGAGGTTAGTTTCCTTGGTCATGTCATTTCTGGTAGTGGCATCACTATGGATCCTTCTAAAGTTGATGTTGTGTTGCAATGGGAAGCTCCGAAGTCGGTTACTGAGATTAGAAGTTTCTTGGGATTAGCCAGTTACTATAGACAGTTTATCGAAGGTTTTTCTAAGTTGGAACTTCCGTTGACCAAGTTGACTTGTAAGGGTAAAGCCTTTGTGTGGGATAGTCGATGTGAAGAAAGTTTTACCGAGTTGAAGAAGAGGTTGACGTTGGCTCCAGTTTTGACCTTGCCTAATCCGGGGGAACCTTTTGTTGTGTATTGTGATGCTTGTCTGATGGGGTTAGGTGGTGTACTCATGCAGAATAGTAAGGTGGTTGCTTATGCGTCGAGGCAATTGAGGACTCATGAAAAGAATTATCCTACGCATGATTTAGAATTTGCTGCAGTTGTCTTTGTGTTGAAAATCTAGAGGCATTATCTCTATGGTTCTAGATTCTAAGTGTTTAGTGACCATAAGAGTTTGAAGTATCTTTTTGACCAGAAAGAGTTTAATATGAGGCAGCGACAGTGGTTAGAATTGTTGAAGGATTATGATTTCAGTTTGAATTATCATCCAGGAAAAGCTAATGTTGTGGCCGATGCTTTAAGCCGAAATACATTGCACATGTCGGCAATGATGGTTAGAGAGTTGGAGTTGATTGAGTAATTCCAAGATTTGATTCTAGTTTGTGAAGTGACGCTGCAGAGTGTTATGTTGGGAATGTTAAAGATTAATAATGACTTTCTCAACAGTATCAGCAAGGCTCAATATCTAGATGTAAAGTTGGTGGATAAGATGATGGAAGTTGATCGATCTGAGAATGATGATTTCAAGATAGATGCGCAAGGTGTGTTGAGATTCCGAGATCGTATTTGCATTCCTGATGATGAAGAGATTAAGAAAGTGATTCTTGAGGAAAGTCACAGAAACAATTTGAGTATTCATCCAGGAGCTACTAAAATGTATCAAGATTTGAAAGGTTTGTTTTGGTGGCCTGGTGTGATACGGTGGGAGAACTGACTTGGTGTTTTGCATTTTGATCGCATTTGTGCGGATAGCAAGAGTCGCCACCGACTTTTCTTTTATCCAAAAGGAAAGGTAAAAAAGCACAGGAAAGACCTTTCGAGATTATTTCTCGGGTTCGGGGGGTAGATTATGAAAAGGGAAGGTATTAGCACCCTTTTCATCCATGGTTTTCCATGGGCTCTTAGTTAGATCACTTGCTTTTATTTTGACAGTGTGCTTGTGGTGTGAGCTTTGAAAATATTTTAAAAATGTCTTTGTAATGGTTCTCGTTTCTTTAAGAACGCATATAAAGTGTTGTTTTCAAAAAAATAGTTCAAAGATGTGTTTGTGGAATGTGTTTTTGAAAGTGGTTTTGAAAATATGTTTTGCAATGGTTCTCGTCTCTATAAGAACGTATACAAAATGTTTTGTCTCTTGAAAATATTTTGAGATGAAAGTGTTGGTGTAAAAAATGTTTTTGTCGTGAGCAAGCGAGTAACTAGGAGCGAATCTACCTACTTGAAAGGTTTTCAATTTGTTCTTTTCTTCCTCCTTTCAATGTTGCTATCTTGCCATTAATTTGGTAAGAAACCCCATCGTTGGATGTAAAGGGACGGGTGCAAGTCAATTTTTACAATCATCGAAAGCAACTTATGTGACGCTTTAGCAATTTTTGTAAGGAACGAGATTGTTTTATCGAAGGCAACACCGAGGGTCATTGAGGGACTACGATCTTTTTATCAAAGGGTCATTGCTAAAACGTCCCATATTCGAGGGACATGACTGTGTTTCCGAGGCAACAAGCGAGGTTACCCTAGAGGTGCGCGTGTGAAAAAGTGTGTTTGATTCAAGTTAATTTGATCTTTGAAATTAGGTTAACTAGCGATTGATTTTTTTTATCTTGCCATACACGTCTAATTACTACACAGTATAAAGAAAACAGTAAATTGAGGGAATTGAAATTCTACGCTATTACAAAGTTTTCGGGAATGGGGGTACAAATTTACAAATGGGGATGGATCAATGCGATTAACAGTCAAAAAAGGCAATCAATACAACCAGATCGAATTGAATCAAAAGATTATAACAGTCTAGGATAATTAATTAACAAAGTATCGCCACAAAAATTCTAAGTTATTTTGTTTGTGAAAATTTTGGAAAGAAAATAAAGAATCTATTCTATTATTTTTATTTGAATTTTATTACATATAAACTAAATATTTTAGAAGAAAGTTTATTAAACTATATAAAAAATGTTGACAAAATTATTTACAAAGTACTAAAAAAAATAATTATTTTGAAATTATATATTCTTCATTTAATTGAGTTTTAAAATTAAAACTAAAGATTAACTAAACTAATTTTTGTTATCAAAAACATAAAGAAATCAAGAAGAAGAAAAAAAATAGAAAAAACAAGCCCCAACAGGGGTTGAACCCGTGTCATCTAAGTCAGAGCCAATGATACCTTGCCAACTAAGCTGTTATATTCATTCATTATCAATAAGCTTCAATTAAAACAAAAAGGGTGAACAAGATAATGAATTCGGCCTGCAAGCCTATTAAAGGCTGACCCGGTTGACCAAAGAAATGAAGGGTTTGTTGCAACCCTAAACACCAAAAATGCGCCGTTGTTTTCATTGAAGAGGGACACGAAATAAATAAAAAACAGAAATTACTGTTGTTGGGAAAAGAAAAGAAAACGTGGAAGCAACAATACAGGTTTCAACATTATCTTAGATCTAATCTTCTCTTGCTGTAAAAAAGGTACAAAAAATCCTTTCCAAGCGGAATCCAAACCTCTTCACTTTTCCAAACGTCAAATGTTGTTTTTTAAGATCGCTCTTGTTTGTGCTTGAGTGAGATCAGAAAACTTTCTATGACTACCTTCTTTTCCTCTTTGGTCGGGCCAGTGACTGCATGATGGAAGATTGTTGTTTGAAGGATGGAGGACGAAAAGTTATTGGGAGGAAGACGGAAAGAGGGAGTCATTGGCATGGTCCGAAGGTGACAGCGATAGCGGGAGAGAGAGGTTGAAGAGGTAAGGTTTGTTTTTAAGGTTTACTGTATAACTGCTACCTTTGTTCCTTTATTTAGTTATTAATTTTTTTCTATGCTTATACAGTGACGGAACAAACATGAAGCAGTAACAAGCAGTTTAAATAAAAGCACAGCAAAATGGCAACGTGCTTATGAGGTCGGGAAGCAAGACTTACAGAATTGGAGCTTTTACGAATGGTCCCTTTGAACTTTTATGCTGCTACCTCAGTCCACTTTTTGTTCCTCACTCGTTCTCGCTGTTGGATTTTGTTTGACGGGGAAGTCTCCTTTCTCCTTCTTTTTTTCTTTTTAGACTCTGAAGGGATGTGTGTGGAAAATGATGATGATAATGAGGGCGTTTTTTTGTGATATTGCTGTTTGAAAAACAGAACTCTGATAATTCTGTGTTTTTTAGTGATCTTTCTGCTGTTGTCTCTCTCTTTCTTTTGATTTTTTGTCTCTTTTTATCATAGTAGTGTGATAACATTTTGGGGGGAAATGTTTGGCCAGTTTGAACACTTGAGGCATGCTGCTGTTATATCTTTATTGCTGCAGATTTTTGTTGCCTATTTTATGCAACTGTTTGGTCTGTTTTGTTAGCAGGTTTTTGGGCAGAAATGCATGACTTTTCTCTTTGATGTACTTGTGAATCAAAAACATGTTTTATGATTTGCAATGAACATATTTATTTGGGCCAATGATAGGACAAATTTGAGGCTTTTGTTGGGCTTAAATCTTTGATTTGTGATGCTGCTATTTCTAAATTTTGTATTTGTCTATTGTGATTTCATTACACCACCTCTTTTTCTTTTGTGAACCAAGGTTCACCTTTGTGATTTGCAATTGGAAAAGAAAGCCCATGATTGAAACTAATTTATATGAGGCTTTGAGCTTCAGCACATGATCAAATGACCTCTTAATTTTTCTGATTCCAAGCATAACCCTCACGATGAGAAAAATTTGTTCTAAACAAAAGTTCTTGAATTTTTCATATGCTCGCTAATTTTCTTTCTTGTTTCATGTACGAGCAGCTTGGGCAATGGGGGAGAATCGGTGAGGAATGACTTGAAGTAATTGGTCAAGACTTGAAGATGAAGAAGTTCCCCTGTAGCTTAGTAAATTGTTAGGAATTTTAACAATATCGCGAATCTTGTAATTTGAATTACGTGGTTTAGAAACTTGTAAAGTGCATTCCAATTCAGTTGTAAATTTAAACGATGAATTCCGCTTTATTTTGTAAAATTCAAATAATGCAGTCTTGTTGTAATCCTTCATTCTTGATTCAATTTGAATTTGTTTCTAAGACTTGCAAAATCTGAATATTCTTTGACATAATTTAAATTACGAGCACGAATTGGATTCTTCTCAGTGGCCCATGAACTTAAAAAATGCCTCTTAAGAAAAGAATAAGACTTGAATCTTGATGAAATATGAAACCCCTATTTGTGTGATTTGAACATATGTCTTTCTTGGTAACTTGAACCTCAAGAAAATCCAACGCTTTTGTAATTTGTATTTCAAGTAAAACCAGAGCGCCTTATCTTTCAAACTTTGAATCAAATTCATTCAAAATGACATCGTCTGCCATGCCTGATTAGAATGGAACTTCATTGCCAAACAAACATGTTTTGGATAATATTATGTCAATCTTATAGAATTAACCAACTTCAACAAACTGCGGTTAAGAACACTAAAGTCTTGCGACGATTCAAAATTTTTAAAAGTCTTCCAACACAATAAACTCATGTGTGACACTATTTATGACCATAAATAGGAATAATCATCTCAAGGTCTTGTAATTTGAAGAAATTAAAATTCTTAGAAATCATACGACTGCTACTTGAAATTAGGTCAAACTTCACGATGCGACTTCTAACGCACTCGAATTTTGGTGATCTTCTACGCGTAATTAATTCTTGATTTGTGAAGAGAAATTGGAGATAGCATCAAGGAGAATCGTACGCAAGAAAAACCACTCAAAAATATTGAATAATGAAGAAGTTTACAAGCACTTAAACTTGTTCTCGCAAAAGGGTTGATTTTGGGGTTGATGTAGTTGTTTTCAGTTATATGGACCATTGGTTGAGCAAACTTGTACTACGACGTCTGAAAACTGGTTTAAACAACTCTGAGGAGATATAAAGACCTATGAAAATCATTTGAAACCTTGAGGGCTCAATTTTCTTTGAGAAGCGCCAAACCCTAATTGCTGATTGTTTGCCTAGGAAGAGAATCTGCTTGATCAACTTTTGAGCCAAATTCAGTGTTTTGAGGAACCCTGGGATAACATCCTGAGTGAAAAATGGGAGGGAAACTTTTGGGGTACAACACCTGGTATAAAGCTATATGTGGCACAGTTTGTGTATGCTTGTTTGACTTGTCAGAAGTCGAAGGTTGAGCATCAGAAGCCTGCAGGGTTGATGCAACCGTTGGAGATTCCAGAATGGAAATGGGACAGCATTTCGATAGACTTTGTAACGGGATTACCTAGTACCTTGAAAGGACATGACTCGATATGGGTGATTATTGATAGGCTTACAAAGTCAACACACTTTATACCTATTAACATCACATATCCGATTTCGAAGTTGGCAGAGATTTACACCAGAACAATTGTGAAGTTGCATGGTGTTCCTTTGTGTATCGTGTCAGATAGAGATCCGAGATTTACTTCTGATTTCTGGAAAAGTTTTTAAGAGGCGTTGGGATCTAATTTGAGGTTGAGTTCAGCGTATCATCCTCAGACAGATGGTCAGACCGAGAGGACTATTCGGTCGTTGGAGGATCTGTTGAGAGCATGTGTTCTTGAACAGGGAGGTTCGTGGGATACTTATCTTCCGTTGATTGAGTTCACTTATAATAACAGTTACCATTATAGTATTAGGATGGCACCTTTTGAGGCTTTGTATGGTCGGAAGTGTAGGACTCCATTGTGTTGGCATGAATCTGGTGAAAGTGTGGTACTTGGACCTGAGATTGTTCGAGAGACTAATGAGAAAGTGAAGCTTATCCGAGAGAAGATGAAGGTTTCTCAAAGTAGACAAAAAAGTTACCATGACAAGAGAAGGAAAGATTTAGAATTCCAAGCTGGTGATCATGTGTTTTTGAGAGTCACACCTGTGACTGGTGTTGCGTGAGCTCTGAAGTCTAAGAAGCTCACTCCTTGTTTTATTGGTCCGTATCAGATATCGGAATGAGTTGGGAAGATTGCTTACCGAGTGGTGTTACCTCCAAACCTTGCTAATTTGCATGACGTGTTTCATGTATCGCAACTTCGGAAGTATATTCCCGAACCGTCTTATGTGATTCAGATGGACGATGTGCAAGTACGGGATAATCTCACGGTGAACACGATGCTTGTGCGAGTCGCGGATCACGAGATGAAGATTCTAAGGGGGAAGCATATTGCATTGGTGAAAGTTGTCTGGTTAGGAGCTACTAGAGAGAGTATGACCTGGGAGTTGGAGAGTAAGATGTGAGACTCATATCCCGAGTTATTTGAACCAGGTAAACTTTTATTTTCGAGGACGAAAATATTCTATGTGGGGGAGAGTTGTAACGCCCCGACATTTAATTATTTATTTAATTAAATATTGTTTTGATTATTTTATTTTTTAATTCGAACTTTTATCTTTGAAGTCGGGATTATTTTATTAAGTTGGAATAATAATTTAATCAGGTTTATATTGGTATAAATAAGTTGGAGTAGCATTTTACTAGTAAGCTTAGAATTTATGTTGGGCTTAAGTATGGTGTCGCGAAGTAATAAGGAGGGTGTATTGGCTAGGCCCATTTAAGTTATAAGAATTTAATAATGGTATTTTATTAGAAAATAGAAGAAAGAGAGAAAGTGGTGTTATCAGGAAAAGCAAATAAGAGAAAAGAGAATAGGGTTTGTGAGAAGAGGAGAAGAACGAGGAAAGTTGCTGCTAGGGCCAATCTCAGAAATTCCATTGAAGCTTCCTTAAGTGTTTTCAAAATCAAACCAGGTAAGGGTGGGTTTCCTATACTATAATAGGGTGTATGATACTTTGTATGTGGGAAATTGTATGTGAAATTGTTACTGTTTTATTGACTTGTGCTTGGCTTGTGTTGTTGTGATAATAAAGATTAATGTTGTTTTAGTTATAGAACTGTCAATGAAAATATGTGGGTTGTTGTTTTATTGTCTGGGTTGAGTTGATTTAGGAGACAGAAGAATTACTGAAGCAGTATAAGGACTACGCATAGAGATTTAAGTATAGGAATTAAGAAGAAGGAATGGAATGGGGAGGTTTCCGTTCGGCAACTTGTGGAAGTTTCGTTCGGCACTGGTTGTATGTGGGGGGGCTGCCGTTCGATAGCCTTTAGATGAAAGAGGGGAGTGTCGATCGGCACTAGGCAAGGGTGGGAGAGAAAGTGCCACTTTGGCACTGTGAGGCAGGGGCACTTGCTTCTGTCTGTTTTCTCTGTTTTCTCTGTTTTCTCTGTTTTGTTCCTCTATGGAACTATACTGCATAATTTTTAATAGATATCAGTAATTGCTCATAGCAGTATATATAAATGTCACTGTTTTCAGTAGCGGTAAATTAATTTAGTTGCTAGAAACTAGTTTTATATGGAAGAATGACACACCCATTAGTTGTATAATAAGTTAGCAATTTTAGGGAGAACAAATAACAGTGGACTATATATATTTTAAATGGTTGAATTAATATTTTATTGGTTATGAAAATAATTTAGCAATGGGATTAATTGATTAAGTTGGTAAATAATTGGAGACAAGTTGATTAATTCGGTATGTTGGTATATTGATGTATTTTGCAAATTGACCGAAATGTCATTTTGTTTCGATATATTCGTGGTGAATAAATGTTATGTATTTACCCTTGATTAATCGGTGATAACGGTGATATAGGCCTTTGGCCAATGTTGAAGGTGTGAATTGTTGTTATGTTGACCTTTATTATGTTGTTGTCGTTGTTGCGTTGCCAAGTTGTGGTTGTTTATATCATCGCATAGCATAGCATAGAATTAAAGTTGGCATGGATTAGCATGTTCTAAGTTGGAGCAAATTCTCACCACGTTGGCCTTTATTGGCGAGATTTATGTTGAGGGCTTATGCCTTATTCCTTGGTAAACTGGAAATTTATAAGTTGGGAGTTCTGCTCCAATGGTACCATGTGCATTTTCATAATTGAGTCGCATTTGGAGTCGTTGATTTGTTGCTTATTTGAAGTGTTGTTTATGCACGGTAATGTTATAAGTTAAATTGAGGTGTTGGCGAATGGTATTGTTTTATGTTGATTTGATATGAAGTGGTGATTTTACATAAACTGATTCCGATATATTATTTATCATATGTTCTATTATGGTATTCGATATCTCACCCTTCTATTTGAATGTTACCCTTTGTTGATAACGTGCAGGTAACCAAGAGGAGTATCCGTTAACGTTGTTAGTTCGAGTTTGGTGTCTTTTTCTCTGATACGTAGCACTCGGGGGGGTGGATGAACAATTTTTTTAATTTGTTGTTTATTCATCAAACCTTATGTTGTTATTTGAGGAATTTTCGGATTGTTGTTGTTTTATAATTCAAAAGATGTTATGTCTCATGTGGAGAATTATTATGAATCCGCTCCGTGATTAATTAAAGTTGGTTTATGTTATGAAGACCTTATTCATGAGTCGTGTTCATTCCATTTTCTTGAAGTGTTATGTGTCTATTCTAAAAGCATGACAGGTTTATATGTTGAATGTGTAGCATCCTGATTATTTTAGAAATTTTGCACTCTGATTTTCTGTAAATTGTTTGGGGTAGAATTGGGGTGTTACACTTGGGGCATGGTAAACAGATTTGATACCACGACTTTGGGGCCTAAGACTTCCATACCTATGGAACCTTATCTCAAACGGGTACGAGCTCGCACTCAGAAGCTTATAATGCCGTATATAGCTATCTTACCAGTGGTTATAGATCCCATCATCGAAGGAGATATTCCTTATACAGGTCTCCATCCTGACATGCCCACTAATCTTGAAGAGCTGCAGAGATCTTGGATTCAGTTGAAGAAAGAACAGGATACCTTTAGAGATCATTTTTATGCCAATGAGAAGAAAGTGTTGGAGCTAACGAAGCAACTTCATGAAGAAAAAAGTCTTAATGTCTATCTCGACACAAAGAGGAAGCGCCCATGGGAAACCTGATTTGTTGGATTTTAGAATTATGCTCAATTGTAAGTCTAAAAGGCAATTGTATTTTGAATTCTACTAATAAAATCTTTGTTTCGTTTTGGTTCACAAATTTAAATTTCCCGAAGTCCTTGAAAACATCGCATAAGCATATCATACATTTCATTGCATAAGTAGGTATTTCAAGACAAGTTTCTTATTCTTTTTGATGTTTATTTCAGCAAAAAGAAATGGCTCTTGAACAGACAGTGAAAGACCTCTAAGCTCAAAACTCCCAGTTTCAACAAATGTTCTGGCTCTGGCCTAGGGGCAAGAAGATCTGAATGCTCTGATCGTCAAAGAGAAGACCAAAAAGGCAAAGAAACCAGCTGGTGTCTTGAATTTGGGTAGAAGGTTCAAAGGACCGGCTAAGCGAGCTCTAGATTTCACAACCCCGTCAAATGAGGGGGGACAGTCAAGAAGAGAAGCCAGTGGAAGAAAACAACAGCCCAGGGCCTGAGGAAGATGAACCTGCCTATTCTGAGGAGCAATATCCTCATGTTGATGATAAATACAAACAGCTGGAGGATTGACTCAATGCTATGGAGATCCAGAGGATACCCGGGCTGGATTTTGAAGAGCTAGGACTGATCTCAGGGCTGGTCATCTTGCAAAAATTCAAGGTCCTGACATTTTCTAAGTACAACGGTGTCTCCTGTCCTAAGCTGCACTTAAAGTCGTATGTCAGGAAGATTCAACCCCACAAGACTGATAGGAATCTGTGGGTACATTTCTTCAAGGAAAGTTTGGCGGGGACTCGGGTGGAATGGTTCTATCAACTGGAAAGAACCAACATTCATAATTGGGAAGATCTAGTTGTTGCTTTCTACAAGCAGTATCAATATAATGTTGGCCTCGCCCTAACTCGTACACAGTTGCAAAGTATGTCTGCGGGAAGAGTCCAACCTCCTTTGTCTGATAGGGAGTTGGTGGACATGTTCTTGGGCACGTTATCTGGTCCATTCTTTAACCATCTGATTGTGAGTTCTTCTACTGGGTTCACTGGACTAATACTAACTGGTGAACGGGTAGAATCTGGCATTAAAAGTGGTAAAATCCAGAGAGGTGCATCCTCTAGTACAATAAAGAATCTTTTCACTGAAAAGAAGGAGGTCAGTGTTGTTTATAGCTAGAGGAATCACAACAAAACTGAACATCGTCTGACGGTAGGGGCTGTTATGATTTCCAATCCTGCATCAAACTAACAACGAAACAATCAGCATAGACCAGATGTGCCCAGAATACAGTTTACTCGGATCAACATGACCCTATACCAGGTTTTGCCACACCTGCTGAAGTCCAATTTGGTAACTCTGAAGGAGGCCCCGAAGAATCCTAATACTGCCTCTCCCCACTACAACCCAAATGCTCGATGTGCCTACCATTCTGAAACTCTGGGGTATGATACAAACAACAATTAGGCTTTAAAGAATAAGGTATGGGATCTCATTAAGGCGAAGGAGATCTAGTTTGACCTTATAGAGACACCTAATGTAATAACAGTGCCAATGCCCAAACATGGCCAAGGTGTCAATGTTATTGATGATGACCATTTTGTTTCCTCTGTGGATGAATTAACTACTCCTCTTCCGACTGTTAAAGAGAATCTATTGAGTGCTAGTTTATTTTGGGGTTGTGGTGAAGGTTTCCACTTATGTATGTCTCTACCAGATGGCTGTTTGTTATTGAATATGGGCGTCCAGCGCCTAATGATTAACAAAGAAATCTTGTTCGAGAAAGTTCCTTTTGCAAGAAGTTCATGTGAAGATGTCTCAATAATTACCTTTTCCGACAATCCTTCCAGGGTCTCCACCAAAAGACCCATCATGATTACATTTGTTCCCAAGTTTTCTCCCTTGATCATCACCCTCCCTGGGCCAATACCATATTCCTCGAATAAAGTTGTTCCCTGGAATTATGGGGCTGCCGTCTATTACCATGGCATCAAGCAAGATATGTTGGCTATTGAAGATAAAGTTGCTGAAGGTACTGATCCTGACATCGACAATATCTTCGGGACCAGTAAAATTATGAGAAGTGGAAGAGTTTTCTCTCCCGAGATCTCTCTAAAGACCATTGTTACTCTTGTGATCATTCCTGCTACTACTCCTGCTAGTACTTCTATTGCTACCCCCTGTGATTATTCCTGGTGCTACTCCTGTCAATATTCCCATTGCTACTCCTACTGTTAGTCCTGCTGTTATCCCTGCTACCGAGTCGGCTGAGACTAGGGGTAAAGAGGTATTGGTTGAGCCTGTCCAGACGAAGGCGCACAAAGAAGTCATCCCTGAGGCTTCTAAAAAGGAGATGGAAGAAATATTAAAGATAATCAAGAAAAGTGATTATAATGTCGTGGAGCAATTGGGGTAGACCCCTTCAAAAATCTCAATGCTGGCCCTACTGTTGTGCTCTGAAGCCCATGCCAAGGCTTTAGTAAAATTCCTGAAGTCTTCCCATGTGCCTCAAGAGACATCCGCTGATCAATTCGAGAATTGCATGGCCAACCTGACTGCTGATAATGAATTGGGATTCTCTGATACAGACTTAACTCCCAAGGGAAGGAAACACAATGATGCCCTGCATGTCTCCATTGAGTGCAGGGGCATTACATTAGCCTGTGTTCTGGTGGATACAGGTTCATCGTTGAATGTCTTGCCCAAGAATGCTCTAGACAGGTTGGATTGCGAAGGACTCACACTAAAGCCCAGTAACATTGTGGTGAGGGCCTTTGACGGTTCTAAAAGAATGGTGCACGGGGAAATGGACATCCCTATCAAGGTTGGTACTCATACTTTTAGTTCCACTTTCTATGTGATGGGCATCTGCCCGTCTTACTCCTGTTTATTGGGTCGACCTTGGATCCATGGGGCTGGTGATGTTACTTCCATCCTACATCAGATGCTGAAATACCCAGTCAATGGGAAAATTATCACAGTCCATGAGGAGGAGAAATACATGGTGAGCCACCTAAACTCTTTCAGGTATGTTGAAATGGATGGCGAGTTCATTGAGACCCTCTGCCAGAACTTTGAGGAGGTTCCACAGACCATTGCTGCGACCAAGACCATTGCCAGTGTTCCGAAGGTTATCAGACTTCCACTAAAGATGGCTTCTCTGAAGGATACCAAGGCGGTAGTCAAAGAAGGTGGGTGTATAATTTGGGGCCAACTTCTGGATATTCCCTAAAAATATGACAAATTTGGTTTGGGTTTTACTTCAGGAGCCCAGAGAGCTGTATGTCGTGCTCGCGCTGGGGGACCACCTTTACAGATCAACAACCATGGAGCCAATGCTCTGGAAGACAACGATAGTGATTATGACTGGGACAAGTGGATATTCCCTTTTATTATTTTCAAAACTAGCATTTCATACCTCTCGATTTATCAATAAAACCGAGGGGTAAGATAGATTGTTTTTTAAAAAAACTCGTTACATTGTTTACACAAAATATTAATAAATTAATTTGTTTAAAAATATATATTTTTTACCGACAATATTACATTGAATTCTAGGGAAGAAAAACTGTTGCGCAAGATATTTTCTATTGCTTTTGTTTGCATTTGTTTCTCAAATTAAGCAAAAAATGGTTAGATAAATAAATGATTTTCTGCTCAAATAAATATTTAAGAACACAAACCTTAAACCCAAATAATTTTATGCTCTTGCAATTCATCATAGAGATATTTTCATGGAAAATGCTCTTACAAACCTTTAAGTGGTAGATGTAGATAGTTTCAAGCGCTTCATGATGTTTCATTTTTTATATATTTAGAATGCTTTTACAATGGAAGTTTTTTATGTTTCACACGGATCACTAATGATAGTGTCTTGAGCGTTGATACTCATGAAATGGGCGATAAAAATTTGTTTAAGGATGATGATCAATAATCACGATAAATTATCCTCTCGATTTTGACAAAAACTGAGGTAAAATATCTTTACCCCTCGGTTTTAGTGAAAAACCAAGGTAAATAATATTTTTTTAGACATTACATTGTTTACACAAAATATTAAAATACATTCATTACAACAAATCCATATTCATCATCGTCGTTGTTATTCCAGATTTTGTTGCATATCTTGAATCAAGAATGAGCTTATAATCTTTTCAAAGGTTGAACTCTCTTCTTTGTTTAACTTGAAACAATAATGATTTTCTGCACTTGCAATATATCATAGATAACTTTCTCAACCATCTTTAACTGAGCGTTGTTCCAAAAATACAATAATTACAACATGAACATAATTATGTGAGATAGATGGAAAGGGCAGAAAAAATATTGTGTTCAAGATAGAAGAACATTGAAGATTTTTCAGTCTTGCAATCCATCCCAAAAGAATGATGTATACGAGCGTGGGGCGGTTACATGTAAGTTAGTATTAAGTTAAAATCTGATTAACGAATGTTTTTATAATGAAATCGGATTATTTTATCCCTAGGTTATTACGGAAACCGAAGAGATAGATCATTTAGTTTATACTTATAAAGAAACAAAAACATAAACTGCAATAGCTGGAATTCGAAGCATGTCCTGAATTGTTTTTTCCTCGTTTATATTAAAAACTGAAGAAATATGTTGTTTTATTTAAAAAATAATAATAAAACATGGTGTTCCTTGACATTATACCTTAGTTTATTTTTAGTTGAGGTGAAAATTTTGTCATAAAATATATTATTTATAGTAGTACAACAACAACAACCAACACTGCTAACGTACATTCATGTTTTCCTAACTAAAATTAAACATTTTAACAAGCACTTACAATAGAAGAGATTACATTAAGAGTATGTTTGGATGAAACATTTTAATACGAGAAAGTAATTTTTTGAGGGAATTTAAAATGACTTGACCAAAATCAAATGTTTGAAAAAAAATATGGAGAATTGTTAAAATGATGTAAATTTATTAAGTATTTTATTCAAATTAAATTTAATAAATTTCAAATGACACAAAAAAGTAAAGAATTTGAAATTGCACATTCACTCTATATAATGCAAATATTAAATTGTTTATTATTAATTATTCAAAATTTTCAAGATAGTCCTCATATTTTATGAAAAATTCAAATTGACCTCAAAAATTTCAAAACAATCCCTAATAATTTTTAAATTTTACTAATTGGTTCCTTCACATTTTTAAAAATTACAAATTGGTCCATATTATTCATATTTTAAATCTGATCCAAATTTTTTTAAATTTATGAAAGTGACCCCAAAAATATAACAATGAATAATTTTAATACTCCCTCCAAAGAATTTAAAAATAAATGGATTTCAATTGAATCATTTGCTTTGTTTAGAATTTTGAATTTCTTAAAAATCCTCAATTACCTCATCTAAACACACTCTAAGACTTTGTTTGAGAGTTTGGGGAGGGGGAGTTGGGGATTTGAAAAGAAGTAAAAAATTGGGGAGAATAAAAGGATTTAGGTGGGGAGAATTTTGAAATATGTTTTTATTCTAAAACCAAAATCCTTGTAATTTGGAGAACTAAGAAAATTGTATAGGAGGAGGGGTTTTGAGGATTTTGGAGGATTTAGACAAATAATTTATGTTGTCATAGTATTCTTAAAATTAAACATATATTAGTCATAAGCATTCTTTTATCATTCTATCCAAATTCTTTTTTTTTTCAAAAAATGTTAAAGATTTCTCTATATTTTTTTTTTTAAATTGTTTTTCGAAGCTCTCCATTCCCTTCATTCAAACAGTCAAACAAATCCTATGGAACCAACTTTGAAAAAATTTCCCGTGCTCTTGGAATCCATCCCAATGAATGGTGTTGTACTTCATACAAATGTTTTCATTATCACTGTTTTCATTATGTTAAGTTTGCATTTCAGCACTTTGCATCCAAGATGAATTGATGTGCTATTCACGTGTTGATTGGCTGGTGAGGGTTTCATGGATCATAGATGTTTCATGTGGATTAATGAGTTGAAAATATATTGATCTTTCTTACCTTATAAATGGACCCCAAAGGTTTGTTACTTAATTTTTTTTCATCAAATTAGACAGAAAATTTCCCCTTGTTTGCTAGCTCAACCAAAGTAATAGATCATAAAAACAAAAAATTAAAAGATGCTAAAACATAGTTGTTGGAATTCGAAGGCATGTCCCCCAAATACTTTCCACCTCAGGTGCTAGCTCAACTGAGGTAATAAATCATAAATAAAAATAAAATAAAAGGTGTTATAATAGAGTTGTTAAGATTCGAAGGTGTGTCTCCTAAATACTTTTCTCCTTAGTTTCCAGCTCAAATGAGGTAATAAGTCATAAACAAAAATAAATAAAAAAACTTAAAAGTTTCTAAAATGGAGTTGTAGGGATTCGAAGGCGTGTCCCCTAAATATGTTTCCCCTTGATTGTGATCTCCAATAGTCCTTGAGTCTGACATGTTTTCCTCCTCTTGTGTGAAGACTGAATAGGGTTAGGGATGGGAAAAATACTAGATTTTGGGATGGGTTTTGGGTAGGGACTACCTTCCTTGTGTGTTTATTTTAAGAGGTTATTTTGTATCTCAAATAAGAAGTCTCGAGTGTTGAGTTATATGAGTGCTTGGGAAGGGGATTTTTGGGTTTGAAGCTTTAGGCGGAAAAAGACTTTTCTAGTATGGGAGAAGGACCTCCTTGAGACTCTGGTTATCCTTATTTCTAGTTTTGTTATGTGTGATTGGAAATATTTTTAGATTTGGAAGCCATGCCCGAGTAGTAGCTTTTTGGTCAGTTCTACTTATGACAATGGTGTGGCTTCAAATAGGGTAAAGGAAGGATGGTATAAGAGTTTTTAAAGGGGGATCTCTAGGATTTGAAATATATTGATGCCTTCTAAAGTTGTAGTATTATCTTGGAAGTTGATCCAATATAGATTTTCAACTAGGCAGAATCTCCCAAGGCGTCAAATTGTGTTAGAGTCTAGCTTTAGGGGATGTTCAGTGTGTGGGTTCAGGTGGAGTCGGGGGATCATCTATTTGTTTTGTGTGAGGTTCTATCATCTTATGCTTAGGATTTGTTCATTTCTCTAGTTGATTGAGAGTGGAACTCGCATAAGTGGCTGGATAGTTACGAGTGTATTGGGTGGCCAGTTTCTGTAACACCTTAAAAACCTAGCACAAAAAATTGTGAAATCATTCGAATATAAATAAATATTCACATTTAGAGTGTCACACATATCATCATAAACCTGCTCTATAACACTTCTAATTAAAACATATAGTTTAAAAAGACCTGTTATCACATGCCCGCCATTACTTAGGCTCATCGCGTCAGAATAAACACACAAACTTAACTCGTCAATTAAATAAGTCACATAATAAACTTTATTTGAAATTAAATGCAGTTATGGCAAAAGCCTTTAACATCAAAATAACTCAAAATATCAAGAGTTATAACATCTAACTCTCGCAACAATAACTCATAATAAATAAAATAAATCATAAATGTTTGCTCGTCTGCCGAGTGTTACGTATAATAGCAACAAAAATTTAAAAACGTAACCAATTGTTAGTTTATCAAGTGGTGATTGTCGCTGCACTTGGTAGGGAGGATAATTGTTCGATCCCCGCAGCTGCGATCGGGAGGGGGCTGAAACCTTTTGATGCCAAAACCGACCCTCGAACCGGACTATATAGGTGGTGAAAAACCAAAAAAATATAAAAACGCATAAACGGAAAAGGAAAAATAGCCTCAACGCCATCCTTCAGCTCTAAAGTAACTACCCATTCACCTGCTTGTTTGTACCCCAAGAAGAAGCAAAAAAACACCACAAACAACAAAGGGGTGAGAATATGCTCAAAGCATCGATAAGATCTAAGCATTGATAAGATCCAAGAATAGATAAGATCCAAGGATTGATAAGATCCAAGCGTTAATGAGAAACCTTTGATGATTCTTGAGGTGGCAGTCACAAGATTGTTCTCCAATTTATTTATTTTTAAACCCTTATTTTGCATGGATCAATTCTTTTTAATTTCTGATCCATCGGGATGCCCCAACTTTTGCCTAAGTCAAGTTTTGATTTCCTTTGACTTAGCGGGCTTTCTCCTTTTTTTATAATTTTTTTCGCTTTTGATTTTGAAAATTTGTGACTACCATGCTGATTGTTGTAAGTTTCATCTTCATCATTTCCTCGATATTGATTGATGTACTGAGGAAGAAGATGTCATGGACTTTATCTTTGTTGATTCCTCAATCTTAGATGATGAACGCGGGGAAGATGAGGTGCTTGAACCTTTGCTTAGACCGTTCTCTCAATGATGTTTCGAGGAAAGAGATGTTAGTTCTCTTGTTTTAGGATTGGCTTAATTTTTGTAAAACAAATAATAGAAGCAATCATGTAATGTAGAATAAGATGTATAAACCTGCTAAGAAGAACATGTACAAAAACTGGAACAACATATCGAAGAAGATGTCTTTGACATGGCGCCCGATGAGCTGGACTAATGAGATTCAGTTTATTCTTAACAGAGGAAGAATATTCAGGAGAATATTATGCATCCTATATGGCGTATATAAGGTCTAAAAATTTCAATCAGAAATCAAGGAGAATGATGACTTTCTAAATAAGGAGATTATTTACGAAACTAAAGATTGAAGACCTTTCTTAGGGAAGAAGTTTCTGCAGTTTGTTACAGCTGACTTGCTGTGATTGAAGGCCTAAAACTAGTTGGGTAAAAGGTTATAAATAGAAGGGTTTGTAACCTAGAAAACACACGGCTTAATATGTATAAGTCTAGGGGTTTGTCAAGGTAAACCTCCTGGGTTGTGGGAAGGTTACCATGTTCACCTCGAAACCTGTAGGTAAGAGGTGTATTGTTCTTGGAGGAAGCTTTGAAGCGACTCCAGGATGTGTTAGGAGAAAAGCTAACAAACAATGGAGTTTGTCTTCTAGACTTATCTAGGTTGTCTTGGAAGTGTGTCTTCCAAAATATCTATGTGTGTGATCAGAATCTTGGTGAAGGGCCGTCAATGCAGTGACTGAGGTGTTGACTTCTAGACATCATTGCGATGATTGGAAGTGGGATGGGGATATTCCATATCTAGGGAGAACCTAGGTAGAAGGGTCATTGGGTAGTGATTAAGTGCATAGATAGTCAACTGGTGTGTTGGTTTTAGGGTATGCAAATTAATACTGCTAATAATGGACTTCATTCTTGGCTTGGTAGCCCCCAAATTAGGTGTTGTTGTACACCGAATTGGGTAAACAATTTTGGTGTGTTCTTTATCTTTTCAGTACTGTTTTATCTTTCATGTGTGTTTGTGTCAGATCTGATGTCTCTACATCCTTATAGGACATCTGAATCTGCTGTACCAGAATTTCAATTGGTATCAGAGCGGGCATCCTGTTTTGTTCTGGGTGAGATCTTGGGAAGGTACTTTCTGGTCATGGGCAAGGAAGAAAGTATTTACTGAAAGTATTTGCCAGTTGTTATTGGTATGTTTCCTTGTGTTTCCCCCACAAGATTTAAGTATGAGTTACTATAGATGTTTCCCTCAGAACCATAGTAACAATGGGTGATGTCGTAGCAGATGTTGGAACAACATTTCGGTTTCTTCAGCAATAAAAGTGAACTTTGCTCAAGGATACACTCAAATTGAAGGAGTTGTTTTTTATGAAACCTTTTCCCCTGTGGCCAGACATGAATCAATCAGACTACTCTTAGGAGTTGCTTGAATTCTGAGATTTAAGTTGTTTCAAATGGATTTAAAGAGTGCATTCTTAAATGGCTATCTAAATGAGGAAGTTTATGTGGAACAACCTAATGGATTTGTTGATCCAAGCTTTCCTAACCATGTGTACAAACTGAAGAAAGCTCTGTATGGTTTAAAGCAGGCTCCAAGAGCTTGGTATGAGAGATTGACAGAATTTCTTGGTGAGAATGGATATAGGAAAGTCGGCATAGACAAAACTCTTTTTGTCAAGAAAGAAGAAGGTAAGGTCATGATTCCACAGATTTATGTGGGATGTCAAATGAGATGGTTCAACATTTTGTCAAACAAATGCAGTCATAATTTGAGATGAGCCTTGTTGGTGAGTTAACCTTCTTTCTTGGTCTGCAAGTTAAACAAATGAAAGATTCCATATTCTTATCTCAGAGCAAATATGTGACAAAATTTGGGATGGAAAATTCCAGTCACAAGAGAATACCTGCTCCCGCACATCTGAAGTTCTCTAAAGATGAAAAAGGGGTATGTGCTAGATATCAAGCTGATCCCAAAGTTAGCCACGCCAACCATGTGAAGAGAATATTAAAGTATGTGAATGGGAAAAGTGACTATGGTATGTTGTATTCTCATGGATCTAGCTCTGCATTAAGTGGATATAATGATGTTGATTGGGCAGGAAGTGTTGATGATAGAAAAAGTACATTAGGAGGATGTTTCTATCTGGGGAATGATCTAATATCATGGTTCAGTAAGAAGCAAAATTGTGTGTTCTCCAAAGTTGAGTTTAAGGTCAAGCCACTGACCTAATTTGGAATTTTTTGGCTGCCATGATTGCATGTCATGTCAAAGATTCAGAAAATATCACATGTGTGAAGAAGAAGGATGTCAGATTAAAGTCCTACCTAGTGTGAGAAGGTAATCCTATCTGACTAACTGATAAGTACTTCGACGGGAGATTGAGTATTTATTAGGATTATGCATGAAAGTTGACTACAAATACCTTGATGGGAGCTGAGTGTTTGTGTGATGATTGAGTGCAAATCTGATTTATGAACATATCTTTCAAAAAAAATTGAGAGCTTATGTCTCTTAAATTATGTTCTGATTTGTGGTAGATACTGAAGATGGGATCTATTGGGATCCTATTATGTAGATTGGGGGGTTTGTAAAGGGAATGTATGGAAATAAGTCCCTTGGATGGTGATTCTAGAACGAAATCTGATAGGTTATGTAGTAAAGTTGTTAATGTCCCAAAGGATGTTGTAACATCATTGTTGATGATAGTCTATGGGAGAGACTTGGGACTGTGAATCTTAAATATTTTACCACCTCATTCAGAAGGCAGTTCTACCCTTGGTTTAGAATAAGAAGATTCTGAGTTTATTTAGAGAAGTATGCTCAAGTAATGCATAACTTTTATCTTGGTTTGAATACTTTACTAGTGTTAGCAAATACTAGTAATATGCAGAAGGAGGATTTAATCAGCACATTCATTAAGGGGTATTCCTTCTGTTGGAGAGTCTGAATCTTAGTAAAGCTTTTAAGCATACTAAGAAATTGTTGGAAGTTGGTTTCAGACTATGGTTGCACATCCAAAGAGTCGTGACAATATGTGTGGAGGTGCAAGGGCATGAATCAAAGGTGTCCTTGTTATATGACTAGTTCAAAGTACTTGGAGTTATTCCTAGTGAACTAGTGGGTGTTTAGTATTGTGTTTTCTCCATAATGAAGTTTTTAATTGTCCATGACAAGAGGAGTCAGTGGACTAATTAGTTTGTTTGGAGCTTGTGATGTTCAAGCGTATAGAGTTTTCCCCTCCTATGAAGATGATGTTGGATAACATGCTGAGACATGTTGCTACAAGATGCAGTTGTTTATGTCCTTATGAGTCTCTGAAACTATAGCCAGATGTTGCTAGAGTATACCATCCTTCTCCAAGAGGATGTGATGGTTCTGCGAGAATTTATTTTTCTCTGTAGTAGTGAATGGGATGTCTGTCATTTTGTGCTGTGTGACACTAATTCTAAGTGAAAGGAATGCACTTGGAGAATTCAGCTGAAGGCATTATGGTCATGCCTCTGACCATATGAAGAAGTCTGGGAAACATCCTTGACTAAATTGCTGAAGGTTTGTTTGCTTGAAGTTGGAGACAATGTCTGATAGGATGTCTGAACATTGTTCAGGACATGTTTCTGTGAAGACCAACTAAAGAATATTCTAGACTATGCATCCAGCCTCATGTAAGAAGGAAGTCTAGAAAGTGTTGTTGACCACAAAGGTGCATCTATTAGGATTGGTTCTTTCAGCAGAAACTGTCTAGAGCTATTAAAGGTGTTCAAAGTTAGATTGGACAGTCATATTGATTCGTGCAGCAATTTTTCCATCCTCAATTATCCCTAATTTAACCAAGAATTAAAGATTGTTAATTTCTAAGAAATTACTCTGCTATTTATAGAGGCTTCTCATATCCTCTAAATACCAAGTGAGTGTTGTTCTCATCCCCATAATGGGTTTTGTTCAGGTCTAGGTAAGTTGTGCATGGGTCTGGTTCTGTGAAGACCTCCTTTGTCAAGTTTTGGCCAAAAGGGGGGAGAAAGGTTTTGCTTAGATATGAGATAGTGTCCAAACACGTCGAATGAAATGTTCTATCATGTATTTGTTTGGATATGTCCTTTGTGACCTGTGATCTTATTAAGAGTTCTCTTATTCCACTATTGGTCTTCTATGTTTTGAAGATGTTCTTGGATTGAGGGGGAGTGCAAGTTGTCTTCTTCTATCTTCTTCCTCGTGTGCATCAACCAAACTTCAGGACTTTCCTTCCTTTTATCCTGAAGTTGTTGTTCATTGGTGCTGATGCAATTGAGTTCTTCAGAGTGCTGTAAAGAAGATGTCGAACAAGATGTTGAGACATTATTTTCAACTAAAGATCTATTGTTGTGTGCAGTAGCTTTTGAACACTACTGCCGAGGGTTATACTTTTGTATTACTGAAATCTCCTAGATGGAAATTGTTTTTAGATTATTTATTTAAGCCAAAATTTGCCAAAGGGGGAGATTGTTAGCTCTCTTGTTTTAGGATTGGCTTAATTTTAGTAAAACAAATAATAGCAGCAATCATGTAATGTAGAATCAGATGTATAAACCTTCCAAGAAGAACAGGTACAACAAGAAGTCCTATTACAATGTCAAAACATATTGTGTTAAACTTTTTCAATAACTGGAACAAAATGTCGAAGAAGATGTCTTCAACATCGTGCCTGCTGAGCTGGATTAATGAGATTCATTTTATTCTTAACAGAGGCAGAATATTCAGGAGAATATTATGCATCCTATGTGGCGCATATTTAAAGGTCTAGAAAATTTAATCAGAAATCAATGAGAATGAAGACTTTCTAAATAAGGAGATTATTTAGGAAACTAAAGATTGAAGACCTTTCTTGGGGCAGAAGTTTCTGCAGTTTGTTATAGCTGACTTGCTGTGATTGAAGGCCCAAAACCAATTGCGTAACGGGTTATAAATATAAGGGTTTGTAACCTAGAAAATACACGGCTCAAGATGTAGAAGTCTAGGGTTTTTTCAAGGTAAACCTCCTGGGTTGTGGGAAGGTTACCATGTTCACCTCGAAGCCTGTAGGTAAGAGGTGTATTGTTCTTGGAGGAAGCTTTGAAGAAACTCCAGGATGTGTTAGGAGCAAAGCTAACAAATAGTGGAGTTTGGCTTGTAGACTTAGGTAGGTTGTCCTGGAAATGTGTGTTCCAAACTGTCTATATGTGTGATCAGAATCTTGATGAAGGGTCGTCGATGCAGTGGCTGAGCTGTTGACTGCTATACATCATTGTGATGACTAGAAGTGGGATGGGGATATTCCATATCTAGGTAGGACCTAGGTAGAAGGGTCATTGGGTAATGATTAAGTGCGTAGATCATCAACGGGTATGTTGGTTGTAGGGTCTGCAAATTGATACTGTTGATAGTGGACTTCATTCATCGCTTGGTAGCCCTCATATTAGGTGTTGTTGTACACCGAACCGGGTAAACAATTCTGGTATGTTCTTTATCTTTTCAGTACTGCTTTATCTTGCCTGTGTGTTTGTGTCAGATCAGATGTCTCGACATCCTTATAGGACATTTGAGTCTGCTGTACCAAAATTTCAAGAGATATGCTTAAACCTTTTCTTAGATTGTTTCGATTCTTCTGGGATTTGAATTCATTGTTGAATTAATTGAAGTCTACCCTGCCCCTGGTTAAGATTAAGGGTTTTTTAGAAAATAAGAAGAACTTCGGCTTCTATCTCGAGGGGGTTAACTACGTATTAACTCCTTATTTCTCTATTGTTTAGGAAGTGAAACAATGCTTTACATCGTCAGCTCGGTCTTACTATTAAAAAGCATACATCATCAAAACTTGATTATTTAGTTTTTGTCATTCTCCCTCGAAGTTTGTTAAAGAAAATTTGAAAATTGAAAAGAAGAGTGGAAATGGAAAGTCGTTGTTATTTATGGAAAGTGATGAAAGATGAAGAGTGAAATAAATGAATTGATTTTAAAAACATGCATGCTCATTTTATTAGCATTACTGATCCAAAGATACAAGTTCACACCAAATAAAACATAGCAACTAGGAAATTACAAATTGAAATTGACAATTTTGATAATCCTATGGAAGAGCCCCTTTTTGTTTATCCACTTGACTTTAGCAGATTCTTCTTAGTTCTTGGACTTGTTAGAGCATGTAGAGTGACCCTTGACTTTTCTTACGCATACCTATATCGTGAGGGCATTGCTCTTGTTGATATTGTTGCTTTTGAATCCCCAATGATAGTTGTATCTGAGGCATTGTGTAGGCCTGTATAGTAAAGGGTTGCCTTCTTTTTTTAATTGGACTTGTAGGACCAAGATCAATTGAGTCTCCAATGTTTAATATGCTACTTCCAAAGTTTTAGACTTTCTTAAGCTCGTTTGCGAGTACCAAGAAATTAGCTAGCATATGGAAAATTGTTGGATGTGGGCGAAGGTGGAAATGCATGAGATGCAAATGTATGAATGTATGTGAATGCATGGGTATGCAAAATTATTTTTTGGCTTTTGGGCATGTAAAAAAGTTTTATGACTATGCAATGCGACACAGACGTAGTATGAGGATAGATGTAGGGATACCCTGTACATGTTTAATGGTAGATATGGAAATGATGATACCCCACACTGCCTCAAATATTGAGACAAATAGGAACTCCTTAGGGATTAAAGACCATAGAAGACAAAGAGGAATCTCTACAAGATAGGGATTATAATTGAGGGACGAGAATTCCGACTAGCTAGGAATTGTGATAGACTAATGGGCTATTGAGGAATCCCTACAGGCTAGGGGTTATGACTCATGCAAGATAATCCCTACAGGTTATGGATTGTAGTATACCGAAAGTAACCCTTGTGGGTTTAGGGATAGTGGAAATGGGATTATATGAATGGTATCTTTAGAAGGTAGACTCCTAGTTTTGGCCTACGGTTAGTCTATCCTACCCATAAGGTGGTTCCTTAAGGGTATCATGGAAAACACTAGAGAGAAAGGCACAAGGGTCTCCCTTTAATGGAGCCTCTTTACAGACCTAAACTTTTGTCTCTAGGTCGTAAAAGGTCTCATCATGAGTTTTTGGTTTAAAGGCCGTACAAAGAGTCATACGTGTCATTCCAAAGTCCTACTTCCCAAGATGATGTCTCTTGAGAGGTATTCCTTTTGTGGAATTCCACCGACTCTAGGAAAAGTCATCATATAAACTCATAGGGATGATGTAACCCCTTGGCTAATGGACGAACCTTCTTTCTAAGGGTTTTTGAAAAATAGTTTTTTAAAAATTTAAATCCAACCACAGATATAATAACATGATGAAAATAACAATAGATAAATAGACAAAAATAAATGAATAAAATAAATAAATAGAGAAAATATTGAAAGACACCAAAACCCCAAACACAACCCTAAACCTAAGAGGAAGACTTCTAAACCCTAGGGTTGAGTCCCCAGCAGAGTCGCCAGCTGTTATAACTGGTTTTTAATACAAAGTCGCCACCCTTAATTTGTATCCTAAGGAAGGGAATATAAAGGAATAACCCTTAAAAAGTTCAGAGACTCTAGGTATGACTCGGTTCTAGATGAAGAGAATGTGTTAGGCACCCCTCACCTACCTTGTTCACAAGGATACTAGGTTTATAAGCGCCTTTTTTAGCAAAAAGGGTTTTAATGTTTTATTAGGGGAACTCGCCATGATTTTAATCGTATGCCTATGTATCTTCTTAGGAGGAATCCGAGTCTCATTTCGTAGTTCGCAGTGTTGGTAGGTGTTTTTTATAAGATTGCATAGAATTGCTTTCAAATTAACCTTGAACCTTGTTTGGGTTGTAAGTTAAGTGATCGTAGACATAATTGCAGTTTGATTCGAAGACAATGCTATTTAATCTTTTTTGAAAAATGATCTTGAATTTTTTTGTTAAGTTAGTAGAAAATGATTTGAATGGTTAGTTGTATTAAGACGTAGTGCGGGAGCCTGATATAGTCTCGTCATCATGTGGCCAAATATTGGACACGTGCCGCTTGCGGATGGTCAATTTGGTGAATTGCATGGATTTTAATTATTAGATTTTGAATAATAAACCGGTAGACGATGTGTCGAACGATTTAATTATGCGAAGATGTATATCCTATTATTCATAAAAATGTTTAATTAATAAAAAAAATTAAACAAAAGAATAAAGGAGATGCTAAATTAGAATGGAGGTGAATTAATAGAGTGGCAGAAGTTAGAGCCCAAGGCCCATTTTATAATTAAGACCTTAATTCTAATTCTAATTAATTTCTACATAAGATAAAATTAACAAAGTAGCATGATGTATTAATAATAGGGTGCAATTAATAAAAGGATAAAAGTTAAGACCCAAAAGCCCATATGACACAAAAACCCTAATTAAAATAAAACAAACTAAAAAAAGAGAAAATGAGGGAAGCATAGGCCGCCCTTTCCATATCCTCATCGTTCAATATCTTTCACATTTGACAATTCCAAAATGAGACAAAGATCCGCATAAAATTTATCTATTAAAAAAAGAGAAAGAAAAAAAACATGATGAAAAAAGAATTGGGTAAGAAAAAAACACTATCTCTCTCCTACACAATCTCTCTTCTAACATCTTTCTCTTTCATTCTTCCAGGCTCTTTTCTCTGCAAGTTTTTCAGTCGATGATGGTGGTTACTTAACAGGAGCGGCGGCGCAGAAGTCTGGGAGGGCACCTGCGGCTGCACGGAGGAAGCTTGGGCGTGAGTGACGTCGTTGGTGTTGCTATTGGAGTCGGGGAGTGCGATGGACGATTGTCGAACACGCGACGGTAAGCGATCTGGAAGCAATGGTAGATGTCAGAGCGGTGTGAGGCACAATTGCGTTTTCATGTCGGAAAATGATGATGGCGGCCGGAGAAGCAATGCAGCCGTATGGGTTTCGTCGACGCTGGCTGTGATGCGATGGTAGCATCTGATGTCTGCGGCTGAAGGCGGCTGATGCATGGTGTTGGCGAGACGTCAAACAAGATCGCGGCGGAGATGAACACAGAGCTCGCGGTGGCAATACATCTGAAGGTGACGATTTTGTTTTTCCTGCAAGCAAAAACAATAGCAAACAAACATCATGATTAAAGGTTACACAATGGACATCGATTTCTATTTTTATTTGATTATGATCATTGAATTGTTTATTTGACTTTGAATAAGCCTTCTTATTTCTTCCTCAGCAATAACCTGAAAGTAACATTGAAAACACGACAAAATAAAGATTGATAGGTGTTGTTATTGGTAATGATGAGTAGTCGCGATTTGCAGATCCGCTTCGATGCGAAGCGAGAGTTCTCCGATCAGATTTCTCTTCCGTTATTTTGGTCCTCTATGATGTAACTGTTGCAAAACAGGACTAAAACAATGTTGCTGCTAATGTTGACAGAATGATTAGTTTCAATTAGTATATATGTTTTTTTTTTAAATTTTTGCAGCAAACAAATTGAGTGTGAAAGCAAAATATATACATGAGATTTTGACTCAAAAACAGACGTTGACCAAAGTATGAAAAGGGAAAATAATTTTAGGGAATGACTATGTAAAGAAGTTTTGGAAGTTACTGTGCGTTAGAAATTGATATGGTTCCTGCAACAAAAATTATTAATACTACGAATAACAAATAAAAACTATCAATATTCATCGTGTGGTTAAAATAACTTATATATTAATAAAGTAAAATTTTAAAATAAGAGAGTGGCCTCATATAGAAATCTTTGGCCAAAAATAATAAAACATTAAAAGAAAGTGTGTGCGATTATTGATCTGTGAATAATGTGAATTGTGTGTGTGCAATTGCAAAATTATGGATGAAAATTAGGACAAACTAAAGTCATATTTATAGACTTGAATTAGGTTAACGAAGACTTAGAAACCAAGTTATCCAAAATGTATGAAAAGCTCAAGCCCGATTTTTAAAAAAGGAAAGAAAATTAGTAACAAAAGAAATAGAAAAAATGTAACACAAGATTTGAAGCTACAACCTCATACTTGCAAGCTTCATTCTTTACCAATTGTATTATATTACTCATTTTTAAATAAACCAAATTGAAAGTATATGAAAGATATGCAAATATTTGTTATTTTAAAAAATACAAATAATTTGAAATAAATTATTATATTTTTAACTGGACTTGAGAACGAATATTTAAAGAACCCCAAAATATAATGTAAATCAAAAGAATTTTATAAAAATTCAAGTTTGAAATTAATTTAGACCGTAGTGATAAAGGGTGGGCAAATTTGGTGTATAACATACAACAACACCAAAAACACTCATTTTCTGAACCTTTATGTAATCCAATGCATACAACGACTTAACTTATGCATGTCGTACTGTAATACGGTGGGAGAACTGACTTGTTTTTGCATTTTATTGCAAATATTGCGGATAGTAAGAGTTACCACTGGATTTTCTTTTATCCAATAAGGAAAGGGTGAAAAGAACAAGAAAGACCTTTGAGATTTATTGAGTTCGGGGGGTAGGTTATGAAAAGGGAAGGTGTTAGCACCCTTTTTTCATCTGTAGTAATCTACAGGCTCTTAATCGCTAGCTCACTTTGAAAATCCTTTGTGAATGTGTTTGAAAAATATTTAGAAATGCCAATAGCAAGGAATGACTTTGTAATGATTCTCGTATTTGTCCTCGAGAATGCGTACAAAGTGTTTAAAAAATATTTCTGAAAGTGTGTGAAAAAGATGTTTTTGTTTTGTTTGTGAGCAAGTGATTAGGAATTATCTACCTACTCAAGGTATTTATTGTACTTTTTCTCCTCCTTTAGAGAGTTCCATCCGTACCTAGTTACCAGGAAGCTCTATCGTTCGATGTGATAAGACAGGTGCGGGTCATTGTACAATCATTGAAGGTAACTCGTAGGGTCGCTTTAACAATTTCGTAAAGGACTCGATCATTTACCGAAGGCAACATTCTAAAGGGTCATCGAGGTACTACAATCTTTTTAATCGAGAGACAATGCTAAAGCGTCCCCACGTTCGAGGGACATGACTGTGTTTATCGAAGACAATAAGGGAGGTTACCCTAGAGGTGTGCATGCGCAAATGATTTGTGTTTCAGTTATTTTTAATCTTTGAAATTAGGGTTAGCTAACGTTTGTTATTAGTCTTTTCATGCAAAACCTAATTACTAAGCAATAGTAACAAATATAGTAGCGCGATAAATACACGAAAAATAAAATTCTATGCTATTACAAGGCTTCGGGAATGGGGGTACAAGTAATAACATGTGGGGAAAAAGTAAAACCTAATTAACTATTACAAACCATGAGCACTTACATAATTATAAACAACACGAAAAGAGTAAACTACGTGAAAATATGGAACCAAGAAAAGAGAAAGGAAATTGTTTTTGGTGATTTTCTTGACAAAAAAAGAGGTTTGATAATTAACCTAATAACGTAATTAATTTTAATTAATAAAAAATAGAATTGATTAATTAAATTAAACAAACCCTAAATCGATTTTAATTTTAAAAAAAAGAAGGTTTAATGAAAAACCTAAAAACTAAATTAATTGATTAAATAAAAACCTAAAAAAATTAATTAGGCTTGATTAAATCAAAATCTAAAACTAAATTAGGGTTTATATAAAAAAGGTTTTGAAAAAGATTTTGTAAAAATAGGAAACTAAGAGTAAGAGTAAGAAGAAAAGAGAATTTGGAGGAAAATAAACCAAAAGGTAGGGGTGGGTGTTAAACCCACGCCCTCAGCCAATAAAGACATCACGTTCACCACTGGGCCAAGCACACCTTGATGTTAAGCGAAGGAAGCCAACATGTTTTATCATCTGCAAAATAATAAAAATCAGAAAAATGTCAAAATTCCAAAAGGCTGAGATCGATCCCACGCCTTGGCATAATAAGTCCTTAACGTGCGCGCTTCAACTGCTGGGGCGGTAATACATCCGGTATTTTAAACAAAATGAAATATATATAATATAAAGACACTGTCTGAACCAGAGAGACGCTGGAGCCCTAACTCCGATCGTCTTCTCTGGTAACCTCTTTTTATCAAACCTGCAAAACAGCCAAAATCAGTAATCCAAAGGGACCCTACCCCCCTAAACCAGGGTCTGCGATTTCAATGAGATGATTATTTTGGCCTGAATCGCAATGGATTTTGAGTTATGGTGAAAACTGCATGTATTAGTGTAGTTATGGTGTTTTACGATTTAGCTAGCATGGGACTTCCACGATAGTTCTATGCTGCACCATCAGACCTTAGAAACACAATGATATCATTAGTATGTCTTAAAGTAAACAAAAAACTCAAAAATACAATTTTGCAAAAGTATGAGATCAGAGATGTATGCAGTGGTGTTTCATGCGTTTTAGATCATTAGATTTGATCCATTCTTACTCTGTAGGATTGTAGGAAGTGAATGAGATGGTTTATTTGCCTTGGAAACGACTGTGATAAGGATTTGAAGGTTGTCCTAAGCTTGAACAATTTTGAGTTTTTGGAGGTGATTCTTGAGATAAGGGCTTCGTATATTTTGGGTCTGAATGAGTGTGGTTAAATATCATTGAATTAGGTCAAAGATATGGGCTTGGACTTTGTGTAAGTAGCCTTGTATTTTATCTTACTTATTTTTGAATTAATAATGAATAAATCAAAAATAATAAAAATAAAATAGACTAAGGGGTACATGAATAAGATATGAGGTGTATAAGGAGTGTAATACACACTTGGATTCTTAAATAATGACCCAATAGCCCAAAATATCAAGTTTTCTCAATTTGAACTTCATGCATTTGCTCAAAATTTCCCAACTCGCACTTGTAATAATTATCTCAATTTTCATCCTTTGAAAGTGATCTTTTACTTTTTGGAAATCCCAAGGTGTCCTATACAATCTCTATGTTCATCATTTTTGCATTTGAAGACTTTATCTTAATGTAAATTGTCTTGAAAAAAGTGTCTTTTTGTTGACTTTTGAAATGACCTATAATGTATTGGCTCATATATCTCAAATGAAACATTTTTTAGATTTGAGCTTAGAGATAAAAAGTTGTAGAGAGTTGAATTTTCTTAAAAATTGGCTTTGGTTGGGGAAAGATGATGAAGCATGTGAAAGTTATGCTTGGTCAAAGTTCAGTTGACTTCTCCTAAGGGAAACCCTAATTTAGCAACTTTTGACTTTTGATGGTTTGAGAGTTTCTCTTGAAGAATCATGATCAACCCTTTATCAAATGATGAATGTGAGTTAAAAATGTTAATGTTGACCAAAAATCTTGAACTTTGACTGTGTGTTGACCACAATTGACTTTTTGTTTAATACAGTTGATTTTCAATTATCTGAGAAATCTTGTGATGAAAGGCATGAAACTTGGTATGAGCATTCTTGGAGACCTATAAGAAACCATGAATTCCATTTAATACTTTAGAGACTCAAATTTCCATGTGAAAGATGAAACCCTAGTTGTGGACCCCTTGCTTAGGAGGAGAATTTGTCTAATCAATTTTTGGGAAACCTTGAGCATTTGAGAATCCTAGGAGAATGTCTTGAAGAAAATGAGAGGGAAAATTTTGGGGTACAACCGGTACCAACTCAACAAAAGTTCTTCATATGAATCGTGTTCCAATATCTGAACCCTGAGCCCCCTCATTCGAGCTATGGAAAAGTCACTAGTCCCCTCATCTGAACTCGTGACTCACCTCTTTCACAACAACGACAACATATAATGCATGTATAATGTAATGAACAAAACATCAACTCAATAAAAAATTTACCTTCTCACATCTATCCGTAAATAATCCTACACAAAAACATCAAAGTATTCCCCATAGCTGAACTATATACCACAAATCTCTATTATAGGTTCAACACATAATTATCACACGACCACACAATTTCATCATCAATTCATTCAATTTAATCAGCCCTTTAATTAATCAAAGTCACCAAAATATACCCAACAACTGTTAACATCAACCGCACGACAAAATGATACAGAAAATCTCCACAGAAAGCTCAAAAAGTGTCCACTAACACGATAACGGGAAGGTCGTCACCTAGGTGACATCCGTCATCACCTTTTCCCAAACCTGTTACTCTTGTAACAACCAGAAAGGCACTATGTTTTCCTGGAGACCTTGACGGTCTCCCCGTAAGATAGATGACGCCCGTCAGTATCTTCAAAGGGCGTGACGACCTGGTTGTCATGCGGGTGTATGATACGGTGGCCATAACCGGGACTGTTTTAGGAATGTTGGTTTACGTTTTGCGTTTGTGTTCTCAAAATGTCGCGGTAAGCAAGAGTCGCCACCGACTTTTATTTTATCCAACAAGGAAAGGAAAAAAGCACAGAAAAATTCCTTTTTCAAGATTTTCTGAGTACGGGGGGTAGATTATAGAAAGGGAAGGTATTATCACCCTTTCTATCTGTAGTTATCTACGGGCTCTTAGGTACTTGCTCATCATTTTCAAAATTTCTTCTGTGTGTTTGTGTGATTTGAAAAGTTTTTGTTTTGATTTCGATTTAACCCTTGCTTCTGTCTTCAAGAGTGTTACGAAGTGTTTTTGAAAACTTTGTTTGAAAAGAAGTGTAAGTGTGAAAAAGTTTGTTTGGATTGAGCAAGTACTTAAGAGCTAATATACCTACTCGGAAAAAAAATTGTTCAATGTTCGTTTCCTTTAGACAGTGCTATCCCACTATTAGTGAGTAGGTAGCACTGTCGTTGGAGTTTTGAGGGTCAATTCGAAAGGGACGTACGGTCACTAAAGCAATGTTAGGACGTCTTAGTAGTAACCCTAATGTCTTAGATCAATTATTCGAGGCAACAATATCTTAGGCAACCATTCCGAGGCAACTTTTCTGAACGAGACTTTGATCTTTGTTTAGACAAGAGAGCGACCACTAAAATATCCTATACCTAATGACCGTTTGCCGAAGGCAACCGAAGTGGGAGTGTACCCTAGGAGTGCGCATGTGCGAGTGATTCAATTTCAAGTTATTATCTTTGCACATTTAGGGTTTGCTAACCGTTTTATAGTTAATCATACATTCTTGTCATGCAACCCTAATTATTCATACATCTAACAGTCAATATTTTGCGGGATTTAAAGTGCGGAAAGTAAAGTTACGCTATTACAAGGCTTCAGGTATTTACATAGCCAAAAGCAAACCCTTAAAAAAACGATAAATGAAAGTAAAAGGTCCTAATTAATCTATTACAACTTGTGAGCAATTACATCAATATGGTAAAAATAATAATAAAGTGCGCGCGAGGAAATTAAGAACGATAAGAAATTAGGGTTTTGACCCCGTCTAACCTAACTTAAAGAAAACATTGTTTTTGTTGTTTTTAATTATTTCTAAGAAAAAGAATTGGTTTTTTAAATTAAATACAAAAATAATTAGTAATTAAATTAATTAAAGAAAATAATTAAATTTAACTTATTTTTATGTTTTTGATTATTTTTAGGAAAAATAAAATAGAATTAAATTATAAACAAAACCCTAATTGTTCTAATTATTTTTAAATTTATTAACAAAATAACTTAACTTACCCTAAGATTAAATGAATTAATTAAATTAGTATATTTTTGTATAAAAAATAAATATCCTAAATTTAATTGGATGAAAATATTTTTTGTGATTTTTTTGATAAAAAGAATATTAATTTGTGTTAGCAAGACCAATAAATAAATTAAATTAAACAAAATATAAAAAAGAAAAAAAAGAAGAAAACTGGGCCTGAAAGTAATTTTGGAGGGTGTTGATAGCAAGTCTTGGGCCCAACAGAAATTGATCCATTTTTACTTTTTGAATCCCATGCGTTGCCTTGACTGGGGACTTTGGTGCTCCTTCATCTAATGGCCCTTAGATCTGGCCATCTGGACACTTGGCTGGCTGGATCATGATGGACCATGGTGGTCCTTGGCCTTGTGCACGCGTCTGATCACTGAAAGAAAAATAATATGGAATAATTGGGGGGCATGGGATTCGAACCCAGGTCCTGAAGCCTTTTACCCTCACCTGGCTACCAACTGCGCTAGCTGTTTTAATTGTTCATATAATAAACATAAATAATAATATGAGAAACAACAAAATACTAAATCCCTGCGCGCGAAATTTTAAATAGGCGAATGGTTGCTTGCCACGCCTTCGTCTTCTCCAAGGATCCGTTGTCTTAGACAACAGACTTTTACCAACGGACATCCATCGTAGCTAAAAACCTGTGTATCTCAAAAATCATGTACAAGCACAATAAATCAATGGTGATGGTACTAATCCATTCGTCTCAGTCTCACGAACTTCATGGTACCCTAATCATGGCCCAATTTTGCCTGTACACAAAGATCCCAAATCGAAGCAAGAAACCCTAATAATGCCAAACTCCAATACAGTCCATGAAAACGCAATTAAATGTTACAGATAGTTTGCAAATGCTCCAAGGAGCGAGAATATGTAATTATTTCATGCTATCAATGCCAAAATCATGCAATTTGAATTCAAAAATACATCAAATTTGTGGCTGACTTACAGTGGGTTTCAGGGCCTGAAAATGCTTGTTCTTGATTGGTTTTGCTTGCTTGTGATCCCAGGAAGCGATTGGGATGGTTAAAGAGTCTTGAAAATGTCTGGAACTATGAATTCGACTCAACACTTTGTTGTGTTTTTTTCAAGTTTGTTCTGACCTTGTGCGCCTCTCCCTCGCCTTGTTTTAGGTCTTCAAACGTTCAATATATATCAAGGATTGGATTAGGGTTCAAAACATGATCTAAATCTTCCTCCATTATAACTTTTGATTTGGATTTGATTCACTTGAAGACTCTTCCAAAAATAGGCCAAACTCAATCTTTTTGTGCACACCAAGGCCTTGCACGAATTCAATCACTTGCCAACTGGATATAGGACCTGAAACATGCACAATATCTTGAGATTTCAATGTTTTAGATTTTTTCATGATTTGTTTTGATTTAAATTGATTTAATTCAAATAAAAATCAAAATAAATAATAAAAATAAGATAATGACAAGTGGAAAGGGCTAGGACTCGTGGACCATACTACCAACTCAAGACAAGTGCAAAAAGTTAGGCTTATTTAGCAAAAATTGAAATTTGGGGCATAGTTGACTTTTGACAATTTTGCAAAAAAAGGTCAACTTCACCAATGCATAACTTCCTAAATTTTGACTCTTTGAAGGTGTTCTTGGACTTTTTAGAAATATTGGGATATCCTCTAATCAACCCTTTTGGTCTCATCTCAATTTGGTATTCCATGTTCTTGTATGAAGCTTTGACAAAAAAGGTGTTTTTGTTGACTTTTCAAAATGACCTATAATGTCAAAACTCATAACTTTTTGTGAGTGCATATTTTAAACTTGGGAGATGAAGATGTATTGTAGGGAATTACATCCTATTTAAAATGAGCTTTGGATGGGTCATTTCTCATAAAGTATGAGAAAGTTATGCTTGGTCAAAGTTGAGTTGACTTTTCCTACAAAACCCTAATTTAGCAACTTTTAGTTCTTGATGAATTATGAGCAATCCTTGATGAATCATGATCAACCCTTGATAAAATGATTAATGATACTTAAAAATGAGGATTTTGACCAAAAATCTTGAAGTTTGACTGTATGTGGGCCACAGTTGACTTTTGCCATAACATAGTCGATTTTCAGGCTTTTGAGCAATTGACTGAGCAAACTTTCTCTGCAAGGCTTGAAACTTGACATGGATGATCTTGAGAACATATTAGAACAATAGTGAGCATTTGAGACCCTTTTGATTCAAATATCTTGATGCAACATGAAACCCTAATTTGAGGTAGACTGCCTTAGGAGAGAGTTTATCTGGTCAACCCTTGGACTTCCTTGAGCAACTTGAGGATATTTTCTTGAAATGTTTTGAGAAATATGGGAGGGAAAATTTTTGGGTGCAACAGCTGCCCCTGTTCAATCGTCTTAAACCTGAAGATTTAGATTGGCTTGTCTGCCTTTCGTGATCTGAAGGTTGAAGATGATTGAACACTAGAGTGCCCAGAAATTTGCACTCGCATGAAGTGGTACTTGTCTTGTGATGTCAGAAATGGGCTTATTGATTCCATTTGGAGGTGAATGATAGGAGATGGGCTTAAAGATGCCATCTGAAGGAGTGTCGATTGCCTAAGAGATTCATTAGCGAGAACCCGTATACCTGTTGTTAAGGAGGATTACACTAGGGAATGTTGGTCTCTGTCTAGAGAGAAAAGTTGAATTTTAGGAGCTTCGTTCGTCCGTTATTCTACTGGGGAATAGTCTCTTAGTCGAGGAGGTGAAAATGAACTACTATCTGGTCGTAACCCAGGCTTCATAGTGATAAGACCGACTGCTATTTGGTCGTAATACAGGCTTTACAGTGACTTACTGGGGAGATGAGAGTATACTTGCTATTCGGTCGTAATCCAGACTTCACAATTTCCCAATTCTTATCTGGTTGTAATCCAGGCTTCAGAAGAAATCAAGTGGTTATTCGGTCGCATCCGGGCTTCCCTTTGACTGTTGGGCCTACTAATATCTGGTCGGATCCGGGCTTCATAGTATTGGCCGAGTAAACTGCTATTTGGTCGTAATCTAAACTTCACAGTGTCCCTCACTGTTATCTGGTCGTAATCCAGGCTTCAGTGTCTTTTTACCGCTATTTGGTCGTAATCCAGGCTTCGCGATGTCTTCTACCATTATCTGGTCGTAATCCAGGCTTCATGGTCTTGTATTCCTATCTGGTCGTAATCCAGGCTTCACAATAACTTGATGAGCTGTTATCCGGTTGTAATCCGGGATTCACGGGTAGTGTTTATGATATACCACTATCTGGTCGAATCCAGGCTTCATGGTAACTTGCTGAGCTATTATCTGGTCGTAATCTGGGCTTCACAGCTTGTGTTTATGATATACCACTATCTGGTCGAATCCAGGCTTCATGGTGTCTCGGACTGCTATCTGGTCGTAATCCAGGCTTCACGGTAACTGGTCGAGCTGTTATCCGGTCGTAATCTGGGCTTCACGGCTTGCTGGGGATTAAACTATTATCCGGTTGAATCCGGGCTTCATAGCTTGCTCTTAAGAGATACCACTATCTGGTCGTAATATAGGCTTCGCAGAATTTTGATACTGTTATCCGGTTGTTCCCCGGGCTTCACAATATGATGAAGTAATCAAGATACTATCTGGTCGTACCCGTGCTTCATAGCTTGAACTTTGTGAGAATTTGATTGTGTCTTTCCTGAAAGGTAAAGGTTAGTCGTATGTAATGCATGATATGTATCAAGCAATGATGTTCTCAAAATAAATGAGATTGTGTTGTATGGTGCGTATGCATGTCATGATGTATGGATGTGTAATGTTTTTATGATGCTCTTTAGCTGGGGAAAATAAATCCCGGATTGCTGCTGGAGAAAAAGAGTTTTCGCTCACTGGGGATAACGACTGAAGATGATTGGGAGAATAATCCTGCTGGAGAATACATTGGTGAGAGAATGACTCTGTGGGGAAGAGATGCTCTGTTGAGGATTTGCTGATTTTGGAGAAATACCCTCGGCTGTGGATGAATTACCGTTGCTAGAGATGGTAAACTCTGTTGGGGATTAAGTTCCTATTTGTGGAAGAAGTAAGCTCCACTGGGGATGGTTTTCCATTGTTGGTGAAAGATGAACTCTGCTTGAAGAGAATCTTACCGACTCATTCACGATTGTGAACCTCAGCTGGGGAGAGTTGATAATGCTGTATTCTGGTACTTCCTACTATGCGGGGAGTGTATGCATTTTTAGTCACATTCTTCAGCTAGGTCTATCCCTGTACCTGGTGAATAGAGCAACTATAAGGTCCGGACATTTCTTGTTTGCCCCTGTTTCTGATATTACGAGTAATCGTCTTTTGTTTCGCACGTAAATATTTATGAGCAGCAATTATTGTCAAATGCATATATCGAAAATGAATATTGGACGTTCTTTGCAAAACAAAACAGAAAAAGGAAAAACAATTTGAAATTTCTTTGTGAAAATGAACTGTATTGGTTTTGAAGTTGGCCTGTAAATACGCGTTTTTGTACAAGAGGCTGACGTCTTAGTAAGAGAACGCCGCCGAAAGATGAATTATATACAATGTGTAAAAACAAAGAAAAACAGCTATGTGAACAATCCCACTGGGTTCTAACTCTGCTATTGCCTTTATATCTTCGAGCGTCTCATCACTTTGCTACTTGGTTGAAGGTAGATCAGATTGATTGGTGTCGTTCGAGCTTGATAGTCGATACTGAAGTCTTGTTGCAAGATGATCCAATGAGACATAGTTTTACGCTTTGATCCCTAATTTTTGCCTGGACCGCCCTTTCGGGTTTTCAGTCCACCGGGATACCCTTTTTTGCCCAAGCCGCCTTTTCAGGTTTTCGACTTGCCGGGTGTACAGTTTTTCATTTTCATCCCTTACTTTTGCCCGAACCCTTTTGGTTCGCCGGGAAGCCCTTATTTTTGCCTAGGCCAGTCGACCTAGTGGGTCTTTGATTATGCGTAGTATTTTTTCACTATGTCTGCATTGACGGGGTGAGGAAGGTCGTCACCATCCATGGTGGTTAGAATCATAGCTCCTCTTGAGAAAATGTTCTTAACCACAAATGGCCCTTTGTACGTAGGGGTCCATTTTCCCCTGGGATCACCTTGTGGCAGTATGATGCGCTTGATCACCAGATCCCTGACTTGATACTCTTGTCGTCTAACTTTCTTATTAAATGCCTTGATCATTCGCTTTTGATATGTCTGACCATGACAAATAGCAGTAAGTCTCTTTTCGTCGATTAAGTTCAGTTGATCAAGTCGGGTCTGGATCCAATCATCCTCGCTCAAACCTGCATCCTTCATAATCCGAAGAGAGGGTATCTGGACCTCAATGGGTAAGACTGCTTCCATGCCATATACCAAGGAATAAGGTGTTTCCCCTGTTGACGTCCACGCTGAAGTACGGTACCCATGAAGAGCGAATGGTAACATCTCGTGCCAGTCTTTGTATGTCACCGTCATCTTCTGCACAATCTTCTTGATGCTCTTATTAGCTGCCTCAACAGCCCCGTTCATCTTCGGCCGGTAGGGAGAAGAGTTGTGATTCTGTATCTTGAACTGTTTGCAAAGCTCGGTGATCATTGTATTGTTGAGATTTGTACCATTGTCCGTAATGATCCTCTCTGGTACACCGTATCGACATATCAGGTTGTGTCAGATAAACCGCACCACAACGTTCTTGGTCACTGTAGCAAAGGAACCTGCCTCAACCCACTTCGTAAAATAGTCAATTGCTACCAGGATGAAACGATGCCCGTTAGACGCAGTAGGTCTGATCTCGCCGATCATATCGATGCCCCACATTGCAAAAGGCCAAGGAGCTGTCAAGACATTCAGAGAAACCGGAGGTACATGCACCTTATCAGCATAGATTTGACACTTATTTTGACCTCTTTCCTGTCTTCCTCTGTACCCAAATTTACTGATTCCACTGGCTCTTTATGAGGCTGTATGGCCCTCTCTTCCTGTAGTAACAATCTAGCAAGTTCCCCAGGCACTTCACAATCATCCTCACCTTCGTCCTCGGCTTGGTTGATCAGATTTTCGAAGTCATAACTGGCAGTAGCAGAGTCGTTATCAGTGGGATCCAGAGTGGATGTGGACTTGTATTATGATATGTGAGTGTGTGTAAGACAATAACTGTTTTGATAAAGTGCAAAATAGAAAAGAAAAATAAGGAGCACAACATTTGTAATGCAAGAAACGCCCAATGCTTTATTGATGATATATGGAAATGACAAATGTTAAGCCCTCACAAACAAAGCCAAGGTGCCTCGGGCAAGGAACCGGGCCATAAAGTTTCAAATTGTCTGTTACAAATCTCAAAACAAAAGTCTATTATTGTGTAATAAAAGAAACGGGAACGAAGTCCTTCGCCGTCCAATTATCCAAGCCACCGTTGGTAGTTGGGTAAATCCAGCTGTCGAACTCTGACTCTTCTTCATCTTCTTCAATTGCATTTACTTTCGGATTACTGATACACAGGGGAGGTCTTCCAATCCGCGCATGCCGAACAACCCTTTGAGCTTCTGCAGTAAAACCCAAACCAAACTTGTCAGTCTTGTGTGAAAAGTCAGGGAGTTGGCCCCAATTTACACACCCACCTTTTTCAATAACAGCCCTGACATCCTTGAGTGAAGCCATCTTCATAGGAGGTTCTTCAACAACAACTTTAGTCGACGCCAGAGTCTGGGGGACCTCTTCAAAGTTATGACACGGGGTTTCGATGAACTCCCCATCCATCTCCACATACCAAAAGGAGTTGAGATGACTCACATGTACTCCTCTTCTCCTCGTATTGTAAAAATCTTCCCCTTTACTGGATATTTTAACATCTGATGGAGCGTAGAAGTCACTGCCCCAGCCTTATGAATCCACGGGCGACCCAGCAAACAAGAATAAGATGGTCGGATGTCCATCACATAGAACGTAGATGCAAAAGTCTGAGAGCCAACTTTAACAGGGACATCCACCTCCCCGTGCACCATCCTTTTGGACCCGTCAAAGGCCCTAACCACAATATTACTCGGCTTCAGAACCAACCCTTCACAATCTAGCCGATCTAATGCTTTCTTGGGTAAAACATTTAATGAGGACCCAATATCCACCAGCACGTGGGCCAAAGTAGTGCCCCTGCACTCGATCGAAACATGCAGAGCGTCATTGTGATTTCTTCCTTTAGCAGTCAGATTTGCATCGGAGAAACCCAACCCGTTGTCAGCGGTCAAACTAGCCACACAGTCTTTGAATTGATCAGCAGATGTTTCCTGCGGCACATGCGCAGTTTTAAGGAAAGCAATTAAATCCTTTGCATGGGCTTCCGAGCACAACAATAAAGATAACATGGAGATCTTCGACGGGGTTTGCCCCAGCTGTTCGACTACGTTGTAGTCACTCTTCTTAATAATCTTCAGAATTTCCTCTATCTCATATCTAGAGATTTCTACAAAAATCTTCCTAGGCGCCTCCATCTGGGCAGGCCCACCTATAACTTCTTTGCCCCGAGTGTCAGATGACTCGGCGACAGGGGTGATAACTGGAGTAAGAATTGGAACGGCAGCTGATGTGCTGGAGGATGGAATGACAATAGGCTTTTGAATAGTAAGAGGAGAAATCTCAGGAGAGAAGAGTCTTCCACTTCGGGTGACTTTACTAGACCCGACAATATTGTTGATATCAGTATCAGCCTCTTCAACCTTCAAGTCTTGTTTGATCCCATGATAATACACATCGGCCCCATAGTGCCACAGACAGCCTTATCTGAAGTGTAAGGGATAGGTCCAGGAATAGTAATGATCAATGGAGCAACTCTCAGAACAGATGTAATCCTAACAGGCTTTCTCGGGGAAGCCTTGGAAGGATTGGCGGAAATGGTTATTATGGAAACATCTTCAACGGGAATCAACGAAACCAAAGTTTTCTCGAACAAGATCTCTTTGTCATCCATCAGGCGTTGAACACCTGACTTCAATAAATGGCAACCAGCAGGTAGGATGGAACATAGGTGGCAACCTTCGCCACAGCCCGGAAATAAACCGAATGATAATAGGTTCTTCTTCACTGTCATCAACGAAGTAGAAACGTCTTCCACAGAGGTCACAAATGAATCACCATCCACAACATTTACTTCATGCTTGGTGTTGTACCCCAAAATTTTCCCTTTTATTTTTCCACAAGAAATCACAGCTTCGGGCTTTTCCTGATTTTTTCAGAATGGCGTAAGAATCAGTCAAACAGACTTTTTCTTATCAGTCTATCCAATTTAGGGTTTTTTCATGGCTCTGGAACAGTTCAAACAAATTATTAGGGTTTGGTTGATTTTGGCTCAGGTTTTTATCAGGCGAACGCTTCTTTGGCGTTTAGACAAGAATCATGGTGTTGTGCGCATATTTCTCAGAAATAATTAATTCTACAGTGCTTTTCAATTTGCTCTGAGAGATGAGCTGAGGCATTTGATTTGAGTTTGTAGTGTTGAATTTAATCCGTGAAAAAAGGACATGTGGACGTTTGTTGTTTAGCTGTGCAATGCTTCGATTATTCGGAACGCCGGACGTTTATTGATTATTTATTTATTCTAAGTTAGAATAATTGGGATTTATTTCCATTTATTACAATTTAAGAATTATAAATAATTAAATAAACATTTGAAGAATGATTAAAAGGAATATCAATAAAAAGACTTTTATTTATTTTTAATTATTTGTACAATTGTTATTTAAATACAGTAATTATTTACAAAGTATTTACAATAATAATGTTACAATGATTAAAAGGAAAATAAAATTGCATCCTAAAATTTCCTAAATCTTCATCTTCTACTGCTACTCCTCTTTTGCTCCATTGATTTTTATCTGCAAAACAAAGAAAAAGAAAAAGTCAAAAGCAGACAGTTAAAATTCATCATTAAAAGTAACTGGCCGGAATCAGTTTGCCCTCTCTGCAAATCACGAGATTACTCTCGGTTCAAAAAGAGGGATAGAAAAATGTCTTGCAAAAATGCACAAAGTTACAATATTGCACAAATTCAAAGTTTGTCAAACATACTGCATAAATCCAAATTTTCAACCAAAAGAGGCAAATCATTTGAAAAGTGCTAAAGCTGCATAGTTCATAAATTGTCAACAAAGTCCAAACTGAACTACAAAGTCACAATTTCAAACTAAGCCAAAGCTGTCAAAAGTTGTCCAAGAGATATGGAAAGATATCAAACTGTCCAAAGGCTATTCAAAGTTGTCAACAAAGTACACAAAATATGCAAGAAATATGGAAAGTATGCAGAGGAAAGGGACAAATGCAAGCAATGTTCAGATACATCATTTCCCAAGCCAAGTTACTTTTTCAGAATAGTACATCATAATCAATAAAAAATGCTTAAATCTGAAGAGAGAAGAGAGAGAGAGAGAGAGTAAAAGAAGTACATGCTTACAGCAGGCTTGAGGCTTAGAAAGAAAAAAAGATATAAACCAACATACCACAACACAGTACAGGGGGCAGAAATAACACAAACCAAAAGACCACAAGCTTCAAACCTAAAGCCAAAAGCTCTCAAACTGTAACATACAAAGAGCCTGCCTCCAAACCTATATTCAAAAAACAACATAACCTGTCAAACATTCAAACACAAACCAGAACATCAAGCTTCAAGTCAAACCTGCATTAAACCTGAAGTTTGTAAACCCAAACAGCAAGCCTAACCTGCATCAAAGCAAGCTAAACCAGAAGCATATAGCCATCAACCTGAAACCAGAAGCCAAGCCTCAAAGCTTCAAGCCTGTACATCCTGCATAAGCCTCAAACAGAAGCCAAGCCTCAAACTGAAGCCCAAGCCTCATGCCTGCGTAAACGCCTGAAGCCAGTAAACCTGTAACCTTAAGCCTTGTAGCCTGAAGTCTGCTAAAGCCATCAACAAAACAAGCCTTCACAAGCCTCAAACCAGAAAAAAGCATCAAACATTAAAGTATTCCATCCCAAAATCCCTCAGAGCTAGGCTCATCACAGGGCAAACATACAAATCAATACTCAGCAATACCATCAATCAGAGGCAATTCAGAATCAATTTCAACCCGACAGAAGCAAACGTTGAAAGGAGCATATCCAGCATGGCAAGCATCTCAGGGCATACAGAAGCAAAGGGTTAACAGAAGAAGAAGAAAAGAAGCAATCAGAGGCAAGCATATCAAACAAACAGACATCTCAGATAATCATCATATCAAGGGCCATCGTACAAGCATACAGGGGAAAGTGTTCACATAGACAGAAGAGGAAAAGAGAGTTGAGCAAGGGTTCTCAGGTTATCATCATAAAACCCTAAGAAGCGAAATAAAGATACCAGGTTTTCCCGCAAAAGCCAGCTTCACCGCTCCCTCCGTCTCCGGCCACCCTAGGCGCCTCCCAGCCACCGTCCTCCTCCGTCTCCAAGGTTCAAGGTAGTATCTCTTCTTTTCTTTCCTTTCATGCACCTCAACAGAAACAACAACAACATATAAAAATCAGAACTTGCCAAAAACAAAACTAAAAACATGCAAAGTTCGAATACAAAGACATAGGAACGGGAAATCAAAACCTTGCAAACATTGTCTGAGTGGTCCATGGAGGGAAGAGGAGACGGATGTTGGCGCTCTGTGGCCCTAGGCGGAGGAAAGCTCAGTGGCTATGACGAAGGCGATGAAGAAGAACGAAAATGAAGTGAACGGTGCCGCTCTCAAGCGCTGTAACCCTAATCAATTCCCAAAGTGAACAAAACTACTGAAACCCTAAAAAACATTGTGAAGCTGGTTGGGCCTTGTCCCATACAAGAACGCTTAAGCCCAATAAAATCAGGCGCACCCCCTGGATTGATTACACTTCAAACTCTGCTTTGGGCCAAGAACATCTCTAAGGCCCATTCAACTTTCTTTCATATTTTTTAACTCATACATCAATCTTTTATTTTATTTTGTTTTGTCACTTTACTTCTTTTTTAATAAAATATTACATATACAAATTTTTTTCTTAAAATGTTCTTTTTTATATTATTACCATAAAAAAATACATAAAAATAGGATTTTGGGTTAAATAATCTTTTTTTATATTATTACAATATAAATACATAAACTTTAATTTTCTTAAAACTTAAAACATTTTTTCTTTTCTTTTATTAAAACTTTGTTTGTACATATTAACAAAAATACAAAATACAAAAATGATATCAATAAATAAATAAACAGTACTTAATTTTTCATTAAGTTAACATTTCGCACCTGTAAATAAATCACTTACACAAATACGTTGATACATTTACATTGCTCTTATACATTTGCTTATTCTTATACCTTGCTACATATTACATTTGCGATTGATTCGATTTGGTTGTAAATATATTTGGACACTACTCTCCTATTTAAGTCTCATCCCCATTTGTAAATATTTGTACCCCCACTCCCGGATACTTATTTTTAATAGCGTAGACTTTAAATTCCCGCAATTTATCGCTTTCAAATATACCATGGTTAGACCTAGGGTTTGTATGTAAATAAAATCAAATGCTAGATAACCTAATACAAAATAAATGCATGAAATCAATACACCATTCACACTTGCACCCCTAGGGTAATCCCGCTTGTTGCCTTCCAAAATGGGCCATGCTTGCACGTTGAGTTTCTTTGGCAAAACAATTCAAAATGATCATAGTCCCTCGATGACGCTTTCGAAAGTTGCCTAAACGAAATGATCATAGTCCCTTCAAGCAAATTGCCAAAGACACTTGGCACAATTGCATTCATGGTCCATACGATGACCCGCACCTGTCCCGTTAACATCCTAACACAAGATTGTCCACCAAATACAATGGTGGAACAAAATTGTTAAAAGGGTTAAAACACGAGAAAAACCTTTGAGTAAATTTAGGGGTAGACAACTCTTAGTTACTTGATCAACTTGCAAAACACACTTGCCTACTTTTCAAAACCACACTCACAAACACTTTCAAAACAAACTTTCAAAAACATTTGAAACATCTTTTCGAAAAGATACACACCTTTGTAAAACATTCGAGTAAAGAATTGTTACAACGGTTGCCTAGACAAGGCGTCTTTTTTCAAAACATTTTCAAAACACACACACACACACACACCATTTCAATCAATTGAAAATCAAAGGCAAGTGATCTAAACCAAGTAACTAAGAGCCCATGGATAACCATGGATGAAAAGGGTGCTAATACCTTCCCTTTTCATAATCTACCCCCCTAACCCACGAAACATCTCAAAAGGTTTTTCCTGTGCTTTTTAACCTTTCCTTAGGATAAAATAAAAAGTCGGTGGCGACTCTTGCTAAACCGAACAAGTGCGAATACAAAACCCAAAACCTCAAGTCAGTTCTCCCACCGTATCACAAAACTGGCGACTCTGCTGGGGAGAAATTTAAAAGTGGGGTTACCTTAGGGTTTAGATCACCTTTACATTCTTGCTTTGATTGCTTTGATTGCTTTACTTTTTTGGGTCCTTGTTTGGGTTTGTTGTAAATCCTACACCCGGATTTGGGGCACCTTTTTAGGTAAATAGCAATAAAGCTGTGAGGGAACTGTGCGGGGTATACCGACATGGTTGAAGCAGTAAGCTATGTTAGTGTGACATATTTGTGAGTACCGGTAACCCTTGAGTTCAATCAAGGAGAGTACGGGGCCGCTGAGTGATGTCGTGAAGCACTAACGAACTCTTAGAACCTTAATTGATCATCTTAGCCTTTTTAGGGGTAGTGATATGACCGACTTTGGTGCAGTCCGAAGTTGGTAGATACTCGATACTACACTCATTGAGGGTTGTTTTCTTGGAATATTTTGGTCGCCAGTTAAGTGGCTAAACCAAAACAATGAACACAGAAAACAATCCAATGATATTGAGCTCCTTAGAACCCGGTTTCTATTTTTAGGACAGGATGAGCCAACTAACTTCAAGAGGGTACTTACCTACAAACCCCATGCAAGCCCAAACCTAAGGACTTGTTTGCTTTGTGTGAATATGATTACCTGTATATACACTCACTTGCTTTTGCATACATGTACATAACATCATGACATCATACCATATCATTTTCACTAACCATTTCAAGGATCTCGAGGTTTCTTTTGATGCAGGGTTACGTTGAACCAGACGTCTACCAAAGGGCAAGAGGTTTCTCCTCTAAACAAATGCCATCAAAGATCAAGTGCAACAACTTGAATCAGGGGCTATGACCCACTTGACATGGTGAGCTTGATTCTCGTGGAAAGACATCCACAAGTGCAAAGTTCTCCAATCAAAGATCAAAGTTCAACCTCTAACATTATCTTGTGTTTACCCCAAGAGATCCTTGAAAACATTGCATATATATCACACATATCATTGCATAACAGGTTTCTCCCATACATGTCTCCTTACCTTCCTACTGTTTATTTCAGTAAGATGGATATGGAACAAACAGTGAAAGATCTCCAAGCTCAAAATGCTCAATTCCAACAAATGCTGTTGGCTATGGGTAAAGGGCAAGAGGATCTGACAACTCTTCTTCTCAAAGACAAGAAGAAGAAGTCCAAGAAGGCAGCCTGCATCCTGAACTTGAGAAGAAGACCTAAGACCCTGGACCTTGCAACTCCATCCAACATAGGGGATAGCCTTGAAGAAGACCATAATTTGGAGATTGATGAAGCTGACTACTCCGAGGAACAATATCCTCTCGCTGATGACAAGTACAAACAGTTGGAGGATCGCCTCAATGCTATGGAGATTCAACAAATACCCGGCTTGGATTTAGGAGACATGGGTTTGGTTCCTGGATTGGTCATCCCTCCAAAATTCAAAGTCCCTACCTTTGTCCTGTACGATGGAGTCTCTTGCCCTAAGATGCACCTAACGTCTTATATCCGCAAGATTCAACCATACGCAACTGATCCAAGGCTTTGGATCCATTTCTTCCAAGAAAGTCTGGTAGGGGCTCAACTTGAGTGGTTCCATCAATTGAAGAGTTCTCGCATCCACACCTGGAACGACTTAGCTGTCGCTTTTTATGAGCAGTATCAGTACAATGCTGATCTTGCACCAACGCGCGTGCAATTGCAGAGCATGACCATGGGTCCTGACGAGAGCTTCAAGGGATACGCTCAAAAGTGGAGAGATTTGGCTGGTAGGGTGCAACCTCCTCTAACTGACAGGGAGCTGATTGACATCTTCATGGGAACTTTGACGGGGCCTCTCTTCAATCACTTAATTGGAAGCTGCTCGGCCGGATTCACCGAGCTAATACTGACCGGTGAAAGAGTCGAAGCTGGCATTAAAAGTGGAAAGATCCAAGGAGTGACACCCTCTGATAGGAAGAAAGAGTCCAGTCCGGTCTACAGTTCAAGGAGACAGAATAGACCTGAACATCGCCAAGCTGTCAATGCGGTTGATATTTCAAAACCTGCTAGTGCTCCTCAGCGTCACAACCAACAAAGGGACGAGAGACCTCCAAGGCAATTCACTCGTCTCAGCATGACTTTGTCTCAGATTCTGCCACAGTTGCTGAAGAACAATCTGGTGACCCTAAAAGAAGCTCCAAATAATTCAAACACAACCTCACCAAGGTATAACCCTAATGCCCGCTGTGCTTTTCACTCTGATAGCCCGGGGCATAGTACGGATGATTGTTTTGTCTTGAAGAACAAGGTGCAAGACTTAATTGATGCCAAGGAAATTGAGTTTGGTCCTCCGGAGACTACAGCATAATCACTGCTCCTATGCCAAATCATTGAGATTGTCTTTATTTCATTTGAATTTTCAAGTTGTAATTTCTTGTGTTATTCGAACAATTATCTTTTAATGTCAAACTCTGTTTCATTAATGCATTGCATATGTTTGTCTTGAATTCATCCGTTCGTTTTCACTACTCCTATGTTTTCTTTATGATATTTAACTCTTGATAAAAAGCTGCAAGCCTTTAGAGGGAGGATGATGAACCAATACCATAATCTCATACAATATGCTTTTGAACAAACCTTGCTGATGATGTACAGGCATTTCTTTCAATTCCCAAATACTGGAGTTATAAGGAAGATAATCCCTAGTCAACCCCTTCGAGCCAAAGAAGTAGGAGTTTTCTGTTCTAAACGATCAAAACCTTTGATATAAACCTGGGGCAGGGTAGTCTCTCAGTTAATTCAAAAAAAAATGCGCATTGAAGTCACAAACTCTCAGTCCAACGAGCGACACCAAAAAATCAAAAACATTCCTTTGGAATCAAAAGACAGTGATGGTCCCTTATCTCATAGGCAGTCAATCTCTCAAGAAAAGAAAAAAAGAAGAAGCCCTCTAGAGCCAAAACCTGTAAAGGAAGCTTAAGAAAGCTGGGGCATCCCGCTGACTGTAATCTCGAAAACAGGAACAGTCAGACAAAAGTTAGGGATAACAAATCAAAATAAAGAGGTTATTACAAATCCTCAACAAAATGAAAAATGTTGCAAAGAAAAAAGGAGATGATGACTGCCTCCCAAATTCAATTGGTGAACCATCACCCAAAAATTCGTTCCAAACTCGAATAGAGTGCGACACACAATTAACTGAGCTTAGGATTGAAGAACATCACGAAGAGCGGGTGGGTACAAATATACTTTGAGCCTTTATCCTTTGTTTCTTAAACCGTGAACCAAGCCACGTTACAACCCTTCAGAAGTCCTAATTGAAGCATGGGTTAGTTCGAAAGCATACTGTTACAAAAGGTACCCTGACTCCTGTAAGGCTTTGCTCTCAATCTTGTGTTGATTTATCTTATAAAAAAGTTTTCTGCTAAAAAGCGCATTTTTCAAAACTTTGAGACAAACATAAACTTTGCATTACTTGAATATCACTGTTTGCATGTGGCTATTTGTTTGACAGCGAAGAAATTCCTACAGCGAATGTTCCGATGAACGAAAGCTCTCTCAGTGAACAAAATCACTTCAAGAAGGATGACACTTCCATTACAAAAATCTCCTATCAACAGGGGGGCACGACATGTCACTATCCAGCTCGCCTGGGGAAGTCCAGTCAAGGTTTCAACAGATCTCTCAAAGTTCAGTTAACCTGGGGCAGTCCAGTCTAGGTTTCAAGAAATCTCTCAATTGCAGAGTGAACCTGGGGCAAGTCTCCCTCACCATCACTTGGGGCATTCGAATGTCAAATCTCAAGGGTTACGAACAGTCCAAGTTTCCTGGCAATATCACAAAGCATCCGGTGCTAGGGGCAGTGATGAAACCTCTCCGAAATCTTTTTTCAAGCGTCCTCGAGAAGATGTAACCTCTCCAGCAGACCGACAACAGGGTTTATTTCCCTAACAACGTCAGGATTCCCCAGCCTGAGTTTGCCTCTTCGACTACTACAATTCAAAGGACTGCAACTCCTCTTCTCCAGTAGACTACTCTGCAATCTCCAACAAGTTACTGCGAAATCTGGACCCGACCCGATATCAGTTCAACTTCGACTTCTCGGTAGAGCAACGGACAACCGAGACTCCTAAACTCTTTTCCCAAGCAGAAATAAACATACTCCCCACAGAGTTTTCAATATCCCCAGCAGAGTTCATCATCAAAATCTCAGCAAAGCACCTCTTCCCCACAGAGTATTTCCCTGCAGAGTAATCTCGTCATCAGCTTATTCTCCAACGGAGTTCTTTTCTCCTGCAATCATCTTTGTTCATCATCCCCAGCGGAAACGAAGAACTTAACTCTATTCTCCAGCGGCTCCGGGATTTATTTTCCCCAGCTAAAACATCACATTCTCATACATCATGATACATGCATATACGCATCATACCATACAATCTCATTTATGTTGAGAACACATTGCTTGATCCATATCATGCATAGCATATGACTGACCTTTACCTTTCAAGAAAAGATGCAGTTAAGTTCTCAGTTACTTCGAAGACCTGACCGGTTCTTAAAACTCAATTGAATTATCATCGGTTGAATTTCAGATAAGGTTCTCAATTTCGACATTTTCCTTCGTCATAGTGTGGACGAGTTCTATAACCTCAGCGGTATACTCCCGGTGAGCACGAGACAGTTCCTAGATCTTGATGAAGATGTTTCCCTACGTCATAGTGTGGACAAGTACTATAACCTCAACGGTATACTCCCGATGAGCACGAGTCAGTTCCTAGATCTTGATGTTTTCCTCCGTCATAGTGTGGACGAGTTCTATAACCTCAGCGGTATACTCCCGGTGAGCACGAGACAGTTCCTAGATCTTGATGAAGATGTTTCCCTACATTATAGTGTGGACAAGTACTATAACCTCAACGGTATACTCCCGATGAGCACGCGTCAGTTCCTAGATCTTGATGTTTTCCTCCGTCATAATGTGGACGAGTTCTATAACCTCATCGGTATACTCCCGGTGAGCACGAGACAGTTCCTAGATCTTGATGAAGATGTTTCCTTATGTCATAGTGTGGACAAGTACTATAACCTCAACGGTATACTCCCGATGAGCATGAGTCAGTTCCTAGATCTTTATGTTTTCCTCCATCATAGTGTGGACGAGTTCTATAACCTCAGCGGTATACTCCCGGTGAGCACGAGACAGTTCCTAGATCTTGATCAAGATGTTTCCCTACGTCATAGTGTGGACAAGTACTATAACCTCAACGGTATACTCCCGATGAGCACGTGTCAGTTCCTAGATCTTGATGTTTTCCTCCGTCATAGTGTGGACGAGTTCTATAACCTCATCGGTATACTCCCGGTGAGCACGAGACAGTTCCTAGATCTTGATGAAGATGTTTCCCTACGTCATAGTGTGGACAAGTACTATAACCTCAACGGTATACTCCCGATGAGCACGAGTCAGTTCCTAGATCTTGATGTTTTCCTCCGTCATAATGTGGACGAGTTCTATAACCTCAGCGGTATACTCCCGGTGAGCACGAGACAATTCCTAGATCTTGATGAAGATGTTTCCCTATGTCATAGTGTGGACAAGTACTATAACCTCAACGGTATACTCCCGATGAGCACGAGTCAGTTCCTAGATCTTGATGTTTTCCTCCGTCATAGTGTGGACGAGTTCTATAACCTCAGCGGTATACTCCCGGTGAGCACGAGACAATTCCTAGATCTTGATGAAGATGTTTCCCTATGTCATAGTGTGGACAAGTACTATAACCTCAACGGTATACTCCCGATGAGCACGAGTCAGTTCCTAGATCTTGATGTTTTCCTCCGTCATAGTGTGGACGAGTTCTATAACCTCAGCGGTATACTCCCGGTGAGCACGAGACAGTTCCTAGATCTTGATGAAGATGTTTCCCTACGTCATAGTATGGACAAGTACTATAACCTCAACGGTATACTCCCGATGAGCACGAGTCAGTTCCTAGATCTTGACAAGAGTTAGACTTCCCCAGCGGAATCTTCTACAAACAACAGGTATGCAAGTTCTCGCTAAGGAATCTCTTATGCAATCGACACCCCTGCAGATGGCATCTTTAAGGCCATCCTCCTACCAGCAACTTCCAAATGGCATCTTTAAGCCCATTTCCAGATGGCATCTTTAAGCCCATCCTCCTACCAGTAACTTCCAAATGGCATCTTTAAGCCCATTTCCAGATGGCATCTTTAAGCCCATCCTCCTACCAGCAACTTCCAAATGGCATCTTTAAGCCCATTTCCAGATGGCATCTTTAAGCCCATCCTCCTACCAGCAACTTCCAAATGGCATCTTTAAGCCCATTTCCAGATGGCATCTTTAAGCCCATCCTCCTACCAGCAACTTCCAAATGGCATCTTTAAGCCCATTTCTAGATGGCATCTCTAAGCCCATCCTCCTACCAGCAACTTCCAAATGGCATCTTTAAGCCCATTTCCAGATGGCATCTTTAAGCCCATCCTCCTACCAGCAACTTCCAAATGGCATCTTTAAGCCCATTTCCAGATGGCATCTCTAAGCCCATCCTCCTACCAGCAATTTCCAGATGGCATCTTTAAGCCCATCCCCTGACAAGATTCTGTCTCTCTCCAAACGGCATCTTTAAGCCCATTCCCTCTATCATCACATCACCTAGTGCAAATTTTTTGGGCACTCTAGTGTCCAATCTCCTTTTACCCTCGAGTCACGAAAGGCAAACTTGCCAATCTAACTCTTCAGGTTCAAGAAGATTGAACAGGGGCAACTGTTGTACCCCAAAATTTGCCCTCCTATTTTTCCACAAGAAGTCATAGCTTCGGGCTTTTCCTGATTTTTTCAGAATGGCGTAAGAATCAGTCAAACAAACTTTTTCTTATCAGTCTATCCAATTTAGGGTTTTTTCATGGCTCTGGAACAGTTCAAACAAATTATTAGGGTTTGGTTGATTTTGGCTCAGGTTTTGATCAGGCGAACGCTTCTTTGGCGTTTAGACAAGAATCATGGTGTTGTGCGCATATTTCTCAGAAATAATTAATTCTACAGTGCTTTTAAATTTGCTCTGAGAGATGAGCTGAGGCATTTAATTTGAGTTTGCAGTGTTGAATTTAATCAGTGAAAAAAGGACATGTGGACGTTTGTTGTTTAGCTGTGCAATGCTTCGATTATTCGGAACGCCAGACGTTTATTGATTATTTATTTATTCTAAGTTAGAATAATTGGGATTTATTTCCATTTATTACAATTTAAGAATTATAAATAATTAAATAAACATTTGAAGAATGATTAAAAGGAATATCAATAAAAAGACTTTTATTTATTTTTAATTATTTGTACAATTGTTATTTAAATACAGTAATTATTTACAAAGTATTTACAATAATAATGTTACAATGATTAAAAGGAAAATAAAATTGCATCCTAAAATTTCCTAAATCTTCATCTTCTACTGCTACTCCTCTTTTGCTCTATTGATTTTTATCTGCAAAACAAAGAAAAAGAAAAAGTCAAAAGCAGATGAAATAAATCAAAAGCAGACAGTTAAAATTCATCATTAAAAGTAACTGGCCGGAATCAGTTTGCCCTCTCTGCAAATCACGAGATTACTCTCGGTTCACAAAGAGGGATACAAAAATGTCTTGCAAAAATGCACAAAGTTACAATATTGCACAAATTCAAAGTTTGTCAAACATACTGCATAAATCCAAATTTTCAACCAAAAGAGGCAAATCATTTGAAAAGTGCTAAAGTTGCATAGTTCATAAATTGTCAACAAAGTCCAAACTGAACTACAAAGTCACAATTTCAAACTAAGCCAAAGCTGTCAAAAGCTGTCCAAGAGATATAGAAAGATATCAAATTATCCAAAGGCTATTCAAAGCTGTCAATAAAGTACACAAAATATGCAAGAAATATGGAAAGTATGCAGAGGAAAGGGACAAATGCAAGCAATGTTCAGATACATCATTTCCCAAGCCAAGTTACTTTTTCAGAATAGTACATCATAAGCAATAAAAAATGCTTAAATCTGAAGAGAGAAGAGAGAGAGAGTAAAAGAAGTACAGGCTTACAGCAGGCTTGAGGCTTGGAAAGAAAAAAAGATATAAACCAACATACCACAACACAGTACAAGGGGCAGAAATAACACAAACCAAAAGACCACAAGCTTCAAACCTAAAGTCAAAATCTCTCAAACTGTAACATACAAAGAGCCTGCCTCCAAACCTGTATTCAAAAAACAACATAACCTGTCAAACATTCAAACACAAACCAGAACATCAAGCTTCAAGCCAAACCTGCATTAAACCTGAAGTTTGTAAACCCAAACAGCAAGCCTAACCTGCATCAAAGCAAGCTAAACCAAAAGCATATAGGCATCAACTTGAAACCAGAATCCAAGCCTCAAAGCTTCAAGCCTGTACATCCTGCATAAGCCTCAAACAGAAGCCAAGCTTCAAACAGAAGCCAATCCTCAAACTGAAGCCCAAGCCTCATGCCTGCGTAAAAGCCTGAAGCCAGTAAACCTGTAACCTTAAGCCTTGTAGCCCGAAGTCTGCTAAAGCCATCAACAAAACAAGCCTTCACGAGCCTCAAACCAGAAAAAAGCATCAAACATTAAAGTATTCCATCCCAAAATCCCTCAGAGATAGGCTCATCACAGGGAAAGCATACAAAGCAATACTCAGCAATACCATCAATCAGAGGCAATTCAGAATCAATTTCAACCTGACAGAAGCAAACGTTGAAAGGAGCATATCTAGCATGGCAAGCATCTCAGGGCATACAGAAGCAAAGGGTTAACAGAAGAAGAAGAAAAGAAGCAATCAGAGGCAAGCATATCAAACAAACAGACATCTCAGATAATCATCATATCAAGGGCCATCGTACAAGCATACAGGGGCAAGTGTTCACATAGACAGAAGAGGAAAAGAGAGTTGAGCAAGGGTTCTCAGGTTATCATCATAAAACCCTAAGAAGCGAAATAAAGATACCAGGTTTTCCAGCAATAGCCAGCTTCACCGCTCCCTCCGTCTCCGGCCACCCTAGGCGCCTCCCAGCCACCATCCTCCTCCGTCTCCAAGGGTCAAGGTAGTATCTCTTCTTTTCTTTCCTTTCATGCACCTCAACAGAAACAACAACAACATATAAAAATCAGAACTTGCCAAAAACAAAACTAAAAACATGCAAAGTTCGAATACAAAGACATAGGAACGGGAAATCAAAACCTTGCAAACGTTGTCTGAGTGGTCCATGGAGGGAAGAGGAGACGGATGTTGGCGCTCAGTGGCCCTAGGCGGAGGAAAGCTCAGTGGCTATGGCGAAGGAGATGAAGAAGAACGAAAACGAAGTGAACGACGCCGCTCTCAAGCGCTGTAACCCTAATCAATTCCCAAAGTGAACAAAACTACTGAAACTCTAAAAAACGTTGTGAAGCTGGTTAGGCCTTGTCCCATACAAGAACGCTTAAGCCCAATAAAATCAGGCGCACCCCCCTGGATTGATTACACTTTAAACTCTGCTTTGGGCCAAGAACATCTCTAAGGCCCATTCAACTTTCTTTCATATTTTTTAACTCATACATCAATCTTTTTTTTTAGTTTGTTTTGTCACTTTACTTCTTTTTTAGTAAAATATTACATATACAAAAATTTTTCTTAAAATGTTCCTTTTTTATATTATTACCATAAAAAATACATAAAAATAGGATTTTGGGTTAAATAATCTTTTTTTATATTATTACAATATAAATACATAAACTTTAATTTTCTTAAAACTTAAAACATTTTTTCTTTTCTTTTATTAAAACTTTGTTTGTACATATTAACAAAAATACAAAATACAAAAATGATATCAATAAATAAATAAACAATACTTAATTTTTCATTAAGTTAACATTTCGCACCTGTAAATAAATCACTTACACAAATACGTTGATACATTTACATTGCTCTTATACATTTGCTTATTCTTATACCTTGCTACATATTACATTTGCGATTGATTCGATTTGGTTGTAAATATATTTGGACACTACTCTCCTATTTAAGTCTCATCCCCATTTGTAAATATTTGTACTCTCACTCCCGGATACTTATTTGTAATAGCGTAGACTTTAAATTCCCGCAATTTATCGCTTTCAAATATACCATGGTTAGACCTAGGGTTTGTATGTAAATAAAATCAAACGCTAGATAACCTAATACAAGATAAATGCATGAAATCAATACACCATTCACACTTGCACCCCTAGGGTAATCCCGCTTGTTGCCTTCCAAAATGGGCCATGCTTGCACGTTGAGTTTCTTTGGCAAAACAATTCAAAATGATCATAGTTCCTCGATGACGCTTTCAAAAGTTGCCTAAACGAAATGATCATAGTCCCTTCAAGCAAATTGCCAAAGACACTTGGCACCATTGCATTCATGGTCCATACGATGACCCGCGCCTGTCCCGTTAACATCCTAACACAAGATTGTCCACCAAATACAATGGTGGAACAAAATTGTTAAAAGGGTTAAAACATGAGAAAAACCTTTGAGTAAATTTAGGGGTAGACAACTCTTAGTTACTTGATCAACTTGCAAAACACACTTGCCTACTTTTCAAAACCACACTCACAAACACTTTCAAAACAAACTTTCAAAAACATTTGAAACATCTTTTCGAAAAGATACACACCTTTGTAAAACGTTCGAGTAAAGAATTGTTACAACGGTTGCCTAGACAAGGCGTCTTTTTTCAAAACATTTTCAAAACACACACACACACACACACACACACACACACACACCATTTCAAGCAATTGAAAATCAAAGGAAAGTGATCTAAACCAAGTAACTAAGAGCCCATGGATAACCATGGATGAAAAGGGTGCTAATACCTTCCCTTTTCATAATCTACCCCCCTAACCCACGAAACATCTCAAAAGGTTTTTCCTGTGCTTTTTAACCTTTCCTTAGGATAAAATAAAAAGTCGGTGGCGACTCTTGCTAAACCGAACAAGTGCGAATACAAAATGCAAAACCTCAAGTCAGTTCTCCCACCGTATCACACTTGGGCATAGGAGCAGTCATAACATTAGGATTTTCCGGTGCGTCAAACTCAATTTCTTTAGCTTCAATCAAATCTTGCACCTTATTCCTCAAGGCCCAACAATTGTTTGTGTCGTGCCCCGGGCTATCGGAGTGATAGGCGCAGCGGGCGTTCGGATTATACAGCGGTGATGTAGTACTGGGATTCTTCGGGGCTTCCCTCAAAGTTACCAGGTTGGTCTTCAATAACCGCAGCAAAATTTGAGATAGAGTCATACTGAGCCGAGTGTATTGTCTTTGCAGTCTCTCTACTCTTTGCTGATTGTTGCATTGTGGGACAACAGTGGGTTTTGATATTACTACCGTGTTCACTGCTTGGCGGCGTTCAGGCCGGTTTTGGCTCCTCGAGCTGTAAACTGCACTAGCTTCCTTCTTGAAAGGCTTCTTTTCTGTACTTGATGAAGCACGCTTCTGTATCTTGCCACTTCTGATACCAGCCTCTACTCTCTCCCCAGTCATAATCAATTTAATGAACCCAGACGATGAACTACTGATCAAATGATTGAAATATGGACCAGACAAAGTCCCAAGAAAGATATCAACCAACTCCCTATCAGACAGAGGGGGTTGGACTCTTCCGGACAGATCTCTCCACTTCTGAGCATAGTCCTTAAAACCTTCACTTGCACCCATTGACATACCCTGAAGCTGAGTACGAGTGGGAGCAAGGTCGGCATTATACTGGTACTGCTTGTAGAAAGCAACAGCAAGGTCCTCCTAGTTGCGGACATTAGCTCCTTCCAATTGATAAAACCATTCAAGTTGAGTCCCTGACAGACTATCTTGAAAAAAATGAACCCAAAGGTTTCTATCAGCAGTATAGGGTTGAATTTTTCTGACGTACACGCGGAGATGGAGCTTCGGACAAGATAATCCATCATACTTAGAAAAGACAGGAGCTTTAAATTTGTGAGGGATCACCACCCCTGATGCTAGCCCCAAATCTCCAAAATCCAATCCCGGGACCTTCTGAATCTCCATAGCACTCAGACGGTCTTCCAGTTATTTGTACCTATCCTCAGCGGGAGGGTACTATTCATCATCAAAATCAGTATCATTATCAGAGACCACAGGACTAGGACCCTTTCCTTCCTCTTGATTCTCTCCTCCTCCAGATGAATGAGACAAATCATCTTCCTGTCGCAACCTATTCCCAAATCTGTGACCCATATTCAGCAGAACCACTTTCTTCTTTTTCTTCTTCTTGTCCTTCAAGATGAGAGTCTTCAAATCCTGTTGACCTTTAGCCATGTTTAAGAACATCTCATGGAACTAAGCATTCTGAGCCTGAAGAGCTTTAATGACTTGATCGGTAGGTGTTTCAGAAGACATTCTGTGCTGAAATAAACAGCGAAGAAGATAAGAAACCTGTAATGGTACCTGTAATGAGGTGCATGGTAATGGAATACGTATGAAATGATTTCAAAGACTTTGGGAGATTCAAATTTGTAAACCAAAATAAAACACACTTTATTAGATAAAACTTGTAACAATGTTCAACAATGCCTTTAAGGCGTTACAAAAGAAATAACTGAAAAGCAAATCTAAACTAGAAACAATAAAAAACATCAGAAATCCCATGGTCGTTTTCCCTTCGTGCTGACATAATCGTTGGTTGTCCTTTCATTCTCAAGCTGCCTTGTAATCTTCAAGATCTTCCTCTCCTGTTCATGATACTTCTCCCTGTAGGTATCCCTTTCTTCCTTAAATTGGATCCAAGATCTCTCCAATGCCCAAAGATCAGTAGGCATGTAGGGATGAAGGACTGTGTAAGGAACCCCTTCTTCATTAGTATGTTCCACAATCACTGGCAAAACAACTTCATAAGGCATCCCCAGCTTTTGAGCACGGGCTCGAACCCACTAGAGATAAGGTTGCATAGGGAGAGAAGTCTTTAATCCTAGCTCTTGAGGGTCATACCTGTTCACCATGCCCCAGGCTCGTATAAACTTTCGGCGATGTTCTTTAACGTCCTCCTTGTAGTCGAAGATAATTTCTGTAAGAAGCAGCTCATGAGGACCATCTCTCCGAGCGCGTCCAAACTGTCGTAAAGACAAACAAGGATTGTAGGTTATTCCCCCTCTAATTCCAAGCAACGGAACATTAGGGTATTCCCCACATCGATCAATGACAGCTACTCTTTCCATATCCTTAAAACTCCAAAGAATGTTCGTATGAGCAAGGGACATGATTCTGTAAGCCCAACCTACACCTTCCTCATTCTTCAATACAGACTTGGGGAGGTGCGAAATAAACCACCTCGCCAGCAGCGGCGCACAACACATGAGAGTCCCCCTTCTTCGCATAGTACGAGTATAGAGAGCATGTAGGATATCACCCAGAAGAGTAGGCACTGGATTACGAGACAAGAAGATCTTAACTGCGTTCACATCTATGAAGGAATATGGATTCGGGAAAAGAACCAAGCCATAGATGGGGAGAGCCAAGATGTCTTCAAATGCTTGAAAGTCCAAGTTATCCCAGAACAGTTGAGTTTGATCGATCAAAAATTTAGCCAAGAAACCTTTAACCCCGCTCCGTGTCTCCCAGTTGGATACCATATCATCCCTTTTGAGATGTAAGGCTGAAGCAATGTCCTCAGGTCTAGGAACCTCCTTCAAACCTGTGAAGGGTGTCTGCTCTAGAATGGATATGCCTAGTAAATCAGAAAACTCCTCTAAAGTAGGGACTAGCTGATAATCCGGGAAGGTGAAACAATGATGCAACATATCAAAGAACTGGAACAACACGCTCATCATTTGCTCATCCAACTTTGAAGTGACCAGGCTAAGGATATGACCATGTCTTCTAACAAATGAAGAAGTATCAGGAACTTTTGAGACTAACTCTCTGAGCTGAACAGGTATCTGCACGAAGTTAACTCGAATGGTATTTCTGCGTACTGAAGCCATAATCTACAAAACAGAACAAAGATAAATCCCCTCGGTCTTTGAAATGGTTAGTCTAATGAAATATGCATGCTATGTCATGATGCATGATGTCATGATAAAACACACAACAGGTATAACAGGTAACAAACACGGTAAAGGCAAACAAGTCACACAAGAGCCCTTAAATTTCAGGCTTGCATGGAGTTTAGGTACTACCCTCTTGCAGTTCAGTTGGTTCAACCTATCCTAATAAAAGTAATCGGGTTCTAGAGATTCTCAATATCACTGACCATCCTTCATCGGTCATGGTTTCAGCTCACGCAATCTTTTCATGCGGCCTGAACTATCTCGAGAGTATGGTCTCAATGAGTGTAGCATCGAGTATAAACCAGTTCCCAGCTCTACACCGAGACCGGCTATCTCACTACTTCCTATGGCCAAGTTGGTCAATTATAGGTTCTAAGGTCAGTTGATGCTTAACGACCCATATAGAAGCCCCGTATTCTCCTTGTTCCTCCACAAGGGATACAAGTACCAACTAACGTGTCACATCAACGTAGCTACTGCTTTAACCGTATCGGTCTACGCTGTACAGTTCCCTCACAGTTTATTGCTACTTACCTAACAGGTGTTCCCCAGATCCGGGTTAGGATCTATAGTAACTCCGAGACAAAGCCCACAAAAATAAAGCAAACAAATCAAACAATGTAAGAAAGTAAATGTGATCTAACCCTAAGGTAACCCCACTTTTAGAGATGTCCCCAGCAGAGTCGCCAGCTTTGTGATACGGTGGCCAGAACCGGGACTGTTTTAGGAATGCTGGTTTGCATTTTGCATTTGTGTTCGCGAAATGTCGCGGTAAGCAAGAGTCGCCACCGACTTTTATTTTATCCAACAAGGAAAGGAAAAAAGCATAGAAAAATTCCTTTTTCGAGATTTTCTGAGTACGGGGGGTAGATTATAGAAAGGGAAGGTATTAGCATCCTTTCTATCCGTAGTTATCTACGGGATCTTAGGTACTTGCTCATCATTTTCAAAATTGCTTCTGTGTGTTTGTGTGATTTGAAAAGTTTTTTTTACTTCGATTTAACCCTTGCTTCTGTCTTCAAGAGTGTTACAAAGTGTTTTTGAAAACTTTGTTTGAAAAGGAGTGTAAGTGTGAAAAAGTTTGTTTGGATTGAATAAGTATTTAAGAGCTAATATACCTACTCAAAAAAAAAGAATTGTTCTATGTTTGTTTCCTTTAGACAGCGCTATCCCACTATTAGTGAGTAGGTAGCACCGTCGTCGGAGTTTTGAGGGTCAATTCGAAAGGGACGTACGGTCACTAAAGCAATGTTAGGATGTCTTAGTAGTAACCCTAATGTCTTAGATCAATTATTCGAGGTAACAATATCCGAGGCAACCATTCCGAGGCAACTTTTCCGAACGGGACTTTGATCTTTATTTAGACAAGAGAGCGACCACTAAAATATCCTATACCTAATGACCGTTTACCGAAGGCAACCAAAGTGGGAGTGTACCCTAGGAGTGCGCATGTGCAAGTGATTCAATTTCAAGTTATTATCTTTGCACATTTAGGGTTTGCTAACCGTTTTATAGTTAATCATACATTCTTGTCATGCAACCCTAATTATTCATACATCTAACAGTCAATATTTTGCGGGATTTAAAGTGCAGAAAGTAAAGCTACGCTATTACAAAGCTTCGGGTATTTACATAGCCAAAAGCAAACCCTTAAATTTATTTACAAAATAACTTAACTTACCCTAAGATTAAATGAATTAATTAAATTAGTATATTTTTGTATAAAAAATAAATATCCTAAATTTAATTGGATGAAAATATTTTTTGTGATTTTTTTGATAAAAAGAATATTAATTTGTGTTAGCAAGACCAATAAATAAATTAAATAAAACAAAATATAAAAAATAAAAAAAGAAGAAAACTGGGCCTGAAAGTAATTTTGGAGGGTGTTGATAGCAAGTCTTGGGCCCAACAGAAATTGATCCATTTTAACTTTTTGAATCCCATGCGTTGCCTTGACTGGGGACTTTGGTGCTCCTTCATCTAATGGCCCTTAGATCTGGCCATCTGGACACTTGGCTGGCTGGATCATGGTGGACCATGGTGGTCCTTGGCCTTGTGCACGCGTCTGATCACTGAAAGAAAAATAATATGGAATAATTGGTGGACCTGGGATTCGAACCCAGGTCCTGAAGCCTTTTACCCTCGCCTGGCTACCAACTACGCTAGCTGTTTTAATTGTTCATATAATAAACATAAATAATAATATGAGAAACAACAAAATACTAAATCCTTGCGCGCGAAATTTTAAATAGGCGAATGGTTGCTTGCCACGCCTTCGTCTTCTCCAAGGATCCGTTGTCTTAGACAACAGACTTTTACCAACGGACATCCATCGTAGCTAAAAACCTGTGTATCTCAAAAATCATGTACAAGCACAATAAATCAATGGTGATGGTACTAATCCATTCGTCTCAGTCTCACGAACTTCATCGTACCCTAATCATGGCCCAATTTTTCCTGTACAGAAAGATCCAAAATCGAAGCAAGAAACCCTAATAATGGCAAACTCCAATACAGTCCATGAAAACGCAATTAAATGTTACATATAGTTTGCAAATGCTCCAAGGAGAGAGAATATGTAATTATTTCATGCTATCAATGCCAAAATCATGCAATTCAAATTCAAAAATACATCAAAGTCGTGGTTGACTTACAGTGGGTTTTAGGGCCTGAAAATGCTTTTTCTTGATTGGTTTTGCTTGCTTGTGATCCCAGGAAGCGATTGGGATGGTTAAAGAGTCTTGAAAATGTCTGGAACTATGAATTCGACTCAGCACTTTGTTGTGTTTTTTTCAAGTTTGTCCTGACCTTGTGCGCCTCTCCCTCGCCTTGTTTTAGGTCTGCAAACGTTCAATATATATCAAGGATTGAATTAGGGTTCAAAACATGATCTCAATCTTCCTCCATTATAACTTTTGATTTGGATTTGATTCACTTGAAGATTCTTCCAAAAATAGGCCAAACTCAATCTTTTTGTGCACACCAAGGCCTTGCACGAATTCAATCACTTTCCAACTGGATATAGGACCTGAAACATGCATAATATCTTGAGATTTCAATGTTTTAGATTTTTTCATGATTTGTTTTGATTTAAATTGATTTAATTTAAATAAAAATAAAAATAAATAATAAAAATAAGATAATGACAAGTGGAAAGGTCTAGGACTCGTGGACCATGCTACCAACTCAAGACAAGTGCGAAAAGTTAGGCCTATTTAGCAAAAATTGCAATTTGGGGCATAGTTGACTTTTGATAATTTTGCAAAAAAGGTCAACTTCACCAATGCATAACTTCCTCAATTTTGACTCTTTGAAGGTGTTCTTGGACTTTTTAGAAAGCTTGGGATGTCCTTTAAGCAACCCTTTTGTTATAATCTCAATTTGTTATTCCATGTTCATGTATGAAGCTTTGACAAAAAATGTGTTTTTGTTGACTTTTCAAAATGACCTATAATGTCAAAATTCATAACTTTTTGTGAGTGCATATTTTGAACTTGTGAGATGAAGATGGATTTTAGGTAATTGCATCCTATTCAAAATTAGCTTTGGATGGGTCATTTCTCATAAAGTATGAGAAAGTTATGCTTGGTCAAAGTTAAGTTGACTTTTCCTACAAAACCCTAATTTAGCAACTTTTAGTTCTTGATGAATTATGAGCAATCCTTGATGAATCATGATCAACCCTTGATAAAATGATTAATGATACTTAAAAATGAGGATGTTGACCAAAAATCTTGAAGTTTGACTGTATGTGGGCCACAATTGACTTTTACCCTATCACAGTCGATTTTCAGGCTTTTGAGCAATTGACTGAGCAAACTTTCTCTGCAAGGCTTGAAACTTGACATGGATGATCTTGATAACATATTAGGACAATAGTGAGCATTTTAGACCCTTTTGATTCAAATATCTTGATGCAACATGAAACCCTAATTTGAGGTAGACTGCCTTAGGAAAGAGTTTATCTGGTTAACCCTTGGACTTCCTTGAGCAACTTGAGGATCTTTTCTTGAAATGTTTTGAGAAATATGGGAGGGAAAATTTTGGGATACAATAGGGTGATACCTGTTACCCTATAACAGAAGTAGAACACTCATTTTTCTGCTACAAAGTCCATTCCAAAATCGGATTTCCCATCCCAAACACCCAAATCGATAGAAACAATAGTGAATTAACATATTATAATTAGTACATCATACATCAACCAATTAACATACAATACTATTGATTAATCACCACTTTTGACACTTTACTAATCAAAACATATCACTCATATGAATACAAACTCATACCAAATTCACCAACAAGAACATACAATTTTCATGGTAAAAATCAGTGCATGAAAATCATACAATTACATCACATAATTCATATTATCACAACAACTCCATTCATATCATCAATGGAATAAAATAAAGAAAAACCTAATGGAGGTTAATGACTTATCCCTACCCATCATGAAATTGACACTATATTTAGAGTAATCGTCGTACCTTAAATTTTCTGCAACAACTTCAAGCTCTAACAATGGATTCTACTTATCTCTCAAACCCTTGTTCTCCTAGCCTTTTTTATCCAAAAATATCTTTTTCATGTACTGACACAATTAGGCTCTCTTAGTCCCTTTTTATTCCAAAACATAATATAAGCTTTTAAATTATACTACTTTGGTCTAACTCACTTTACTTCTCACTTCATTATCCCTTTATTTCTATTATTTCCAAATTTCATCCAACACCTTTATTTCTGTTTATTTTCTTTAAGAAAAAATTAATTATTAAATCTAATATATTTCTCTTTAGTTCTACAACCCAACAATATTCTCACTATACCCCACCATACCCCACATGCACATATAAAATTCCTAATTTATTTAATTGAAAGCATACTCCATACTACTTAATTAAATAAAATACAAATAACTCAATTAAATAAATTAATCAAATTTCAGGATGTTACAACTCTCTCTCACTTATAGAATTTTTTCCCTAAAAAATTATCTGAAGGAAACTAAGTCGTGTACACGACTCCCTCATATGGATCTCCAGCTCCCACGCCATGCTTCCACTTGTAGGTCCTCCCCATACCACTTTCACCAACGCAATATCCTTGCCTCTCAAGTGCTTCACTTCTCGATCCTACACTCTCAAGGGAGATGCCTCAATAGTTAAGTTCTCTCTAACTTGTACATCGTCCACTTGAATCACATGAGACGGATTATGAATGTATTTCCTCAACTGGGACACACAAAATAAATTAAGGTAATGTAAATATGTAGGCCATTTCTCCTAATTTCTTCATAATCTGATATGAACCAATGAAATACAGAGTGAGCTTTCGAGACTTCAAAGCTCTACCAACACTAGATATTGGTGTAACTCCTAAAAACACTTGACCCCCCTCTGGGAAATTAAGTGCTTTCGTCCTCTTATTATGGTAACTATTCTGTCAGTTTTGCAATGCTTTCATCTTTTCCTGAGTCATCTTAATATTTTAAGAGGTCTGCTGAACTATCTTAAGTCCGGGAACAATGCTCTCACCTAATTCACACCAACCCAAAAGTGTCTCCCACCTTTTACATTACAAATATTTAAATGGTGTCATTCCAATACTTGAAATGAAACTTTTGTTGTAGGTAAAATCAATCAACGGTAAGTAGCTGTCCTAGTTACCTCTCTGCTCGAAAACACAAGATCTCAAAAACTTGTCCAAAGACTGGATAATCTTTTTTGACTGATCGCATGTCTACGGATGATACACAAAGCTTAACCTCAGCTTAGTACCCATAGCTTCCTGCGAACTCTCCCAGAACCTCAATATAAATCTTGGATCTCTATTAGAAACAATACTCAATGAAATACCATGCAACTTGACAATCTTCTCAATGTACTCTTAAGCTAACTTCTGAAATCAATAACTGATCTTTATAGAAATACAATAGCCGATTTAGTCAATCTATCCACCACAGTCCAAACTGAATCATTTCCCTTAGAAGTCTTCGGCAAACTCATCATGAAATCCACAGAAATATCATCCCACTTTCACTCTGGAATATGCAACGGTTGCATAAACCCATATGGCTTCTATAACACCCTTCTAAAACCCCACAAATAATATAATTAAATAATCAGAGTAATGCAACCAAAAGGGTGTCACATGCTTCATAAAACATCATACATGCACGTCTTCATCCGTAACACGGGTTTTAAAAAAATTATAAAACATTTACTACACAGCGGAATTTATAGTTCAAAATATCTTTATTAAACACATCATAAAAACTTCATTGTGCATGGTTCATAATTCAAAACAACTTAAATAGAATGAAAGGTAGTTCAAGATCTCATAATAAAAAAAAGGAACATAAAGTTCAAGATCAAGCGTTCCCAACCCTAATGTTACATATCAGAGCAAGACCTTCTAAATTAAACAAAAAGAAAAAAACACACTCCGAGCTATCTTCTAAGCTCCTACAAAACTACTCCTGATCACCTGTGCGTTACCCATGTGGAGGCAACCTTCAAACAGAAAGGGTGAGTAATCACATTCATTACAAAAGATATATCGAATAGACATAGTAGTTCAAGCAACAACATCATGACATCGAAATCAACAATCATCATCCTTAATCAATCAATTAGCACAACAACATAAATAACATTATCTAAGAAACCATTATGCAATGCCACATAAAATATAGTGCAACAACATAGACTCATGCACGTGGTACCAATTCATTATTCGTACTTAACTCATCACCATCCAAAGATCCCCACCATAGGATCAATTCCCTCTTGGAACCAGAGCATAACATCAACACACTCAATCCACACAATGGTATTAAGGCCAACACTGGAAAAACATCCTCAACAACCCTGGACTTACGTCCTAATTAACACTGGAATTTGGTCCTAACGATGCTATGAATGCATGATGCACAATAAACATAATTTGTGTGGTTGTTGTATGATGATTCTATGTTGAAAAATATGAAAATATGGACTGTAATGGTATGAAATAACCGGCAAAAAATATAGAGTCGCCACCATTAATTTTTATCCTAAGATGAGAATATAACGAAATAACCCTAATTGATGATACAAAGATTCTAAGTCTTGACTCACTAGACGACGGGAAGGTGTTAAACACCCTTCATCTACCTTGTTCACAAGGATACTAGGGTTTAAGTTTAATGTTCAGGAATCAGGTTTATTTTTTAATTAGGGGACTCGCCACATTTTTATTCGTATGCCTACGTATCCGCTTATGAGGAATCAGAGTCCCATTTCGTAGTTCGAAGTGTTTGGTTAGTTTTTTTTATAGATTGTAGAAATATTTCAAATTAATCCTTGAACCAAGTCTGGATTTGAAAATAGAGGAATCGTAGACGCAATTTGCAGTTAACATAAAAGATCTCCACAATCCTTTTTGAAAATAATATTGAAATTGAAATTAGGTTAGTAAAAAAGAAGTTAGTATTTGATTGGTTAGTTGTCTTAGAATATGAAAAAAATAAGCTTGATGATAAAAAGTTTGATAAAATAGAAAAAAAAATGGTTAGTATTTGAAAAAAAAAATATTTTCTTATTATTAAAAGTATATTAGATATTTTTATTTTTAATTCAATATTATTTATTAAAAGATTTAAAAATTCAAAGTTATAATTTAATGCAAAAATGATAAATTGACTTTAGAAAATAAATTAGTAATTAAGTATATAAATAAATAAATAAATAAATAAATAGATAAATTAATTATAAAATTAAATTAATTAAATAAACGAGGGGGTGTAGATTATTGTTTAGTAGTAAAAGATGGGGGTTTGAATAGAAAGGGCCTGACCCAGAATTTGGTTTTGATCCATATGCGTTGGGGGGTGTGAATTTATTGTTGAAAGTAGTAAAAAAGAAAGTTGAGGGTGCGTTCATGAATGGGTCTGGCCCAGAACGAAAATAGAGATCCGTTGGGATCTCGTGAGGGTGAGTGTAGGGCTTATCGTGTGCTAGCGGAACCCAAATCGCTTGATCTCAATCATAAGGCTACTAGAGGCCAGCTCTGGAGCGCTGATTGGAAGTCATACAAACAAATGAACGAGATCATTATTTAACCTAGGGTGCATGGTATAAGTGACACATAGGATCACTGTACAATAATCTAGATCATGTGGCCAGATGATGGCCACGTGTTGCCAACTGATGGAATATATCATTTGTTTTTTTTTTCATTTTCATTCATTTACCTCTTACACTCTTCCTGTATCTCCTTCAACCTTTCTCCTTCGTCTTTCTCTACTCTCCCATACACAACAACAACACTGACCCAAACGATACACCTCTTCTTTAGATTTTAAACCCCTCTTAGGGTAAACTAGTAATAATAATGCCCAAAATCCTAAATGACTAATAAAAAATAAAATGATTATTTAGAGGGGGAAATTTGGGGTATGACAGCTGCCCCTATTTAATTACACTGCGATTGAATGGCGTTAGAATACGCAGGTCTCGCATATTCGAATCAGTTCTCCCACCATATCACAACTAGGGCATGGAAGTAAACTCATGAACTCATGGATCAACTTGCTAAGCCACATTGCCTTTACCTACATTATTAACAAGTAAGACAAACCAACATTGCATTTTATTAATTAAAAGGAAAGTAAAGACAAAACATGCATGATCACAAAATAAAAATAAGTCAAGGTGCTCGGTGATTCCTCAAAGAGAAAAGCTAAAGATAGGGAGGAGAACCAAAAGCCCTAATGTGACCTTGTTGTGATTGAATCAATATGGTATAATGAAGGGATCTTAGGGGGGGAAATTGGGGTACAACATTCACTGTAGTGAAAATATGTAACACAAAAACCACATATCACTGTAAAACCTTAAAATGTAACTACTGTAATAAAGAAGGTCACATAGCTATGTTTTGTTTCATTTAGAAAAGCCATGAGTAACAAATGAAACCCCCCTTCATACTTCTATAACAAACACTGTGAACATAAAGCAAAAAATTTATTTAACCATGAAAATGCTTATATTTCCAAAAAGAATTTCTTTTATGAAACTAACAAAAAAAGACCCAAGATGATGTGGGTACCTAAAATTAAGAACTAAGTTTCTCTATGTGTGAATGCTTTACTGTCTCAAACCCTAAATAGTATCTTTATAGCGGTTGTTCCAAGCATATGACATGTGACAAAACCTTATTCTCTAACTTTATTCCGAAAGAGGGGGGATTTGTCTCCTATAAAATAATAATAAGAGAATATTCTAAGTTTTGGCACCATTGGTAAGTTCCAAAATCAAATGATTGGGGAAGCTCTCTTGGTAAAAAGACTTTAGCATAACTTACTCACCATAAGTCAATCATGTGACAAAGGTAACAATGTAATATTTGATTTGTCATACCCTAATTTTTACTCCTAAGATCACAAATCATTTTGCATCTTTGCATATCCACACCCTACTATATTTGGGTTTGTTCTTGAGATATCACCAAGAATCCTTGTGTTTTTCTTATTTCTTTATCTTTTATGCTTTATGTTTTACTAACATCTAACCAAAATCCAAAAAAATATGCTTTGTTTCCCTTTTGTTATTGTGCAAGGTAGGGATTGGATCAAGAATATCAAGCATGGTTTCATCAGCTAGGGTTTGGTTGCTCAAGCTCAAAGATTGATGAATCATTGATTAACAAGAACTTAATAATTAAAGCATGACCTATAATCTTAGGTGTGATCATCTCTTCAAGCATCTGTCAACTTCATTTGATCAAAGATAGCTCAATATTTGGTTGCTTACTTCTCAAGGTATCTCAAGGTTCATGTGTTTATTTCCACGTCTTCTTTATCATGTTTTTTCAAGAGTTGTCCATATTAAATCCAAGTTCAATCAAGATTTAATCCATTGAAGTTCATATGTGCATCAATGTGCCTTGAATTGTAATAAAATATCAAAATATTCAAGTTTGATCAAGGTGGTTTGATCAAAAAGTTAACATTTCAAGTCCAAGTTCAAAATATCATAGTTCACTCATTTTTTCAACATTTTTGAGTGCTTCTTGGGGAAAATGACTTTTCTTCACATCCTCTATAAGTTCTCTTTACAAGTCAAGAGCCAATTATGCTTGGAAGATCATCAAAAGTTTGGAAACATTAGAGGTCATTTGTGGACTTTATGAAATTTGACTTATTTCCAAGTGATATTTTCCTAACTTCCAAGGATCATAACTCTCTCAATTTTCAAATTTTGTGAGTATTTTTTTTTATTGCATAATATCACATTTGATTCTCTCTACAATTTTATTTCAAGGATCAAAAGAAAATTTGCTTGGAAAGCCATAAAATGTTTCTAAGACATTATAGGTCATTTTGGACTTACAATTATTTTGACCTCTAATTACAAGTCATGGTACCCACTTTACATGGTCATAAATTTTTTCTTAGGTGTCCAAATCAATAATTTCTTTTCACATTGTACTCTCCATGATGATGTGAACATTTTACAAAAAAATGAGCATTAAAGGTTAATTGTACAAGATTTTATGATGGTTGAAAGTTACCTCCATGGGACTGATTTTGGCACATAGTCGGTTTTGAAAAATCATTAAATTACTCAATTTAGAGCGAAGCATTTCACATGATTGAGGCCTGGTGATGTTAAGTGAAGTGTAGTGATACAAAACAACCCAAAATGGCATGGTTTAAGCCGTGTTTTAGTGACTTTGCAAGCAAGGACAGTCACGAACTCGGTGCTCGTAATTCCACACGAATTGCAATGATTTCTCACACGTACAAGCTTCCATTCACTCATCCTATAAGTAAGAGACTCATTTACACTGAAAACCAAGCTTTGAAAGCCTCCAAAAGCTCTGCAGAAACTCAGAATTTTCTCCAAATTCCCTGAGACCGTGTTTCATTTTCAAGCAAATTCAAAGCAATCTCTTGTGCTCTTAAGATTTGTTTCCATCTCCTAAAGCTATTGCAATAAGAACTAAAGCCCGAGACTCACTAAAATGCTCTAACCAAGTTACTCAGCTACTCCGATCACCACTTGGACAAGGTAGTTAAAGGCATCGTTTTGACTCAAATAAGTTACCATATTATTGTCTATGTTCACTGAAGCTTTCCCCTACCTTACATTTTATTTATATGTTGATTTCATCATTTAATTTGAATTTTAGTTTTCTAAAAATGCATCGTGTTTTCCAAAATTCGCTTCACACACTTTGAATAAATTTCAATGGATGATATGGTTGGATTCATCCTGATGTACAATCACAATGATGTAGGCCTCAAGCCCTACTAACATCACTGTTTGTCAAACTCTGTTGACAAGCTCACTGAAGAATATGACCTGGGGGATTTTTTTGATGGTTTTCACATATTTTGAGCTTCAACCAATCACAAAGCTTCATTTGTTTTAATTTGGTTGGTTGGTTTTAAATGTGATCAGATGCGCTTTTCTACTTAAGTTCCATCACGATCCTTCATTAAGATCCCTTCAATGTGATGATTGGACTTAAATGAGCCATATCCAAGGATCCACTCATTTTCTCATTTATCTTATTTCTTTTATTTTGTTTTAATTTTAGAAAATTTATTTTAATTTAATTTTAACTCCAAAAAACCTGAAAAATTCATAAAAATATTTCTGATTATTTTATATCTTATGATACTTTATTTTATTTTTTCCTATTTTATTTTATTTTCCTCTTATTTGCTTTGTTTTAATTGGTTTAAAAATATTTTTCTGATTTTAAAAATATTCAAAAATTTTCTAAAAATACTTTGAATCATTTCTGATTTTTCTATGATTTTATTTGTCATTTATTTAATGGTTTGATATCATTTTTTCTATTTTCCCTTTTATTTCCATTTAAAAGTCAATTTTAAAAATCTTTTTATGCATTTTTTTTTGTTTTTTTTTTGCAATTTAAATATGTATATATTCTGGTGCCTTGGATTGTGATTTTTTTATCAAAAGTCTCATCAATATCAATTGACTTTGAGTGTTGATTTATTTTATGACTTAAATCCACCAAGAAAGGTGATTGATCTTGATGATGGCTTGATCCAAGTTGTGATTCAATTTGGTTGTTGGTCTTTCTTCTTCATCTCCTTCTTCTTCCTTTTCTTTTTGGACCAATTGGATAATTTAGGATCCATCTTGTTCATGAAGTTTGGATTGGTACTTGATGAACTCTCATCATTTCAAATATACCTTTCAATTGATCATTGATCATTGGAGCTACTTTGGATTGGTGATAAGTATGTCCTAAGTTATCATGAAGAATAATTGATGTAATGGATCAATCTGCTTGACTTTGTCTTGATCACCTTACTTTTAAACCATGATGTGCATTATATGCAAAACACCTACATTATTATGGACCGGCCTCTTATAGGTGTTGCTTCTATATAAGCAACACTTACGATTTCTTAACATAGCCCCAAATTGTCTCGAATCAGAATACTAATTACTAACATAACCATAATAATTATGTTAACTTTAATTTTCTGCGCTTTTACATTAATGTCATTTAAATTCCGCACTTTACATTTATGTCATTTAAATTCTCACGATTTAATTTTATGCAATTTATCTTTAAGAATTTACATTTCATTCCATTTTATCTTTATGTAATTTATTTTTATGTCTTTTTCTCTTTGTCCGTTGGACATTTTATTTTTCTTTTCAAAGACATTAATAAATATCAAATCCTAAAAGACTTAATCCTTGGACAATTGGTTACTATCTTTGGCTTAGAATTGGACTTATGGACTTAGATTTAGGTTCTTGATCATATGCTTTAGAGTTGTTACTTAATACCTTGGAATTCATCTGGACCATCCATCTGAGACCGAAGAACTTTCATCTGAGACCTTAAGAGATTCATTTGACACCTTGGTTTTATCTGTCTGTTTGTGTTTTTATCTAATGCAGGGATCATTATTTGTGAATTTAAGTTTTCATCTGATGCATGAGAATTCATTTGTGCCCTGAGATTCATTTGATGCTTTAATTTCATATGAGACCTTTAGCTTTCATCTAATGCTTGGAATTTCATATATGCTTTGAGATTTTACTTGATGCCTTGGTTTTCATCTGTTACTTTTTCTATTCATCTGCTTACTTGTTGTGTTGTGGCTTAATCCAAAGGAATGGGATGCTTTGCTTGACTTATGTCAAATTCTTGCTTTGTCCTGGTTAGTTCACATGCACATACAAAGGGTTCCTCTTTGGCTACCTTAAAATGAGACATTTTATTTCCCTCTCATTTACTTTATGTTTTAGGATAGTCCCTTCATCTCTTGCCCATCTTCTTTAATTTTCAAAATCTTATCCCTTTTTCAAAAACCATCTTGTTTTCAAAATTTAAACCTCTTTCTCAATAAACCTTGACTTTATCATGTGATTTTCAAAACTTCTTTTCTTAATAAATACTTCAAAACAGTTAAGCATATCAAAACACTTTCAGAAAGACTAAAAAACACAAAACTCATTCAAATATTTTGCCACTTGGATTTTTATTTTAAAATCTTTTCTCAAATATTAGATATTAGTCTTGTTTTAGAAGTGATTGTAAACCATCCTACTTCTACAAACATGGAAAAGTGATGGACATTTTCCACTGATATGTTGAGATATGACTTGTTAATTTTAATTCAAGCTGTAAATTCTCCATAATCAAGATGATACAAATGTTCACTTTCCCATAGTTGTTGATAGTATGTTGTGTTTTCCACTCAAATAAGACAATATATCTCTTCATCTAAAATAAATCTACAAACACCATTTTGTTCTTTTTTAAAAGAACTATGTGGTTCTGATTTCTCCATTGCACAGTGGGGGCACGTAGGCACAAAGCTCTCGGAGTTTTTCCGAATCAAAATCATAAAAACAATTTATTTTCTCATCTCTTCAGTCATATTGCAAACAACTGTTTTTAACCAAACACAAATTTTCAAGAGGTTCCCATGGATTACCATGGATGTTTAGGGTGCTAATACCTTCCCTTTGCATAACCAACCCCCATACCCTGTTCTCTTTGTGCTTTGCTTTTTGTTTTGATTTTTTCCTTGCTTTTTTCTTTGATTGCTTTTGTGGGTTTTATTCAATCTTTTCTCATTTCTTTGGAAACAATAAAGTTCGGTGGCAAATCTTGCTTTTTGCTGAGATAAGTTAATCAATAGTTTATTCTCAAATTTTCCCACTGTGATATGATTCTTCTGGTTGCAGGGTCATAAAATCAAAATCAAATGAAACTCTATTTACTAGTTCAAGAAGTGGAAATACCTACACAATAAATTTAAATAAGATTCCTTCAAGTGATGTATGTCTCATATGTAACAAGGATGAATATTGGCTATGACATAGGAGAATAGTTTACATCCACATGGATCACTTAAACAAAATGGTTCGCATGGATCTCATAGACGACCTGCCATACTTATATTTTGAAAAGAGCATATTATATGACGTGTGCCAAAAAGGGAAGCAAGTGAGGACCTTTTTTAAATCTAAACATGTAGTTTCTTCTGATCAGCCCTTGTAACTACTTAACATGGACATTTATGGACCATCTAGAATCATATGTCTAGGTGGAAACATCTACGCCCTTGTAATTATGGATGACAACTCTCTCTATACATGTACAACATTCTTATCTTAGAAAAGATACACGTTTACTTCCATTCTAAAAATATCCATGGTTATCCAGAACGAAAAAGGAGTAAGCATTGTATCTATAAGAAGTGACCATGGAGGAGAATTCCAAAATGAAGAGTTTAAAATATTTTGTAACAATAATGGTATTCGTCACACATTTTTATTCAGCGAACTCCCTAAACAATGGGGTACTGGAAAGGAAAAATAGATCTCTAGTTGAGCTTGCAAGGAAGAGGCTCATTAAAGCCAATATTCCTGAATATTTCTAGGTTAATGTTGTAAACACAACTTGCTATGTTATGAATTGTGTCTTGATAAGACCAATTGTAAAGCGGATACCCTATGAAGTATACAAAGGAAGATAGTCAAATATCTCTCACCTTCACGTCTTTGGTTTCAAATGATTTATCCTTAATAACGGTAAAGATAACTTTGTAAAAATTGATGCAAAATTTGATGAAGGTGTAGTCCTAGGATATTCCACTTCTAGAAAAGTTATAGAATCTATAATAGAATGAACTAAGACAAATGAAGAATCAATCCATGTTACCTTTGATGAAATTAAACCCAAACCTGTAAAAGTAGAAGTTGTTGATTGTGTAGGTATCCTGGAAAAGACAAGACTAGAGGATGGTCAAGAACTAAACCAAGAACAAAATGAAAATCAAGTCATAGAGGAAGAACTAGTTCATGATCAAATCCCAGAAACTCTTCAAGAACATCCATACCTCCCAAAGGAATGAAGACTAACAAAAGATCAGCCGGTCATAATGTTATTGGAGATATACCCAAAGCAGTCACTACTCGACAATCTCTCAATAAGGTATGTAAATTTGTGACTTTTATTTAACAAATTGAGCCAACAGAAATCGAAAAATCCATATTCGACGAATATTGGTTTCTTTCTATGCAATAAGAGTAAAATCAATTTGAACGAAACAACATTTGGGAACTCATTCCCAAAGCTTCAACTAATCTAGTAGGAACCTGATGGGTATTTCGTAACAAGCTGGATGGAGATGAAAATGTTTTAAGAAATAAATCCAGACTTATTGTGAAGGGATACAACAAACAAGAAGGAATGGATTTCGATGAAACCTATGCCTTTGTAGCTAGATTAGAAGCCATAAGGATGTTATTAGCTTTCTCTTGCATCAAATTCAAATGATTTAAAATGGATGTAAAAAGTGTCTAAGTAAGGCACTGGAGGTATTTATTGACAACCTCCAAGTTTTATCAACCCAACATTTCCATACCATTTTTCAAGCTTAAGAAGGCACTATATGGGCTGAAACAAGCTCCTAGAGCATGGTATGACCGTCTAAGTAAGTTCTTACTTGAAAACAAATTCTAGAGAGGACAAGTTGATAAGAATATTTTCATCAAGAAAAACGAGCATGATATTCTATTAGTTCAAAGTTACATCGATGGCATTATCTTCGGTGCTACTAACGAATCCTTGTGCGAGAAATTCTATGAGACTATGCAGAACGAGTTTGAAATGTCAATGATGGAAGAACTAAAGTACTTTCTAGGAATTAAAATCCATCAAACTAAAAAAGGAACATTCATAAAGCAAGCTAAATATTGCAAAGAGTTGTTACAAAGATTTGACGTGGAGAAGTCGAAAATAATAGCCACACCAATGTCAACCTCGTGTAACCTCGACAAAGATGAACATAGAAAACAAGATGAAAAAAGCAAGTATCGATGTATGATAGGCTATCTTCTCTCTCTAACTGCAACTCATCCAGATACAATGTTTGTTTTATGTATGTGTGCACACTTTCAAGCATCCCTCAAAGAATCAAATATCAGTGGGGTAAAATGCATTATGAGATATCTAATCAGCATACAACACACAGGTTTAGGGTACCCCAAGGGAGTGGATTGTGACTAAGTTGGGTACTTCGACTCCGATTTTTCTAGGTAAATATTGGATAAGAAAATCATCAGCGATACGTGTCACTTACTTGAGAATTCGCTTGTCTCATGACATAATAAGAAACAAGCAAGCATCTCACTATCCACTGTTGAGGCATAATACATGTTGTTGCAGGTAGCTGTTGCGCTTAACTCATTTGGATGAAACAACAACTCAATGATTGTAGTGTAAACCTTGGAGTTGTCCAAATAAGATGTTACATCACCAGTACCATAAATCACACAAAAACCTGATATTTCATTCCCGGGATAAACACATAGAAGTTAGGCACCACTTTATTAAAAATCATATTGAAAAAGGGGAATGTGTACTTGATTTTGTAACTTCATCTAATCAACTCGCAAATATTTTTACAAAACACTTCCTAAAGAAAACATCTTTTTCATAAGTACTGAATTAGGATATTAAACAAATCATGCATGGACTGAAATGCCTACATGTGATATATGTGTACCTATGTGCTTATGTTTGCATAGTTTACCCCTTGCATTGCATAGTTTTATCTACCTTTTTTATTTTGACAAAGGGGAAGAAGTATACTATTAAGGGGTAGAATGCACTCTTTACTAAATTAGAGGGAGTTTAATCACTCAAAACACATATATGTTATTTCTTTTAGCACCTCCCTGGGAGATGAGGTGTCATCATCAAAAAGTGAGAGAATGTGTACCTATGTGCTTACAAGTATGAAGGTGAAAATCCTGTAAAAGATCCATCTAAAATTTTGATGACGACATCCATAATTAGAAGCATTGGAAATATCTTTCAACTTTAATGATGGTCTTCCAACCAAAATATCTCATGCCTCATCAACAAAAGGAAACTCAAGATAAAAATGCTTATATGATCAGAAGCCATCAAGTAAAGAAACTTGAAGCCTCAGATAAAGTGTGAAACCTCAACATGTCATGTTTGTTTGTCTTTCTGTTCGAGTGAACCGAGTTATGTAAAAGTAAAGAAGTAGCTCAGAAGTACTAAAGCAACTCACACACACAGATCTAAAAATATGTTTTCAAATATTTTTATTGTAAAATTTATTTTCTAAGCCAAGTCAATTGATTAAAGAGTTGTCCAAACATTTTCTAAATTATTTTTGAACTAACCAATTGATTGATAAGTTGTTCCAATCGATTGACAAAACTTTTGAGTCAGCAAATTGATTTGAGCATTAAGCCAATAGATTAGAGAAGAGCTAATCGATTAACCAAGAACTTATGACAACACATTAATGACTTGCAATGACTATATATCCAATATTTTCTTTTTGGGCTTGCTAATTGATTAAATGAGTTGGCTAATCGATTGGAGCTTTGTTCCAATTATTGCCTCAATAATTCTGGCCATAGATTATTTTTGTTTTTAGCTTTTCCAGGAGGCTCGCCTCCACTTATTTTCATACCACTTTCCAACGTTTTACATTTTCTATGCAATTTATCTCTCTAATTTCTTTCTCCCTCTCTCTAGAAAATAATTCTTTCACTTGATATTGCTTTAGTGCTTGTAAGTGAAGGTTTGCTTGTGAGGACGAATTTTTGTAAGTGTTTGTGTTGTTTGTTTAACTTTTGACAATGTGATACTCTTGAGAGGATTGAGTTTAGTTCGTCAGATAAACTAGTCTTAAAATATCTATTGTGATTTATTGAGCTTTGCAGGAAAAAAAAATCTATTTTAGTTATTCAGATCCGTCAAAAAAATCTCTAAGAAGGTTCTAGCTTAGCCTGTTGTAAAAACTATTTGTGGTTGGGATAAGCTTGTAAAAATCTCAACTTCAGCTTGTATAAAGGTTCATGGGTATAATCTTCAAAAGTTTAAAGTTTATAGTCAAATTCTCAAGACCTCTTGAGAACAAGACTAGGCCAACGTTCGACTAAATCTTTATAGAACTCTAGTGCAATCTCTCTAAACCTATCCTTTTAATTTATGTAATTTACTTTCATTATTTCATTTTTGCTACAATTCATTCAACCAAAATTACTAATGCGGTCTTAATCGAGAAACGTATAAAATTAATCACGAATTTTAAATACCATAATTCACCTCCCTCTTGTGTTTGAAGTCGCTTGTCCAACATTCGAGTCACCCACCATTTATATATGTGCACAAGTCAAATAGTATAAAGCGTAAAAGAGAATTAAAAAAAATTAAGTTTCACATAGCGATAATTCACGTCACCCACCGTTTATATCATCAAATTCAAAATTGTTGAGGATTTATTTAAAGAGAGAATCCGCATAGAATTTAGGTAAAGACACACTCCTCAATTTATAAGGTGGTTTTTGAGAAATGAATTAGTCCAAATTTTAATTCTAATAAAATTTATAATTTGAGACCGAGAGAATGCTATATGAAAGGAAAGAGATATGAATTGAAAGTTGAAGGGTTGAGTGACATTGCTCAAGAACTCTTTTAATAAACTTAAGAGATGAAGTCATTGACATCACAATAAGGAAACTATATTCAATATTCTTTTATTCTTTAGTATCATAAATGAATTCCCCCACCCTTCTCTAGTTTTTACATAGAATGAGTACAGAGGAAGTGATTTGAAGTCATTGACATCATAAATTGGGCTCAGTCTTGGTTTCAATTTAAAGGCAACAAACAACTCAACATGTAACTACTTCATCAAGACAGTGCATATTTTGCTTCACTTTTGTAGCAGGTGAAATTGATTTTGCCTAGTAGACTCCTCTAAATGAATGTTTATTGTATACAACTACATAAGTATAAATTGTACAATGACTTTGTAACACTACTAAGCTACAAGGCAACAGGTTTGCAGCCAAGCTCTAGGGACTTGTTCACAGCATCAACTACCAACTGAGTTTTTCTACTAATTTCAGGCCATTTGGTAGAAGGATGAGACCCACGATCTCTAATACTTGCAACAAGCCTAGCAAACTCTTGCACCATCAAAGCTTCCTGTGGGAGCTTGTTGGCCACATGAACTTCCTCTGGTTTCACATTCCATCCAATGTGAAGATCAACAAATTTTGCACCAAATGTAAAATCAAACTTTGCACTAGTCTCCTTATAAGGTATTATGAAGTCCTTAACATGCACAGACCCATTGGAACCACAAACTGCTAAATCCATGGACGTGTGAGAAAGAAACGAGCAGTGGATATTCGCAACTGTTTGATTAGGTTTGTCCCATTGCAAAGAAGCTGTGATTGACAATATGACTCCGGCCGAGTTTCTGATGACATCGGGGAGGGCGGTAACCATGGTTGGCAGTTTGTAGGCCTTTGCCCACAAGGATGCATTAATGCAGTACCATGCTAAGTCACCAAGTGCACCAAGAGCATCTAACTCTGGCTTCACTCTTATGTTATTCTCCAAAAACTCCTGTGTTGTTGGCATTGTTGATGTGCTATGGATCTTCAAAACACAAAACATAATGCAGAGAAAATATATAAACATAGATATAAATTAAATCTAGCGCAAATAAATTAATACACTGTTAAAAATAAAAAATGATACATTATAGTCCTCTACTCACAAAATGAACGGGTCCGATACCAGTGGAATTAGCAAGAGAGAGTAGTTGTTCCATGTGAGCAGTCCTGGGATGATGCAACCACATAGAACCATCCATAAACTGAACACCATTTGATTCACAAGCTTCTAAGATCCGATCAAGCTCTGCCACGTCGAGAGCCGCAGGCTTCTCGACGAGCACATGCTTCTTCTTACTCGCGGCAGTAACCGCCCATTGCACGTGGAGACTTGTAGGGAGAGGAAGATACACCGCGTCGACATCTGAATCTTCCACGACCTCATCGTAGCTACCGTAGATTCTCACGCTTGCTGGTAAATTGTTTTCAGCTGCGAATTTCTTTGCCTTTTCTACGGAACGGCTTGCGATGGCGTAGATGGTTGCGTTGGGAGCAAGTGCAATGGCTCTGGCTACTTTTCTAGCGATTTTGGCGCAGCCTAAGATCCCAAAACGCACGGTATCGTTGTTAGCCATTTTAGGTGATCAACCACTACGCATATGGATATGGTTAGGCATTTATCAGCAACTTCACTTTTGTGTGGATAGAATAGAATTTTGCTTTCCTAATCATTATTAAGCTACTATAACGACAACAAATCATGTGGTGGAAGCATTTTTTTTTGTACACAAATATTAATGGTACACAAAGTGGACACCAATGCTTTACCGAAACCCTATAAAGTAGGAAGGGATTGTCTCCCATGAAATGCATTTAGTGGAATCCTAGCCACTTAAATTATTTTGACAGCTCTCTCTCTCAAGTGAAAATTGAAGAAATATGTATAGAGAATGAGAGTGGACTATGAACTTTTTCTTTTATATATTGTCCAACTAACTTTTAAAATGAGATACAATGTGATTTATATAGCGTCACATGATAGAATACTTAAAGTTACATCATTTACTATTTCTAGATCCTAAAAGAATATATTGTCCACTGCCTAAGGGAAACTGACTTTTGATTTATCTAAGACTGATTTGAATTTAACCAACAAAACTCTTCCATAAATTCAAATATTCCTTCGATCCATCATGCCTAGCATTTTCTTGCCTCTGTCGAAAAGCTCATTCGACAGTGGTTTTGTAAGGATGTCTCCTGCTTGATCTTTGCTTGCAACATGCTTAAGTTTGATGCTTCCATCTGTTAGCTGAAGATTTCGACATTTGATAAAAATATGAAAGTTGATTTGAGAAGATCATGTTTTAAAAAATAACATGAAATTTGACCTTATAAGGTTATTTTATAAAACTCATTTTTATGATTCGACATGTCGAAGGACAACTTAAAGTGAAAGGAGTGTTTCAAGATATGTAAATACTTCGACAATCATATTGGTTGAATTCAAAAGCTTCGAGCGAGAATTTTAAATTTCAAACTAATGTGTTTTCGCCAGGAAGGCGCGTGGAAGCGCCAGAATGTATGCATGTAAAAGATGTCGAACGTGGCGTAATCTCATAGAAAGACCGTTAGGGTCGAATTAGTATAAATATGAGTCTTAGATGTTAGGATTCCGTGTGTTCACATTGTATACAAATCACTCATACTCAAAGTACCAGAGCGAGAGAAAAGAGTTTATTGATAATGTATGTGTGAGAACACCATCATTTTATTCAAAGTTATTTTCTTATTACAAAGTTATTTTAATTACTTTCTTTATTCCTTTTTCTAGTCAAACACTTTTAACAGATTTTGTTGAACTTCCTTTAATAAGCATTTTTATTTATATTTTATAAACATTTAGATTATTTCCTTTAAAGTTATATTTATGATTCATAGTCAAATTTTAAACATCTTGAAGTAACCATAATCACATAGAAAGACCTTATTATTATATCAAATTCTAAGTCAAATTGTAACACTAAGACACATGTCCTAGGATCAATCTAGTCGATCATGTAAGTTACCAAAACATAGAGTTTGAAAGACTAGCGGTTGTTTGTCAGAAATTACTGGTAAACAAATTGGCACGCCCGGTGGGACTCGTGTCGAAGTGGTTTAGTCACATTGCTTGTGTTCTTTCAATTAGGGTCTTTTTAGTTTCTCTTAGGAACAAATTCTTGTCTTTAGTATATGAACCTTAGGAGTGGTAAGATAACTAACAATAACCAATCAATACCCAAAAGAAAACATACCAGAAAAATGGTTAATAATACCAATAGTGGAGGAGGGAAAAAGCCTCCACAAAGATCAAACACAATCATGGCCAGTTCGACGAATACGTCAACTGCAATCCCTGATTCATAATTCATGTCCACATCCACATGACCCATGGCTACAAATAGTTCTATACCTGGATCTACAGGGCCCATGCCTACGAACAATCCGACAACAATGCCTATTTCTACAAGCGTGGGAGAGATTCCTTCGAATACTTAAATCGGCCATGTGTTGGAATATGTTGGGAATCGGACTCAACCTACAACCCCAAGGCCACCAGGGTTTGAAAATTTTGGGCTTTGGAAGGAGAAATCCCAATATGGGATGCCAACTTCCTTTATGTCAGGGTTATACAATAATACATCCATAAATACACAGCCTACCATGACAACCTTTTCGTCAGTACAAAATTCCGGTTCTAGTATGAACCATATGGGTCGAAATATGCAGAACCAAGGATTGTCAAACCAAATACCTATGCTTACAACTAATAATCAGGCAGCATTTAGGCAGCAAATGGACGCTAATAACCATGACATGGTCAGAGTATTTTCCCGTGAAATGAATGCCATTTTCTCCCCTTTGATCCAAAATGTTAATAGGACAAACCAAGAAAATACCCAATCCTACCAGCAAATGTAAGCGCAGATGGCGTGCATATCAGATTTCTTTGGAGCCCCCCAAGCACCTGTTCGGCGTAGGCAAAACCAAGGGGAAATTCAAGAAGAAGAACCCACTATCAATCAAGTTCTACCACCCAGATAAGAGGTTGTGAAAGAAATATGAGGGTAAGGGTAGAACAACAAGAGATTCAACATGAGATCCCTGAGGAGCAACCCATGAGAGTAGTAATGGTTAACAGAGATCAAAATGCAGAAGAAGTGATCCATAGAGTTAGGCAGGATAACATGCTGGCTGAAAATAATTTAACCACCATGATTGAGAGAATCATGGCCCTGAATGGCCTGAACACAGGTTTTCGACGACCAAATTACACATCTCTATTGACATATTTTATTTTGCAGACTGAATTAACAAGGGGTTGTAAAGTCCCCAAATTCATAAAGTTTTCAGGAGATACTAACGAATCAACTGTCGAACACGTGGCCAGGTATCTGATAGAATCATAGGATTTGGCAAATAATGAAAACTTAAGGATAAAATACTTTCCTAGTTCATTAACAAAAAACGCTTTTACGTGGTTCACCACATTGCCACCAAATTCTATAGATACATAGCCTCATTAAGAGAGATTGTTCCATGAACAATTCTACATGGGGCAAACTAAGATAAGCCTTAAGGAGTTAGCCAGCATCAAAAGAAAGTTTACTGAACCTATAGATGACTATCTAAATAGGTTCCATTTATTAAAGTCTAGATGTTTCACAGTAGTACCTAAACATAAATTAGTCGAAATGGCCGTTGGGGGATTAGATTACTCCATTCGAAAGAAACTAGATACTCAGTATCTAAGAGACATGGCCCAATTAGAAGATAGAGTTCGACAAGTCAAACGTTTAAAAGCAGAAAAGGCCAGAGCAAGTAAAAATTATAAGAAAGAGAGGGTAGCTTATGTCGAAGCCGAAGAAGAAGAAGTAGAGGCCTTCAATGATATGTATGATTTTGGGGAATTTGAAGTAGATCTGGCTGAACTAAAAGAAGCATCCTCATACTCTTGTAAAATGCTTACACCAGCAAATGGCAGAAATCCTGTCGAAACAGAAATGAATGAGAAATTTCCTAAGAAAACTTATACGTTTGACATTTCAAAATGTGATGAGATTTTTGATTTGCTTGTAAAAGATGGTCAAATGATAGTGTCTTATAATGCAAAAATTCCTCCATTCGAACAACGGAAGAAAAGAGGCTTTTGCAAATATCATAATTTTCTAGGCCATAAAACTTCACAATGCTTTCTTTTCAGGGATCTTATTCAAAATGCTATGAAAGAAGGACGCTTGAAGTTTGCTGACAATGCCAAGAACCACATGAAGATTAATGTTGACCCCCTCCATGTTTGCGCACACCAATTATGTTGAACCTGTGGAAATCAACATGGTGGATATGGTGGAATATGAGGAAGAGGCCAAGAGTGTCGAAGGCTCAAACATGAATGGCAAACAGGCTATTGAAGGCCTAACTAACATAATCCCTTGTAAGTGCCTTCGTTTAGGATTGGCTCATTTCTTGTAAAACAAATAATAACAACAATAATGTAATGTAATGTACAATAGGAACAACCTGAAAATCCTATTGTAAATGCCTAAACATGGTGTGTTGATTTAAATCAACATCTGGAACAACATGTCTCAAGAGATGTCATAACATCATACCAGACATCAAGCTACTGAACTGTCAAGTCTGATGCAGTTCTGTTCCTGAAGTTATGCAGAATATTCTGCCAAATAGAATGCATAACAAGTAGCGAAAATTGAAGGCATATGTGGAGCCCTAGAAGATTCAATCAGAAGCTAAGGATAAGGAGAAAAGCTCGATTGAAGACCTAACTTGCAGCAGAAGTTTTCTGCTTACTTTATGCAGGTCGTTAAAGCTGCATTGCTGTCATATGAAGGCCCAAATCCAGTTGGGTAAAAAGGGTTATAAATAGAAGTATTGTAACCTAATTTAAGAGAGCCGTGTATTGACAAGATGTAATCATTAGGGCTAGTTTTGAACCACCCGGGCTGTGGGATGGTCACCATACTCCTTGAAACCTGTAGGTTAGAGGATGTATGCATTGTACTTGATTGAAGCTTTTAAGCATGATCAAGTTGTGTAATGGAAGTGTATCTTCTGAACAGTTTATGTACTGTAGAAAGTTATCACTGCGGTGATTGAGGGGGAGTGAGAGGGTTCTCATATCTAGGATTGGATCTTAGGTAAAAGTGTCATTGGGTAGTGATTAAGTGAGAAGGCTGTCAACAGGTGTGTTGGCTGTAGGGTCTTTGAATTGATACTACTAATAGTGAACTTTATCCCTGGCTTGGAAGCCTCCAGATGTAGGTTGGTTGAACCGAACTGGGTGAACAATTCTGTGTGTTATTTACTTTCTACATTGGTTATTTGTTTGATGTCACAGCATTCCTCATGACATCTATGTATATGATTAACCTTAATTGTTCTGAACTTCAGTAAATCAGAACCTGCGTTTGTCAAAGGTGTTGCAGGTTCTGGTATGATAGTTCAGTGTCTGTTGTAGAACAGATATCAAAAGTACAGCCTACTCTACCTGTACAGCGCTTAATGTCAGATCAGATGTCTTAACATTCCATTAGACATCCTGAGTCTGTGACATACCAGGAATTTCAATTGGTATCAGAGCAGGCATCCTGTCTGTCTCTGGATGAGATCCATGGGGGATACTTTCCGGTTGTGTACAAGGTAGAATATTGTTTGAACCAGTAGTGTTCATATTGTTTGGTCCCTAGGAGTGGAGGATGGACCAATTTGGGAGAAACTAGATCAATCTGATCAGCTATGTTGAAGGAAGATGAAAGTGTTTGAACAAATTCAAAGACCTCATGCGGGAGTGAAGATTTTGGAGTGCATTGTTCAACCTGTATTCAGCACAGAGAAGAATATTATCAAAACCTTCATGCGGGAGTGAAGATATTGATAAGGCATCATATGTGTTTATAAAGCTTCCTTTTAACAGGGCTGTAGAGTTGGGTCTAGAAAGTTGCTTGGTGAAGAAGCAAACAACTTGTAGGATTGATTTATTTTCAATCCTTATGTGTCATGCTTGCTATATGGAGTAAGCATTGTGTAAGTTCTGCTATTCCGCTGCATAGCTTCTGATACAACCCCTAAAGTGAAAGAAGAACTCTAGGGTTATTATTTTCAACAGAATTTGTAAGCAGATTTTGCAATCTATCAATAATGTCAAAGATACTTGAGATTTCCTCAAGTCCACTCATAAAGGAATTTATTATTAGTGTTGATGAGTATCAATTGATCAATGATTCTCATATACATCTACAAGCTGCTTAAAGACCTTGAAGATTATCAAGGATGATGTGTTCCAAGGAGATGGAACTGATGTTCTTAAGGATGTTAGAATATCATGCAACTGCCAGTTGAAGAACAGATGTTCTGGGTGCTAAACACATGTAGTGTGAGTACATATGTTTGGAACCTACTCCTGATCTGGAAGAGGAGACATCTGTTTTGATATAATTGATCAGGACACGATCAACAGGTCATCTACTCCAGTTGTGAGTTTAAGGGAGTATATGTACTGAGCTAAATGCACTTAAAAGGACTTTAAAGCTGTGATTTCCAGGTTTCCCCTCATGTGATGGATGATGGAACATCATTTCTGTGTCTTCAGCCAAGTAAATATGCTTAGCAAGTATGGAGAAGTAATCAGTCAGGATCATCTAGTGTGATTAGATAATTCTAACTGAATAAATGATGGAAGCAGAATATTTATGTGATAAATATGTGGAAATCAGAATCAAAAGTTCTAAAGCTTGTGATGAAAAAGGATGTACAACATCACAACTATTGAAGACATGTCATACAAAATGTCTTGACATCCTGGACCAAAGTGTTGTTCACCAATGTCAAATGGTGGATATCTGCACTTTGACAAGTCATCCCCATCACCTAGGATGAACTTGTTAGTTGTATGTAGCAAGGAGGAGTTATCTTCAAAAGATCATGGGCTCCTGAGAAGATCCTCTTTCTACTTGAGTTCATTTATGTGATGTCCTCACATAATAGAACAACTTGGTCTGCTCTTGTCTACAGGAGTATGGTACAATTAACTCCTTTGTACTGTTCAAGGGTCAGCAGACAAGGTGAAGGTGATACATGCTAGTTGCTGTATGGTTATGTGGTTGTTGTGGGTCTGATCATAAAGGATGATTAGCTTCTGGTGTACTCTTGTATCCCCTACAAGAAAAGTGTGCTTTGATTGCTATGGATGTTCATCCAAAACCATAGTATAAGCCAGGCTCATATGGTTGGGATCAATGTCAGATCTAATGTTGCAACATCATCTCAAACGAAGGACCTCTTCAGCAAAGGAAGCTTGTAAGGACCAGTTGGTTCCTCATGCATGGAGCAGAAGATTGTTAGAATAATTATCCTACCTTGAGAAGGTGGCATAATCTAACTAATAATGAATACTTTGACGGGAGACTAAGTATTCATTAGGATCTTGCATAAAGATATATATAAGCACTTTGATGGGAGACTAAATATGCATGCAAGGCTGTATTCTGAACCTATTTCTCAGAACTTGGTAGAGAGTTTATTTCTCTCTAGGGTATTCTGGTGAGTAATTATTGCTGAAGATGAAGATCATACCTTTCATATGGGGAATATAAAAGGGCATCAATCCCCTGGATGTTAACTTCAGAACCCAAGCAGATAGGTTCTGATGTCCCAGATAATGCTGTAACATCATTATTGTTAGAAGTCTGTGGCAGAGACTTGGGACTGTGAATCTTATCGCCTCATTCAGAAGTGGCAGTTCTATTGTTGGTTTGGAATAAGTAGATTCTACTTGTGTTTAAGAGTAGTATGCTTAACAATGCATAACTACTGTTGTGGTCTGAAGAATTTGCTAGTATCAGCAACTACTAGTAAATATATTATACAGAAGGATGACATGATCAACTTTTTGATTAAAGGATAATCCTTCTAGAAAATCTGAATCTTAGTAAAGCTTGTAAGCACACTAAGAAGGTTGGAGGTTGGTTTCAGACTATGGCTACATGATTTCTCAGCCATCCAGAGAGTCATGATAAGTGTGGAAGTGCAAGGGCATGAATCAGAGATGTCCTTACTATTCTAAGACTAGTTCAGGGTGCTTGAAGTTACCACCTCCGAGCTAGTGCTACTGGTTTCCACGCTACTGTTTTGATTGGACTTAACAAGGGGAGTCACTGAGTGTTGCACTTTCCCCAATTACAATATACATTGAAGGGAGACTTTGTATATGTATTGTTGGACTTAATCTGAAGATCAGAAGTCAGAAGAGGACGGTGGTATGCTGATGTTTATGTGTTATGATAATATGACATTGTGAACTTCTAAGTGAAGTCATGGATAATGTCTCAACATCAGGAGATTGAAGAATTGCTCTTATTATCTGTCTGGGTTTAGGAAGAAAATCTCAGAGATTCTTAAAAATATCATAAGTGGCAGTTTTGATACTTTTGGAGCAATTTGGAAGATTCAGATCTTATCAATAGTAACTTGGTCTGGCAAATCAGAAATGCTATTGTGGTAAAGACTTCACTAGCTCTAGCAACTACTAGTGAATGGAAGATCAGAAGAAGTAAATCAGATTAAGAAATCTGATATATTCAGCATATGTTCAAGGGGTTCTTTTACTACAAGAAATAGAAGTGGCATCTAAATTTTGTGTATTAAAACTAATCTGTGATGTCTTGTGAAGCATTTTGGAGTCTTCTGGTTTATTCCCTCCTTCCTTATTTTGCTGTCCGGAAGAAGGTAGAAAGTAATTGTGTTGGATCTCAGCAACACTTAAGAAAGCATGATTGATGGCCATGCTTAATGGTACTAGTCTCTTGCTACTAGTTGTTTAAAGTGTCCTTCTCTGTGCCTAACTGAGAGAAGTAAAAAGAAGGCTGCTGTTGTTAAAGAATGTAAGGTAATGTCTAAGTAAGTGTCATGACATTACCAACGACATTGCAACCTTGGGGAAATCAAGAAGAATACGTGGAAAATAACTTCACCACGTAATTGTAGCTATTCAGGAGCTATATTTGGTACTCTGTTTCCCAGAAGGAATAAATCTTCAGCCTTAAAAGTCGGTCAAAGGCTGATTTTATTCAGGAATTGCTTTGACCTAAACTTATGCATGTATTAGGACTGGTTCTTTTGGCAGAAACAAACAAATGCGTCTAAATTTCATGCACAGTCAGTCTGAAATATGCAACAACTTTAACAGGTATCCTTGACCAAGATTTTATATTGCCATCTTCTTGAACCTGTTATCTCCTTATATAACCTCCTGTCACACATTCTTTTCTCTCACAACCATCATGGGGTTTGTACGGATCTGGGAAAACTGTTCTTGGATCTGGTTTTGTGAGGGATTTCTTTGTCAATTTTTGGCCAAAAAGGGGGAGAAAGGAGTACTGTTTGACATTGTCCTCGTTGCAGCAGCTACTCAAAATTTTGATCACAAAGACTTGTCACAAATTCAGCAGAAATTCAAATGGCGTGAATTTCTTTGTGACTTGTGATCTGAGTTATGAACACAGTTGTGACCTGTGTTCTGAGTTACAAGGGAGATATTCTGGTCACTCCTTAAGGGTTCTCGGATGCCTCTGAAAGGATAGTTTATCTCCCACGGACCTCTTTCTCCACCACCAGTGACAAGAAATGGTTCGTGGTCTAAAAGGGAATGAGGTGCATCCTCTTCCTCCTGTGCTTCAAGAGGTCCTGGATGGTTAGTGTGGTTACAACCAAAGATGTCAAGACATCCTTCTGTGTGTATCCTGAACACTTTTATTTTCTATTGTTGTATTTGTTTTAGCCAAAATTTGCCAAAGGGGGAGATTGTAAGTGCCTTCGTTTAGGATTGGCTCATTTCTTGTAAAACAAATAGTAACAACAATAATGTAATGTAATGTACAATAGGAACATCCTGAAAATCCTATTGTAAATGCCTAAACATGGTGTGTTGATTTAAATCAACATCTGGAACAACATGTCTCAAGAGATGTCATAACATCATACCAGACATCAAGCTACTGAACTGTCAAGTCTGATGCAGTTCTGTTCCTGAAGTTATGCAGAATATTCTGCCAAATAGAATGCATAACAAGTAGCGAAAATTGAAGGCATATGTGGAGCCCTAGAAGATTCAATCAGAAGCTAAGGATAAGGAGAAAAGCTCGATTGAAGACCTAACTTGCAGCAGAAGTTTTCTGCTTACTTTATGCAGGTCGTTAAAGCTGCATTGCTGTCATATGAAGGCCCAAATCCAGTTGGGTAAAAAGGGTTATAAATAGAAGTATTGTAACCTAATTTAAGAGAGCCGTGTATTGACAAGATGTAATCATTAGGGCTAGTTTTGAACCACCCGGGCCGTGGGATGGTCACCATACTCCTTGAAACCTGTAGGTTAGAGGATGTATGCATTGTACTTGATTGAAGCTTTTAAGCATGATCAAGTTGTGTAATGGAAGTGTATCTTCTGAACAGTTTATGTACTGTAGAAAGTTATCACTGCGGTGATTGAGGGGGAGTGAGAGGGTTCTCATATCTAGGATTGGATCTTAGGTAAAAGTGTCATTGGGTAGTGATTAAGTGAGAAGGCTGTCAACGGGTGTGTTGGTTGTAGGGTCTTTGAATTGATACTACTAATAGTGAACTTTATCCCTGGCTTGGAAGCCTCCAGATGTAGGTTGGTTGAACCGAACTGGGTGAACAATTCTGTGTGTTATTTACTTTCTACATTGGTTATTTGTTTGATGTCACAGCATTCCTCATGACATCTATGTATATGATTAACCTTAACTATTCTGAACTTCAGTAAATCAGAACCTGCGTTTGTCAAAGGTGTTGCAGGTTCTGGTATGATAGTTCAGTGTCTGTTGTAGAATAGATATCAAAAGTACAGCCTACTCTACCTGTACAGCGCTTAATGTCAGATCAGATGTCTTAACATTCCATTAGACATCCTGAGTCTGTGACATACCAGGAATTTCATCCCTGGAGAAAATATTTCTGCAGGTGATGCTGAATCAGAGGCCACTGAAGGCCCTGAGGGAGGAATAATTAAGGCTACTGAAGGCCTTAGAGTCAAATTTGAGAAGATAAGGATTGTTGGTCCTAGTCTAAGAGTTAAAATGGTGGATTTGAACCAACCTCCACTAGAAATGGAAGAAGTCTAAAGATTCCTCAAGTTGGAAAGGGAAAAATGAGTTTTGGCTACCCTAAGGCCAATGAGACTCTGCGAGAATACCTCTGGAGGTGTCATCGAAGGAATTCATAGATGCTGATGTGTCCAAGGTGCATCATTGCTCTGAATCAAAGGGTTGTAGAGGCTTTTGAAAGAGCACATCACGCTATAACCCAGGGAAATTAGAGGCAGGAAAGCCAATTGATGAAAGTGTACCCAAAGCCAGGGGAAAGTCTGCTTGGTTTTTTGGTACATTGTTATAAATCTGAAACAAAATGTTTGTTATGTCCCAGGTGTGGGGCAGTGTATGATAAAGAGATGGCTGAAATTTTTGAAAGAGTTCCATTTACCCATGGATGGGACAAGCAAGGTAGCAACCACAACACATACATCTTCGACAAGAGGGGAGTCCCCAGAAGGCAAGATAGTCCTCACCTCAAAGCCAGGAGAGTCACGTTCAAACTTCCAACAGAAGTACCAACGGACAGATGGACGCAAGCAGGGGAAGGAAGAGGAAAGTGGGGGAGTTTCAACCAAGGAGTCAGAACTACGATGGCCTACAGAAAGCATTTTCAAACATCAAGGAGAGAGGCGTACAAGTTAGATAACTACAAAGGAAACAACCCAATGTCCAGATCCCAGTGGAGAAGGCACCAGATGATCAAAAAGGCTAAGAGAGAGTTAGCTCCGAAGGACTTAGGGGAGTCTAGTAGTAACAAGTTCCTTTCCAGCACTGGGAACTCAAACAAGCAACCTGTGCGTCAAAAGTTGTTTTCGTCAGAAGAGAAGGTCACAAGTGAGAAAGTTCAGAAGAACTTGACGAAAGAAGACGAAATGTCAATAGAAGATTTCGAATCTGACGGGGTTTCATCCTTTAATGTTAATTGTAATGTAGTATCAGTTTTACCTCAGGAATATAACCAGGAAACTAAAATAGAGGACCATGAAGAAGTTGATGAGGAGGAAATGGTGAAACATTAACCAGTTTGCTACTATGTGCTCAAAAATGGAGCTATCGAAGAACACAATTCTTTCTTCGAGAGACCTAACAAGGGTATGAAGGGGAATCTGAAGCCTTTATACATTAAGGCCAGGGTTGAACAAGTAGGCATAAACAAGGTTTTAGTGGATGGAGGAGCAGCTGATAATTTAATGCCACAATGCATGTTGAAAAAGATTAGAATGTTTGATACGGACGTAAAGCCACATAACATGGTCCTTTCGAATTATGAAGGGAAGATTGGACATACATTATGAGTAATACAGGTAGAATTTATAGTTGGTTCAATCACAAGAACAACTATGTTCATGGTGATCCTAGCAAAGGCAGACTACAACTTGTTGCTTGGCAAAGAATGGATACATGGGATAGGAGCGGTCCCTTCGACGATGCACCAAAGAATATCCATCTGGAGAGAAGATGGTATAGTAGAAAATATAGAAGCGGGCCAAAGTTACTATATGAATGAAGTGAATCAGATAGACAGGAGGAACTTCGATAGGAATCTGGCCAACATAAGGCCATGCTACCCAGCAGGAGAAGAATACTCACTAAGAAAAAATGCCCTATATTTATTAACTCTCCATCCAAATGGTTTCCAATGGGATAGAGAAATCATGGGAGAAACATATGGCATTGAGGGAATGTATAATATACGACCAACTGGCTGGGATGAAGATAGTGATTATGTCTGAATCATTATTCTTAGAAAAGATTTTGGCTTACTTGGCCGAGAATAAAAGAAAAGCGGCTCTCGAAGCTGAAATAACAAACATGGCTATCAAAGCCATAGATAGTATGTTGCACACTGTAGGACCTGGGGAACATTTTATCCCAAAACCTCTTGACGAACAAGTATCAGGCGAACAGTTAGAACGAAGACCGGATGCCATATACGATGAGGAGCCCTTGGGTTTCAAGAGAAATCCGTTGGAGTCAAGCGCAAAGATGTTGGCTCAAGACCCCCTTGAGGAAATAGATATTGAGGATGGAAGCGTGAAAAGAATCACGTACATCAGTGCTAAACTGGATCCCAAGTTGAAGACAAGGGTGATTGAATTGCTGAAAGAAAACAAAGATGGCTTCGCTTGGGATTATGACGAAATGCCTGGTTTAAAAAGAGATCTGGTCAAATTAAGATTTCCAATCAGTAAAGGCAATAAGCCTATCAAGCATACACCTAGAAGGTTCTCCCCAGATGTTCTTTCAAAAATTAAAAAAGAGGTCGAAAGACGTCTTCGTTGCAATTTCATCAGGACTACAAGGTATGTAGAATGGATTGCCAATATAGTTCCTGTTATTAAGAAAAATGGTTCATTAAGAGTATGCATAGATTTTCGTGACTTAAATGCAGCAACTCTTAAAGATGAGTATCCAATGCCTGTGGCAGAAATGCTAATAGATTCAGCTGCAGGATTTGAGTACCTTAGTATGCTTGATGGATACTCTGGATACAACCAAATTTTTATTGTTGAGGAAGATGTGTCCAAAACAGCTTTTCGTTGCCTTGGGGCAATAGGTACCTATGAATGGGTAGTGATTCCTTTTGGCCTAAAAAATGTTGGGGCAACCTACCAAAGGGAAATGAATTCAATATTTCATGATTATATATAAACTTTCATGCAGGTTTACATAGATGACATTGTGATAAAGTCTGTATCAGATGAAAGTCATTTGAATCATCTTCACCAATCATTCGAAAGGATGAGAAAACACGGCTTGAAGATGAATCCTCTTAAATGTGCATTCTTTGTGCAGGCTGGAGACTTCTTGGGATTTGTGGTTCACAAGAAGGGGATAAAAATCAACCAGAACAAGACAAAGGCTATCATGGAAGCAAAAGCGCCATCGGCTAAAAAGGAGTTACAATCAATCTTAGGGAAGATAAATTTCATGAGAAGGTTCATTTCCAACCTAAGTGGTCGAACTCAAGTCTTTTCCCCCCTCGTTCGTTTAAAACAAGGAAAGTTCGAATGGAACGAAGAGCATCAAGAAGCTTTTAGTAAGATCAAGCAATATCTTATGAATCCTCCCGTCTTGTCACCACCTTGTGGAAGGAATCCTATGAGATTATATATACCTGCCTCTGATGGTACTATTGGTATTATGTTAGCGCAAGAAGACGAAAATGGCGTCGAAAGAGCCATTTACTATCTAAGTAGAGTCTTAAATGATACAGAAACAAGATATACTGCTATAGAAAAGCTTTGTCTTTGTTTATATTTCTCTTGTACAAAACTTAAATATTATATAAAACTTGTTGATGTATATATTTCTTCACATTTTGATGTTATCAAACATATGTTGTCAAAGTCAATAATACACGGTCGAATTGGAAAATGGGCCTTAGCCCTTACTGAGTATTCTTTAGCCTTCATGCCTTTAAAAGCAATGAAGGGTCAAGTAGTCTCAGACTTTATTGTAGACCACGCAGTGGTCGAAAAACCTCAACATTATGTTGAGTTAAAACCCTGGAGATTGTTCTTCGACGGTTCTACCCACCAAAAGGGAAGTGGAGTTGGGATTCTAATAATTTCTCCTGATGGAATTCCAACAAAACTTAAGTATAGAATTGAAGGTCCCATCTGTTCAAACAATGGGGAAAAGTATGAGGCTTTGATTGCATGTGTGATGCGGTGGGAGAACTGACTTGAGGTTTTGCATTTGTGTTCGCAAATGTTTCGGTTTAGCAAGAGTCGCCACTGACTTTTATTTTATCCAAAAGGAAAGGTAAAAAAGCACAGGAAAGACCTTTGAGATTGTTTTTGGGTTCGGGGGGTAGATTATGAAAAGGGAAGGTGCTAGCACCCTTTTCATCCATGGTTTTCCATGGGCTCTTAGTTACTTGTTTTAGATCACTTGCTTTTGCTTTTAAATTGTTTGAAGTGGTGCTTTTGTGTGTGTTTTTGAAAGGATTTTGAAAAGAGGCCTTTGTTTAGGCAACCTTTGTAATGATTCTTGTTTGAATGTATACAAAGGTGTTTGTCTTTTGAAAAATGTTTCAATGTTTGAAAGTTTGTTTGGAAAATGTTTTGAAATTGTGTATGTGTTTTCGAAAATAGCAAGGATAGTTTGCAAATTGATCAAGTAACTAGGAGTTGTCTACCCTACTCAAAGATCTTTCCTACACATTCTTAACCCTTTGACATTGTTGTTTTACCATTGTATTTGGTAAAAAACCTTATCTTTGGATGTTAAACGGGACGAATGTGAGTCATCGTATGACCATGATAGTAATGGTGCCAAGTATGTTAGCAAGCTTTTTTGAGGGACTAGATCATTTTTGTATAGGCAACCAAGATAGCATCATCGAGGGACTATGATCTTTTTGTTTTGATTGATTTTGCCAAGATACCTAGCAAGCATACCATGGCCATTTTAAGGCAACAAAGTGGATGAAACCCTAGGGGGTGCTTGTGTGCATTGTGTTGTCATTTTTCATGCATTTTTGTCTTGTGTTTAGTCATGCTATTTGTTTTGATTTTGGTCTTTGCATACAAAATCCTAATCTTACTATCATGCATATAATACGATAAATTGCGTAAAAGTAAATCTAAGGCTATTACAACAATATTATGGGGAGGGGGTAACAAGTTTGAATAGGGGGTATTTTGCACAAAATAAAACCCTAAAACTATTATTACAACCAAATTGAAATATTGTACAAATAAATAAATAGACAATTATTTAAATATGCAAATAAATGTAAGTATGCAAAAAATGTTTTTGTAATTATTTATGTATGTAAAATAAATTTATTTATGCCTTAAAAATAAGAAAATAAAAATGATTATTTTTGGAAAGGGTGGAAACCCTAGTTTTGTTTTAAAAGAAAATGTATTCTAATATTATTTTATTTTATTCATGTACAAAGAAATAATAAAAATAATATATACAAAAATGTCAAAAAAATTAAATATTATATGAAAATATTAATTTAAGTGTATAAATAATAAAAATAAAAATATAGGATATTTTTATATTATTTACAAATTTATTTAAGAAAATATAAGTATATTAACCTAAATAACTATTTTTATGCCATAAAAAATAATAAAATAATAATAAAATAAAATGTAAAAATTAAGAAAATATTTTTTGGTTTTTTAATGTTCAAGAAAAAAAATAATAAAGTCAGAAAATATAAAAGAAATAAAAAAATATGAAAAATATAACAAATGGGCCAAGGGGGTGCAAATAACACAATGGAGGGTGCAAACAGCAAGGCAAGCCAGGCCCAGGCCCACGTTCACTTCATCCCTGTCCTTGAGACAGAAAAACACGCGCTTCTTGCTTTAAACTGTAACTCCTGCATACGTGCTTAAAAACAAAATCTTGCAACATGAAACTTGTAGTTTGTTTAGTCATGATTCCATTGATATAAAAAACTTGATCTAACTCTCAAAGACCAGAGAGAATTTCAGTGGCCCTAAATTCTAACCTAACTTTTTCAGCATGTTCAACATCTAAATTCTCCTAGCTCAGTTAATATAAATGGAAGCTATGCATATGTACAGTTCAAGCAACTTAAAGACTACATTTTTGCTTCACAAACCTAAGCCTAATGATGTCTAAATAAGGAGATAGAAAGTTGGAAATTACCTTGTTCAGTCAAGTTCGAATATGGCAATGTAGGAGTTATGAGTGAGGCCTGAAGTTCTTTTGAGCTTGCTTGAAGTTCCCTTGACCTTTCCCAATGCTCAGCTTGCTTTGAAATGGCTTGAATCTCCCTATAGAACTCAACCTGCAAACTCAGAAATTGAAAATGGTGAAGCTTGAAAATGAAGTTACAGTTGCTTGAGAAGGGTTTGGATAGTTCAGATGGGATGTGTGATACGGTGGGAGAACTGACTTGAGGTTTTGCGTTTGTATTCGCAAATGTTGCGGTTAGCAAGAGTCGCCACCGACTTTTTATTTTATCCTAAGGAAAGGTTAAAAAAGCACAGCAAAAACCTTTTGAGATGTTTTCTTGGGTTCGGGGAGTAGATTATAGAAAGGGAAGGTATTAGCACCCTTCCTATCCATGGTTATCCATGGGCTCTTAGTTACTTGCTTAGATCACTTGCCTTTTGTTTTCAATTGTTTTAAATGGTGCTTGAGTGTGTGGGTTTTGAAAATGTTTTTGAAAAGAGGCCAATGTGGTGGCAACCTTTGTAATGATCCATGTGGGGATGTATACAAAGATGTATGTCTTTTGAAAAAAGTTTTCATTTTGTTTTGAAAGTTTTGTTTTGAAAGTGTTGTGAGGTGTGATTTTAAAATTAGGCAAGTGTTTTGTTTTTGCAAGTTGATTCAAGTAACTAAGAGGTTATCTACTCCTAAATTTCTCAAAAGATCATTGCTATACTTTAACCCTTTTAACAAGTTTGCTCCACCATTGTATTTGGTGGGCAACCTTGTGTTAGGATGTGAGAGGGACAGGCGCGGGTCATCGTTTTAGACCATAATTGCAACGACGTTAAATGTCTTTGGGCAAATCCTCTAAGGGACTTGATCATTTGTTTTTGTTTGTTTTGAAAAGTTTTGTCGAGGGACTATGATCATTCAAATTGTTTGTTTTGCCCAAAGAAGTTTAACATGCAACATGGCCCTTTTATTTGAAGGCAACAAGTGGAATACCCTAGGGGGGTGCAAGTGTGATTTGTGTGTCCATTTTCATGCTTGTTTATCTTGTATTAGGTCAAACTACTTTTTATCGTTTTTCGCATACAAACCCTAATTCTAACATGTTATCATTAAAAAGCGATAAAGTGCGAAATTAAAATTACTAAGCTATTACAAAACCAAATATGGGAAGGGGGATACAAATGTCCAAATGGGGATATTGACAAGAATTTAAATCTAAATTATTACATCAATTGAATATTTGCAATTTAAATAATACATAATTAAATGGAAATTAAATAAATATATGAAATGCAAAAAAAGAAAGTTTTTTATGTGTATGAGAAAACATTATTTATGTAAAAGAAAAAGAAAAATAAAAATGTATTATTATTTTTTTGAGTATTTTGAACTTAGGGTAAAAACCCTAATTTTAAAGAAAAAGGTATTATTTTCTAATTTAATACAATTATTTAATTATTATGTACAAAAATAAAATAAAATGAAATGTATTGTGAAAAAGGTATTTTTATATCAAATATTAATAAAATAAAAAAAATCAAGTATTTTTGTATTTTTGTCTTAAATATATTAATAATCACATATATATATGTATATAACCCTAAATATGTATTATTCTAAAAATAAATATTTATTTAATATTTTAATAAATAAAATAAAAAAAGGTATTTTTTGTGTGAAATATTTTCAGAAAGTAAAGGAAAATAAAAGTGTATTTACATTATTTTTATATTTTTATTCTAATAATCATTTATATGTATTTATGTACAAATAGAGAAAATAAACAAATAAATATGCAATAAATGCAAAAAATGATGAAAAAAATATTTTTAATTTTTAAATGGCATGAGGAAAAATAAACAAAGTCAGCAAAAAAGGAAAAAGTCAAAAATGTCAAAAAAATGAGTAAATGGGCTCAGGGGGGTGTAAGCCTAAAAATGGGGTGTGAAAAGAAGATATATCCAGGCCCAGCCCAGACCACTTCTTCTTCAACCTTTGTACAGCCTTCTTCAAGCAAAAACACGCGTTTCTTATCTCTGGATTCCTGGACTTTCAAGCAAAACTCATAACATGAAAAGTGTATAGCATTAAGAGACGGTTTCAACCATATAAAGAACATGACCTATCTCTCTAAGATGAGGGAGAATTTCTCTCCCCCTCTTTTCTGACCTAGTTTTTCTACCATTTTCAGAGCTCAAATTCTCTCTACTCAGATAAAAGAAATGAAAACTAAAGCTATGTACATGTTCAGGGCTATGAGTAGGACCTTGTTTCTTCACAAACTTAAGACTAAAGATGCATAATAAGAGAGATACGAATTCAAACCTTTACCTGTGCAGCTGAACTTCTATGTGGAGAATGAGAGACTTTCAGTGCAATGTAAAGATTGGAAAAGCTTTCTTGAGGTCCAGGGATGCTTTTTCAATGCTTACTTTGTCTTGAACCTTCTTGTATCAAGCTGTAGAACTTCACCTGCAAGTCAAAGATGTGAAAATGGTGGAAGTGGTTAGAGCAACTACAGATCGTGCCTTAGCTTCTGGATAGTTTGCATAGGTTATAAGGAAGGTATAGGAACAGGTTTTGATCAAAATGCTCGAAGGGATTGAGAGATAGCACTCAATCTGCAGGGCCTGCTCTGTTTGAGCAGTTTTGTGGTGTTTCTGAGATGGAGGGTGTTTGAAAGGCAAAAGGCTCGTGCAAAAGCTTGGTTGGGTGATCTTGAATGTGTTTGATATCTTTTGTGTTGTGTTTGTAAGCTGAGATTCAAGTTGTCACAAGTTATGGACTTTTCTTCTTTTCTAAGCAACAAAAGCAAATTGGTGTTCTAGGTCAGTATAGGACCCCCTAATGTGCTGCATCAACACCTCTTGATCAGTGTGTTATGCCTATAATCTTGTGCTAAGCAGATCTTCTATGTACTTGTTTGATTTACCAATTGACATAAAGCAAACTTTTGTAAAAATGGAAAGTTCACTTTATCCAAAAATGGATCAATCTTGTGTATAATGCTTGAATTCATGGAACAACACTTAGACACAATGAACAAGCATTAAATTAAGGAGTGTAATGTGGTTTAAGGACCTGCAAAGTAGCACAAACTATGCTGAGTTCAAATTTGCCAAGTTTATGAACATGCTTTGATGAAGAACAAAAGTGAATTTTTGCCAACTTGTGAAATTCGAATCTCTCAAGTTATGAGGTTGTTTGATGAGTTCTTGGACATTTTGGAAAGCTTGGAATGTGTACTACAATCCATCTTTGAAATGCAAATCAAAATTCCAAGTGGAAGGGTATGAAAAGTGGCCTTGAAGTAGGGTAGAAAACCTTGTCAAAATAGGTCAAATTTCACTAAGTTAAAAGATGGTTTAGTGCCCTTATTCAAAAAATCATAACTTGAGATACAAGCTTCAAATGAGAAAACTTTGTGAATCAAAGTTGTAGATTATGCAACAAGCTACAACTTTCATGTTTTGACTTTTGTTTGAATCCAAATGGATCATGGTGAAAAGATGGGGTAAAGTTGGGAAAAAATTAGGGTTTTCCATAACTTAGAAAAATTCTAAGTTATGAAAAATTCCATTTTCTAACCCTAATTTGCATTTTGAGATTTCTTGGTGAATAAGTTTCATGATTTGGAATGTTTTGATGAAAAATGAATCTTGACTCTTGATTTTGACCAAAAAGTCAAAGTTTGACTTTTTAGTATACAGTCAAAATTGATCAATTGACTGAGAAATTCAACTGTCAATCTTGTGTACTTGGGATCTTTTGAGCTTGATGAACATGTCAAGATAATTCCATGGGGTCCTTGAGTCCATGTGGGAGCTTGGTTTGTCATTGGCTAGGTCAAACAGTCAAAAATTGCCTTTGTGCAGTCAAAACCCTAAAAATGACCATTTTGCCCTTTTGGTGATCTGATCAAATTTCTTGTGGAATTGTGATTCAAACTTGATCAAATGGTCCATGTGAGTTCATAATGTTGATGTGGATCAAATTTCATGAGGTTTGACTGTCAATTGGCCACAGTTGACTTTTTTTCAATACAGTTGATTTCTAGGTCAACTGTCCAATTGACTGGGCAAAACTTGGAATCAAGACTTGAAACTTGGTATAGGTAAACTTGGGAGTCCAATATGAAGCATGAAAGTCATCTTAGGCATTTTAGGTCAAAACATCCTAGGGTAAATACAAACCCTAATTTGAGTCCACAATGCAAGGAGAAGCCTTGAGCAGAGGAAACCCTAACTGTATCTTGATCTCCAAAGGTCTTGTGATGAGAAAATGTTGAGGAGATGGGAGGGCAAATTTTGGGGTACAACAGTTGCCCCTGTTCAATCTTCTTGGACCTGATGAGTTAGATTGGCAAGTTTGCCTTTCGTGACTCGAGGGTAAAAGGAGATTGGACACTAGAGTGCCCGGAAATTTGCACTCGCATGCTGGAGTCTCAACAACGTGGTGTCGGGAATGGGCTTATAGATGCCATTTGGAGAGATGGTGGATAGGGAGATGGGCTTATAGATGCCATCTGGAGACGTGACAGAACCTTGTCTGGAATGGGCTTATAGATGCCATTTGGAAGTGTCGATCGCATAAGAGATTCCTTAGCGAGAATTTGCGTATTTGAGAAAGACAGATGTTTTCCTGGCTTGTTACAGGTGTTTGATCTTCAGTCTCCTTATGCAGATATGCCCTGGCTAGATACAGGTATCGAATCTACAATCGGTTGCTCACAGATGTGCCCTGGCTGGATACAGGAGTCGAATCTGGAAATAGTCGTCAATAGATATGCCCTGGCTGGATACAGGAGTCGAATCTTTGAACTCTGCAGACGTGCCCTGGCTAGATGCAGGAATCGAGTCTGGAAATGTGGTCAACAGATATGCCCTGGCTGGATACAGGAATCGAATCTGGAGCTGTTGTAGTTGATAGATGTGCCCTGGCTGGATACAGGAATCGAATCTGGAGCTGTTGTAGTTGATAGATGTGCCCTGGCTGGATACAGGAATCGAATCTTTGAATTCTGCAGACGTGCCCTGGCTAGATACAGGAATCGAGTCTGGAAATGTGGTCAACAGATATGCCCTGGCTGGATACAGGAATCGAATCTGGAGCTCTTTAGACGTGCCCTGGCTAGATACAGGAATCGAGTCTAGAAACTGATCACTCTCAGATGTGCCCTGGCTAGATACAGGTATCGAATCTGGAATTGTGACAGTTGAAGGTAGTTGCTTTTGAGATTGTCTTTTTCCTGAAAAGGCAAAGACGTAAGTTGTATGCAATGTCATGATGTATGATATGCATGATGTCATGATGTTTAATATGAGATGTTGTATGCGTTTCACCATGTATGTAAGCAAGATGTATGAAAATGTGAAATGTTTATGAGTGTAATTTCATCTTAGGAAAATAAATCCTTGACGAACGGCCGGGAAGCTGCTCTGTGGAAGAGATACTTGGCCGAAGTTTTGATGAGAGGCCTGTTGAGGACTTTAATGACGGATTCCGCTGAGGATAATGATGATAAACTCCACTGAGGAACTCCGAATATGAACTCTGCTTGGGAATGCTAAGGATAGACTCCGCTGGGGATTGAAGGAACTTTGCCGAGAGCGGTCCTCCGTGGCCTTTAGCTGAGGATAACCCAGTTATAAGTCCTTGTGAGGAAATAACTCTAAATAAAACTCGGGCGAGACGTCCGTGCTTCGCCGGGGATAAGCTTGCAGGATCTACTGGGGATGAGCTTTAAGACCTGTCGGGGAATGTTGGGCTTCTTCAGGATCGACGGGGAATCGACTCCTGCTTGGGGAAAGTATTGCTGAACCTTGTTTTACTCTGCAGGGAGTTAAGATGATTTGGCCACATTTTTTAGTTGAACCTACCTTGGTGCCTTGGCGGACAAAACAACTAGACTGCATTAGACAACTCCACATTGCCCCTGTCTTTGATGTCACCTGTAATTAATCTCTTGTTTTATATGCAAATATTTATGAATAAGCAATTTAATGTCAAATGCATATATCAAAAATGAACATTGGACGTTCTTCGCATGACAAAACAGAAAAAAGGGAAAACAAATGGTAATTTGTATGGACAAGTGAATTTGTATTGATTTAAACTTTGCCTGTGAATAGGCGTTTTTTGTACAAGAGACTGACATCCTAGTAAGAGGACATCGCCAAATAGTATAGAGTTTACATTTTGAAAAAGAAAACAAAACAGCTATGTGAACAATCCCACTGGGTTCCAACTCTGCTATTGCCTTCATGTCTTCGAACGTCTCATCGCTTTGCTGCTTAGTTGAAGATGAAGCCGATTGGTCAGTGCCGAAATCTGGAGCCAGATAGTTGATGCCGAATTCCGGATGCGAAGTGATCCAATGAGACATAGTGTTACGCTTTTATCCCTAACTTTTGCCTGGACCGCCCTTTCGGGTTTTCAGTCCACCGGGATACCCTTTTTTGCCCAAGCCGCCCTTTCAGGTTTTCGACTTGCCGGGTGTACAGATTTTTTTCATTTCATCCCTTATTTTTGCCCGAACCCTTTTGGTTCGCCGGGAAGCCCTTGTTTTTGCCTAGGTATGTCAACCTAGCGGGTCTTTTATTTATGCGTAGTATTTTTTCACTATGTCTGCATTGGCGGGGTGAGGAAGGTCGTCACCGTCCATGGTGGTTAGGATCATGGCTCCTCCTGAGAACACACGCTTAACCACAAATGGCCCTTCGTAAGTAGGGGTCCATTTGCCCCGGGGATCACTTTGAGGAAGGATGATGCGTTTGATTACCAGGTCCCCGACTTGATACTCTTGCGGTCTGACTTTCTTGTTAAATGCCCTGATCATCCGTTTCTGATACGTTTGACCATGACAGATAGCAGTGAGCCTCTTTTCGTCAATCAGATTTAATTGATCAAGTCGAGTTTGGATCCAATCATCTTCATTCAAGTCTGCATCCTTCATTATCCGGAGAGAGGGTATCTGGATCTCGATTGGCAAGACTGCCTCCATGCCATAGACCAAGGAGAAAGGAGTTGCCCCGGTTGATGTCCTTGCTGAGGTGCGGTACCCATGAAGAGCGAACGGTAACATCTCGTGCCAATCTTTATAGGTCACTGTCATCTTCTGCACAATTTTCTTGATATTTTTATTGGCTGCCTCTACAGCCCCATTCATCTTCGGCCGGTAGGGAGAAGAATTGTGGTGCTGTATCCTGAATTGTTCACAGAGTTCAGTGATCATTTTGTTATTGAGATTGGTACCGTTGTCCGTAATGATTCTTTCCGGGACGCCGTACCGACATATCAGATTATGCCGGATGAAACGCGCCACGACGCTCTTGGTTACTGTTGCGTAGGAAGCTGCCTCAACCCACTTCGTGAAGTAATCAATCGCCACCAAGATGAAGCGATGCCCATTGGATGCCGTCGGTCGGATCTCACCGATCATATCGATGCCCCACATTGCGAAAGGCCAAGGTGCCGTCAGGACATTCAAAGGAACCGGAGGGATATGCACCTTGTCAGCATAGATCTGGCATTTATGACAAGTTCGGGAGTGCTGATAACAATCGGCTTCCATTGTGGACCAGAAATATCCTGCCCGAAGGATTTTCTTAGCCATGGTGTGTCCACTGGAATGTGTTCCAAATGTACCTTCATGCAGTTCCATCATGATTTTCTCAGCTTCAGCCTTATCCACACAACGCAGCAGAGTCGAATCATGATTCCGTTTGTAGAGAATGCCGTTGCTGAGGAAGAATTTTGCAGCAAACCTCCTCATGAACTTCTTATCATTGACAGATGCACCCTCAGGGTATTCCTGAACCTCCAAGTACCTCTTTACCTCATGATACCAGGGTTTTTCAGTCACCTTCTCAGCTTCAAGCTCACAGCAGTATGCCGGTTCATCCAACTTCCAGATTATGATTCGGGGAGCCTCGTTGTCCCATTTAACTTTGAACATTGAAGACATCGTGGCTAGTGCGTCCGCTAGCTGATTTTCCTCTCTGGGGAAATGCTCAAAAGTTATCTCTTCAAAGTGGGGGAGCAAGGTCGACACATACTCTTTGTAAGGAATAAGATTCGGGTGTTTCGTATCCCACTCGCCCTTGATCTGATTGATCACGAGAGCGGAATCTCCGAAGACACTTAGAAACTTGATCCTCAAATCGATTGCAGCTTGTAAACCCATGATACATGCCTCATATTCTGCCATGTTGTTGGTGCAGCTGAAACATAATCGGGCGGTGAGTGGAGTATGAGTCCCCTTGGGAGATATGATTACAGCGCCGACGCCGTTACCCAAAGCATTGGAGGCTCCGTCAAAATGCATAGACCATCGGGATCCTTCCTCAGGTCCTTCATCCGGTCCAGGTACTTCACAGTCAGTTACCACCATGATGTCTTCGTCCGGAAAATCAAAGTTCAATGATTGGTAATCGTCCACAGGTTGGTGTGCCAAATGATCAGCCAGTACACTTCCCTTAATTGCTTTCTGAGTTGTATACTGGATGTCATATTCTGTTAAGATCATTTGCCATCTCGCTATTCTCCCAGACAGAGCGGGCTTTTCAAATATGTATTTGATGGGATCCATCTTTGAAATCAATAAAGTAGTGTGAGTCAGCATATACTGTCTCAGCCGGCGAGCAGCCCATACAAGAGCGCAACAAGTTTTCTCAAGCAGTGAGTAACGAGACTCACAGTCGGTAAACTTTTTGCTCAAGTAATAAATAGCGTGCTCTTTTCGGCCAGACTCGTCATGCTGCCCCAGCACACACCCCATTGAATTATCGAGTACCGTCAAGTATAGTATCAGAGGTCTTCCTTCCACTGGTGGCATAAGAATAGGTGGCTCTTGGAGATATTCCTTTATTCTTTCAAAGGCGGCCTGACATTCATCATTCCAGCGTACCACTTGATCTTTCTTCAGTAATTTGAAGATTGGCTCACAAGTAGCAGTTAGATGTGAGATGAATCGGGCAATGTAATTCAGTCGTCCTAGGAAACCTCTGACTTCTTTCTCTGTTTTTGGAGTCGGCATCTCTTGTATGGCTTTTACCTTGGCAGGATCCACCTGAATACCTTTATCACTTACAATGAAACCTAACAATTTTCCGGATCTTACCCCAAAGGTGCATTTGTTGGGATTCAACCTCAGCTTGTATAACTTGAGTCGATCAAACAACTTCTTCAGATGGTCAAGGTGCTCCTCCTCAGTTTGAGACCTTGCAATCATGTCATCTACATATACCTCAATTTCATGATGGATCATATCATGAAATAAAGCAACCATGGCACGTTGATAGGTTGCCCCGGCATTCTTTAATCCGAATGGCATGACCTTATAACAGAAGGTACCCCACTGAGTCACGAAGGTAGTCTTCTCCATATCCTCTGGAGCCATCTTGATCTGATTATACCCTGAAAAACCATCCATGAAGGAGAACACCTTGTGTTGAGCTGTATTGTCAACAAGGACATCAATGTGAGGTAGGGGGAAGTCATCCTTGGGGCTGGCCCTGTTCAGATCCCTGTAGTCGACACACATTCTGACTTTACCGTCCTTCTTCGGTACTGGCACAACATTGGCAACCCACTGAGGGTAAGAAGTTACTGCAAGGAAACCCGCATCAAACTGTTTCATCACCTCGGCTTTAATCTTCTCAGACATCTCTGGACGCATCCGTCGAACTTTTTGCTTTACTGGAGGGCAATCTTCCTTGGTTGGCAGATGGTGAACTACAATGTCGGCGTCCAAACCAGGCATATCCTCATAGGACCAAGCAAAAATCTCCATGTAGTCTTGTAGCATCTGGATCAATCGTTGCTTCACGCTGAGCTCTAGACTGGCACCAATCTTGACCTCTTTCCTTTCTGTCTCAGTACCCAGGTTAATTGTCTCCACAGGCTCTTCATGTGGTTGAATAGCCCTCTCTTCCTGGAGTAGCAGTCTTGCGAGTTCACCAGGCACTTCGCAATCATCTTCACCTTCGTCTTCGGCCAAGTTGATCGGATTTTCGAAATCATAACTGGCGGTAGCAGAGCTGTTACCAGTGAGATCCAGAGTGGATTGAAACCTGTATAAGTGAGTGTGTGTAAATATAGCTGTTTTGCAATATGTATAACACAGAAAGAAAAAGAGCACAAGATTTGAAATGCAACAAACGTCCAATGTTTTGATTGATGATATATGAAAATGTCATACAAAAAGCCCTCACAAATGGAGCTACGATGCCCCGGGTAGGACACCGAGCCAACAGAGTTTTAACATATTGTTTGTTACAAATTTGGAAATCAAAAGAAATCAATTACTGCGTGATAAATGTGATAGGGGTAAAATCCTTTGCTGTCCAGTTGCTCGGTCCGTTGCTGGCAGTCGGGTAGATCCAACTATCAAACTCAGCTTCCTCCACATCTTCCTCAATAGCGTTCACCCTTGAGCTGGAAATAAACACCGGAGCCTTTCCAATCTTCTCTTTGCGCACTGCCTTCTGAGCCTCTGCAGTAAAGCCTAGCCCAAACTTGTCGTTCTTCTGAGTGAAATCAGGAAGCTGACCCCAGTGTGCACAATTGCCCTTCTGAACCACAGCCCGGGCATCCCTTAGGGAAGCCATCTTCAAGGAATCATTCTCTTCGGCCATTGTCTCTGCAGCTGCTGAAATTGGATGTACCTCCTCGAAATGTTGGAAGGGGGTTTCAATGAACTCTCCGTCCATCTCGATGTACCTGAAGGAATTCAAATGGCTCACCATATACTCCTCTTCTCCTTGCACAGTGACGATCTTCCCTCTGACGGGATATTTCAACTTCTGGTGCAAGGTGGAGGTCACAGCCCCAGCTTTATGGATCCAAGGTCGACCCAACAGACAAGAATACGACGGACGTATATCCATCACGTAAAAGGTAGAGTCAAACACTTGAGAGCCCACACGGATAGGGATGTTAACCTCTCCATGAACCATCCTCTTTGAACCATCGAAAGCCCTGACGATGATATTGCTGGGTTTCAACTCCAGGCCTTCATAATCCAGACGATCTAAAGCCTTTTTCGGAAGAACATTCAAGGAAGAACCAGTGTCCACCAATACATGTGCCAGAGTAGTGCCCCTGCATTCAATAGAGACATGCAGGGCGTCGTTGTGGTCTCTCCCTTTTGCGGTCAGGTCAGCATCTGAAAAACCCAAGTCGTTGTCCGCTGTCAGATTCGCTATGCAGTCAGTGAACTGGACTGCAGACGTCTCTTGCGGCACATGGGCCGTCTTGAGAAATGAGATTAAGGCCTTAGCATGGGCCTCGGAGCATAGCAATAAGGAGAGCAGGGAGATCTTGGAGGGTGTATGCCCCAATTGCTCGACAACATTAAAATCACTTTTCTTTATTATTTTCAGAATCTCCTCCATTTCTTGTCGGGAGGCCTCAGCAGTTATGGGTATCGGCGCCTCCATCCGGGCAGGCTCTTCTTCGATCCCTTTGCCCCGAGCATTTGATGACTCGGCAGTAGGGGACACAATTTGATCAGCAACAGGGCTAGGTAAATTTGCAGGTTTTATGAGGAGGGGTTTTCGAATAGCGGGCGGTGCAATGTCAGGCGAGAAGAGCCTGCCACTACGGGTGACCTTAGCTGGACCAGTGATATCGCAGATACTGGCACTAGCGTCGGATTCTTGCTTGATTCCATTTACATACACGTCTGCCCCATAATGCCAGGGGACAGCTTTATCAGACACGTAGGAGAGGGGCCCTGGAACAGTAATGATCACAGGCGCAACTGTCAAGATTTGAATAGGCTTCTTCGGGGGAGCCTTGATTGGATTTTTGAAAATGGTAATCACTGAAACTTCTTTCATCGGAACCAATTGAACAGCAGTCTTTTTGAATAGAATCTCCTTGCTATCCATTAGGCCTTGGATGCCTAACCTCAGCAGGGGACAATCAGATAGGGAAATAGCACAGAATGGGCAACCTTCACCGCAACCCGGAAATAAACCGGCCTGCAGTAGGTTCTTCTTAACAGTCTTCAGAGGGGTAACAACTTCATCTATCGAAACAGCATACACTTCTTCCTCAATGGCATTTACCCTATGCTGGGGTATAGGAGCCGTTACAACATTCGGTCTTTCCGGCGCTTCAAACTGAATTTCCTTTGCGTCGATCAGATCTTGCACTTTGTTTCTTAAGGCCCAGCAATCATCAGTAGTGTGCCCGGGACTATCAGAATGATAAGCACACCGGGCATTCGGGTTGCATTTAGGAGACGCAGTGTTGACGACCTTAGGAGCTTCTTTGAGGGTCACCAGGTTGGTGGATAACAGTTGGGGTAAAATTTGAGATAATGTCATACTTAGTCGGGTATACTGCCTCTTGGGCCTTTCGCTTCTTTGTTGATTATACTGCTGAGGAGCAGCAACAGGTTTGGAGATGACCAAAGCATTGACGGCTTGGCGACTTTCGGGCTTGACCTGTCTTCTAGGACCATAGACGGCGCTTGCTTCTTTCTTAAATGGCCTCTTCTCAACACTTGTAGAGGCAGCCTTCTGTATCTTGCCTGACCTGATGCCAGCTTCAATTCTTTCTCCTGTTAATATCAAATCTGTAAATCCAGCGGAGGAGTTACCAACCAAATGATTGAAAAACGGACCAGACAAAGTCCCAAGGAACATATCAACCAGCTCTCGATCAGTCAATGGAGGCTGCACCCTGCCAGCCAAATCTCTCCATTTTTGAGCGTACTCTTTGAACCCTTCACCCGTTCCTAGGGACATACCCTGAAGTTGGGTACGCGTAGGAGCGAGATCAGAATTGTATTGGTATTGTCTGTAGAATGCGGTTGCCAAATCTTCCCAGTGTCGGATGCTAGTTCCATCTAATTGGTAGAACCATTCAAGCTGAGACCCCGAGAGGCTGTCTTGGAAGAAGTGAATCCAGAGATTCTTATCCGCCGTGTAAGGTTGGATTTTCCTTACGTACGACCTTAGATGCAGCTTTGGGCAGGAGACCCCATCATACTTAGCGAAGGCAGGCGCCTTAAACTTGTGTGGAATGACTACCCCAGAAGATAACCCCAAATCTCCGAAATCCAGTCCTGGCACATTCTGAATTTCCATGGCGCTCAAGCGGTCCTCCAACTGCTTGTATCTGTCAGCAGCAGGTGGGTATTGTTCGTCGTTATAGTCCGTCTCGTTGTCGGAGACTGCGGGACTAGGAGCTCCTCCCCCTTGGGGACTATTTTTCTCAGCAGAAGAAGTGGTTGGATCAGCTTCATTGTGGAGTGTGTTCCCAAATCGGCGTCCGGTGTTGAACAATGCAGTCCTCTTTTTCTTCTTCTTCTTTAGGAGTAGAGTCTTCAACTCTTGCTGACCTTGGGCTAGGCTTAGGACCATCTCTTGAAACTGTGCACTTTGGGCCTGAAGGGCCTTGATTGCTTGCTCACTGGAGGACTCTGGATTCATGATGACTGTGCAAACAAACAGCGAAGAAGATTAGGCAACCTGTGAAATAGGGTACCTGCTATGCATATGGTGTAATGGAATGCGTATGTTTTATGTTTTCAAAGACAAACAAGATTCAACTTTGTAGACAAAAAAGGGAAACACACTTCATTAGATTAAAATTTTTCAATTGTTCAACAATTTGCCCTTAGGCATTACAGGAATGAAAAATACGGAAAAGGAAATAAAACTACAAAAGGAAATAATCAAAGCTCATCAATGCTCCCATGGCCTCCTCCTCTCAGTGCTGATGTAGTTGTTCAGGACACATTCTTCCTCCAATTGCTTAGTCAGCCTTTGGATCTTCCTTTCCTGCTCGTTGAACTTCTCCCGATAGAAATCCCGTTCTTCCTTTAGTTGTGCCCAAGATCTCTTCATTGTATCAAAATCAGTGGGTATCTGAGGAGGGAGGACAGTTGGAGGAACCCCATCTTCATTGGGAGATTCCAGGATGATTGGTCTGACGGCTTCGTATGGCATACCCAACTTCTGAGCACGGATGCGGACCCATTTGCAATAGGGTTCCAATGGCAGAGAAGTCTTTGGTCCTAACTCATGTGGGTCAGCTTTGTGAATTCTGTCCCAAGCTCTAATGAATCCCTGGCGTAGTTTGTCACTGTCTGCCTGAAACTCAAAATGGAAGTGAGGAACCAGCATCTCATGAGGCCCATCTCCTCTGGCTCTTCCAAACTGACGGAGAGCTAAACACGGATTGTAAGAGATTCCTCCTTGGATACCAATCAACGGGACATTAGGGTATTCTCCGCAACGGTCGATAACAGCTACCTCATCCAAACCTCTGAGAGTCCAAGTGATATCCTTATCTGTGAGAGACATTAACCTCCGAGCCCAACCTTTTCCTTCTTCATTCTTCAGCACGGACTTAGGAAGGTGCGAAATAAACCACCTTACTAGCAAAGGAGCACAACACCACGGAGTCCCCCGTTTTCGAGCAGTACGAGCATAGAGTTGTTGTAGAATGTCACCCAAGAGAGTGGGTACCGGATTCCGAGACATGAAGATTCTTATGACATGGATACTGATAAAGGTGTCAGGGTTGGGAAACAATACCAGACCATAGATCAAAAGAGCCAGAATATCCTCATATGCCTTGAAGTCCAAGTCATTCCAGAAATCATTAGCCTTGCCAACCAAAAATTTGACCAAGAAGCCCTTGATCCCATTTCTAGTTTCCCAATTGGACAACACCTCTTCTTTGGTCAAGGGGAGAATTGCAGCAATCTCTTCAGGCCTAGGAGTCTTTTCCAAACCAGTGAAAGGAGTTTGTTCCAAGACAGGAATCCCAAGCAAATAAGATAATTCTTCCAGGGTAGGAGCCAGCTGGAAGTCTTGAAAGGTGAAACAGTGATGCAGAGAGTCATAAAACTGGGTCAGAACACTTATCAATTGTTGGTCCCATTTTGCAGTGATCAAGCCAAGGAGGGAACCATGTCTGTTGATGAAGGAGGTAGTGTTTGGAATCCTTTCAACCAGATCTTTGAGTAAAACTGGTGGTTGAACAAAGTTGAGCCGGACATTATTTCTATGCACGGGCATCATAATGTCCTACAAAACAGAGCAAAGGTGAAACCTTTTTGTCTTTGAAATGGGTTAGCCTTTTACACAGGATGCATGCAATGGTATGATGGAATGATGCTATGATGAAACACACCACAAATATTCACATAGACAGATAAGGCACACAAGTCACACAAGATACCCTTAGGTTTCAGGCCAGCATGAGTTTCAGGTATTACCCTCTTTTGGTTTCGTTGGTTAAAACCTGTCCTATCAAAAGTAACCGGGTTCTAGAGGATCTCAAATCATTGGCTACCCTCAATCGGTCATAACTCCAGCATCGCAATCTTTTCTCGCGGCCAGAACCATCTCGAGAGTTTAGCCTCAATGAGTGTAGCATACTGCTACTGTCCTAATAGCCAAGTTGGTCAATTTAGGGTTCTAAGGTTGGTTGGCGTTTAATGACTCCTTAGAAGACCTATATTCTCCCCGTTACAACACAAGGGATATAGGTACAGACTAAGATGCCACACCAACGTAGCCACTGCTTCACCCATGTCGGTCTACGCCGGACAGGTCCCTCACAGATTATGCTACCTAAAAAGGGTATTTCCCAGATCCGGGTTAGGATCTATGAACTCCGATGCAAAGCCCACAAATATAAAAGCAAACAAAGCAAGCAATTGAAAACAAAAGTGATCTAAGCCCTAAGGTTACTCCACTTTTAAAAGTATTCCCCAGCAGAGTCGCCAGTTCTGTGATACGGTGGGAGAACTGACTTGAGGTTTTGCGTTTGTATTCGCAAATGTTGCGGTTAGCAAGAGTCGCCACCGACTTTTTATTTTATCCTAAGGAAAGGTTAAAAAAGCACAGCAAAAACCTTTTGAGATGTTTTCTTGGGTTCGGGGAGTAGATTATAGAAAGGGAAGGTATTAGCACCCTTCCTATCCATGGTTATCCATGGGCTCTTAGTTACTTGCTTAGATCACTTGCCTTTTGTTTTCAATTGTTTTAAATGGTGCTTGAGTGTGTGGGTTTTGAAAATGTTTTTGAAAAGAGGCCAATGTGGTGGCAACCTTTGTAATGATCCATGTGGGGATGTATACAAAGATGTATGTCTTTTGAAAAAAGTTTTCATTTTGTTTTGAAAGTTTTGTTTTGAAAGTGTTGTGAGGTGTGATTTTTAAATTAGGCAAGTGTTTTGTTTTTGCAAGTTGATTCAAGTAACTAAGAGGTTATCTACTCCTAAATTTCTCAAAAGATCATTGCTATACTTTAACCCTTTTAACAAGTTTGCTCCACCATTGTATTTGGTGGGCAACCTTGTGTTAGGATGTGAGAGGGACAGGCGCGGGTCATCGTTTTAGACCATAATTGCAACGACGTTAAATGTCTTTGGGCAAATTCTCTAAGGGACTTGATCATTTGTTTTTGTTTGTTTTGAAAAGTTTTGTCGAGGGACTATGATCATTCAAATTGTTTGTTTTGCCCAAAGAAGTTTAACATGCAACATGGCCCTTTTATTTGAAGGCAACAAGTGGAATACCCTAGGGGGGTGCAAGTGTGATTTGTGTGTCCATTTTCATGCTTGTTTATCTTGTATTAGGTCAAACTACTTTTTATCGTTTTTCGCATACAAACCCTAATTCTAACATGTTATCATTAAAAAGCGATAAAGTGCGAAATTAAAATTACTAAGCTATTACAAAACCAAATATGGGAAGGGGGATACAAATGTCCAAATGGGGATATTGACAAGAATTTAAATCTAAATTATTACATCAATTGAATATTTGTAATTTAAATAATACATAATTAAATGGAAATTAAATAAATATATGAAATGCAAAAAAAGAAAGTTTTTTATGTGTATGAGAAAACATTATTTATGTAAAAGAAAAAGAAAAATAAAAATGTATTATTATTTTTTTGAGTATTTTGAACTTAGGGTAAAAACCCTAATTTTAAAGAAAAAGGTATTATTTTCTAATTTAATACAATTATTTAATTATTATGTACAAAAATAAAATAAAATGAAATGTATTGTGAAAAAGGTATTTTTATATCAAATATTAATAAAATAAAAAAAATCAAGTATTTTTGTATTTTTGTCTTAAATATATTAATAATCACATATATATATGTATATAACCCTAAATATGTATTATTCTAAAAATAAATATTTATTTAATATTTTAATAAATAAAATAAAAAAAGGTATTTTTTGTGTGAAATATTTTCAGAAAGTAAAGGAAAATAAAAGTGTATTTACATTATTTTTATATTTTTATTCTAATAATCATTTATATGTATTTATGTACAAATAGAGAAAATAAACAAATAAATATGCAATAAATGCAAAAAATGATGAAAAAAATATTTTTAATTTTTAAATGGCATGAGGAAAAATAAACAAAGTCAGCAAAAAAGGAAAAAGTCAAAAATGTCAAAAAAATGAGTAAATGGGCTCAGGGGGTGTAAGCCTAAAAATGGGGTGTGAAAAGAAGATATATCCAGGCCCAGCCCAGACCACTTCTTCTTCAACCTTTGTACAGCCTTCTTCAAGCAAAAACACGCGTTTCTTATCTCTGGATTCCTGGACTTTCAAGCAAAACTCATAACATGAAAAGTGTAGAGCATTAAGAGACGGTTTCAACCATATAAAGAACATGACCTATCTCTCTAAGATGAGGGAGAATTTCTCTCCCCCTCTTTTCTGACCTAGTTTTTCTACCATTTTCAGAGCTCAAATTCTCTCTACTCAGATAAAAGAAATGAAAACTAAAGCTATGTACATGTTCAGGGCTATGAGTAGGACCTTGTTTCTTCACAAACTTAAGACTAAAGATGCATAATAAGAGAGATACGAATTCAAACCTTTACCTGTGCAGCTGAACTTCTATGTGGAGAATGAGAGACTTTCAGTGCAATGTAAAGATTGGAAAAGCTTTCTTGAGGTCCAGGGATGCTTTTTCAATGCTTACTTTGTCTTGAACCTTCTTGTATCAAGCTGTAGAACTTCACCTGCAAGTCAAAGATGTGAAAATGGTGGAAGTGGTTAGAGCAACTACAGATCGTGCCTTAGCTTCTGGATAGTTTGCATAGGTTATAAGGAAGGTATAGGAACAAGTTTTGATCAAAATGCTCGAAGGGATTGAGAGATAGCACTCAATCTGCAGGGCCTGCTCTGTTTGAGCAGTTTTGTGGTGTTTCTGAGATGGAGGGTGTTTGAAAGGCAAAAGGCTCGTGCAAAAGCTTGGTTGGGTGATCTTGAATGTGTTTGATATCTTTTGTGTTGTGTTTGTAAGCTGAGATTCAAGTTGTCACAAGTTATGGACTTTTCTTCTTTTCTAAGCAACAAAAGCAAATTGGTGTTCTAGGTCAGTATAGGACCCCCTAATGTGCTGCATCAACACCTCTTGATCAGTGTGTTATGCCCATAATCTTGTGCTAAGCAGATCTTCTATGTACTTGTTTGATTTACCAATTGACATAAAGCAAACTTTTGTAAAAATGGAAAGTTCACTTTATCCAAAAATGGATCAATCTTGTGTATAATGCTTGAATTCATGGAACAACACTTAGACACAATGAACAAGCATTAAATTAAGGAGTGTAATGTGGTTTAAGGACCTGCAAAGTAGCACAAACTATGCTGAGTTCAAATTTGCCAAGTTTATGAACATGCTTTGATGAAGAACAAAAGTGAATTTTTGCCAACTTGTGAAATTCGAATCTCTCAAGTTATGAGGTTGTTTGATGAGTTCTTGGACATTTTGGAAAGCTTGGAATGTGTACTACAATCCATCTTTGAAATGCAAATCAAAATTCCAAGTGGAAGGGTATGAAAAGTGGCCTTGAAGTAGGGTAGAAAACCTTGTCAAAATAGGTCAAATTTCACTAAGTTAAAAGATGGTTTAGTGCCCTTATTCAAAAAATCATAACTTGAGATACAAGCTTCAAATGAGAAAACTTTGTGAATCAAAGTTGTAGATTATGCAACAAGCTACAACTTTCATGTTTTGACTTTTGTTTGAATCCAAATGGATCATGGTGAAAAGATGGGGTAAAGTTGGGAAAAAATTAGGGTTTTCCATAACTTAGAAAAATTCTAAGTTATGAAAAATTCCATTTTCTAACCCTAATTTGCATTTTGAGATTTCTTGGTGAATAAGTTTCATGATTTGGAATGTTTTGATGAAAAATGAATCTTGACTCTTGATTTTGACCAAAAAGTCAAAGTTTGACTTTTCAGTATACAGTCAAAATTGATCAATTGACTGGGAAATTCAACTGTCAATCTTGTGTACTTGGGATCTTTTGAGCTTGATGAACATGTTAAGATAATTACATGGGGTCCTTGAGTCCATGTGGGAGCTTGGTTTGTCATTGGCTAGGTCAAACAGTCAAAAATTGCCTTTGTGCAGTCAAAACCCTAAAAATGACCATTTTGCCCTTTTGGTGATCTGATCAAATTTCTTGTGGAATTGTGATTCAAACTTGATCAAATGGTCCATGTGAGTTCATAATGTTGATGTGGATCAAATTTCATGAGGTTTGACTGTCAATTGGCCACAGTTGACTTTTTTTCAATACAGCTGATTTCTAGGTCAACTGTCCAATTGACTGGGCAAAACTTGGAATCAAGACTTGAAACTTGGTATAGGTAAACTTGGGAGTCCAATATGAAGCATGAAAGTCATCTTAGGCATTTTAGGTCAAAACATCCTAGGGTAAATACAAACCCTAATTTGAGTCCACAGTGCAAGGAGAAGCCTTGAGCAGAGGAAACCCTAACTGTATCTTGATCTCCAAAGGTCTTGTGATGAGAAAATGTTGAGGAGATGGGAGGGCAAATTTTGGGGTACAACAGGATGTATGGAATGTGTCTGAAGTGGTTCAAGACAAAACGCACGAGGCAATTTGGTTTTGGCTTGAGTTTTGCAGAGCTTGCCCTGTTTTGGGAAGAAATGGGGTTTTTGGTGTATTTGGGTGTTTGAGATACTATGAGCTCGTGTTTTAGGCTTGGTATAATGTGCTGAACTTGTTTGAAAATGTTACAAGGCTTGGTTTTAACAGATGCACAAGTTATGGACTTTTTGCAAGCTTACTTGCTTTTGAAGCAAAAGTGAGTTGACAAAGGCAAAGGCTTGTACAAGCTAGCTCAGGGTCTGCACATAGTTGGTACACTTTTCCTGATATTTGTGGAGTTGGTTTGCAGCAAAAGCTTTGGTCCATGGCTCAAGATAAACAAAGTTTGTAAAAGCTAACTTTATCAAAGTAGCAATGTTAACTTTTTGACATTTTTGGATTAAACCCTTGTACAAAGTTTCAAAGATCAAAACAATGCCATTAACCATTGTATTTGAATTCAATTTTGGAGTGTAAAAAGGATTAGAACCTGTAATTCAAGTACAAGCATGGTTCAAACTGATTTGCAAGTTGTAACATGGTGCAAAATCCCTTGGACAAAAGTGATAATTTGCCATTTTCAAACTTTCGATTCTCCCTAACCATAAATGATCTTGGAGAGTTCTTGGAAATTTTGGAAAGCTTGTAACATGCTCTACAATCCATATTTGAAATTCATTTTGAAATTCCACTTGGAACTAGGTGAAAAGTTGCCATGAAGATAGGTCAAAGTCCTGCCTAAACTAGGGCAAAATTTCACTAAGTTAAAAGTTTCATGGACCCTTATTCATAAAATCATAACTTGAGATCCAAGCATCTTTTGGGAAAACTTTGTGAATCAAAGTTGTAGATTGTTTGGAGGACTGAAACTTTCATGTTGGAAGTTTTCCTTGAATCCAATTTCATCATGGTGAAAAAATTTGGAAAAGTTGGGAAAAAATAAGAAATTTTCATAACTTAGAAAATTTCTAAGTTATGAAAATTTTCCATTTTAAACCCTAATTTCCAAAATTAGGTTTCTTGGTGAACAAGTTTCATGTTTTGACACATCTTGATTAAAAATGACCCTTGGCACTTGATTTTGACCAAAAAGTCAAAGTTTGACTTTTCAGTGTACAGTTGATTTTTGATCAGTTGACTGGAAAATTCATCTGTCAATCCAATGCAATTGAGATATTTCTAACCCTGTGATTAGGTCAAGATGATGCAATTTAGTCCCTGAATCCATTCTTGAACCCAATTTTCCATTGGCTAGGTTAAAAATCAGAAATTGCCCTTCTACAATCAAAACCCTAAAAATGACCATTTTCCGTTTTGAAGATCTGATCAAATTTCTTGAGGAGTTGTGGTCCAAACTTGATCAAATGGTTCATATGAGTCTATAATGTTGATGTGGATAAAAAATTATGGGGTTTGACTGTAAATTGACCACAATTGACTTTTTCCCCAATACAGCTGATTTTTAGGTCAACTGTCCAATTGACTGGGCAAAAATGTGATTCAAAGCTTGAAACTTGGTATGGGCAATCTTATAAGTCCAACATGAAGTATGAAAGTCACATTAGGCATTGGAAATCCAAAAATCCTTGTGCAAACTCAAACCCTAATTTGAGGTCATCAGTGCAAGGAGATGTCTTGAGCTGAGCAAACCCTAATCTGGTCTGGAGTTCAAGAAGCCTTTGTGAGGAGAATCTTGATAAAATGAGAGGGAAAATTTTGGGGTACAACAACTGCCCCTGTTCAATCTTCTTGAACCTGAAGAGTTAGATTGGCGAATTTTGCCATTCGTGACTCGAAGGTAAAAGATGATTGGGCACTAGAGTGCCCGTAAATTTGCACTCGTCAGAATGTAGTTAAGGGAATGGGCCTAAAGATGTCATTTGGAGAGGTGACATAATCTTGTCGGAGATGGGATTGTAGATGCCATCAGGAATGTTTGTTGAATTGAATGTTTTAAGTTAGGAGAATAAGTATCAGAATGGTATCCGTGTCTGGAACGTATCTGAACTGTATCTAGAGACTGAATCTGTATGAGCAATGGAATAGCGTCCATGTCTGGAGCGTATCCGAGCTGTAACTGTATTTTATTCTTGAATGAATAACATAATGACTTTCATGTCTGGAGTGTACCTGTATTGTATCTGAATCTGAAATCTGAATAAGCGACAGAATGACATCCGTGTTTGGAGCAACTCTGGGCTGGGGATAAAGTCAGAATGAGTGACAGATTGGCAACCGTGTCTAGAGCGTATCTGGATTGTATGTCGAATAGGCGACATAATGACTTCCATGTTTTGGAGTGTATCTGAGCTGGGGAAAATCAGAATGAGTGACAGAATGGCAACTGTGTCTAAAGCGTATCTGGATTGTATCATGAATAAGTAACAGAATGACTTCCATGTCTAGAGCATCTGAACTTGAAATTTATAGTTGAATCTGAATGAGAAATAGATTGGCTTCCGTGTCTGGAGTGTATCTAATTTGTAACTGATCATTGAAGTCTGAATGAGTAACAGAATGACTTCCGTGTCTGGAATGTATCTGTACTGTATCTTGACTTTGAATTATGAACGAGTAATAGAATGACTTCTGTATCTAGAGTGTATCCATATTGTATCTGAATAAGAGATTTGAATGAGTAACAGAATGACTTCCGTGTCTGGAGTGTATCCGTACTGTATCTGAAATCTTTGAATATTTGTTAAAGATAGCTTTTAATCTTATCCTGAAAAGGGAAAAATGTTAGCTGAAACACAAAGTTATGTTGCATGAAATGTATGATGCAATGAAATGTGTTTCATCAATGTTTATGATATATGAGTGTAATGTATGCACATGTAAGCTGATTAACTGTATTGTTGAGGAAAATAAATCCTTAATAGCTAGGGATAATGAAATCTTTGACTGCAGCCGGGGAAAATAAATCCTTGACCGCTACTGGAGATTCAAAATCTTTGATTGCCGAGGATGAGAAATCCTTGGTGACTGTTGGGGATGATAAAATCTTTGACTGCTGCCGGGGAAAATAAATCCTTGACCGCTGCTGGAGATTAAAAAATCCTTGATAACTTCTGTGGGGATGTGAGAATCCTTCACGAATTTCCTGGGGATATAGGGATCCTTCAAGTCTTTGGAGTTGGAATATGATAATCATTTTGTTGTGCAAATAATGCCAAGTGTTGCTTGAGAAACCTGCTTGGGGAATCCAGAGAACTTTGAAGACTTCTACTGGGGGTTGAATAATGGGAATCTTTACTCGGCTGGGGAATAGGGGAAACTCTAGCGATCTCTACCGGGGATTAAACAAAGGAAAACCTTGATCTGCTGGAGAATAAGGAAGACTCTGATGGCTTCTGCGGGGAATTAAGAATGAGAATCTTCAACCTGTTGAGGAGTGGTGAATGAGAATCTTCGATCGGCAGGGGATTAAAAATTATGACAAATTCATGTTGGGATTAATGAAGACTCTGGCAACTTAACTGGGGAATCAAGAATGAGAATCTTCAATCTTCTAGAGGAATTTGAATCCTTGGGGAGTTCATGCTGGGGAGTTAAGAATGAGAATCTTCGATCTGTAGGGGAGTAAAAACTTTGTGGGGAAGAAGGCTTACTGCTGGAGAGTAAGTGAAAACTCTGGGGGAGTAGCTATACTGCTGGAGAGATCAGGAGTTTGGTGTTGTATGCCAATCTACTGGGGAATTATCCTTGTTTGGGGATAAGACAAAAGTTAATTGTTATCTGGTTAATTCTCAGACTTTAAGATAACTTGCTGGGAAATTTTGGGAAAACTGGAGGGTTCCCGCTGGGGATTGATAGTTGGAAATTTGACTTGACTGGGGAAGAAGGTTTCATCTCCGCTGAGGGTCTGTAGTTCAAAGTTTTTGCTCCGCTGTGGATTGGGAGTTTGAAAACTTAACTCTGATGCGAATTAAAGGTTTGAAAACATAACTCCGCCGGGGATTGGGAGTTTGAAGTTTTGACTCTGGCGGGGATTTTGAAATTTAATTCCGCTGGGGATATGTATTTCAAGGTTTTAGCTCCGCTGGGGATTTTGATGATGTAGTGTAGGGGATTTCTCCTGGAATAGCCTAAAGACGTTTTCCTATACTTTCAACCTGTCAGTAATTGTTCTTTCCCATTTCGTTTATTTGTAAACAGTGATTATATTCAAATGCATATGCTCATTAATAAATCATTGGAAGTTTTCAAATAAAACACAAGTGTAAAAAAGGAAAATACAAATAGTTTTTTGCACTTTGAAGTATCTTTGTATTAACTTTGTGTAAGTATTTTGTATAAAGGTGACATACATCCTAGTAAGTGAACGTTGTCATAAAAATGAGAAAAATTTATACAAAGAAAGATGGCTATGTGTAAAAAATTCCATGGGGTTCCCATTCTGCTATAGCCTTCGTAACTCTGAATATCTTGTCCACTTGTTGCTTCGTCCGAAGATGATTGGATTGATCAGAAGCCCGGAGCTTGTCTGTGAAGAGATTGTCCTTAAAGTGATCTGACGAGACATAGTCATACGCTTTAATTCCCTAACTTTTGCCTGGACCGCCCTTTCGGGTTTTCGATCCACTGGGAAACCCTTTTTTTGCCCAAGTCGCCCTTTCGGGTTTTCAACTTGCCGGGTGTACAGCTTTTTTTAATTTATTTATCCCTAATTTTTGCCTGAACCGCCCTTTCAGGTTTTCGATTCACCGGGATGCCCTCTTTTCCCAAGTCGCCCTTTCGGGTTTTCAACTTGTCGGGTCATTTATGCGTAGTATCTTTTGACTATGTCTGCGTTCGCAGAGTGCGGCAGGCCATCACCGTCCATGGTTGTTAAAATCATTGCCCCACCAGAAAAGATGTTTTTGATCACAAATGGTCCTTCGTAAGTAGGAGTCCATTTTCCCCTGGGATCACTTTGCGGCAAGATGATCCGCTTGATTATAAGATCCCCGACTTGATATACCTGGCGTCTGACTTTCTTGTTGAAAGCCTTGATCATCCGTTTTTGATACGTCTGACCGTGGCAAACAGTAGTAAGTTGCTTCTCGTCAATTAAGTTAAGTTGATCAAGCCGGGTCTGAATCCAATCGTCTTCACTCAAACCAGCATCTTTCATGATTCTCAAGGAGGGAATCTGAACCTCGATAGGTAAAACAGCTTCCATGCCGTATACCAAAGAATAGGGTGTTGCCCCAGTTGAAGTGCGTGCCGTGGTACGGTACCCGTGAAGAGCAAACGGTAGCATTTCATGCCAGTCCTTGTAGGTGACCACCATCTTTTGTATGATCTTCTTGATGTTTTTGTTCGCAGCTTCGACATCACCGTTCATCTTTGGCCGATAGGGAGATGAATTGTGATGTTGAATCTGGAACTGCTTACACAAGGCGGTGATCATAGTATTATTCAGGTTTGTACCGTTATCAGTGATAATCCTTTCGGGGATACCATACCGGCAAATAAGGTTCTGCTTGATGAAGAGGGCAACAACATTCTTTGTGATGGATGCGAAGGAAGCTGCTTCGACCCACTTGGTGAAGTAATCAATGGCCACTAGAATGAAGCGGTGTCCATTGGATGTTGTAGGCTTGATCTCTCCAATCATGTCGATTCCCCACATAGCGAATGGCTAAGGAGCTGTTAAGACATTGAGAGGAACTGGAGGTATATATACCTTGTTCGAAGAGATTTGATATTTGTGACAAGTCCTGGAATGTTGATAGCAGTCAGCTTCCATGGTAGACCAGTAATAGCCTGCCCATAGAATCTTCTTAGCCATCGTATGTCCGCTAGAGTGAGTGCCAAAGGTACCATTATGCAGTTCAGCCATGATCTGTTCAGCCTCAATCTTGTCCACACAATGGAGCAGAATCCAATCATGATTGCGCTTGTATAGGATACCATAGCTCAAGAAGAACTTAGCCGAGAACCTCCTTAAGACCTTTTTATCATTGACTGAAGCTCCTTCAGGATATTCCAGAGCCTCGAGATACCTTTTGACTTCATGAAACCAAGGTCGGTCCACTACTTCTTCGTTATTAATCTCGTGACAATGTGCAGGTTCGTCCATCCGTTCAATGGTGATTTAGGGAGCCTTATTATCCCAGTTAAGTTCAAACATGGATGACATTGTAGCTAGAGCATCTGCTAGCTGATTTTCTTCTCGCGGGAAGTGCTCGAAGGTAATCTGCTCGAAATGTGGTAACAATGTCAAGACATGTTCTTTGTAAGGGATGAGGTTTGGATTCTTAGTATCCCACTCTCCTTTGATCTGACTGATGACCAAAGCTGAGTCCCCAAATACAATCAAAGATTTGATTCCCAAGTCTACTGCCGCCTTGAGTCCAAAGATGCAAGCTTCATACTCGGCCATGTTGTTGGTGCAGCTGAAGCAAAGTCTAGAAGTGAAAGGTGTATGGCAACCTTGTCGAGAAATAAGTACCGCGCCGATACCGTTGCCAAGTGCGTTGGAGGCACCATCAAAGTACAGGGTCCATCGGGATCCTTGTTCAGGTCCGTCATATGGTCTGAAATCTTCAATGTTGTCCAATGTCATGATGTCTTTGTCGGGGAAGTCAAACCTCATGGATTGGTAATCTTCGACAGCTTGATGGGCCAGATGATTGGCTAGCACACTTCCCTTTATAGCTTTTTGGGTCGTGTACTATATATCATATTTCGTTAGGATCATCTGCCATCTTGCTACTCTTCCAGATAGTGCAGGCTTCTCAAAGATGTACTTGATTGGATCCATCTTAGATATCAGCAAAGTGGTATGAGTCAACATATAATGCCTTAGCCGGCGAGCAGCCCATACGAAAGCGCAACAAGTTTTCTCGAGCAGTGAGTATCGGGTCTCATAGTCGGTAAACTTTTTGCTAAGGTAATAAATGGCATGCTCTTTTCGGCCAGACTCGTCATGTTGGCCCAGTACGCACCCCATTGAATTTTCTAAGGCAGTCAGATACATGATTAGCGGTCGTCCTTCGACGGGTGGCATCAAGATAGAAGGTTCTAGCAAATAATCCTTGATTTTATCGAAATCAATTTGACAATCATCATTCCATTTAACCACCTGAGCTTTCTTCAACGGCTTAAAGATTGGTTCACAGGTAGATGTTAGGTGAGAAATGAACCTAGCAATGTAGTTTAGGCGTCCCAAGAAACCTCTGACCTCCTTCTCAGTGCGAGGAGCGGGCATTTCTTGTATAGATTTTACTTTGGCAGGATCAACCTCGATGCCTTTATTGCTGACAATGAATCACAAGAGTTTACCGGACCTGACTCCGAAAGTGCACTTGTTAGGGTTCAGTCTGAGCTTGTACTCCTTCAACCTGATAAACAGCTTTTGCAAGTGGTCAAGATGTTCTTCTTCCGTTTGTGATCGGGCTATCATGTCATCTACGTAAGTCTCTATCTCATGATGTATCATATCATGAAACAAAGCTACCATGGCGCGTTGATAGGTTGCCCCGACATTCTTCAGTCCGAATGGCATCACTTTGTAGCAGAACGTACCCCACTGTGTAACAAAAGTAGTTTTCTCCATGTCTTCAGGTGCCATTTTGATCTGGTTGTACCCTGAAAATCCATCCATGAAATAAAATACCTTGTGCTGAGATGTATTGTCAACCAAGATGTCAATGTGCGGAAGTGGAAAGTCATCTTTAGGGCTAGCCCTGTTTAAGTCTCTATAATCCATGCACATTCTGACTTTCCCGTCCTTCTTAGGCACAGGCATAATTTTAGCAACCCATTGTGGATAGGAAGTAACAACAAGAAATCCAACATTGAACTGCTTCATAACTTCGGCCTTGATCTTTTCTGACATGTCGGGCCTCATGTTGCGGACTTTTTTTTTAACTGGTGGACAATCTTCTCTTGTGGGTAGACGGTGAACCACAATATCTGTATCGAGTTCCGACATGTCTTCATATGACCAGGCGAAGACCTTAACATATTCATGTAACAGCTGAATTAGGCGCTCTTTGACACTTGGCTCTAGGTTGGCACCCACTCTAACTTCTTTCCAGTCTTCCTTAGTACCCAAGTTGATTGTCTCTAACAACTCCTCATGAGGTAGAATAGCCCTTTCTTCCTGTTGTAGCAGCCTAGCCAATTCTCCCGGCACTTCACAGTCTTCATCACCTTCGTATTCGGCATGGTAGACCAGATCTTCAGAGTCACTGAAGGCCATAGCAGAATTGTTACCCATGGAATCCGGAATGGAAGGGTACCTGCAGTTGTGAGTGTGGATGTGTGTAAGGGATAGCCACCTTTAAACAAATAAAATGTAAAATAAAGACAATGAACACAAAAGTTTATATGTGAAAACGTCCATGATTCATTAAAATGACATATAAAGATGAAAAATTAAGCCCTTACAAATGGACCTATGTGCCTCGGGTAAGGCACAAGGTTAAAAGTGTACGAATTGTTTGAGAATTATTACAAACCAATAGAAATGTTTGAAAGATAAATTACTAATTCATGAAAGTAATGGGAACAAAGTCTTTTGCTTCCCAATTGCACAGTCCTCCATCCACAGTAGGGAAAATCCAGTCTTCCAAGTTGATCTCCTCTTCACTATCCTCTAGAGCATTGACTCCATGATGGGTGATCTTCACAGGTGGCCCTCCAGCCCGGGAGCGGCGCACAGCCTTCTGACTAGCCGAAGTGAAACCCAAGCCGAATTTGTCTGCCTTGAAAGGAAAGTCGGGAAGTTTCCCCCAGATTGTGCTTCCTCCTTCTTCAATCACAGCCTTAGCATCTTTGAGAGATGACATCCGAGGCGGAGGTTCGGTAATCATGGGTACAAAAGCCACTGTCTTGGTTGCCGCAATCTCCTGAGCTACTTCCTCAAAATGCTGAAAGGGGGTTTCGATGAATTCACCATCCAATTCTACATAGCAGAAAGAATTTAGATGGCTTATCATGTATTCCTCTTCACCGTGAACAGTTATAATTTTCCCCTGGACAGGGTACTTGAGCTTTTGATGCAGAATGGAGGTAACAACTCCAGTATGCTGAATCCAAGGTCTTCCCAACAAGCAAAAGTAGGAGGGACGGATATCCATCACGTAGAATATAGAGTTGAAAATTTCAGTTCCCACTTTAATCGGGATGTCCACCTCCCCGTGGACCATCCTCTTAGAACTATCAAAGGCTCTGACAATGATGTTGCTGGGTTTCAAGATTAGGCCTTCACAATCCAACCTATCCAAGGCCTTCTTCGGCAAGACATTCAGCGAAGAACCAGTGTCTACCAGTACGTGCGCTAGAGTAGTCCCTCTGCATTCCACCGAGACATGCAAAGCGTCATTATGTTTTCTCCCTTTTGATGTTAAATCGGCATCGGAGAACCCTAGACCATTGTCAACTGTTAAGCTAGCTACACATTCCTGGAACTGATCTGCGGAAGTTTCCTGTGGCACGTGGGCCGTCTTCAAAAATCTTATCAAAGCTTTAGCATGAGCCTCTGAACAAAGCAGCAAGGCCAACATAGAGACTTTTGAAGGGGTTTGCCCCAGTTGTTCCACAACATCATAATCGCTTTTCTTGATTATTTTCAAAATATCTTCCATTTCTTTTTGAGTGGTTTCAGGGATGATCAACGACTGAGCCCTCGTCCTGACGGGCTCTTCTTGGATTCCTTTCCCTCTATCATCAGCAGTAGCAGAGGGTACAACCACAGGATTTACAACTTCTTTAATAATTGGAGTTCTCGCAGATATGTTGACCGGTGCAGGAGTAACCTTAGGAGTAGCTGAGGGTCCGAAGATTGCCTTTGGAGGGGCAATTTCCTGAGAGAAAATTCTTCCACTACGGGTGATTTTGCTTGTTCCGGCAATGTTTCCAATGTCAGAAGTCTCTTCACCAGAACTCTCTTCAGTTGATTCAATTTGTTTAATACCGTGGTAAAAGATCTCTCCCTCATAGTTCCACGGTATTGATTTTTCAGACTTGCACGGGACGGGCCCCGACATGGTTATCTTCAAAGGTACAATCTTCGGATTGGATGTAATCTTAACAGGTGTTTTGGAGACCTTGGAAATATTGGCGGATATGGTAATTATCGAAACATCATTGACAGGAGTCGGTGTAACAGGAGTCTTTTCAAAAAGGATTTCTTGGTTATCCATTAGGTGCTGGATGCCTAACTTCAACAACGGACAGTCGGTTGGTAAGGATGAACAAAGGCAACAATCTTCTTTACAACCTGGGAAAATCCCAGTCTTCAGTAAATTCAACTTGATTATCGGTAGCGGAGTTATCAAATCATCAAGAGTAGCAATAAATAGATCCTCTTCAACAGCATGGGCATTGTGGCCATGCTTTGGCATTGGAGCAGAGATTACATTCGGCTTTTCAGGGGCGTCGAATTCAACTTATTTAGCATCTATTAAATCCTGAATCTTATTCTTGAGGGCCCAACAATTGTTGATGTTGTGCCCTATACTCCCTGAATGATAAGCACACTTGGCATTTGAATGGTAGTAAGGAGAAGCTGTATTCGGATTCTTCGGGGCCTCTTTAAAAATGGCAAGGTTTAATTTCAAGAGATGGGGAAGGACCTGAGCAGAAGTCATGTTTATCTGAGTGAATTGTCGTACAGGCCTTTCCACCCTTGCTTGGTTGGTTCTGGGTTAATTATTTCTGGGTTGATCAGCTGCAGACTTCTGAATCATTACGCCCCCCACCGCTAGCCGGTGCTCAACTCTTCCTTGACCTCTTTGGGAGTAGACAGCTGAGACTTCTTTCTTTGCTGGAAAAGTCTTTTTGATGGCAGCGGAAGCAGATGCATCCTTTTGAATTTTCCCGCTCTTTATGTCGGCTTCAACTCTCTCACCAGTTAGAATCAACTCGGTGAACTCCGCTGAAAAACTTCCTATCAGGTGATTAAAGAAAGGACCTGACAGAGTCCCCAAGAACATATCAACTAGCTCTCTTTCAAATAAAGGTGGCTGCACCCATCCTGCCAAGTCTCTCCATTTCTGGGCATACTCCTTGAAGCCTTCATTTGAGACCATGTCCATACTCTGTAATTGAGTATGGGTTGGTGCTAAGTCCGTATTATATTAATATTGTCTGTAGAAGGCGGCCTCCAAATCCTCCCAATTATGCACATCAGACCTCTCCAACTGGTAAAACCAATCCAGCTGCATCCCCGATAAACTGTCCTAGAAGAAAAGTACCCACATGTCTTTGTCAGAAGAATATGGTTAAATTTTCCTGACATAAGATCGTAGGTTCATCTTGGGACAAGACAACCCATCGTACTTAGCAAACAAAGGTACTTTGAATTTAGGAGGGATCACAATTCCAGAAACCAACCCTAACTCTTCGAAGTCTAGCCCAGGAACTCTTTGTATCTCCATGGCAGTTAGACGCTCTTCCAGGTTCTTGTATTTGTCATCTGCAGGAGGGTACTGCTGTTCAGAATAGTCTTCATCCTCTTCTTCTTCTTCTTCTTCCTCAGACTCAGATGGCACTGCAGCTCCCTTTCCTTTTCCTACCCCTTCATCAGATGTTGAGGGGAAATCAAGGACCCTTCTGGCTTGACCTTCAAATCTTCTACCCAAGGTAGCCACACCAACTCTCTTCTTTTTCTTTTTCTCCTTTTCCTTTTCAAGTAGAGTCTTGAGCTCCTCCTGACCCTTAGCCAAGGTCATGAGTAGCTGTTGGAACTGCGAATTCTGTGCTTGCAAGTCTTTAACCGTCTGCTTAATATCCATCTTGCTGAAATAAATAGCAGAGAGATAAGGAAACCTGGTGTGAAGACCTGTTTATGCATATGATGAATGATATGTATTCATGTAATGCATTCAAGGATTCAGAAATTCAAATTTGTTGTAAATAAAAAAGAACATACGTCATATTAATAAGATAGAATTTGTTAGTACATCAATGCCCCATGGGAAAAATAATACAAAATTCTAATGTAAAAAGACGTTGCACATCCTCTTTGGTGAAATGTAGCTGTTGAGAGTCTGCTCTTCGTGAAGTTGAAGAGTAAGTTCTAAAACCTTCTTCTCACTTGCGTAGAATTGGGCTTCAAAAGTATCGCGCTCTCCCTTGAGTTGTATCCAACTCCTTTGTAAATCTTCAAGTGATGTTGGCATGTCAGGATGTAGGAGGGTGTATGGAACCTCTCCTTCCGTAACAGGCTCTATAATCACAGGAAGCATGTAGGGGTAAGCCATCATAAGACTTTGGGCGTGGGTTCGTACCCACTTGAGGTAATGCTCAAGGGGGGTGGAATTCTTGTGTCCCAAGGTCTTACTGTCCACCTTGTTAGGCATCCTCCAAGCTCGGATAAACCTTTGTCAAAGTCCTTGATCGTCGTTGTCGAAGTCAAAAACCAAGTCTGGAATCAGCATGTCATGTGGGCCAACCCTTCGGGCATATCCAAACTGCCTCAGAGCCAAGCAAGGGTTGTAGGTAATGCCTCCCCTAATGCCAAGTAGTGGGACATTAGGGAATTCCCCATAACGGTCAATGATGATAACATTCTCTTTTGATCGAGAACACCAATGGATATCTGAATGTGTAAGGGTCATCAACCGTTGTGACCACCACAAGCCTTGCTCATTCTTCAAGACTGATTAGGGAAGATGAGAAATAAACCATATTTCCAGTAGAGGAGTGCAACATATGATAACACCTCTTTTCCTCATTGTTCGAGTGTGAAAAGAGTGGAGGATATCCCCAAGAAATGTAGGCACCGAGTTGCGAGCCATGAAAATTTTGATAGCACTGACATCTATAAGTTGGTCAGGGTTTGGGAACAAGACCAACCCATAGATGAGAAGAGCTACAATCTCCTCAAAAGCTTACAGGTCTAGAGAATTCCAGCACTCTTGAGCTTTCTCAAATAGAAACTTTGACAAGAAACCATTGACACCACTTCTGGTTTCCCAATGACTTGTGACATCAGATGGTTGCAGGTGTAGAGCTTGAGCAACATCTTCAGGCTTTGGATCTCTTTCCGTACCGTTGAAAGGTAGTCGATGGAGAATAGGAATCCTCAGGAGTTGAGAAAATTCCTCCAAAGTAGGCACCAGCTGGTAATCAGGAAATGTAAAGCAATGGTGTAGGGGGTCAAAGAACTGGAAGAGAACTTTCACCATATCCTCCTTATTGTTGGTGTTGACTAAGTTGAGAAGACGACCATGCCTCTCGGTGAATGGATAATTCTCAGGAATCCTTGAAGCTAGCTCCTTGGGTTGAGGAGGAATTCTCACAAGGTTGACTTGAATTGTTTTCCTGCGAAGTGAATCCATTACCTATAAAACAGGAACAAAGATGAAGATCCAAAATCCTTGAAATGGTTAGTGGGTGCATATGATGCTTCATGATGCTCATGATGTTATGCATAAGTATATATGTACAAATAAATCACACAAGTTCCTAGTTTCAGGCTTGCATGGGGTTTCATAGGTAAGTACCCTCTTGAAGTTTAGTTGGCTCAACCTGTCCTAGAAATAGTAACCGAGTTCTAAGGAGCTCAATATCACTGGATTGTTTTCTGTGTTCATTATTTCAGTTTAGCCACTTTATTGGCGATCGAAATATTCTAAGAAAACAACCCTCAATGAGTGTAGTATCAAGTATCTACCAACTTCGGACTGCACCAAAGTCGGTCATCTCACTACCCCTAAAAAGGCCAAGTTGGTCAAGTAAAGGTTCTAAAAGTCCATTAGTGCTTCATGACATCACTCAGCGGCCCCGTATTCTATTTGATTGACTCAAAGGCTACCGGTACCCACAAATATGTCGCACTAATATAGCTATTGCTTAGACCATGTCGGTATACCCCGCACAGTTTCCATAATGTATTGCTATTTACCTATGAATGTTTCCCAAATCCGGGTAGAGGATTCAAACCCAAACAATAGAACCAAAGTGTAAAGCATACAAGTCAAACAAAATAAGCATGTAAAGGTGATCTAAATCCTAAGGTAACCCCACTTTTTATATTATATCCCCATCAGAGTTGCCAGTTCTGTGATGCGGTGGGAGAACTGAATTGAGGTTTTGCGTTTGTGTTCGCAAATGTTTCGGTATAGCAAGAGTCGCCACCGACTTTTATTTTATCCAAAAGGAAAGGTAAAAAAGCATAGGAAAGACCTTTGAGATTTTTTTTGGGTTCGAGGGGTAGATTATGAAAAGGAAAGGTGCTAGCACCCTTTTCATCCATGGTTTTCCATGGGCTCTTAGTTACTTGTTTTAGATCACTTGCTTTTGCTTTTCAATTGTTTGAAGTGGTGCTTTTGTGTGTGTTTTTGAATGTATTTTGAAAAGAGGCCTTTGTTTATGCAACCTTTGTAATGATTCTTGTTTGAATGTATACAAAGGTGTTTGTCTTTTGAAAAATCTTTCAATGTTTGAAAGTTTGTTTGGAAAATGTTTTGAAATTATGTATGTGTTTTTGAAAATAGCAAGGATGGTTTGCAAATTGATCAAGTAACTAGGAGTTGTCTACCCTACTCAAATATCTTTCCTACACATTCTTAACCCTTTGACATTGTTGTTTTACCATTGTATTTGGTAGAAAACCTTATCTTTGGATGTTAAACGGGACGGGCGTGAGTCATCGTATGACCATGATAACAATGGTGCCAAGTATCTTAGCAAGCTTTTTTGAGGACCTAGATCATTTTTGTATAGGCAACCAAGATAGTGTCATCGAGGGACTATGATCTTTTTGTTTTGATTGATTTTGCCAAGATACCTAGCATGCATACCATGGTCATTTTAAGGAAACAAAGTGGATGAAACCCTAGGGGGTGCTTGTGTGCATTGTGTTTAGTCATGCTATTTATTTTGATTTTGGTCTTTGCATACAAAACCCTAATCTTACTATCATGCATATAATACGATAAATTGCGTAAAAGTAAATCTAAGGCTATTACTACAATATTATGGGGAGGGGGTACAAGTTTGAATAGGGGGTATTTTGCACAAAATAAAACCCTAAAACTATTATTACAACCAAATTGAAATATTGTACAAATAAATAAATAGACAATTATTTAAATATGCAAATAAATGTAAGTATGCAAAAAATAATTTTGTAATTATTTGTGTATGTAAAATAAATTTATTTATGCCTTAAAAATAAGAAAATAAAAATGATTATTTTTGGAAAGGGTGGAAACCCTAGTTTTGTTTTAAAAGAAAATATATTCTAATATTTTTTTATTTCATTTATGTACAAAGAAATAATAAGAATAATATATACAAAAATGTTTAAAAAAATTAAATATTATATGAAAATATTAATTTAAGTGTATAAATAATAAAAATAAAAATATAGGATATTTTTATATTATTTACAAATTTATTTAAGAAAATATAAGTATATTAACCTAAATAACTATTTTTATGCCATAAGAAATAATAAAAAATAATAAAATAAACTAAAATGTAAAAATTAAGAAATTTTTTTTTGGTTTTTTAATGTTCAAGAAAAAAAATAATAAAGTCAAAAAATATAAAAGAAATAAAAAAATATGAAAAATATAACAAATGGGCCAATGGGGTGCAAACAGCAAGGCAAGTCAGGCCCAGACCCACGTTCACTTCATCACTGTCCTTGAGACATAAAAACGCGCGCTTCTTGCTTCAAACTGTAACTCCTGCATACGTGCTTAAAAACAAAATCTTGCAACATGAAACTTGTAGCTTGTTTAGTCACGATTCCATTGATATAAAAAACTTGATCTAACTCTTAAAGACCAGAGAGAATTTCAGTGGCCCTAAATTCTAACCTAACTTTTTCAGCATGTTCAACATCTAAATTCTCCTAGCTCAGTTAATATAAATGGAGGCTATGCATATGTACAATTCAAGCAACTTCAAGACTACATTTTTGCTTCACAAACCTAAGCCTAATGATGTCTAAGTAAGGAGATAGAAAGTTGGAAATTACCTTGTTTAGTCAAGTTCGAATATGGCAATGTAGGAGTTGTGAGTGAGGCCTGAAGTTCTTTTGAGCTTGCTTGAAGTTCCCTTGAACTTTCCCAATGCTCAGCTTGCTTTGAAATGGCTTGAATCTCCCTATAGAACTCAACCTGCAAACTCAGAAATTGAAAATGGTGAAGCTTGAAAATGAAGTTACAATTGCTTGAGAAGGGCTTGGATATTTCAGATGGGATGTATGGAATGTGTCTGAAGTGGTTCAAGACAAAACGCACGAGGCAATTTGGTTTTGGCTTGAGTTCTGCAGAGCTTGCCCTATTTTGGGCAGAAATGGGGTTTTTGGTGTATTTGGATGTTTGAGATACTATGAGCTCGTATTTTAGGCTTGGTATAATGTGCTGAACCTGTTTGAAAATGTTACAAGGCTGGGTTTTAACAGAGGCACAAGTTATGGACTTTTTGCAAGCTTACTTGCTTTTGAAGCAAAAGTGAGTTGACAATGGCAAAGGCTTGTACAAGCTAGCTCAGGGTATGCACATAGTTGGTACACTTTTCCTGATATTTGTGGAGCTGGTTTTCAGCAAAAGCTTTGATCCATGGCTCAAGATAAACAAAGTTTGTAAAAGCTAACTTTATCAAAGTAGCAATGTTAACTTTTTGCCATTTTTGGATTAAACCCTTGTACAAAGTTTCAAAGATCAAAACAATGCCATTAACCATTGTATTTGCATTCAATTTTGGAGTGTAAAAAGGATTAGAACCTGTAATGCAAGTACAAGCATGGTTCAAACTGATTTGCAAGTTGTAACATGGTGCAAAATGCCTTGGACAAAAGTGATAATTTGCCATTTTCAAACTTTCGATTCTCCCTAACCATAAATGATCTTGGAGAGTTCTTGGACATTTTGGAAATCTTGTAAGATGCTCTACAATGCCTCTTTGAAATGCATTTTGTGATTCCACTTGGAACTAGGTGAAACGTTGGCATGAAGATAGGTCAAAATCCTGCCTAAACTAGGCCAAATTTCACTAAGTTAAAAGTTTCATGGACCCTTATTCATAAAATCATAACTTGAGATCCAAGCATATTTTGGGAATTTTTTTTGAATCAAGGTTGTAGATTTTGTGGAGGACTACAACTTTCATGTTTTAAGTTTTCTTTGAATCCAATTGCATCATGGTGAAAAAGTTTGGAAAAGTTGGGAAAAAATAAGAAATTTTCATAACTTAGAAAATTTCTAAGTTATGAAAATTTTCCATTTTAAACCCTAATTTCCAAAATTAGGTTTCTTGGTGAAAAAGTTTCATGTTTTGACACATCTTGATGAAAAATAACCCTTGGCACTTGATTTTGACCAAAAAGTCAAAGTTTGACTTTTTAGTGTACAATTGATTTTTGATCAGTTGACTGGAAAATTCATCTGTCAATCCAATGCAATTGAGATCTTTTGAACCTTATGATTAGGTCAAGATGATGCCATTGAGTCCTTGAATCCATGCTTGAACCAAAGTTTCCATTGGCTAGGTTAAAAATCAGAAATTGCCCTTCTACAGTCAAAACCCTAAAAATGACCATTTTGCCCTTTTGAAGATCTGATCAAATTTCTTGAAGAGTTGTGGTCCAAACTTGATCAAATGGTTCATATGAGTCTATAATGTTGATGTGGATAAAACATTATGGGGTTCGACTGTAAATTGACCATAATTGACTTTTCCCCCAATACAACTGATTTTTAGGTCAACTGTCCAATTGACTGGGCAAAAATGTGATTCAAAGCTTGAAACTTGGTATGGGTAATATTATAAGTCCAACATGAAGTATGAAAGTCACATGAGGCATTGGAAATCCAAAAATCCTTGTGCAAACTCAAACCCTAATTTCAGGTCATCAGTGCAAGGAGATGTCTTGAGCTGAGCAAACCCTAATCTGGTCTAGAGTCCAAGAAGCCTTTATGAGGAGAATCTTGATAAAATGAGAGGGCAAATTTTGGGGTACAACAACATTACTTGAAGCCTTATTGGAATTGGGGGCAACAAGAGTCGAAATCAAAGGAGACTCTGAGCTAGAAATAAAGCAATTGACAAAGGAGTACAAATGCATAAAAGAAAATTTGATTATGTATTTCGTTATTGCAACATATTACTTAAAAAAGTTGAATATGCAGATATAAAGCATGTCCCTAGAGTAAAAAATCAAGAGGAAAATGACTTAGCACAAATAGCATCAGGGTATAAAGTGACTAAAGAAAAACTAGAAAAATCATTCAAAGTTAGGGGAATGGCAATGGCTACAAGGTTGTCTCCAACAGATTTGGAAAGTACCCAGTTACGTTACACTGACAAAGACACATTTGAAGTATTGGTCACTAATACTCTAGTAGATACAGATTGGCGAAATCTAATTGTTAATTATCTCAGAGATCCTTCGATAGACACACAAAGAAAGACTAAGTATAGGGCTTTGTCTTATATCTTAATGGGGAATGAATTGTTCCAGAAAACCACTAAAGGAGTTTTGCTAAAATGCTTAGGAGAAAGTGAGGCATATTTGGCATTATCTAGTGTTCACAGTGGAGCATGTGGAGCCCATCAAGCAGGTCATAAGATAAAGTAGTTACTATTTTGATATGGAATGTATTGGCCTTCTGTTGTACCCCAAAATTTGCCCTCTCATTTTATCAATATTTTTCATCACAAGACTCTTGGAACTCAGGATCAAGCTAGGGTTTGCTCTACTCAAGACACCTCCTTGCACTGTTGACCTAAATTAGGGTTTGACTTTGCACAGGTATTTTTGGGCCTTAAATTCCCAAATTGGCTTTCATACTTCATGTTGGACTCATAAGTTTTCCCATACCAATTTTCAAGCCTTGAATCAAATCTTTGCCCAGTCAATTGGACAGTTGACCTAGAAATCAGCTGTATTGGGGAAAAAGTCAATTGCGGCCAATTTACAGTCTAACCTCATGAATTTTGACCCACATCAACATTATGAACTCATATGAACCATTTGATCAAGTTTGTACCACAATTCCACAAGAAATTTGATCAGATCACCAAAAGGGCAAAATGGTCATTTTTAGGGTTTTGATTGTACAAAGGCAATTTTTGACTGTTTGACCTAGCCAATGGAAAATCAAGTTCAACCATGGACTCAAGGACTCAAGTAAATTATCTTGACCTATTCAACAAGTTCAAAAGATCTCAAATGCATAGGATTGACAGATGAATTTTTCAGTCAACTGATCAAAATTTGACTGTACACTGAAAAGTCAAACTTTGACTTTTTGGTCAAAATCAAGTGCCAAGGGTCATTTTTCATCAAGATATGTCAAATTATGAAATTTGTTCATCAAGAAACCCAAAATTACAAATTAGGGTTTGAAATTGAAAAAATTTCATAACTTAGAAATTTTCTAAGTTATGAAATTTTCTTAATTTTTCCTAACTTTGTCCCACATTTTCACCAAGATGCAAATTGATTCAAACAAAACTTACAACATGAAAGTTGTAGTCCATCAAAAAGTCTACAACTTTTATTCACAAAGTTTTCTCAAAAGAAGCTTGGATCTCAAGTTATGATTTTTGGAACAAGGGTACCTAAAACTTTTAACTTAGAGAAATTTTGCCCTAGTTTAGGCAGGATTTTGACCCATCTTCTTGGCCATTTTTCACATAGTTCCACTTGGAGTCTCAATTTGAATTTCAAAGATGGATTATATTACTTGTTGCAAGATTTCCAAATTGTCAAAGAACTCCTCAAACACATTTGTGGTTAGGGAGAATCGAATGCTTGAAGTTGGCAAAAACTCACTTTGTAACCATGGCCAAAACATGTTCATACAAGTTGTAAAATCTGACCAAACTAGCTTTGTACTTGATTACAGGTCTCTAAACCAATTTATACTCAAAAATTGAATGCAAATACATTGGTTAGAGGAATTGTTCTGATCAAGGGAGCATTATACAATGAACAATTCCATTTTGGGCATAAAGATAACACTCCCATTTACATAAAGCATGCTTTATGTCAAATTCCATTTCTTTAGCCATACACCAACCCCTTTGATGCAAACAAGGCTCCCTAATGTCAGGTAAAGCTCAACCACTTTGTGCAGCTAGGTTACAAGCAAGTACAGCCCTTGCATTGTCAACTCTCACTTTTTGCTTCAAAACCAAGTTATTGTGCCAAAAGTCCATAACTTGCATATCTGATGTATTCAACTTAAGCCAAGGTTTCAAACAAGTTTTACACATCCTTGTATTCCAGAAACACGAGCCAATCATCCCTCAAACACCCTTGAACACCAAAACACCAAAAACTTGCAAAATGGGGCAGTTGCTGCAACTTGAGTGCCATAGCTCATTTTGCTCGTGCGTTTTGCTCCTTTCCACTTCAAACACCTTCCATTCAACTCACTCAAGCTATCCCAAACCTCCATTGCCAACTGTAACTCCATTTACAGTGTTCACCATTTTCATTTCAAGCTTGTGCAAGTTGACTTCTGGAGGTTGATTCGGGAACATTCGAAGCAAACTAGCTATTGAGAAAGGTCCAGGGAACATCAAGCAAGCTCAAAAGAACCTCAGGCCTCACTAAAATTTGCTGCATTGTCCAACTCGAATCCAACTGAAACTGGTTTTTCATCAACTTCTATCTCTCTATTTAGGAATATTTAGCCTTAGGTTTGTGAATGAAAGATGTAGTACTCATTGCCCTGAAACCATACATATGCTCAGTTTTCATTTATATTAAACGTGCTAAGAGAATTTCATCCATGAACTTTCTGGAAAAACTAGGTTAGAAATTAGGTCCAGAGAAATTCTCTCTGGTCTTTGAGAGTTAGATTAAGTTTTTTATATGGTTAGAATCGTGGTTTGATGCTCTACAAGTTTCATGTTTTGAGTTTTGTCAAAAGATCACAAATACAGGAGTTAGCTGTTTGAACTCAGAACGCGCGTTTTTCACAGTGCTGGAGGAAGAAGATGAAGACTTGGGCTGGGCTGGCTTGTTTTTACTTCTAACACCTTCTTTTTCAGTTTCACACCCCCTGGCCCATTTTCTTGTATTTTTATTATTTTGGCATTCTAATTTCATTTCCAACTTTATTATTTTATTTCCAAACATAAAAAATACTTAAAAAATATTTTCATAATTTTTTATATTTATTTGGTATTTATTTTAATTATTACTAGCATTAAAACATTTTATATACTTTTATATTACTTTGTTTAAATTTAAAAATAATGTAAATAATACTTTTTTTATTTCTTAATTTTATTCACATTGGAAATATTTTCTTGAATATATTTTATTTTTGTAAATATTTTATTTTATTTTATATATACTTAAAATATTTAATATATATATATATATATATATATATATATATATATATATATATATATATATATATATATATATATATATATATATATATATATATATATATATATATATATATATATATATATATATATATATATATATATATATATATATATATATATATATATATATATATATATATATATATATATATATATATATATATATATATATATATATATATATATATATATATATATATATATATATATATATATATATATATATATATATATATATATATATACTTTATTTTATTAAAAACATAGAATAAAAATATAAAAATAGTACATTTTTATTTTTATTGTTATTTTATACTAAAAAACACTTTTTTTTCAATATATTTTTATTTTGTACATATTAATATATTTTTGTATATAAATAATAGATAATATTATTTTCTTAAAGAAAATTAGGGTTTACCCCTTTAATAAATAAAATTAATCCCTTTTTATTTACATATTTCTTTATATTTCTTTACATTGAAAACATTTTTATATACATAAAAATAAATAAAAAACATTTCTTGCCTATGTATAATATATTGCATATTTATTTAATTGTCTATTTAAATATTGCTTATTTATCATTTGTATAAAGAAATTCAATTTGGTTGTAATAACTTAGGATTTAAATTTCTTGCAAAATAAACCCCTATTCAAAATTGTACCCCCCTCCCTATATCATGCTGTAATAGCTTAGAATTTAAATTCTTGCACTTTTATGCTTTCAATTATGCCATGATTAGAGAATTAGGATTTGTATACAAAAATCCAAATCAACAAATAGTTTGACCTAACCAAAGACAAAAATGCATGAAAAATAAACACAATGCACACTTGCACCCCTAGGGTTACAATCCACTTGTTGCCTTCAAAAATGGGCCATGGTATGCATGTTAAGTACTTTGGCAAAACAAAAACAAAACAAAAGATCATAGTCCCTGGATGATGCTATCTTGGTTGCCTAAACAAAAATGATCAAGTCCCTCAAAGAAATTGCCAAAAATACTTGACACGATTGCTATCATGGTCTATACGATGACCCGCGCTTGTCCCGTTTAACATCCTAACACAAGGTTGTTTACCAAATGCAATGGTGAAACAACACTGTTAAAAGGGTTAAAAACATAAGAAAGATCTTTGAGTAAAATAGGGTAGATAGCTCTTAGTTACTTGATCAAAATCTTGCAAAAACATCCTTGCTATCTTCAAACACACTTCACAAACACAATTTCAAAACCCTACTTTCAAACATTGAAAACCTTTCAAAAGACAAAAAAACACCTTTGTATACATTCAAACAAGAATCATTACAAAGGTTGCCACAACGATGGCCTCTTTTCAAAACATCTTTTAAAACCACACACAAAACACCATTTCAAACAATTGGAAAAGCAAAGCAAGTGATCTAAACAAGTAACTAAGAGCCCATGGATAACCATGGATGAAAAGGGTGCTTGCACCTTCCCTTTTTATAATCTACTCCCCGAACCCAAGAAAACATCTCAAAGGTCTTTCCTGTGCTTTTTGACCTTTCCTTAGGATAAAATAAAAAGTCGGTGGCGACTCTTGCTAAACCGAAACATTTGCGAACACAAACGCAAAACCTCAAGTCAGTTCTCCCACCGTATCACAGAACTGGCAACTCTGCTGGGGATATGTATCTTTAAAAGTGGAGTAACCTTAGGGCTTAGATCACCTTTGCATGCTTATCTTGATTGCTTTATATTTGGTTCTCTTGTTTGGGCTTGAAATCCTCTACCCGGATTTGGGAAACATTCATAGGTAAATAGCAACACGTTGTGGAAACTGTGTGGGGTATACCGACATGGTTGAAGCAATAGCTATATTAGTGCGACATATTTGTGAGTACTGGTAGCCTTTGAGTCAATCAAAGAGAATACGGGGCCGCTGGGTGATGTCATGAAGCACTAATGAACTCTAAGAACCTTACTTGACCATCTTGGCCTTTTTTAGGGGTAGTGAGATGACCGAATTTGGTGCAGTCCGAAGTTGGTAGATACTCGATATTGCACTCATTGAGGGTTGTTTTCTTGGAATATTTTGGTCGCCAGTTAAGTGGCTAAACCAAAATAATGAACACAGAAAATAATCCAGTGATATTGAGCTCCTTAGAACCCGATTACTATTTATAGGACAGGTTTGAGCCAACTAAACTCAAGAGGGTACTTACCTATGAAACCTCATGCAATCCTGAAACTAGGATCTTGTGTGACTTGTTTGTACATGTGCTTGTGCATACATCATGAACATCATAAAGCATCATATGCACCCACTAACCATTTCAAGGGTTTGGATCTTCATCTTTGTTCTTGTTTTGTAGGTCATGGAATCTCTTCGCAGGAAAACAATTCAAGTCAACCTTGTGAGAATCCCTCCTCAACTCAAGGAGCTTACTTCCAGGATTCCAGAGAATTCTCTCTTCAGTGAAAGACATGGTAGACTCCTCAACTTGGTCAACTCCAACATTGAAGAAGACATGGTGAAAGTTCTCTTCCAGTTCTTTGACCCCCTACACCACTGTTTCATATTCCCTGATTACCAACTAGTACTTACTTTGGAGGAATTTTCTCAACTCCTGAGGATTCCTATTCTTCATCAACTACCCTACAACGGTACGGAAAAAGAACCAAAGCCTGAAGATGTTGCTCAAGCATTACACTTGCAACCATCTGATATCAAAGGTCATTGGGAAACCAGAAGTGGTGTCAAGGGTTTCTTGGCAAAGTTTCTGTTTGAGAAGGCACAAGACTGCTGGAATTCTCTAGATCTATAAGCTTTTGAGGAGATTGTAGCACTTCTCATCTATGGGTTGGTCTTGTTCCCAAACCCTGATCAACTTATAGATGTGAATGCTGTCAAGATTTTCATATCTCGGAATCCTGTGCCTACATTGCTTGGGGACATCCTACACTCATTTTACACACGAACAATGAGGAAAAGAGGTGTTCTCATGTGTTGTAATCCTCTCTTAGCAAGGTAGTTTATCTCTCACCTTCCACAATCAGTTTTGAAGAATGAGCAGGGTTTAAGGTGGTCACAGCGATTGATGACCCTCACACATTCTGATGTTCATTGGTGTTCTCGGTCTAGAGAAAATGTCATCACATTGATCGTTGTGGGGAATTCCCTAATGTCCCACTACTTGGCATTAGGGGAGGCATTACATACAACCCCTGTTTAGCTCTAAGATAGTTTGGATATGCTCGGAGGGATGGCCCTCGTGACATGCTGATTCTTGACTTGGTTTTTGACTTCGAAAACAATGCGCAAGTACTTCGACAAAGGTTCATCAGAGCTTGGAGGATGCCCAACAAGGTGGATAGTAAGACACTGGGGCACAAGAATTCCATCCCCCTTGAGCCTTATCTCAAGTGGGTACGAACCCGCGCCCAGAATCTTATGATGCCATATCCTCACATTCTCCCCGTGATCAAAGAGCCTGTTACGGAAGGAGAGGTTCCATACACCCTGCTACATCCAGACATGCCAACATCATTGGAAGAATTGCAAAAGAGTTGGATCCAACTCAAAGAAGAACGAAATACTTTTGAAGCCAACTTCTATGCCAGTGAGAAGAAGGTTTTAGAGCTTACCCTCCGACTCCATGAGGAGGAAACTCTAAACACTTACATTGCACCAAAAAGAATGCGCAATGTCTTTTTACATTAAGAATTTTGTAATATTTTGCCCATGGGGAACTTATGTACTAACAAATTTCTTCTCAATATGACGTGTGTTCTTTTTGTTTGCAACAAATTTGAATTTTCTGATTCCTTGAATGCGTTACATGAATAACATACCATTCATCATATGCATAAACAAGTCTTCACACCAGGTTTCCTTATCTTTCTACTGTTTATTTCAGTAAGATGGATTTGGAGCAGACGGTTAAGGATCTGCAAGCGCAAAACTCTCAATTCCAGCAACTCCTCATGACCTTAGCAAAGGGTCAAGAGGACCTTAAAGCACTGTTGGAGAAAGATAAAGAGAAAAAGAAGAAAAGACATGGTGTAGTCATCATGGGAAGAAGGTTTGAAAAAAATGCTAGAAAAGTTCTCGAGTTCCCCTCGACGTCTGATGAAGGGGCTGGTAAAGGAAATGGAATTACAATGCCTTCTGAATCTGAAGTTGAAGGAGAAGAAGAGGAAGAGGAAGAAGACGAAGATTACTCCGAACAGCAATATCCCCCGGTAGATGTTAAGTTTAAAAATCTTGAGGATAAACTGGCAGCCATGAAGTTGCAAAGGGTAACTGGTTTAGATTTCGAAGAACTAGGGTTGGTCGCTGGGATCTTTATTCCTCCCAAATTCAAAGTTCCTACATTTGCTAAGTATGACGGTCTGTCGTGTCCAAAGATGCATCTGAGATCCTACGTCCGAAAGATCCAACCCCACTCATCTGATAAGGATCTTTGGGTCCATTTTTTCCAAGACAGTTTGTCAGGCACACAATTGGACTGGTTCTATCAACTCGAGAGATCGGAGGTTCATAACTGGGAAGACTTAGCTACTACTTTCTATCGACAATACCAATACAACGCTGATTTAGCACCCACTCGTACTCAACTACAGAGTATGGGTATGGCTTCTAATGAAGGATTTAAAGAGTATGCCCAGAAGTGGCGTGATCTGGCTGGAAGGGTGCAACCACCATTGTCGGATAGAGAGCTGGTTGACATGTTTTTAGGGACCCTGTCTGGCCCTTTATTCAATCATTTAATTGGGAGTTCCTCCGCGGGATTCACCGAATTAATTTTGACTGGTGAAAGGGTCGAGGCCGGCATTAAAAGTGGTAAGATTCAGAAAGATACCTCCGTGTCCATTGCCATTAAGAAGACCTTCCCAGCTAAGAAGGAAGCTTCTGCTGTTTATTCTCAGAAAAGCCAAGGAAGAACCGAGCGCCGGCCAATTGTAGGGGCTGTGATGATTCAAAACTCTTCAAATGATCAACCTCGCAGCAATCAGCCAAGATCTAATCAACAAAGGGTAGAAAGGCCACAACGGTAGTTCACCCGAATCAACATGACACCAACTCAAGTACTCCCTCATTTGCTAAAGCTGAATCTTACCAATTTGAAGGAAGCGCCAAAGAACCCTAATACCTCTTCTCCATATTACCACGCCAATGCAAAATGTGCTTACCACTCTGACAGTATAGGGCATGATACCAACAACTGTTGGGCTCTTAAGAATAAAATTCAAGACCTGATTGACGCCAAGGAGGTAGAATTCGATGCACCCGAAAAGTCGAATGTGATTTCTGCCCCGATGCCCAAGCACGATCATAATGTTCATGTCGTTATGGAAGACCTTCATGTTACCAATGTTGCTGACCTTTTGACTCCGTTACCAGTGATTAAAGAGAATTTGATGAAAGCCGGGATATTCCCAGGCTATGCAAAAGACTGTTACTTTTGTTTAAACATACGAGTTGACTGCCCACTATTGAAATCAGGCATCCAACGCCTGATGGATACCCAAGAGATACTCTTCCAAAAGACTCCTGTTGATACCTTCACTCTTGTTACTCTTGCTACTTTTGCTACTTCAACCAATGACATTGCAATAATAACCATCTTTGGCAATCTTCCCAAGGCTTGCAAAAGGCCTGTTAAGATTACACCTGATCCTAAGTTTGTGTCGTTAAAAATCACTATACCGGGGCCTGTCCCGTATCAATCTAATAAGACGATACCATGGAACTACGGAGGAGAAATCTTCTATCATGGTATCAAACAGATTGAATCAGTCCAAGAGAATTCTGAAGATGAAATCCCTGATATAGGGAACATTGCAGGAACAAGCAAGATAACTCGCAGCAGACGAATTTTCTCTCTGGAGATTGCTCCCCCACGAGCAGTCTTCGGACCCTTGAAGGCTTCTGTGCCTGTTAAGCCATTTGTGCAAGGCCCGATAATTGAAGAAATTGATGTACCTGAAGTTAGACCCTCTGTTAATACTACCGATAAGGGTAAGGGGATACTAGAAGCGCCTGTCAGGATGAAGGCTCAGACTGTGGTAATCCCTGAAACCACCCAGAAAGAAATGGAAGAAATCTTAAAGATAATCAAAAAGAGCGACTACGACGTCGTGGAACAGCTAGGGCAGACCCCTTCCAAAATCTCCATGTTGGCTCTCCTACTCTTATCTGAGGCCCATGCTAAGGCCTTAATCAAAAATTTAAAGACGGCACACGTGCCTCAAGAAACTTCGGCTGACCAGTTTCAAGAGTGTGTGGCTAGCCTCACTGCTGATAATGGTCTTGGTTTTTCTGATGCTGATTTGAACCCTAAAGGAAGGAAACACAACGACACGCTGCATGTCTCAGTAGAATGCAGGGGAACCACCCTTGCCCATGTCCTAGTTGATACTGGTTCATCCCTGAATGTGCTACCGAAGAAAGCGTTAGACTGATTGGACTGCGAAGGATTGACCCTCAAACCCAGTAACATTGTTGTTAGAGCCTTCGACGGTTCTAAGAGAATGGTTCATGGAGAGGTGGACATTCCTATCAAAGTGGGCACCGAGACCTTCAATTCCACCTTTTATGTGATGGACATCCGTCCTTCATATTCTTGCTTGTTGGGAAGGTCGTGGATCCACTATGCTGGGGCAGTTACCTCCTCTTTACACCAAATGCTAAAGTATCATGTTCAGGGTAAGATTATAATGGTGCACGGCGAGGAAGAGTATATGATAAGTCACCTCAACTCCTTCCGCTATGTGGAGTTGGATGGCGAATTCATAGAAATGCCTTTCCAACATTTTGAGGAAGTTTCTCCCGAGGTCACAATTGCAAAGACAATGGTTGATGTGCCTATCGTTTCCAAGCATGTGTCTAGGATGACATCTCTCAAGGATGTGGAGGTTGTAATTAAAGAAGGAAGGAGTACAATGTGGGGGAAACTGCCTGATTTTCCTCACAAGACGGACAAGTTCGGACTAGGTTTTACTGCTGCTGGCCAGAAAGCTATGTGTCGCTCCAAGGTTGGAGGACCACTCGTAAAAATCACTCACCATGGAATTAATGCCTTAGAAGATGATGATGGAGAAGATAACTTTGAAGATTGGATCTTTCCAACCATCGAAGGAGGATTAAGCAACTGGGAAGCAAAGGACTTTATTCCCATCACTTTCATCAACCAGTAATTTATCTTTGAACAATTTCCTATTTTGGTCTGTAATAACTAAACAATTCGTACACTATTTTCACCTTATGCCTTACCCGGGGCATATAGGTCCATTTGTAAGGGTTTGATTTTCTTCATTATCATATGCCATGTTTTAATGAATCATTGGACGTTTTCATCTATAAATTGTTGTGTTCATTTTCTTTCCTTTTGCATCTTGTTTTGTTTAAGGATGACTATCCCTTACACACACACACACTCACAAAATGCAGGTACCCATCCACTCCGGATTCCATGGGTGACTATTCTACTTTAGCCTTCGGTGACTCTGAAGATTTGGTCAATCATGCTGAGTACGAAGTTGACGAAGACTGTGAAGTGTCGGGAGAGTTGGCCAGACTTTTGCAACAAGAAGAGATGGCTATTCTGCCTCATGAAGAGTTGCTGGAAACCATCAACTTGGGAACAAAGGAAGACAAGAAAGAGGTTAAGGTGGGTGCCAACCTGGAACCAGGTGTCAAAGAGCGCTTAGTGCAGTTATTGAATGAATATGTTGAGATCTTTTCCTGGTCCTATGAAGACATGCCGGGATTAGACACAAATATCGTGGTTCACCGTCTCCCTACAAGAGAAGACTGTCCACTGATCAAGCAAAAGGTCCGCCGAATGAGGTCCGACATGTCTGAGAAGATAAAAGCTGAGGTAATGAAACAATTCAACGCTGGCTTTCTGGATGTTACTTCCTATCCACAATGGGTTTCTAACATTGTGCCCGTGCCTAAAAAGGACGGCAAAGTCAAAATGTGTGTGGACTATAGGGATTTAAACAGGGCTAGCCCTAAAGACGATTTTCCACTGCCACACATTGACATCTTGGTTGACAACACAGCTCAACACAAGGTATTTTCCTTCATGGATGGATTCTCGGGATACAACCAGATTAAAATGGCCCCCGAGGACATGGAGAAAACTACTTTTGTCACGCAATGGGGTACCTTCTGCTACAAAGTGATGCCATTCAGACTGAAGAATGTCGGGGCAACCTATCAACGCGCCATGGTAGCTTTATTTTATGACATGATACACCATGAGATTGAAGTTTACGTAGACGACATAATAGCCTGATCACAGACAGAAGAAGAACACCTTGATCATATGCAAAAGCTGTTTGTCAGGTTGAAGGAGTATAAGCTCAGGCTGAACCCAAGCAAGTGCACCTTTGGAGTCAGGTCTGGTAAACTTTTGGGATTTATCGTCAGCAACAAAGGCATTGAAGTTGATCCTGCTAAAGTCAAAGCTATACAAGAAATGCCTGCCCCCCGCACTGAAAAGGAGGTTAGAGGTTTCTTGGGACGCTTAAACTATATTTCCAGGTTCATCTCTCACCTAACATCTACCTGTGAGCCAATCTTCAAGCTGTTGAAGAAAGATCAGGTAGTTGAATGGAACAATGATTGTCAAGTTACTTTTGATAAGATCAAGGAGTATTTACTAGAACCTCCTATCCTGATGCCACCCGTCGAAGGAAGGACGTTAATCATGTATCTGACTGTTTTGGATAACTCAATGGGGTGTGTACTGGGCCAACATGACGAGTCTGGCCGAAAAGAGCATGCCATTTATTACCTTAGCAAAAATTTTATCGACTGTGAGACTCGCTACTCACTGCTCGAGAAAACTTGCTGCGCTTTGGTATGGGCTGCTCGCCGGCTAAGGCAGTATATGTTGACTCATACCACTTTGCTGATTTCCAAGATGGATCCGATCAAGTATATCTTCGAAAAGCCTGCTTTATCTGGAAGAATTGCTAGATGGAAAATGATCCTGACTGAGTATGATATCCAGTATACTACCCAAAAAGCTATAAAAGGGAGTGTACTAGCTGACCATCTAGCTCATCAAGCCGTCGAAGATTACTAATCTATGAGATTCGACTTCCCTGACGAGGACATCATGATATTGGACAACATTGAAGGTAACGAACCGTATGACGGACCTGAACAAGGATCCCGATGGACCCTGTACTTTGATGGTGCTTCAAATGCACTTGGAAATGGTATCGGTGCGGTACTTATTTCTCTGGAAGGTTGCCATACACCCTTCACTGCCCGACTTTGCTTCAGCTGTACCAACAACATGGCTGAATATGAAGCTTGCATCTTTGGTCTCAAGGCTGCTATAGACTTGGGAATCAAATCTTTGGTCGTATTTGGGGACTCGGCTTTGGTTATCAGTCAAGTCAAAGGAGAGTGGGACACTAAACATCCTAATCTTATCTCATACAAAGAACATGTCTTGACATTGTTGCCTCATTTCGAGCAGATTACTTTTGAGCACTTCCCGCGAGAAGAAAATCAGCTAGCAGATGCTCTGGCTACAATGTCTTCCATGTTTAAACTCAACTGGGATAATGAGGCTCCCCAAATCACCATCGAGCGAATGGACGAACCTACGCACTGTCATGAGATTAATACCGAAGAAGTAGTGGAACAACCTTGGTTTCATGAAATCAAAAGGTATCTCCAGACTCGAGAATACCCTGAAGGAGCTTCCGCCAATGACAAAAAGTTCTTAAGAATATTTGCTGCCAAGTTCTTCCTGAGCAATGGCATCCTTTATAAACGCAGCCATGATTGTGTTCTACTTCGTTGTGTGGACAAGGTTGAAGCATAGTTGATCATGACCGAGATACATAGTGGTACATTTGGCACCCACCTGAGCGGACATACAATGGCTAAGAAGATTCTAAGGGCAGGCTACTACTGGTCTACCATGGAAGCTGATTGTCATCAACATTCCCGTACTTGCCACAAATGTCAAGTCTACGCCGACAAAGTACATATTCCTCCTGTTCCTCTCAACGTTCTAACAGCTCCTTGGTCATTTGCAATGTGGGGCATTGACATGATTGGAGAGATCAAGCCCACGACATCCAATGGACATCGCTTCATCCTGGTGGCTATTGATTACTTCACCAAATAGGTTGAAGCAGCTTCCTTTGCCTCCGTTACAAAGAATGTGGTTGCCCGCTTCATCAAGCAAAATCTCATATGCCGGTATGGTATCCCCAACAGGATTATCACAGACAATGGTACAAATTTGAACAACACTATGATCACCGCTCTATGCGAGCAGTTCAAGATTTATCATCACAATTCATCTCCCTATCGGCCAAAGATGAACGGTGTTGTTGAAGCCGCGAACAAAAATATCAAGAAGATCATTCAAAAGATGACAGTCACCTACAAGGACTGGCATGAGATGTTACCGTTTTCTCTGCATGGATATCGTACCACAACACGTACTTCAACAGGGGCAACCCTTTTTTCTTTGGTATACGGCATGGAAGCTGTTTTACCTATGGAGGTTCAGATTCCTTCCTTAAGGATTATAAAGGATGCTGGTTTGAGTGAAGACGATTGGATTCAGACCCGGCTTGATCAACTTAACTTGATCGATGAGAAGCGACTTACTTCTATTTGTCATGGTCAGACGTATCAAAAACGGATGATCAAGGCTTTCAACAAGAAAGTTAGGCGTCAAGTATATCGAATCGGAGATCTTGTAATCAAGCGGATCATCTTGCCGCAAAGTGATCCCAGGGGCAAGTGGACTCCTACTTACGAAGGACCATTTATGATCAAGAGCATCTTTTCTTGTGGGGCAATGATTCTAACCACCATGGACGGCGACGACTTTCCGCACCCTGCGAATGCAGACATAGTCAAAAGATACTACGCATAAAGCGACCCGACAAGTTGAAAACCCAAAAGGGCGACTTGGGAAAAAATGGGCATCCCGGTGATTCGAAAACCCGAAAGGGCGGTTCAGGAAAAAATTAGGGATAAACAAAAAAAATCTGTACACCCAGCAAGTTGAAAACCCGAAAGGGCGACTTGGGCAAAAAAGGGTTTCCCGGTGGATCGAAAACCCGAAAGGGCGGTCCAGGAAAAAGTTAGGGAATTAAAGCGTATGACTATGTCTCGTAAGACAATCTTTTCACCAACAAGCTCCAAGCTTCTGATCAATCCAATCATCAGCGGACGAAGCAGCGAACAGACAAGATACTCAGAGTTGTGAAGGCTATAGCAGAATGGGAACCCCATGGAATTATTACACATAGCCATCTTTCTTTTTGTATAAATTTTTTTCAATTTTTAGGCAACATTCTCTTACTAGGATGTTTGTTTCCTTTGTACAAAGATACTTACTATTGCACCCCAAAATTTGCCCTCCCATATTCTCCAAGATCTGTCAAAGTCAAGGTCACAAAATTCCCCAAGGGTTGTGCAGCTCAACTGTCTCCTATACAGTCAAAACTAGGGTTTGGGTTCTGATCAAGAAATTGAAGGTTTCAAGGGCCCAATCAAGTCTCATATGCCTACAAAGATGGTCAAGTGTCCTCATATCAAGTTTCAAGGCATTCAGCTCAAAATTGCACAGTCAAAACCCTAGATTGCACTACAGTCAACTGTAGGGGCAAAATGGTCATTTGGCAGTCAAAAGTTCAAATTTTTGGTCAACATATCATTTTGAAGCCACAAACATCATTTGATCAATGCTTGATCATGATTCTCAAAATTTGGCTCAGAAAATCATCAAGATGCAAAAGTTGCTATATTTGGACAGCTGAAAAAGTCAACTGAAATTGACCAGGGCATAACTTTCACATGGATTATCAGAAAAATTCCATCCAAAGCTCATTTTGAATAGAAAGACATTTCCTACAACTCATCTTCATACTTCAAGTCCAAGAAATGCTCTCACAAAAAGTTATCAATCTCAATATTATAGGTCATTTTCAAAAGTCAACAAAAAGTGACTTTAAGTCAAAGGCCATAACTTGATATTGGTAAATCAAAATGACATGGGACCAAAGGCATTGGTTAGAGGACCCAAAGACCTTTCCAAAATGTCCAAGAACATGTGAAAAGCTTAAAAATTGACCAAGTTATGCCTTGTGGAAGTTGGGAAATTTTTAGGAATTTTGAAAAGTCAACATTGATGCAAAGGGCCTAAAAATGCAAATGGGCCCATTTTTCTTCCAAGTTTCTTCATGCCAAGCCTATGCACGACCATTAGGCCCAAAGGGAAGTATTTTCTCATTTTTTAATTATTTATTTGAATTTATATTAACATTAATTCATTTAAATCATTTTAAATATGTAGAAAATATCAATTTGACCTAAAAAAATCTTTTTATGCACATTATAGGCTCAATATCTCGTGTTTAGTCAATTATGGAAGGTTTTGGGTTGATTGGAACTAATTGACACCAAATTGCATATGGAAAAGATATGGAAAAGATCCTTGAAATCAAATATTCAAAAATCATCAAAGCAATGGATTTTGTCCAATTTTTCTTAACCTAATCACTCACTATATGATCAGGAAGGTAAACCTAATTCAAGGAGACTCCAAGCTGCGCATAAAACCATTATTGAAAGCTTGAAAATTGCTTGAAAAACTAAAATCTGAAATCAGTGCTAGAGGTCGATTCAAGCCTCCAAACCTATCCCAAAAGCTTCAGTGGCAATTGCTGGATACATTCCAATCATTAGCATCAACTCAGTCCTCAAGAATTGGTAATGAGACCTTGGACTGTACAGCAAAAAATTCTTAAACGCATATCATAATTTAAGCATCTTTCTTGAGTTTTATTTATTGATTCATGATTGTTGTTTTGTTCTGATGCTAACCATGCCAATGAATTTCGTTTTTGTGCAATACATGTGATTTCACCATTAACGAGCATTAGGGTTTTTCAGTTTTGGAATTAGGGGTTTCCAGGTACGGCAAAATTGGACGTTCTCAACACCATGGTTGTATTCAGGGCATGGAGACGAAGAAGAATGCATCCTCGCGCCTAATTTATGTTGAGAATGGAGCTATTCGCTATTTTCTTAAATCACCCCTTCAGCCACGCCCAGAAAACCGTGGCCATACGTTTATGTTTCAGGGAAGAACGAGGACGAAGACCTCGTGGCAAGGCATGATAGGCGGATTCAAATTTCGCGCGAATTTCCAAAGTCCTTAACGCTTTCTTTTTATAATATTTGTTGATTAACGTATATTAAAAGAATTCAAAGTGCTTCAGTGGTGCAGGTGTCGCTTTGCCAAGTCCAAGACCTGGGTTCGATTCCCAGGTCTGTATAAAATTTCATATTATTTTTCCATCTAAAATCATGTGTAGCGCTAATGTCTAAGACATCCCATGGACCTCAAAGCATGACCATCCACGCGTCCTACACAACCAGATCAACGACCACGATGCAAAGAACATGCTAGGACCAAGTCAACACGCTGGCATACGAACTGGAAAAGTCAATGAATTCACAATAACTGGGCCAGAATTCCCAAACCTATACCTCCATCTGGGGCCTGAACCCCCCCCTGGTTTGCTTTTCTTTTCTTTTTATTATTTTAATTATTGTGTTATTTATTTTTATTGCTTTAATTAATTAATTTTCTCTTTTTTTACAAAATATAAAAAACATCATAAAAATCCAGAAAAAGATAAAAATGTAATAAATATTTTATTTTAATTATTTTATTTTTATGAATAAATTGTGTAATTGAATTTAGTATAATTAGGTTTTTTTAATTTTAATTCTTTTCATAACAAAATATAAAAAATATAGAATTTAGGTTTAATTGTTGATCTTAATCCTTTTTTAATTTTCCCTTTTTTTTGTAATAATATTGCTTGTTTTATTTATTATTTTCATGAGTAAATTGTATATAAAAATTAATTTAGGTTAAATTAGTCAAATTTCAATATTTTCTTAATAATTAACAAATAATTAGAATTAGGGTTTTACCTCCACTTTTTTTTAATTTCAATTAACTTCTTTTTTTCTTTTAAATCTAAAAAATACAAAATACCAAAAAAACATTTAATCATTTAATTTTTTAATTCTCATTAACCATTAATATTTTGCAAAAGGGTCCAACGCCCTAGTTTCGTTTCAATTCCTTTACTTCGCGCATTTATTTTACAATCGTTTAAATAATTATGTAATTGTCCCTAAGCCTTGTAACTTTACTTTTCGCACCTTATTTTTCCGCTTTATTTATTTTCCGCTAAATCGGGTCCGGTTTTATTTTGGCGATGTGGACCCGCGCCATTTGTAATAGCCTTAGATTTATTTTCCGCAAACCTTATAACTGTTAAATATGCATGTAAGAATGAATGTCTTAACTAAAATCAAGCGTAGATCACAACAAACATGACAAGACAAATAACTGAAACATGACACACAATTCGCACACACCACCCCTAGGGTACGCCTCACTGTTGCCTTTCGAAAGGTGGTCGTCGAGTAGAGGACGTCTTAGTAAGTCCTCATGATCCGGGAACCTGGCATGAGGGTAGCTTCTAAGGTGTCTTCCCATTGCTCCGGTGATCACCATGTCCCTAAAAATCGAATTGACCCGAACACCTCCAACGGTGGTGCTACCTACCTCTCAATGGTGGGATGGCACTACTTTAAAGGACTTTTACACAGACGAATTCCTTAGGGTAGGTAGGTTCTCAAGGATACTTGTTCTAATCTCAAAACAAACTCAAAAAGACTTTTCACACCAACACTTTTCAAAAGCTTTCACAGCAAATTTTTCAAACACTCTGACGTATGAGTCGAACTGAAATTTTTCAAAGAAACTTTTTTAAACCCACAATTGAAAAGCAAACAAACCATTTTGAAAACACAATGAGCAAGTATCTAAGAGCCCATGGATAACCATGGATAGAAAGGGTGCTAACACCTTCCCTTTCTATAATCTACCTCCCGAACCGAGAGCAATCTCTTTAAGGAATTTTTCTGTGCTTTTGTCCTTTCCAATTGGAGAAAATAAAAGACGGTGGCGACTCTTGCTTCCGCGACATTTTGCGAACCAGCGTTAAACAGTCAGTTCCAGATCCACCGATCACAGAACTGGCGACTCTGCTGGGGACCAAACTTAAAGTGAGGTGTACCTTAGGGTAGTTCATAACTGTGTTTTCAATTGTATTGACTCGCTTGATTTATTATTGTGGGACTGTCTTGGGAGTTCTATAGATCCTAACCCGGATCTGGGGGATACCTTCTTAGAAAGTAGCAACAAGGCTGTGAGGGAACTGTGCGGGGTATACCGACATGGTTGAAACAGTCTGCTACGTTGATGTGGCACTTTGGTGTGTACCGGTAACCCTTGAGTTCAGTCAAGGAGAGTACAGGGCCTCCGCGTGGTGTCGTAAAGCATCAACAGACCTTAGGAACCTTAATTGAACTATCTTGGCCTCTTTAGGGTAGTGAGATAACTGACTTTGGTGCAGTCCGATGTTGGTTGATACTCGATACTACACTCAATTGAGGGTTGCTTTCCTGGAATATTTCGGTCGCCAGTTCAGTGGCTAAATCGAAACGATGAACAATGAAAGCAATCCCATGATGTTGGGATCCTTAGAACCCGGTTACTTCTAATAGGACAGGTTGAGCCCACCAACTTCAAGAGGGTAATACCCAGACCTCATGCTGGCCTAAACTCTAAGGGTTTCTCTTGTGTGACTTGTGTGCCTTTGTACTTGCCTACTTGCGTACTTGTTACCTGACACTTGTTTCTTGCAGGTCTTGTTTATAGTCCTTAACTAGGACTCATGACAGGGCACACTAAATTTCTTGCAGGTTTTGTTCATAGTCCTTAATTGGGACTTATAACAGGGTGTACTAACCACTTGCAGGTTCTTGTTTATAGTCCTTAACTAGGACTCATGACAGGGTTTACCAAATCTCTTGCAGGTTTTGTTTATAGTCCTTAATTGGGACTCATAACAAAGTATACTGAATTTCTTGCAGGGTCTGTTTATAGTCCTTAATTGGGACTCATAGCAGGGTTTACCTACATCACCCCATGCATAGCATGACATCATACCATCATACCATTGCATACATCCTAACCCGTTTCAAGGATCTCAAGGGCTTGTGATGCAGGTCATGATAAACCAACTACCCAGCAAGGGGCAAAGAGGATTTATTTTCCTCTAGCTAAGGTTGTCAGGGGCTATGACCCACTGGATATGGTGAGCCTTTGACCCTTGAAGAAGGACTCTCAACAATATGCAGTGCCTTCAGTCAAGCTACCGGTTCCAAATGCTAACAAAGTTTCTCTGTTTACCCCGCGAGGTCCTTGAAAACATTGCATGCATATCATACATCTCATTGCATTGCAGGTATCCCTTTGACAGGTTGCTTACCCTTCTCCGCTGTTTATTTCAGCCGATCGTCATGAATCCTGAATCATCAGCCGAGCAGACTATCAAGGACCTCCAGGCTCAAAACGCCCAGTTCCAAGAGCTAATCATGAATTTGACTCAGGGGCAACAAGACCTGAAGGCTCTGCTTTTGAAGAAGGACAAGAAAAAGAAGAGGACTGTTCTGTTCAGCCCTAGACGCAGATCTGGGAATACACCGCAAGTTGAAACTGAGAGGACAACCCCATCTGTGGGAAAAAGCAGTCATCATGAGAGAGAGGTTCCCAGTCCAGTGGTCTCCAACAACGAGACAGATTTTGATGAAGAGCAGTACCCTCCTGCTGATGACAGATATAAGCAACTGGAGGACAGAATGAAAGCTATGGAGGTTCAACAGGTACCTGGGCTGGATTTCGGAGATCTGGGTTTGTCAACTGGTGTGGTTATCCCTCGCAAGTTCAAAGTACCACCCTTCTCTAAGTACGACGGGGCATCTTGTCCCAAGCTGCACTTAAGGTCCTATGTTCGGAAGATTCAACCCTATACGGTGGACAAGAATTTGTGGATCCACTTCTTCCAGGAGAGTCTTTCAGGGACTCATCTCGAATGGTTCTATCAGCTGGATGGGACCAAGGTTCGTAACTGGGAGGAGTTGGCTACTGCTTTCTACAAGCAGTATCAATATAATGCCGACCTTGCCCCTATGCGTACCCAACTCCAGGGTATGTCGTTAGGATCAAGTGAAGGTTTTAAAGAATATGCGCAGAAATGGAGGGATCTTGCTGGAAGGGTACAACCACCTCTGACTGACCGGGAACTTGTGGATATGTTCTTGGGGACCTTGTCTGGTCCATTTTATAACCACCTGATTGGGAATTCGTCTGCTGGATTCACAGATCTTATCTTGACTGGAGAGCGAATTGAAGCTGGTATCTGGTCTGGGAAAATTCAAGAGGCTGCACCTTCGGACAAAAAGCCTCATCATGGAAAGAAAGAATCCAATGCTGTGCACGGTAAAAAGAGCCGTCATGAGGCAGGGGCAATCCAAATCTCCAATCCCGGACCTGCTCAGCAAGGACAGGGGCAGCAGCGCAAGGAGAAACGGCAGTATACCAAACTCAACATGTCGTTGGATCAAGCACTGCAACAAATGTTGAAGGCAGGGCTGATCACCTTAAGGGCTCCTCTCCGGAATCCGAACACTTCTGCACCCAACTATCATCCCAACGATAGGTGCGCATATCATTCAGATAGCCCGGGGCATACTACGGACAACTGCTGGCCTCTCAAGAACAAAATTCAAGATATGGTCGACGCTGGAGAGATTCAGTTTGAAGTGCCAGAGACTCCAAACATAATCACTGCTCCGTTGCCCAATCATTGAAGCCTTTTGTTTATTTGAATTTCGAGTTGTATTTTTCATTGCTTATACGAACGATTAATGTCATAGCAAACTCTTTTATTCTATTAATGCATCGCATATGTCTGTTTTGGGAATTAATACAATAATTTTTATTATATCCTTTTCATATTTTTTCCGATGTCAACTCTTGGTTAATAATTCTGAGCCTCTTGAGGGAGGATGACGAAAACGATACCGCGATCATTACAGTATGCTTTTGAACAGACCCCGCTTATGAAGTACAGGCATTGTTTCAATTCCTAAACACTGGAGTAATAAGGAAGATAATCCCTCGTCAACCCATCAGAGCCAAAGAACTAGGAGTTTTTATTTTCGAAAATTAAACCCTTAATCATAACCCGGGGCAGGGTAGTCTCCTCAGTTGATCCAAGTGCATGACGAATGGCACCGAAGAGATCTTTACCAGACGAACAAAGACAGTGATGGTTCAGAACAATCAAAAGGACAGGCAGTCATCATCAAAATTCATAAATGAAAAGCCCAAAAAGTCTAAACCTACAAAGGGGACTTATGAAACTGGGGCATCCCGCTGACTGTAATTCCAAAAGGGAAACAGTTCAGGCAAAAAATAGGGATAACAAAAATCAAAGAGAAAGAGGTCATACAAACCCTCAACCAAAGCAAAAGATGACTGCCTATTCAAAATAAGCTATCAACATCTGAACCATTATTGGAACATCAAAGCAAAGACTCAAGCAAGGTCTAACGCACGATCAACTGAGTTTAGGTTTGGAGAACATCACGAAGAGCGGGTGGGTACAAATAAAATTTGAGCCTTTATCCTTTGTTTCTTAAACCGTGAACCAGGCCACGTTATAACCCTCAGAAGTCCTAGCTGAAGCATGGGTTAGTTCGAAAGCATACTGTTATGAAAGGTATCCTGACTCCTTAAGGCTTACTGTAAAATACGGAGTTGACATCACGTTTTACAAACATTCATTTGTTTTATGAAAAAGAACGCATTTTCAAAATCTTCAAGACAGACATAAGCTTTGCATTTTTGACATAATTTTGTTTGCATATGACTTTTTGTTTGAACAGCAGGGAAATTCGCACGAAGAATACCTAGTGAACAAAAGCACTTTCAATCAAGGGGCATGGCATGACTATTGTCCATCATCTGGGGCAGTTAAGTCAAGATTCGGAGAATCTCTCAACAGGCCAAAAAGCCAGGGGCAAATCTCTGCCTGAGCCACTTGGGGCATTTCAACAACAAATCTCGCCTGATCAAACATCTTCTGGTAATATGGCAACACAAGCAGCCAGGGGCAACTCCCTACATCCTGAGAGCGTGAACATAGTCGAAAAATACTACGCAAAGTCAAAGACCCGCTAGGTTGACATACCTAGGCAAAAATAAGGGCTTCCCGGCGAACCAAAAGGGTTCGGGCAAAATGAGGGATGAAATGAAAAAATCTGTACACCCGGCAAGTCGAAAACCTGAAAAGGCGGCTTGGGCAAAAATGGGTCTCCCGGTGGACTGAAAACCCGAAAGGGCGGTCCAGGCAAAAGTTAGGGATTAAAGCGTACGACTATGTCCTGTCGTCTTATCATCTGTCTACCAGAAGAAGGTTTGTCCGCCAACAACTATCAGCACCCCACAGGCGCCTCCCCCATAGAAACAGGGGCAATAGGGTGATCTAAGCAATCTGGTTGTTCTAGCCTCCAAGACACCAGGGTAAGTTGAAGAACATAACAGTTCAATACTTCCCCAGGAGAATCTCATCTAGTTTCCCAGGAAAGTTGGAATCATCTCCCCGAGCAGTAAACGTATCCCCAGCTGATTCTGGAAACTTACCCCCTCGCGGAACACGAACGCGTCGTCCGGCTTGATTTAAAGAGTTATTTCCTTAACAGGATATAACTGGGTTATCCTCAGCCAAAAGCCGCGGAAAGATCGTCGTCGACAGAATCTTCTTATCCCCAGCGAAGTCCATTCATACTTCCAATACAGCAAGGTATCCTCAGCGAGTCATCCTCAACAATTCAGCAACAACATCTCCCCACAGAGTATTTCTTCCCAGCATGGTCGCTAGAATATCTTTTTCTCCCCGCAGAATCCTCCATTCGCCAAGTTTATTCCCCAACGGAGTTATCTTCTCCTACCGGTATACTTGCAACTATCATCCCCAGCGGAAGCAAAAGCTATTCTTCCACATCAGCCCAGGATGCGACTTCCCGGCACCCGTCAAGGATTTATTTTCCTACGACGAAAACATACATTCATAAAACGTCACATACATCATTATAGCATGCATATGCATCATATTACACGAATCTCATTGATCTTGAAAACATACAGTTCATGCATCATGATTTTGCATACAATTATGTTCTACCTTTTCAGGAAAAAGATCAATACAAAAATGACTACTATCAACTAATCGCAATTCATTCTAGATATAGTTTCAGATGTAAACCCAGCGATGGTGACGTTCTGATACTGCTTCCAGATTCCCTTCTAGATATAGTTTCAGATGTAAACCCAGCGATGGTGACGTTCTGATACTGCTTCCAGATTCCCTTCTAGATATAGTTTCAGATGTAAACCCAACGATGGTGACGTTCTGATACTGCTTCCAGATTCCCTTCTAGATATAGTTTCAGATGTAAACCCAGCGATGGTGACGTTCTGATGCTGCTTCCAGATTCTCTTCTAGATATAGTTTCAGATGTAAACCCAGCGATGGTGACGTTCTGATACTGCTTCCAGATTTCCTTCCAGATATAGTTTCAGATGTAAACCAGATATGGTGACGTTCTGATACTGCTTCCAGAAGTCCTTTTTAGATGTTTCCCTCTCCGACGATGAGTGTGAGGTGATATTCTCCTATGGTTCCCTCTCCAGCGGTGTGTGAGGTAGTAATCCCTTTTCAAGATGTTTCCCTCTCCAGCGGTGTGTGAGGTAGTAATCCCTTTTCAAGATGTTTCCCTCTCCGACGATGAGTGTGAGGTGATATTCTCCTATGGTTCCCTCTCCAGCGGTGTGTGAGGTAGTAATCCCTTTTCAAGATGTTTCCCTCTCCAGCGGTGTGTGAGGTAGTAATCCCTTTTCAAGATGTTTCCCTCTCCGACGATGAGTGTGAGGTGATATTCTCCTATGGTTCCCTCTCCAGCGGTGTGTGAGGTAGTAATCCCTTTTCAAGATGTTTCCCTCTCCAACAGTGTGTGAGGTGGCAATTCCTTTTCAGATGTTTCCCTCTCCGATGATGAGTGTGAGGTGATCATTCCTTTCAGATTATAATTGCCTATGGTTCTCTTCCCGATATTGCAAAGATGGTAGTTCCCGCCAAGATTTTTCTCAACGAGCGTTGTTGAGATTAAAGTCACCCAAGGTTCTCTTATCATTCATGCTAAGGCAATAACCACTCCTGGTTCATTCATCAGCGTTTGAAGCTCCAGACTCAGCTCCTGTAACCAGTCAGGACACATCTATACTAAGCATCTAAAGTCAGCTCCTGCAACGTGTCAGGTACTCATTTTTCTTTTACAGGTATGCAGGTTCTCGCTAAGGAATCTCCTACGCGATCAACAGCCCGATGGCATCTATAAGCCCATCATCCTATCCAGCAATCTCCAAATGGCATCTATAAGCCCATTCCCCCATCACTGCCACTATGTGAGCGCAAATTTCTGGGCACTCTAGTGTCCAATCATCTTCTACCCTCGGATTACGAAAGGCACGGCAGCCAATCTGCATCCTCAGGTCTAAGAAGATTGAACAGGGGCAACTGTTGCACCCCAAAATTTGCCCTCCCATATTCTCCAAGATCTGTCAAAGTCAAGGTCACAAAATTCCCCAAGGGTTGTGCAGCTCAACTGTCTCCTATACAGTCAAAACTAGGGTTTGGGTTCTGATCAATAAATTGAAGGTTTCAAGGGCCCAATCAAGTCTCATATGCCTACAAAGATGGTCAAGTGTCCTCATATCAAGTTTCAAGGCATTCAGCTCAAAATTGCACAGTCAAAACCCTAGATTGCACTACAGTCAACTGTAGGGGCAAAATGGTCATTTGGCAGTCAAAAGTTCAAATTTTTGGTCAACATATCATTTTGAAGCCACAAACATCATTTGATCAATGCTTGATCATGATTCTCAAAATTTGGCTCAGAAAATCATCAAGATGCAAAAGTTGCTATATTTGGACAGCTGAAAAAGTCAACTGAAATTGACCAGGGCATAACTTTCACATGGATTATCAGAAAAATTCCATCCAAAGCGCATTTTGAAGAGAAAGACATTTCCTACAACTCATCTTCATACTTCAAGTCCAAGAAATGCTCTCACAAAAAGTTATCAATCTCAATATTATAGGTCATTTTCAAAAGTCAACAAAAAGTGACTTTAAGTCAAAGGCCATAACTTGAGATTGGTAAATCAAAATGACATGGGACCAAAGGCATTGGTTAGAGGACTCAAAGACCTTTCCAAAATGTCCAAGAACATGTGAAAAGCTTAAAAATTGACCAAGTTATGCCTTGTGGAAGTTGGGAAATTTTTAGGAATTTTGAAAAGTCAACATTGATGCAAAGGGCCTAAAAATGCAAATGGGCCCATTTTTCTTCCAAGTTTCTTCATGCCAAGCCTATGCACGACCATTAGGCCCAAAGGGAAGTATTTTCTCATTTTTTAATTATTTATTTGAATTTATATTAACATTAATTCATTTAAATCATTTTAAATATGTAGAAAATATCAATTTGACCTAAAAAAATCTTTTTATGCACATTATAGGCTCAATATCTCGTGTTTAGTCAATTATGGAAGGTTTTGGGTTGATTGGAACTAATTGACACCAAATTGCATATGGAAAAGATATGGAAAAGATCCTTGAAATCAAATATTCAAAAATCATCAAAGCAATGGATTTTGTCCAATTTTTCTTAACCTAATCACTCACTATATGATCAGGAAGGTAAACCTAATTCAAGGAGACTCCAAGCTGCGCATAAAACCATTATTGAAAGCTTGAAAATTGCTTGAAAAACTAAAATCTGAAATCAGTGCTAGAGGTCGATTCAAGCCTCCAAACCTATCCCAAAAGCTTCAGTGGCAATTGCTGGATACATTCCAATCATTAGCATCAACTCAGTCCTCAAGAATTGGTAACGAGACCTTGGACTGTACAGCAAAAAATTCTTAAACGCATATCATAATTTAAGCATCTTTCTTGAGTTTTATTTATTGATTCATGATTGTTGTTTTGTTCTGATGCTAACCATGCCAATGAATTTCGTTTTTGTGCAATACATGTGATTTCACCATTAACGAGCATTAGGGTTTTTCAGTTTTGGAATTAGGGGTTTCCAGGTACGGCAAAATTGGACGTTCTCAACACCATGGTTGTATTCAGGGCATGGAGACGAAGAAGAATGCATCCTCGCGCCTAATTTATGTTGAGAATGGAGCTATTCGCTATTTTCTTAAATCACCCCTTCAGCCACGCCCAGAAAACCGTGGCCATACGTTTATGTTTCAGGGAAGAACGAGGACGAAGACCTCGTGGCAAGGCATGATAGGCGGATTCAAATTTCGCGCGAATTTCCAAAGTCCTTAACGCTTTCTTTTTATAATATTTGTTGATTAACGTATATTAAAAGAATTCAAAGTGCTTCAGTGGTGCAGGTGTCGCTTTGCCAAGTCCAAGACCTGGGTTCGATTCCCAGGTCTGTATAAAATTTCATATTATTTTTCCATCTAAAATCATGTGTAGCGCTAATGTCTAAGACATCCCATGGACCTCAAAGCATGACCATCCACGCGTCCTACACAACCAGATCAACGACCACGATGCAAAGAACATGCTAGGACCAAGTCAACACGCTGGCATACGAACTGGAAAAGTCAATGAATTCACAATAACTGGGCCAGAATTCCCAAACCTATACCTCCATCTGGGGCCTGAACCCCCCCTGGTTTGCTTTTCTTTTCTTTTTATTATTTTAATTATTGTGTTATTTATTTTTATTGCTTTAATTAATTAATTTTCTCTTTTTTTACAAAATATAAAAAACATCATAAAAATCCAGAAAAAGATAAAAATGTAATAAATATTTTATTTTAATTATTTTATTTTTATGAATAAATTGTGTAATTGAATTTAGTATAATTAGGTTTTTTTAATTTTAATTCTTTTCATAACAAAATATAAAAAATATAGAATTTAGGTTTAATTGTTGATCTTAATCCTTTTTTAATTTTCCCTTTTTTTTGTAATAATATTGCTTGTTTTATTTATTATTTTCATGAGTAAATTGTATATAAAAATTAATTTAGGTTAAATTAGTCAAATTTCAATATTTTCTTAATAATTAACAAATAATTAGAATTAGGGTTTTACCTCCACTTTTTTTAATTTCAATTAACTTCTTTTTTTCTTTTAAATCTAAAAAATACAAAATACCAAAAAAACATTTAATCATTTAATTTTTTAATTCTCATTAACCATTAATATTTTGCAAAAGGGTCCAACGCCCTAGTTTCGTTTCAATTCCTTTACTTCGCGCATTTATTTTACAATCGTTTAAATAATTATGTAATTGTCCCTAAGCCTTGTAACTTTACTTTTCGCACCTTATTTTTCCGCTTTATTTATTTTCCGCTAAATCGGGTCCGGTTTTATTTTGGCGATGTGGACCCGCGCCATTTGTAATAGCCTTAGATTTATTTTCCGCAAACCTTATAACTGTTAAATATGCATGTAAGAATGAATGTCTTAACTAAAGTCAAGCGTAGATCACAACAAACATGACAAGACAAATAACTGAAACATGACACACAATTCGCACACACCACCCCTAGGGTACGCCTCACTGTTGCCTTTCGAAAGGTGGTCGTCGAGTAGAGGACGTCTTAGTAAGTCCTCATGATCCGGGAACCTGGCATGAGGGTAGCTTCTAAGGTGTCTTCCCATTGCTCCGGTGATCACCATGTCCCTAAAAATCGAATTGACCCGAACACCTCCAACGGTGGTGCTACCTACCTCTCAATGGTGGGATGGCACTACTTTAAAGGACTTTTACACAGACGAATTCCTTAGGGTAGGTAGGTTCTCAAGGATACTTGTTCTAATCTCAAAACAAACTCAAAAAGACTTTTCACACCAACACTTTTCAAAAGCTTTCACAGCAAATTTTTCAAACACTCTGACGTATGAGTCGAACTGAAATTTTTCAAAGAAACTTTTTTAAACCCACAATTGAAAAGCAAACAAACCATTTTGAAAACACAATGAGCAAGTATCTAAGAGCCCATGGATAACCATGGATAGAAAGGGTGCTAACACCTTCCCTTTCTATAATCTACCTCCCGAACCGAGAGCAATCTCTTTAAGGAATTTTTCTGTGCTTTTGTCCTTTCCAATTGGAGAAAATAAAAGACGGTGGCGACTCTTGCTTCCGCGACATTTCGCGAACCAGCGTTAAACAGTCAGTTCCAGATCCACCGATCACACTTACGAAAGTTAATACAAAGATACTTCAAAGTGCAGAAATTTGCTTGCCTTTCCTTTCCTTTTACACTTGTGTTTTATTTGAAAACGTCCAAAGTTTTGTTAAATAGGCATATGCATTTGAATATAATCACTGCTTACAAATAAAATGAAATTGAGAAAGGATAATTACTGATAGGTTAAAGGTGTAGGAAGATATCTTTGTGCTATTCCAGAAGAAATCCCCTACAGTATATCATTCAGATCCTCAACAAAGCTAAAACCTCGGAGTATACATCCCTAACAGAGTTAAATTTCAAGATCCCCAGTTGAGCCAATATGGTCTAAACTTTATTCCCCAGCGAAGTTAAGTTTCAAAGTTCCCATCAAAGTTAAGTCTCCAAACTCCCGATCCCCAGTGGAGCCCGAAAACCCTGAAATACATATCCCCAGCGGAGCTAGAAAATTCTAAACCTTCTTCCCCAGCGAAGTCAATTTCCAACTATCAATCCCCAGTGGGAACCATTCAGCTTTCCCCAACTTCCCCAGTAGATTGGCATACAACCCAAGCTCCTGATTTCCCTGGCCGAGTAAACACTCTCCCCACAGAGTTATTTCCCAGCAGATCGAAGATTCTCGGTCTCATTTCTCCAGTAGAAGCCTCCCAGGTTTTAATTCTCCAGTAGAGATTTTCAGAGTTTTCCTTTATTTCCCAGGAAAGTCATGAAGGACTCTCATTCCCCGCAGAAGTTGCCAAAGCTCTTGTTAATCCCCACCAGTCACCAGGGATTTTCAATCCCCAGCAGTGGTCCCAATATTTCTCATTCTCAACAATCAAAGATCTTTAATCCCCAAGCAGTCAGCAAGGATTTCTCATCTTCAACAAAGATTTTTGGATCCTCAGCATCGGTCAGGAATTTACTTTCTCCGGCAGCAGTCAAAGATTTTGTTATCTCCAGTTATCAGGGATTTATTTTCCTCAGCAAGACAGCTAATCAGCTTACATACACTTCTATTACATTCATGTATCATAAACATTGATGAAATACAATTCATTGCATCATACATACCATGCAACATAGCTATGTGTTTTAGCTAACATTTTACCCTTTTCAGGATAAGATTAAAAGGCTATCGTTAAACAACTATTCAGATACAGTCTGGATACACCCCAGACACGGCGGTCATTCTATTACTCATTCAAAATTTCAAGTCAAAATACAGTGTGGATACACCCCAGACACGTCGGTCATTCTATTACTCATTCAGAATCCAGCAATCTGATACATACTAGATACGCTCCAGACACGACGGCCATTCTGTCTCTCATTCAGATTCAACTATCAACTTCAAATTTCAGATACGCTCCAAACACGGATGCCTTTCTGGCCCTTACACCAAAAGTTTGATTCTCCCCAGTGCAGTCGCCACGAAAGTCATTCTGTCACTTATTCAGATCCCAGTTATAGTACGGATACACTCCAGACACAGAAGTCATTCTGCTACTCATACAGATCTTAACTTCAGATACAGTACAGATATGCTCCAAACACGGTTGCCATTCTGTCACTCATACAGAACTTACCCCCAGCACACAGTTGCTCCATACATAGATGTTTCTCTATTATCCATTCACAATACAGATACACTCCAGACACGACAGTCATTCTGACATTCATTCAAAGTTCAAATATAGTTACAGCTCGGATACGCCCCAGACACGGACGTCGTTCCTTTTCTCATACAGACTCGGTCTCCAGATACAGTTCAAATGCATTCCAGACACGGATACCATCTTGATGCTCGTTCTTCTGACCTACAACACTGCAGTTCAACAAACATCTTGGATGGCATCTTTAATCCCATCTCCAGCAAGATTCTACCATCTCCAAATGGCATCTTTAAGCCCATTCCCTCAACAATATTTTGACGAGTGCAAATTTACGGGCACTCTAGTGTCCAATCCTCTTTTACCTTCGAGTCACGAAAGGCAAACTTGCCAATCTAACTCTTCTGGTTCAAGAAGATTGAACAGGGGAAACTGTTGTACCCCAAAATTTTCCCTCTCATTTTATCAACATTTCTCATCACAAGACTCTTGGAACTCAGGATCAAGCTAGGGTTTGCTCTACTCAAGACACCTTCTTGCACTGTTGACCTAAATTAGGGTTTGAGTTTGCACAGGGATTTTTGGGCCTTCAATGCCCAAATTGGCTTTCATACTTCATGTTGGACTCATAAGTTTGCCCATACCAAGTTTCAAGCCTTGAATCAAATCTTTGCCCAGTCAATTGGACAATTGACCTAAAAATCAGCTGTATTGGGGAAAAAGTCAATTGTGGCCAATTTACAGTCCAACCTCATGAATTTTGACCCACATCAACATTATGAACTCATATGAACCATTTGATCAAGTTTGGACCATAATTCCATAAGAAATTTGATCAGATCACCAAAAGGGCAAAATGGTCATTTTTAGGGTTTTGACTGTACAAAGGCAATTTTTGACTGTTTGACCTAGCCAATGGCAAATCAAGTTCAACCATGGACTCAAGGACTCAAGGAAATTATCTTGACCTATTCAACAAGTTCAAAAGATCTCAAATGCATAGGATTGACAGATGAATTTTTCAGTCAACTGATCAAAATTTGACTGTACACTGAAAAGTCAAACTTTGACTTTTTGGTCAAAATCAAGTGCCAAGGGTTATTTTTCATCAAGATATGTCAAATTATGAAATTTGTTCATCAAGAAACCCAAAATTACAAATTAGGGTTTGAAATTGAAAAAATTTCATAACTTAGAAATTTTCTAAGTTATGAAATTTTCTTAATTTTTCCTAACTTTGTCCCACATTTTCACCAAGATGCAAATGGATTCAAACAAAACTTACAACATGAAAGTTGTAGTCCATCACAAAGTATACAACTTTTATTCAAAAAGTTTTCTCAAAATAAGCTTGGATCTCAAGTTATGATTTCTGGAACAAGGGTACCTAAAACTTTTAACTTAGAGAAATTTTGCCCTAGTTTAGGCAGGATTTTGACCCATCTTCTTGGCCATTTTTCACATAGTTCAACTTGGAGTCTCAAGTTTCATTTCAAATATGGATTATATTACTTGTTTCAAGCTTTCAAAATTGTCCAGGAACTCCTTAAACACATTTGTGGTTAGGGAGAATCGAATGCTTGAAGTTGGCAAAAACTCACTTTGTAACCATAGCCAAAACATGTTCATACAAGTTGTAAAATATGACCAAACTAGCTTTGTACTTGATTACAGGTCTCTAAACCAATTTACACTCAAAAATTGAATGCAAATACATTGGTTAGAGGTATTGTTCTGATCAAGGGAGCATTATACAATGAACAATTCCATTTTGGGCATAAAGATAACACTTCCATTTACATAAAGCATGCTTTATGTCAAATTCCATTTCTTGAGCCATACACCAACCCCTTTGCTGCAAACAAGGCTCCCTAATGTCAGGTAAAGCTCAACCATTTTGTGCAGCTAGGTTACAAGCCAGTACAACCCTTGCATTGTCAACTCTCACTTTTTGCTTCAAAACCAAGTTATTGTGCCAAAAGTCCATAACTTGCATATTTGATGTATTCAACTTAAGCCAAGGTTTCAAACAAGTTTTACACATCCTTGTAAGCCAGAAACACGAGCCAATCATCCCTCAAACACCCTTGAACACCAAAATACCAAAAACTTGCAAAACAGGGCAGTTGTTGCAACTTGAGTGCCATAGTTCATTTTGCTCGTGCGTTTTGCTCCTTTCCACTTCAAACACGTTCCATTCAACTCACTCAAGTTATCCCAAACCTCCATTGCCAATTGTAACTCCATTTACAGTGTTCACCATTTTCATTTCAAGCTTGTGCAGGTTGACTTCTGGAGGTTGATTCAGGAACATTCGAAGCAAACTAGCTATTGGGAAAGGTCCAGGGAACATCAAGCAAGCTCAAAAGAACCTCAGGCCTCACTAAAAGTTGCTGCATTGTCCAACTCGAATCCAACTGAAACAGGTTTTTCATCAACTTCTATCTCTCTATTTAGGAACATTTAGCCTTAGGTTTGTGAATGAAAGATGTAGTACTCATTGCCCTGAAACCATACATATGCTCAGTTTTCATTTATATTAAACGTGCTAAGAGAATTTCATCCTTGAAATTTCTGGAAAAACTAGGTTAGAAATTAGGGCCAGGGAAATTCTCTCTGGTCTTTGAGAGTTAGATTAAGTTTTTTATATGGTTAGAATCGTGGTTTGATGCTCTACAAGTTTCATGTTTTGAGTTTTGTCAAAAGATCACAAATACAGGAGTTAGCTGTTTGAACTCAGAACGCACGTTTTTCACAGTACTGGAGGAAGAAGATGAAGACTTGGGCTGGGCTGGCTTGTTTTTGCTTCTAACACCTTCTTTTTCAGTTTCACAACCCCTGGCCCATTTTCTTGTATTTTTATTATTTTGGCATTCTAATTTCATTTCCAACTTTATTATTTTATTTCCAAATATGAAAAATATTTAAAAAATATTTTCATAATTTTTTATATTTATTTGGTATTTATTTTAATTATTACTAGCATTAAAACATTTATATACTTTTATATTACTTTGTTTAAATTTAAAAATAATGTAAATAATACTTTTTTTTTATTTCTTAATTTTATTCACATTGGAAATATTTTCTTGAATATATTTTATTTTTGTAAATATTTTATTTTATTTTATATATACTTAAAATATTTAATATATATATATATACATACATATATACTTTATTTTATTAAAAACATAGAATAAAAATATAAAAATAGTACATTTTTATTTTTATTGTTATTTTATACTAAAAAACACTTTTTTTCAATATATTTTTATTTTGTACATATTAATATATTTTTGTATATAAATAATAGATAATATTATTTTCTTAAAGAAAATTAGGGTTTACCCCTTTAATAAAAAAAATTAATCCTTTTTTATTTACATATTTCTTTATATTTCTTTACATTGAAAACATTTTTATATACATAAAAATAAATAAAAAACATTTCTTGCCTATGTATAATATATTGCACATTTATTTAATTGTCTATTTAAATATTGCTTATTTATCATTTGTATAAAGAAATTCAATTTGGTTGTAATAACTTAGGGTTTAAATTTCTTGCAAAATAAACCCCTATTCAAAATTGTACCCCCTCCCTATATCATGTTGTAATAGCTTAGAATTTAAATTCTCGCACTTTTACGCTTTCAATTATTCCATGATTAGAGAATTAGGGTTTGTATGCAAAAATCCAAATCAACAAATAGTTTGACCTAATCAAAGACAAAAATGCATGAAAAATAAACACAATGCACACTTGCACCCCTAGGGTTACAATCCACTTGTTGCCTTCAAAAATGGGCCATGGTATGCATGTTAAGTACTTTGGCAAAACAAAAATAAAACAAAAGATCATAGTCCCTCGATGACGCTATCTTGGTTTCCTAAACAAAAATGATCAAGTCCCTCAAAGAAATTGCCAAAAATACTTGACACGATTGCTATCATGGTCTATACGATGACCCGCGCCTGTCCCGTTTAACATCCTAACACAAGGTTGTTTACCAAATTCAATGGTGAAACAACACTTTTAAAAGGGTTAAAAACATAAGAAAGATCTTTGAGTAAAATAGGGTAGATAGCTCTTAGTTACTTGATCAAAATCTTGCAAAAACATCCTTGCTATCTTCAAACACACTTCACAAACACAATTTCAAAACCCTACTTTTAAACATTGAAAATATTTAAAAAGACAAAAAAATACCTTTGTATACATTCAAATAAGAATCATTACAAAGGTTGCCACAACGATGGCCTCTTTTCAAAACATCTTTCAAAACCACACACAAAGCACCATTTCAAACAATTGGAAAAGCAAAGCAAGTGATCTAAACAAGTAACTAAGATCCCATGGATAACCATGGATGAAAAGGGTGCTTGCACCTTCCCTTTTCATAATCTACTCCCCGAACCCAAGAAAACATCTCAAAGGTTTTTCCTGTGCTTTTTGACCTTTCCTTAGGATAAAATAAAAAGTCGGTGGCGACTCTTGCTAAACCGAAACATTTGCGAACACAAACGCAAAACCTCAAGTCAGTTCTCCCACCGTATCACACCTTCTATGCTTAAATATTGTATATAATTTGCTAAGGGATGTCAACAATGCCAAAAGCATACTGGTATCCAACATGCTCCAGCAAGTGAACTTTATGAAATCCTTAAACCTTGGCCTTTCAGAGGTTGGGCACTGGATCTAACTGGAGAAATTCGACCTGCTTCATCTAAAAACCACAGGTACATTTTAGTAGGTATAGATTACTTTACAAAATGGGTTGAGGCCATACATTTGATAAATGTGGATTAGGATACTGTTATCGAATTCATTCAGAAACAAATAGTCTGTAGATTTATCATCCCAAAGAGTATCACAATAGAACAAGTATCAGTCTTCACTAGTCAAAAGATGCAGGAGTTTGCTAAGGAAACATGTTTCAAACTATTGACATCCACACCTTACTACACTCAAGAAAATGGCCAAGTCGAAGCGGCCAATAAAGTGATAATTGGGTTGGTAAAGGAACATGTAGGGAAAAATCCAAAAAATTGGCATAAAACTCTAGACCATGCATTATGGGCTTGTCGAATGTCCCCTAAAGAAGAAACTAATGCCACACCTTTCCAACTTACGTTTGGATTTGATGCAGTACTACCATTCGAAATCTACTTGCAATAAGTTAGAATTCAAAGGCAAGGGGAAATTCCTTTTGGCCTTTATTGGGAAATGATGATGAATGAGTTAGTAGATTTAGATGAAAGAAGGTTGCATGCCTTAGAAAGACTAAGGAGACAAAAGGAAAGAGTGGCAAGAGCATACAATAAGAGGATTAAAGGCAAGAATTTTATTATAAATGACTTAGTATGGGAAGTCATATTACCTATGGATCGAAAGAATAAAGCGTTAGGAAAATGGTCTCCACATTGGGAAGGACCTTTTCGAATCTTAAAGGCATTTTCAAACAACGCTTACGAAGTAGAAGAGTTAGCTGGAGATCGAAGTGTCCTGAGAGTAAACGGGAAATACTTAAATAAGTATAAACCATTTTTAAAAGAAATAAAAATCATAACAAGAGAGTAAGCAGAAAAAATATACATAGCCAAAATGGTGATTGAATTAACTTTAGAAGTTCCAAAATGGCTTTGTCTAAGCATACTTACAATGTAAAGCAAATACAATAAATGGTTTATTATATAAATCAAAATGGGATATTTTTCTTCATCCTTTCATATTTGATTTTTGCTAGGCCAAGCTTATATTGAACAACAACATGTATACTTTTGAGGCATGCCATGTCTTCAGTCATGGCCGAAGCTTTTTCGACATGCTCAACGCTCTGTGCAGCCAAAGTGTCAGCTTCAGTGGTGTCCAATCCTTTGATAGCAACTTGTTTTGCCTTAGCATCAGCTATTTTCTTCTGTAACTCCACAATATGAGACTCCCAAAGTGTGATCGAAGCGGTGTAACTGTCGAATTCCGCTTGGGTCGCCTTCTTCAAAGCCAACAAATCCATAGATGCTTTAGAAAAAGCAGTTATGATTAACTATGACATCAGGAAATGAAGGAAAATGAAAGGTTGCTAGTCGAAATCTGGTGATTACGAAAAATGTCCATTTCTGCTTTGATTCAAAATAGACATTTATTGGGGGCAATTTGTTAGCTGAAGATTTCGACATTTGATAAAAATATGAAAGTTGATTTGAGAAGATCATGTTTTAAAAAATAACATGAAATTTGACCTTATAAGGTTATTTTATAAAGCTCATTTTTATGATTTGAGATATCGAAGTGCAACTTAAAGTGAAAGGAGTATTTCAATATATGTAAATACTTCGACAGTCATGTTAGTTGAATTCAAAGTTGAATTTAAAATCTTCGAGCGGGAAGTTTAAATTTCAAACTAATGCGTTTTCGCCAGGAAGACGTGTGGAAGTTCTAGAATGTATGCATGTAAAATATGTCGAACGTGGCGTAATCTCATAGAAAGACCGTTAGAGTCGAATTAGTATAAATAGGAGTCTTAGATATTAGGATTCAGTGTGTTCACATTGTATACAAATCACTCATACTCAAAGTACCAAAGCGAGAGAAAATATTTTATTGATAATGTATGTGTGAGAACACCATTGTTGTACCCCAATATTTTCCCTCTCACTTATCAAGAAGTTTCTCACAATATCTCTTTGACTCAAGACTGCATTAGGGTTTGACCAGCTCAAGACACCTCCTCATGCACTGATGACCAAAATTAGGGTTTGAGTTTGCAGAAGGATTTTTGGACTATCAATGCTTCATATGACTTTCAAGGATCATTATGGACCCCTATTATTACTCATGTCAAGTTTCAAGTCTTGAATCACACTTTTGACCAGTCAATTGAACAATTGACCTAAAAATCAGTTGTATTGGGGAAAAAGTCAACCATGGCCAATTTATAGTCAAAATTCATAATATTTTACCCACATAAACATCTTAGACTCATATGTATCATTTGATAAAGTTTGGACCACAATTCCTCAAGAAATTTGATCAAATCATCAAAAAGGCAAAATGGTCAAAATTAGGGTTTGGATTGAGAAAGGGCAATTTCTGATTTTTGGCCTAGCAAATGATCAATTGGGATAAGGCATGATCTCAAGAGTCCAAATTCATCACTTTTACCTAATAACATGATCCAAAACATTATAAATCCATTGGATTGACAGATGAATTTTTCAGTCAACTGCTCAAAAGTCAACTGTATACTGAAAAGTCAAACTTTGACTTTTTGGTCAAAGTCAAGTGCCAAAGGTCATAATTCATCAAAACATGTCAAAATATGAAAATTGTCCATCAAGAAATCAAGGATTTAAGGTTTTTTTTTTGAAAAGTTGAAATTTCTTAACTTAGAAAATTTTCTAAGTATAGAAAATTTCTTATTTTTTCTCAACTTTGAGCCAAATTTTCACCATGATGCAAGATGATTCAAAGGAAACTTCCAACATGAAAGTTGTAGATATCCATGAAATATAAAACTTTGGTTCACACAATTTCTCCTAAAAATTCTTGGATCTCAAGATATAAGTTTGTGAATACATGCTCATGAACTAAAAATAACTTAGTGAAATTTTGCCCTAGTTAGGCAGATTTTTGACCTAACTTCATGGCAATTTTTCACATGGTTCCAAGAGGAATTTTCAAAATCAATTCAAATATGAGTTGTAAATCACATTGAAATATTTCCAAAATGTCTAATAACTCCTGGATATCATTCTTGAGTAAGGAGAATCGAAGAGATGAAGTTGGTGATTTGTCACTTGGATTTCAAGCCATTTTGTGAAGAAGATTGGATCCAATCCTCAAGCATGCGGAACAAATCCTACTTTGCAGGCTTATAACTTAACTTTCACTCCATAATTAAATATTTTCACAGCTTTTGGAAGCTTTAAGCCAGGCATTGAATGCATTGTACAAGAATAATTCCATTTTTGGGAGAAAGGCAACATTATCATTTTGGAAAAGCAAGCTTTATGCAAAGTCAGCTTGCATTGAGCCTTGCACTTGTTTTTTCTGCACAAACACACTCCACTCCATCACAACAAGTATGTTTAAAGGTCTCTTCCCCCCCTACAAGTTGGGTACTACACCTTGGAACCATTCTTGCTAGCTTTGCTTCACAAACAAGAAACCAAGCAAACATGTGAGTTTTTGAAATCTGAGTTGTTACAAGACTTAAGACCTTTTGCTTATAAGTAAACACATTATTTGCAAGTTGGCACACGAAGGATAAGACTCCAAAACACTCCCAAGCACTTTGCAACTAAGAATCTGCCATATCTTGACAGTTTTGAACCTCACATAGCAATCTCCAAATCCTCTTCTGCGTATTAAGTTTTAACCACCCAAACACTTAATGTACATCATATCAAAATGATCCAGACCCTTGTTCCCTCACTGTAACTCCTCCATCAACATCCACCATTTTCAAATATCAAGCTTGTAGGTTGACTTGAGTAGAGAGATTCAGGGATTTTCAAGACAAAGTAAGTGTTGGAATACACTCAGGGTGGTCCGGGCAAGCTAAACAGATCCTCAGGCCTTCTCAAAACTTGCTCAAACTTCATTCACGATTCCAGCTGCAAGAGGTAAAAACTCAAACTTCTATTTCTTCATACAAGCATCATTTGGTCTTGATTTGTGAAAACAAAATGTAGATATCCTTGCTCTAAAGCTAACCATGTTCATAGTTTCCATTTATATTAACTGTGTATAGAGAATTTTCGATTTGAAATTTTTGTAAAAATTAGGTTTCAAATTAGGTCCATTAAATATAGATTTTATCTTTAACTTTTAGTTTACATAAGTTATGTGTTTGAACTCGTGGGAAGAAACACCACAACTTTCATGTTTGAACTTTCCATTTTCATGGAGAAATAAGAGAGATACAGGTGGTTCGGCCATGGCTCAAGGTTGAAGATGAAGTTGCCTTCAGGAAGCAGTTTCTAATATATATTTATAGTTTTGTTTATATAAACAGATGTACAGCCACCCCAATGGCAAGGCAGCACGCGTTATTGCTAGAGGTCATGGGTTCGAGCCTTAGTGCGCTGCCTTTTGCATTTTCTCATATTTTTCCACATTTTTTTGTCCCTTGCAGTGTTGGGCTTCTGTTTCACGGGCCTATGGATTTTTTCTAACATTTACACCGTGTTTACTTGTGACACCCCTGGCCCATTATCATTTTATTTATTTATTTTATTCTCTTTTTTTTCTCTTAAATATATTTTTCTTAATATTAAAAATCATAAAAAATATAAAAATGATAGATTTATATTTTGGCTTATTTTATTTTATTTTTCTCACAAAAAAATATTTTTATTTAGTTATATTATTATCTATTTTTATTAAATAACCTTGTAAATTAAATTAGAACTAGGTTAAATTTATTTTTTCTTCATACCCATTAAATAAATTATTTTATATAAAAAATACCAAAAATATTTCATAATACTAAAATCCATTTTTTTAAGAAAACATGTAAAAATATAAAAATAACTTTTTTCTTTAAAACTCATGTTCTTTTAATCAAAGTAGAATTAGGGTTTTTTTATTCAAAAAGAATCTTTTCTTAATTAATTTAAGCTTATTTAATTTTGATTTATTTATTTCTTTTCTCTTTAGGTTTAGGTTAAAACTTTTTCTCATAAAAAACCAAACAAAAACCTTCTTTGCATTTACATATTCTTGCATATTTAATTCATCTTGTATACTATTTATTCCAATTATTTGTACATATTCAATTTGGTTGTAATAGATTAATTAGGTTTATATTATAGCAATCCCCGTTCATGAATTTTATACCCCCCTCCCACAAATGTTGTAATAGCATAGTAACTTTAAATTTCGCAAATTATCGCTTTTACATAATATGCTAGTAATTAGGGTTTGTATGAGAAGATAAAAATCAATCAAATAGAAAACCTTAATTCAAGACAAAATCAAGCATGAAAATGACACATTTGCATACAAACACCCCTAGGGTTATCCCACTTGGTTGCCTTATATAAAATGGCCATATTACGCATGTCAGGTATCTTAGCAAAAACAAGCAAATACAAGATCATAGTCCCTCGATGACGCTATTCAAAGTTGCCTTATAAAATGATCTTAGTCCCTCAAAAAAATGCTAAGATACTTTGCAACATTTTTAATCATGCCTATACGATGACCCACGTCCATCCCGTTTACATCCAAAGATAGGGTTGCTTACCAAACCAATGGTAAGACAAAAATGTCAAAGGAAAAGAAAATGAACAAGAAAGACATTTGAGTAGGTAGATTATTCTTAATTACTTGCTCCATTTCAAAACAAAATATCCTTACAATTTTCAAAACAAACACCTACACATTTCAAAACCTCTTACAAACTTGAAAACATTTTCAAAAAGATCAACATCTTTGTATACATTCTTACAAACGAGAATCATTACAAAGATTGCCTAAACGATGGCTCTTTACAAAATACTTTCAAAAACCACACAAAGCACAATTTCAAACAAAAGCAAGTGATCTAACAAGTAACTAAGAGCCCATGGAAAACCATGGATGAAAAGGGTGCTAATACCTTCCCTTTTCATAACCTACCCCCCGAACTCAAGAAACAATCTCAAAGGTCTTTCATGTGCTTTTTCACCTTTCCTTTTGGATAAAAGAAAAGTTGATGGCGACTCTTGCTAACCGCAACATTTGCGATTAAACGCAAAACACCCAAGTCAGTTCTCCCACCGCATCACAAAACTGGCGACTCTACTGGAGAAAATTCTAAAAGTGGGGTTACCTTAGGGATTAAATCACATTTACTTGCTTACATTGTTTGAATTGTATGCTTTACATTATGGTTCTTTGTTTGGGTTTGAATCCTCTACCCATATTTAGGATACATTATAGGCAAGTAGCAATACGTTGTAGAAACTGTGCGGGGTATACCAACATGGTCTAAGCAATAGCTATGTTAGTGCGACATATTTGTGGGTACCAATAGCCTTTGAGTTAATCAAAGAGAATAAGGGGACACTGAGTGATGTCATGAAGCACTAATGAACTTCTAGAACCTTTACTTGACCAACTTGGCCTTTAGGATGTAGTGAGATGACCGGCTTTGGTGCAGTCCGAAGTTGGTAGATACTCGATACTACACTCATTGAGGTTCTATTTCTTGGGATATTTCGGTCGCCATTAAATAGGCTTGAGCTTAAATAATGACCAAGGAAATAATCCAGTGATATTGAGCTCCTTAGAACCCGGTTATTATTACTAGGACAGGTTTGAGCCAACTAAACTTCAAGAGGGTACTTACCTATAAAACTCCATGCAAGCCTAAACTAAGGATTTATTTGCTTTGTTTGTATATACATACTTGTACATAACATCATGGACATCATAACATCATATACATCCACTAACCATTTTAAGGATTTTGGGATTCATCTTTGTTCTTATTTTGTAGGATATGGATTCACTTCGCAGGAAAACTATTCAAGTCAACCTTGTGAGAGTCCCTCCACAATTTAAGGAGCTAGTTTCAAGGATTCCTGAAAACTCTCCATTCACCGAGAGACATGGTCTCCTACTCAACTTGGTCACTTCCAACACAGATGAAGACATGATGAAGGTGCTCTTTCAGTTCTTTGATCCTTTACACTATTGCTTCACATTTCCCGACTATCAACTTGTGCCTACTTTGGAAGAATTCTCCCAACTCTTCAGGATTCCCATTCTCAATCAAATACCTTTCAACGGTACGGAAAGAGACCCAAATCCAGAAGAGATTGCTCAAGCTCTACACTTGCACTCCTCTGATATCACAACTCATTGAGAAACAAGGAGTGGTGTCAAAGGTTTCCTAGAAAAGTTCTTGTTTGAGAAAGCCCAAAGTTGTTGGAATTCCTTAGACTTGAAAGCCTTTGAGGAAAGTGTGTCTCTCCTCATCTATGGGATAGTTTTGTTTCCAAATCCTGACCAACTCATAGATGTCAACACCGTCAAAATCTTCATATCCCGCAACCGGGTGCCTACATTGCTAGGAGATATCCTACACTCTTTTCACACTCTTACAATGAGGAAAAGAGGTGTCCTTATGTGTTGCACTCCTCTCTTGGCAAGATGGTTTATTTCACATCTTCCCCAATCAGTATTAAAGAATGAGCAAGGTTCAAGATGGTCACAAAGGTTGATGACGCTCAAACATTCAGACATTCATTGGTGCTCCCGATCCAAAGAGAATGTTATCATTGTCGACCGTTATGGAGAATTTCCTAATGTCCCTTAACTTGGCATTAGGGTAGGTATCACCTACAACCCCTTCTTAGCCTTAAGACAGTTTGGTTATGCCCGAAGGGATGGCCGCACGAGATGCTGATTCAAGGTTTGGTATTTGACTACGACAACGACAATCAAGGTCTTCGTTAGAGATTTATCTGAGCTTGGAGGATATTAAACAAAGTGGATAGCCAGACTTTGGGGCACAAGAATTACATCCCTCTTGAGCCTTACCTCAAATGGGTACGAACTCATGCTCAGAGTCTTATGATGCCTTACCCCTCCATTCTCCCGGTAATCATTGAGCCTATCATGGAAGGAGATGTTCCATATACTATCCTACACCCTGACATGCCCACCTCTCTTGAAGACCTACAAAGAGATTGGATACAACTCAAGGGGGAGCGAGATACTTTTGAAGCCCAATTCTATGCAAGCGAGAAGAAGGTTTTGGAACTCACTAGGCTACTTCATGAGGAGAAAACTCTCAATACCTACATTGCACTAAAGAGGATGCGTACTAATTTTCTATCTTAGAGTTTTGTATTATTTTTCCCAAGGGGAATTGATGTACTCAAATGTTATCTTATTAATATAACGTGTGTTTCTTTTTTGTCTAAAACAAATCTGAATCTTTGAAATCCTTGAAAACATTGCATATGCATATACCATTTATCATAACATAAGCAGGTCTTTTGCAACAAGTCTCCTCATCTCTCTACTGTTTATTTCAGTAAGATGGATCTCGAACAAACAGTGAAAGACCTCCAAGCTCAGAATACACAGTTTCAACAGTTGCTCTTGACCTTAGCCAAGGGGCAAGAAGAATTGAAGACTCTGTTGGCTGAAGAGAGGAAAAAGAAAACAAAGAAGGTAACTGGAGTCTTGAACATGGGAAGAAGATTTCATGGGAAGACATGAAGGACTTTGGACTTTGCAACAACATCCAGTGAAAGAGACAACCAAGATGGTAAAGGCAAGGAAACAGTTGTCCCGACAGAATCAGAGGAGGAAGAGGAAGAAGAGGACTACTCAGAGGAACAATACCCTCCGGTTGATGACAAGTATAAACATCTTGAAGAGTGATTGAGCGCGATGGAAATCCAAAAGGTGCCAGGCTTGGACTTTGAGGAGTTGGGTTTGGTATCAGGGATTTTGATTCCTCCGAAATTAAATGCACATATATTTTCCAAATATGACGGAGTTTCATGCCCTAAAATGCATCTCCAGTCATATGTGAGGAAAATTCAACCCCATACCGCTGATAAAGACTTATGGGTGAACTTCTTCCAAGACAGCCTGTCTGGGACTCAACTTGACTAGTTTTACCAATTAGAAAGAGTCAACGTTCACAATTGGGAGGATCTTGTTGCAGCTTTCTACAAACAATATCAGTACAATGTTGATCTGGCACCTACCTGTACTCAACTCCAGAGTATGGCCATTGTTTCCAATGAAGGTTTCAAGGACTATGCACAAAAATGGAGAGATTTGGCTAGAAGAGTTCAACCCCCTCTGTCTGAGAGAGAATTGGTAGACATGTTCTTGAGCACATTGTCTGGTCCTTTCTTCAATCATTTAATCGGAAGTTCATCTGTAGGTTTTACTGAACTAATATTGACCGGAGAGAGGATAGAAGCCGGTATAAAGAATGGAAAGATTCAGAAAGACACATCTTCTTCTACAGCTGTAAGGAAGACCTTTATCGGAAAGAAAGAGGTAGTTATCGTATACCCGCAGAGAAACCAAGATAGGGCCGAACACTGACCAATGGTATGGGATGTTATGATCCCAAAACCTGCATCTGATCAGTAAAGAAATAATCAACCAAGGGTAAAAAGGCTAGTCAGGAAGTTCACCGGAATCATCATGACCCCGTCTAAAGTATTACCTCATTTACTAAGATCCAACTTGGTGACCTTGAAAGAAGCTCCGAAAAACCCCAATACAACATCTCCTCATTATCATCCCAATGCCCGTTGCGCATATCACTCTGAAAGTCCTGGTCATGATACTAATAACTGTTAGGCTCTAAAGAAAAAAATACAAGACCTCATTGAAGCAAAAGAAATTGAGTTTGATTCACCTGAAAAGCCGAATGTCATTTATGCCCGTATGCCTAGACATGGCCACAATACCAATTTCGTTGAAGAAGATTTGTTTGTTACTTCAATTAATGAACTCATTACCCCACTTCTGACAATTAAGATGAATTTTTTGAATGTCAGTGTGTTCACGGGCTGTGATGAAGTTTGCCATCTCTGTTTATCCTCCCCAACCGACTGTCCTTTATTGAGAATAGGAGTTCAATGCCTAATAGATAACAAAGAAATTTTATTTGAGAAGACTTCTATTCCACCTGTTCCTTTTGAAGATATTTCTATCATTACCATTTCCACAAATTCTTCCAGGGTCTCCACCAAAAGACCCGTTAGGATTACATCAGTTCCGAAAACAGCTCTTCTAATAATCACAATGCCTGAACCAGTCCCATACTCATAAGACAAAACCATACCATGGAATTATGGAGGGGATGTCTACTATCATGGTATCAAGCAGGATTGGCCAACCGCCGAAGATTCAAGCTCCGAGAAAGTCAACTCCGACATCAGTAACATTGCAGGAACTAGCAAAATTACCCGAAGTGGTAGGATCTTTTCTCCAAAAAATTCTCCCCCAAAAGCAGTTTTTGGACCCGTAATCATCCATGTGGCTGCTCCAAAGATTACTCCTACACCCATAATCATCTCTGCAAATACTCCAATTGACAAAATCGTTACAACCCCTGTAATCATTCTTATTGACACTCCTGCTACCGAGTTGACCGAGGCTCGAGAAAAAGGTGTTATGATTGAGCCTGTCCAGACGAAGGCTCAGTCATTGACTATCCCTGAGACCTCCAAGAAAGAAATGGAGGAGATCCTAAAAATTATAAAGAGAAGCGACTACGATGTAGTTGAACAACTAGGGAAAACTCCCTCTAAAATCTCCATTTTGGCATTACTACTATGTTCCGAGGCACATGCAAAAGCCTTGGTGAAGTTCTTAAAAACCGCCCATGTACCTCAAGAGACGTCTGCTGATCAGTTTCAAGACTGTGTAGCCAGCCTAACTGCGGACAATGGTTTAGGTTTTTCAGATACTGATCTGACGCCGAGGGGTAGGAAGCATAATGAGGCATTGCATGTTTCAGTGGAATGTAGGGGCATAACTCTGGCGCATGTTTTGGTGGACACTGGCTCATCTCTGAATGTATTACCCAAAAAAGCTCTTGATAGACTTGACTGTGAGGGGTTGACTTTAAAGTCAAGCAACATAGTGGTAAAGGCTTTTGACGGTTCAAAGAGGATGGTACATGGGGAGGTAGACATTCCCATAAAGGTTAGAACCCAAAATTTCAATTCAACCTTTTATGTGATGGACATCCGCCCTTCATACTTCTGCCTGCTAGGCCGGCCATGGATCCACAATGTTAGTGTTGTTACCTCTACATTACACCATATGCTGAAGTATCAGGTTCAAGGGAAGATTATCACCGTCCATGGAGAGGAAGAATACATGATCAGCCATCTCAATTACTTCATATATGTGGAATTGGACAGTGAATTCATTGAAACTCCATTTCAACACTTTGAAGAGGTCCCCCAAGATGTGGCAGTGACTAAAGTTGTGTCTCAAGTTCCCAAGATTACAAGGCCTGCACTCCGGATGTCATATCTAAAGGATGCCAAAGCAGTGGTAGAAGAAGGCGGGTGCACTATCTGGGGACAACTCCCGGATATCTCGTATAAGACTGACAAGTTTGGCCTAGGTTTCACTTCAAGTGCTCAAAAGGCTGTACGCCGTGCCCGTGCTGGAGGGCCACCCTTGAAGATCAGCAACCGTGAAGTTAACGCAATAGAAGATAGTGAAGATGGCTGCAACCTAGAGGATTGGATCTTTCCAACTGTCAATGGAGGGCTCAGCAATTAGGAGGCTAGAGACTTCGTCCCAATCACTTTCATCCCTCAGTAATTTGTATTTACATTTTTTTGGATCTGTAATATTCAAAACAATTCGCACTCTTAAAACCTTGTGTCTTAACCGAGGCATAATGGTCCATTTGTAAGGGTTTTTATCTCATTTTTCATATGACATCAATGAATCATGGATGTTTTCGCATATAAAATTTTGTGCTCATTGTTTTTCTTTTACATCTTGCTTTCTTTCAAAGATAGCTATACCCTTACACACACCCACACTCATAATGAAGGTATACATCCATTCGGGATCCCATGGATAACGATACTGCTATGGCCTTTTGTGACTCTGAGAATCTAATCTACCAAGCCGAAGACGAAGGTGAGGAAGATTGTGAAGTACCAGGGGAACTTGCCAGACTACTACAACAAGAAGAGAGAACCATCCAACCTCACGAGGAACCTGTGGATACAATCAACCTAGGTACCGAAGAAGATAAAAAAGAGGTCAAGGTGGGTGCCAATCTGGAACCCAGTATCAAGAAGCGTCTGGTTCAGTTGTTACAGGATTATGTAGAAGTCTTTGCTTGGTTGTATGAAGACATGCTAGGACTTGATGAGGATATTATGGTACATTATCTTCCTACAAGAGAGGATTGTCCGCCAGTAAAGCAAAAGGTTCTCGAATGAGGCCGGATATGTCAGAAAATATTAAAGCAGAGGTTATGAAGCAATTCAATGCTGGATTCTTGACTGTCACCTCTTACCCCCAATGGGTTGCCAATGTTGTTCCCGTACCCAAAAAGGACAGCAAAGTCCAAATGTGTGTGGACTGCCGAGATTTGAATAGGGCAAGCCCTAAGGATGACTTTCCACTCCCCATCATTGATATCCTAGTTGACAATACGGCACAACACAAAGTGTTTTACTTCATGTAAGGATTCTCAAGTTACAACCAAATCAAAATGTTGCATGAGGATATGGAGAAAATAACATTTGTCACACAATGGGGCACTTTCTGCTATAAGGTGATGCCATTCGGACTAAAGAACTATGGGGAAACTTATCAGCGTGCCATGGTAGCTCTATTTTACGACATGATACATCACGAAATAGAGGTCTACATGGACGATATGATAGCCAAATCTCAAACAGAAGAAGAGCATCTTGATCACTTACAGAAACTGTTTGATAGACTGAAGAAGTACAACCTGAGGTTGAATCCAAACAAGTGCACATTCGGGGTACGATCTGGTAAGCTCCTAGGATTTATCGTCAGCAACAAAGGTATCGAGGTCGATCCTGCCAAGGTTAAAGAAATACAAGAGATGCCTGCTCCTCGCACTGAAAAGGAAGTTAGAGGATTCTTGGGACGTTTGAACTATATTTCTAGATTCATCACTCACCTAACAGCTACTTGCGAACCATTCAAACTATTGAAGAAAGATCAAGTAGTCAAATGAAATGACGAGTGCCAAGTTGCTTTTGAAAAAATCAAAGAATACTTGCAAGAGCCTCCTGTGTTGATGCCTCCAGTCGAGGGAAGACCATTGATCATGTATCTGACTGTTTTAAAAAACTCAATGGGGTGTGTATTGGGGCAGCATGACGAGTCTGTCCGTAAAGAGCACGCTATTTACTACCTGAGCAAAAAGTTTACCGACTGTGAAACCAGATATTCACTGCTCGAGAAAACTTGTTGCGCTCTGGCATGGGCTGCTCGCTGGCTAAGATAGTATATGCTGACTCATACTACTTTGTTGATATCTAAAATGGATCTGATAAAATACATTTTTGAGAAACCTGCTCTTTCTGGGAGAATAACGAGATGGCAGATGATCCTGACAGAATATGAAATACAGTATACTACCAAGAAAGCTATAAAGGGCAGTGTACTAGCTGATCACCTTGCTCACCAAGCTGTAGAAGACTACCATTCCATGAAGTTCAAATTTCCGGATGAAGACATCATGACATTAGACAACTGTAAAGAATTTAGGCCATATGACGGACCTAAACAAGGATCCTGATGGACCATGTTCTTTTATGGAGCATCCAATGCACTGGGCAATGGTATCGGTGTTGTACTCATATCTCCAGAAGGGTGTCATGCTCCATTTACTGCAAGACTTTGCTTTAATTGTACAAACAACATGGAAGAATATGAAGCGTGCATCTTTGGTCTCAGAGCTGCCATAGACTTGGGGGTCAAATCATTGGATGTATTCGGAGATTCAGCTTTGGTCATCAATCAGATCAAAGGGGAATGGGACACTAAACACCCTAACCTTATTCCTTACAAAGAACATGTTTTGACATTGCTACCACATTTTGAGAAGATTACCTTCGAGCATTTCCCGCGAGAAGAAAATCAGCTAGTAGACGCACTAGTCACAATGTCATCTATGTTTAAACTTAATTTCGATAGTGAGGCTCCCCAGATCACCATCGAACGAATGGATGAACCAGCACACTGTCACGAGATTAATACTGAAGAAGTAGTGGACCAGCCTTGGTTTCACGAAGTCAAGAGGTATCTCGAGGCTCAAGAATATCCAGAAGGAGCTTCAATCAATGATAAGAAGTTCTTAAGGAGATTCTCTGCTAAATTCTTCCTTAGTAATGGCATCCTGTACAAACGCAATCATGACTCTGTGTTGCTTTGGTGCGTAGATAAGATCGAAGCTGAAAGGATCATGGCTGAATTGCACGAAGGCACCTTTGGCACCTACTCCAGTGGGCATACGATAGCAAAGAAAATCCTACGGGCTGGCTATTATTGGTCTACCATGGAAGCGGATTGCTATCAACACTCTTGAACCTACCATAAATTCCAGATTTATGCGGATAAGGTGAACGTACCTTCGGTTCCTATGAATGTCTTGACGGATCTTTGGCCCTTTTCTATGTGGTGAATAAATATGATTAGGGAAATCAAGCTGACGGCCTACAATGGACACTGCTTCATCCTAGTGGCCATTGACTATTTTACAAAATGGGTGGAGGCAGCTTCCTTCTCTTCCGTTACCAAGAATGTTGTTTCCTGTTTCATCAAGCAAAATCTCACTTGCCGGTACGGTATCCCGGAAAGGATCATCACTGACAATGGTACAAATCTCAACAACACTATGATCACCGCATTGTGCGAGCAATTCAAGATTCAGCATCACAATTCTTCTCCCTATCGGCCAAAGATGAATGGTGTTGTAGAAGCTGCAAATAAAAAAATTGAAAAGATTATATAGAAGATGACAGTCACATACAAAGACTGGCATTAGATGTTATCGTTCACTCTACACGGGTATCATACCAGAGCTCGCACATCAACCGGGGCAACACCCTTCTCTCTGGTTTACAGCATGGAAGATGTCTTGCCATTCGAGGTCCAGATCCCCTCTCTAAGGATTATGAAGGATGCAGGATTGAACGAAGACGATTGGATCCAGACTCGACTTGATCAGCTGAACTTGATTGATGAAAAGAGACTTGCTGCTATTTTCCATGGTCAAATGTATCAAAAACTGATGATCAAGGCTTTCAGCAAGAAATTCAGGCACCAAGTGTATCAAGTTGGGGATCTGGTGATCAAACGCATCATCTTGCCACAAGGTGATCCCAGGGGCAAATGGAATCCTGCCTATGAAGGACCATTTATAATCAAAAACATATTTTCTGGTGGGGCAATGATCTTGACCACCATGGATGGTGACGACCTGCCACACCCTGCAAATGCGGACATAGTCAAAAGATACTACGCATAAGAGACCCGCTAGGTTGACATACCTAGGCAAAAAAAGGGCATCCCGGCGAACCAAAAAGGTTCAGGCAAAAATTAGGGATAAAACGAAAAAATTTGTACACCCGGAAAGCTGAAAACCCGAAAGGGCAACTTGGGCAAAAAAGGGTATCTCGATGGACTGATAACCCGAAAGGGCGGTCCAGGCAAAAGTTAGGGAATTAAGGCGTACGGCTATGTCCCGTTAGATCACTTTATGGACAAACTTTGGCTTCCACTGACAAACTCAGAGGTTCTGATCAATTCAATCATCTTCGAGTGAGGCAACAAATAGACAAGATGCTCAGAGATACAAAGGCTATAGCAGAATGGAAACCCCATGGGATTATCACACATAGCTATCTTTTCTTTGTATCAAAATTTTCATTGTGTATGACAACATTCTCTTACCAGAATGTTTGTCTCCTTGTACAAAAATACTTACTCAAAGTCAATACAAAGATATCCCTTTGAAAGTGCAAAAACTATTTGTCTTTTCTTTACACTTGTGTTTTGTTTACAAAAATGTCCAATGATTCATTGTTGAACATATGTATTTGAACATAATTATTGTTTACAAATAAACAAAATGAAAAGAGGCAATTACTGATAGGTTGAAAGGATAGGAAAATATCTCTAGGTTATTCCATAAGTAATCCCCTACAATACGTCATTTAAATCCCCAGCGGAACAAAGCTTCAAATTGTTGATCCCCAGTAGAAGTCATCAAATTTCTCAGGATTCCCCAATAGGATTCTACAAGAAGTACATGGCATTCCCTTACAACAGAGTTTATTTCTCTCGGCCGAAATTCATCAATACTTCGACTTCAAGACATGAAGACTTACATATCCTCAACAGTAGCCAGGGATTTATTTTCCCTAATCCAACAGCAGTGCAGAAAATTAGCTCACATACGCATACATTACATCCATATATCATAAACATTGATAACACGAATGCATTATATTATGCATTTCATACAACATAGACATATTGTTTTAGCTAACATTTTACCCTTTTCAAGATAAGGTTAACAACTACCATTAACAAAATTCCAAAATCTTTAGATACAGTTCAGATACGCACCAGATACGGATGCCATCCTGATACTCATTCAGATTACAGATACAGTTCAGACACGCACCAGATACGAATGCCATCCTGATACTCATTCAGATTACAGATACAGTTCACATACGCTCCAGACACGGATGTCATTCTGATACTTATTCAGATTCAATTTCTAGATACAGTTCAGATACGCTCCAAACATGGATGCCATTCTGATACTCATTCAGATTCAACTTTCGGATACAGTACAAGTACGCTCCAAACACGGACGCCATTCTGATACTCATTCTTCCAGCTTACAAATTATAATTAAACAATCACTTATGGATGGAATCTTTAAACCCATCTCCCACAGCTTTCTATCACCTCTCCAAATGGCATCTTTAAGCCCATTCCCTCTATCATCACATCGCCGAGTGCAAATTTCTGGGCACTCTAGTGTCCAATCATCTTCCACCTTCGAGTCACGAATGGCAAAACCCGCCAGTCTAACTCTTCAGGCTTAAGAAGATTGAACAGGGGCAGTTGTTGTACCCCAAAATTTATGCTCTCACTTATCAATAATTTTCTCACAAGATCTCTTTGACTCAAGACTGCATTAGGGTTTGACCAACTCAAGACACCTCCTCATGCACTGATGACCAAAATTAGGGTTTGAGTTTGCAGAAGGATTTTTGGACTATTAATGCTTCATATGACTTTCAAGGATCATTATGGACCCCTATTATTACTCATGTCAAGTTTCAAGTCTTGAATCACACTTTTGACCAGTCAATTAAACAGTTGACCTAAATATCAGTTGTATTGGGGAAAAAGTCAGCCATGGACAATTTACAATCAAACTTCATAATTTTTATCCACATCAACATCTTAGACTCATATGTATCATTTGATAAAGTTTGGACCATAATTCCTCAAGAAATTTGATCAAATCATCAAAAAGGCAAAATGGTCAAAATTAGGATTTGGATTGAGAAAGGGCGGTTTCTGATTTTTGGCCTAGCAAATGATCAATTGGGATAAGGCATGATCTCAAGAGTCCAAATTCATCACTTTTACCTAATAACATGATCCAAAACATTATAAATCCATTGGATTGACAGATGAATTTTTCAGTCAACTGATCAAAAGTCAATTGTATACTGAAAAGTCAAACTTTGACTTTTTGGTCAAAGTCAAGTGACAAAGGTCATAATTAATCAAAACATGTCAAAATATGAAAATTTTCCATCAACAAATCAAGGATTTAAGGTTTTGTTTTGAAAAATTGAAATTTCTTAACTTAGAAATTTTTCTAAGTATAGAAAATTTCTTATTTTTTCTCAACTTTGAGCCAATTTTCACCATGATGCAAGATGATTCAAAGGAAACTTCCAACATGAAAGTTGTAGATCTCCATTAAATCTAAAAATTTTCTTCACACAGTTTCTCCTAAAAATGCTTGGATCTCAATATATAATTTTTTGAATACATGCTCATGAACTAAAAATAACTTAGTGAAAGTTTGCCCTAGTTAGGCATATTTTTTTACGTAACTTCATGGAAATTTTTGACATGGTTCCAAGAGGAATTTTCAAAAGAAATTAAAAGATGAGTTTTAGAGCACATTGCAAGTTTTCCATAATGTCCAATAACTCCTTAAATTCATTCTTGAGTAAGGAGAATCGAAGAGACAAAGTTGGTGATTTGTCACTTGGATTTCAAGCCATTTTGTGAAGAACATTGGATCCAATCCTCAAGCATGCTAAGCAAATCCTACTTTGCAGGCTTCTAACTTGACTTTCACTCTATAATTAAATGTTTTCACAGCTGTTGGAAGCTTTAAGCCAAGCATTGAATGCATTGTACAAGAATAATTCCATTTTTGGGAGAAAGGCAACATTGCCATTTTGGAAAAGCAAGCTTTAAGCAAAGTCAGCTTGCATTGAGCCTTGCACTTATTTTTTCTGCATAAACACACTCCACTCCATCAGAACAAGTATGTTTAAAGGTCTCATCCCCCCTACAAGCTGGGTACTACACCTCGGAACCATGCTTGCTAGCTTTGCTTCACAAACAAGAAACCAAGCAAACATGTGAGTTTTTGAAATCTGAGTTGTTACAAGACTTAAGACCTTTTGCTTATAAGTAAACACATTATTTGCAAGTTGGCACACGAAGGATAAGACTCCAAAACACTCCCAAACACTTTTCAACTCAGAATCTGCCATAGCTTGACAGTTTTGAACCTCACATAGCCATCTCCAAATCCTCTCGTGCGTATTAAGTTTTAACCACCCAAACACTTAATATACATCATATCAAAGTGATCCAGGCCCTTGTTCCCTCACTATAACTCCTCCATCATCATCCACCATTTTCAAATATCATGCTTGCAGGTTGACTTGAGTAGAGAGATTCAGGGATTTTCAAGACAAAGTAAGTGTTAGAATACACTCAGGGTGGTCCAGGCAAGCTAAACAGATCCTCAGGCCTTCTCAAAACTTGCTCAAACTTCATTCAAGATTCCAGCTGCAATAGGTAAAAACTCAAACTTCTATTTCTCCATACATGCATCATTTGGTCTTGATTTGTGAAAACAAAATGTAGATATCATTGCTCTAAAGCTAACCATGTTCATAGTTTCCATTTATATTAACTGTGTATAGAGAATTTTGGATTTGAAATTTCTGTAAAAATTAGGTTTCAAATTAGGGCCATTAAAATTAGATTTTATCTTTGACTTTTAGTTTACATAAGTTATGCGTTTGAACTCCGTGGAAGAAACACCACGACTTTCATGTTTGAACTTTCCATTTTCATGGAGAAATAAGAGAGATACAGGTGGTCCGGCCATGGCTCAAGGTTGAAGATGAAGTTGCCTTCAGGAAGCAGTTTCTAATATATATTTATGGTTTTTTTTATGTAAACGGATGTACCGCCACCCCAGTGGTAAGGCAGCGCGCGTTATTGCTAGAGGTCATGGGTTCGAGCCTCAGCGTGCTGCCTTTTTGCATTTTCTCACATTTTCCACTTTTTTTTGTCCCTTGCAGCGCTGGGCTTCTGTTTCATGGGCCTATGGATTTTTTCTAACATTCACACCTTGTTTACTTGTGACACCCCTGGTCCATTATCATTTTATTTATTTATTTTATTCTCATTTTATTTTCTTAAATATATTTTTCTTAATATTAAAAATCATAAAAAATATAAAAATGATAGATTTATATTTTGGCTTATTTTATTATATTTTTCTCACAAAACATATTTTTATTTAGTTATATTATTATCTATTTTTATTAAATAACCTTGTAAATTAAATTAGAACTAGGTTAATATTTATTTTTTCTTCATACCCATTAAATAACTTATTTTATATAAAAAAGACCAAAAATATTTCATAATACTACAATCAATTTTTTTTAAAGAAAAAATATAAAAATAACTTTTTTCTTTAAAACTCATGTTCTTTCAATCAAAATAGAATTAGGGTTTTTTTATTCAAAAAGAATCTTTTCTTAATTAATTTTCTTAATTAATTTAAGATAATCTAATTTTGATTTATTTATTTCTTTCTCTTTAGATTTAGGTTAAAACTTTTTCACATAAAAAACCAAACAAAAATCTTCCTTGCATTAACATATTCTTGCATATTTAATTCATCGTGTATACTATTTATTCCAATTATTTGTACATATTCAATTTGGTTGTAATAGATTAATTAGGTTTATATTATTGCAATCCCAATTCATGAATTGTATACCCCCTCCCACAAATATTGTAATAGCGTAGTAACTTTAATTTTCTCAAATTATCGCTTATATAATATGCTAGTAATAAGGGTTTGTATGAGAAGATAAAAATCAATCAAATAGAAAACCCTAATTCAAGACAAAATCAAGCATGAAAATGATACATTTACACACAAACACCCCTAGGGTTATCCCACTTGGTTGCCTTATATAAAATGCCCATATTACGCATGTAAGTTATGTTAGCAAAAACAAGCAAATACAAGATCATAGTCCCTCGATGACGCTATTCAAAGTTGCCTTATAAAATGATCTTAGTCCCTCAAAAAAATTCTAAGATACTTTGCAACATTGCTAATCATGCATATACGATGAACCACGCCCGTCCCGTTTACATCCAAAGATAGGGTTGCTTACCAAATCAATGGTAAGACAACTATGTTAAAGGAAAAGAAAATGAACAAAAAAGACATTTGAGTAGGTAGATTATTCTTAATTACTTTCTCCATTTCAAAACAAAACATCCTTGCTATTTTCAAAATAAACACCTACACATTTCAAAACATCTTACAAACTTGAAAACATTTTCAAAAAGATCAACATCTTTGTATACATTCTTACAAACGAGAATCATTACAAAGATTGCCTAAACGATGGACTCTTTACAAAATAATTTCAAAAACCACACAAAGCACAACTTCAAACAAAAGCAAGTAATCTAGCAAGTAACTAAGAGCCCATGGAAAACCATGGATGAAAAGGGTGCTAATACCTTCCTTTTTTATAATATACCCCCCGAACTCAAGAAACAATCTCAAAGGTCTTTCCTGTGCTTTTTCACCTTTCCTTTTGGATAATAGAAAAGTCGGTGGTGACTCTTGCTAACCGCAACATTTGCGATTAAACGCAAAAAACCCAAGTCAGTTCTCCCACCGCATCACAACCATCATTTTTTTCAAAGTTGTTTTCTTATTACAAAGTTATTTTAATTTCTTTCTTTATTCCTTTTTCCAGTAAAACACTTTTAACATATTTTGTCGAACTTCCTTTAATAAGCATTTTTCTTTATATTTTATAAACATTTAGACCATTTCCTTTAAAGTTATATTTAGGATTCATAGCCAAATTTTAAACATCTTGAAGTAACCATAATCACATAGAAAGACCTTATTATTATATCAAATTCTAAGTCAAATTGTAACACTAAGACACATGTCCTATGATCAATCTAGTTGATCTTGTCAGTTACCAAAACATGGAGTTTGAAAGAATAGCGGTTGTTTGTCAAAAATCACTGGTAATCACCATCCTTCACATGTTCTCAAATAAAATGGAATCAAACACCAATGTGCTTACTTCGTTAATGGTTGACTGTATTCTTCGCCAGTTCGATTGCAAATATGTTGTCAACTTGAATTATTGTTACGTATTCCTATTTTGATTCCATCTTGCTCAGTAATCTTCTTAGCCATATTGCATGGCATACACACCAGGATGCTTCTACGTACTCTGCTTCACAGGTCGAAAGAGTTACAATGGGTTGCTTTCTTGACAGCCATGTGAAAGCAGTGTTTCCCATAAAGAATACATATCCTGAAGTGCTCTTTCGATCATCAATGTCACCACACCAATCACTACCATAGTATCCAGTTAACTTGTATTCTTCTGCTTTTGAATAGAACATTTTAAGTGACACAGTTCCTTGGACATATCGAAGGATTCTCTTCAGAGCTTTCCAGTGTGTAACAATTGGTTCTTCCATGAAGTGACTCAAATTCCAACACTCAGCGAAAGATATGGCCTTGTGCATGTGAGGTATTGAAGACTTCCCACCAAGCTTCAAAATTAGTTTTCTTCGACACGCTCTCCCCCATTAAATTTAGAAAGCTTAGCTCTTGGATCCATTGGTTTTGAAATGGGATTGCAATTATCCATCTTAAATCTTTTCAGGATATCTTTTGCATATTTTTCTTATGAGATGAATACTTCATATATTACCTTTTTAATTTGTTCAAAAAAAAACTAAGGCTCTGTTTTTCAAGATATTTTTTTAATTTATATCTTATAATTTATAAATTCATATGATAATAAAAGATTTAATTGGTAATAGTATTTTCATCACGAATTTATAGCTTATTTTATTAATTTATAGCTCATTTTTCAGACGCTATTTCAAATAGCATTTTAGTTTATAACTTATAACTTTTTTTTCTTTCATTTTTACCCCTATTATTTTATCTAAAACCCTTTATTGCCCTTTATAATTTATTTTAATTTAAAATAATATAATTATATATTAAATATCTTTTATGTCATTTTAATTTATCAACTAATTAAACTGCTAATTTTATCAAACACTTAAATTAGTTTATCAATTATAACTCATCAGCCACTAACCATCAGCTATAGACTATCAGACAACAGCCATTAGTCATAAACTATAAGTAGCTTATCACCCAAACACCATTTTTACCAAATAGAATCTAACTTATAAGCATGACAACTCGACAGACTAGGTTAAAGCCTTATCAATCCCTCCCTCGTGTTTCGATAATTCCTTCACACTCAAATCGATTCGGGGGTAATAATTGACCACCCACTTTCATTTCCAAGAAAGAACAGGTTTGCGCTGCTCCACACCCACATGAAATTTTTTTGTATTTTTTAAAAAAATAAAATGCATATTTTTTTCATAAAAACAAAAACTAATAATTACTAAATATCTTTTCATTTTAATAATAAGCATAATAATTGATTACTTTTATTTAACCTATATTTAAAAAATAATAATATTAATTCTAATAAACTTGATATTTTAAGATTAACAGTAAATGGATAATAAAGTTGTTAAAATCAAGGGTGTGATCGGTGGAAATAGAACAGACTGTTTTTTATGCTGGTTCGCAAAATGTCGCGGTAAGCAAGAGTCGCCACCGTCTTTTATTTTCTCCAACAAGGAAAGGACAAAAGCACAGCAAAATTCCTTTTCGAGATGTTTCTCGGTTCGGGAGGTAGATTATAGAAAGGGAAGGTGTTAGCACCCTTTCTATCCGTGGTTATCCACGAGCTCTTAGGTACTTGCTCACTATGTTTTCAAAATGTTTTGCTTTTCTTGTGTTTGTGGGTTTTGAAAAAGTTTTGTTTGAAAACTTCGATTTAACTCTTGTATCTGTCCTCAAGAGTGTATAAAGTGTTTGTTTGAAAACTTTGTTCAAAAAGTGTAAGTGCGAAAAGTATTTTTGTTTTGAAAGAGCAAGTACCTGAGAACTTCTACCTACTCAAAAGAAATTAAGCTGTGTAAATGTCCTTTAGACAGTACTATCCCACTATTGAGAAATAGGTAGCACCGTCGTTGGAGTTTTCGGGTCAATTCGATTAAGGGACATGTGGTCACTAAAGCAATGGTAGGACGCCTTAGCGGTAACCCTAATGTCTTAGATCGTTTTTTATCGAGACAACCGTTTCGAGGCAACTTTTTGATCTTTAGACAGGAGGGCGACCTCTAAAACACCCTATACTCAATGACCACGTCGAGGCAACCAAGTGAGGCGTACCCTAAGAGTGGCATGTGCGAGTGTGTAAGGTTTCATGTTAAGTTATCTTGTACATGTTATGGTGAGCTACGTTTTGATTTTATTTTAAGAGAGATCTTGTCATGCATAGCCTAATTATCATACATCTAGCAATTAATAGTTTGCGGAAAATAAATCTACGCTATTACAAGGCGTCGGGTATTTACATCGCCAAAAACAAACCCTTGAAAAGTAAATTGCGAAAATAAAAAAAAAACGATAAAAAGTCCTAATTAAAGCTATCACATCCTCGGAGCAGATACAATTATATGGATCAAAAATATGAATAAAAAATAATCACACGCGTTAGAAAAAAATTGAATCGGAATGTTTTTAGGGTTTTGACCCTTTTTGAGAAAGAAAGAGATTTTTTATGTTTATAAGGTAAATTAAATTAAACCTAAAACTAATCAATTAATAAAAAGAAATATATTTTTTGAGTTTTTTATGTTTTTTAAGGAAATAATAAAAAAAGGATTAAAAATTGTCAAGAACCCTAATTCTATGTTGATTTTAAATTATTGTGAAAATATTAAAATTAACCTAATAAAAAAAACTAAATTAATTATGTTAGTATTTATTTACAAAAATAGATTAAGGGTGAATTTAATAAATAGTAATAAAAAATATTATATTTTTAGTTTTCTGATTTTATTATGAAAAATTAATTTGGTTAATTAAATAATAATAATAATAATAATAATAATAATAATAATTAACAATGAAAACAATTAAATGGAAAAAAATAAAAGAAGAAAAGAATAAACCCAGGGGGTGCTGGCCCAATTAGGAGGTGTGTTTGAAATCTGGAGCCCAACAATGTTCAAGGCTCTTTGACTTTTGTGAATTAGCTATGCGTGTGTTGACCAGGGACTATGGTGATCCTTCCATCTAGGCCATTGGATATACGCTCGCAGACATCTGGCGCTTGGGAATTTGAGATACATGGTGGACCATCTCTTGAAACCTGCATGTGATCACACAAAGAAAAAGAGGAACAAATGTTTTGGGGGACCTGGGATTCGAACCCAGGTCCCAAGGGATAATCCTTCAATGCTTTTGCCAACTGAGCTGTAATGCACGTTTGTTAAGTGGATGGAGAGAGAATATTATATACAAAAAAATAAACAATATGCTGTAAACACAAAAAAATGCGCGGGTTTTCAAATTGTCCAATGGTATACTAACACCTCATCATCTTCTTCATTCGTTCCTGCAAAAATAATATCAGATAGCGGGGGTTTTTAACCCCCACTACTTCCTGCAATCAAAAAATAGCGAATAGAAGCATACTTGATATAAATATTTCGCGATGGGTGGGTTAGGTTCGTCTTATTCTCACGATCTCAACCATGTGTCTCACTGGTCCCAATTGTTCCTGGTTCAGAAAGCCCTAATTGGAAACTCAGGAATCCTAGAATTTTGATCATGGCAACTTTTGATTCAGGGCGTTATAGTTTAATTAAACCATGCCATTAGCTTTGTATGGTCCCTAGCAACACAAATCAATCACAAGAACATGTTAAATATGCATGAATTAAGCAATACGATTTTGAATAGAAAAGGCAAACCGTGGTTCTGTAAAGGATGATTCTTTGAGCTTTGGTGCGTGAATTCAATTGCAAAACGTTCCTGACACTTCCTGCAATGTGTTTGAATCAATAGAATGCCGTGAATTGGCCTGGAATACAAGAATAGGTTTTTACTTTTTCTTGAAATTTCTTGAATTGGCTATGGTTTTTTCTGCAGCTTTTTCACGTCCATTAGGTTAGGGTTTGCTTGCATATATATAAGGCAATTGAATTAGGTCAAAAGCTGGGCAAAAATCCATGTGCAATGATGATTGAATCCTTGATTGAAAAATCAAATATTTTTGAATCTTCATGATTGAACAAAGTTGCCAATTTTGGATTTTTTTCTTCATATCTTTGACTTGTGCACGAATTTGCCAGCATGATTAGGTCCTATTTGCTTCACAAAAAGATTTAAAAACCAAATCTTGTATTTTCCTACAATTTAAATTAATTAAATGAATTAATATTAATTAAAAATCCAATTAATCAATAAAAATAAGAAAATAAATTCAATTAAGCTTGATGGGTCGTGCATAGGTCATGGGTGAAGTTTCAAGAAGAGATTTGAGGCCCATTAGCAAAAATAAGGTGTTTTGAGCAAAGTTAACTTTTGCAAATTCATAAAAATTTCCCAACTTCTCCAATGCACAACTTGCTCAATTTTGATCATATGAACATGTTCTTGGACATTTTGGAAAGATCTTGAAGTCCTCTAACCAATGCCTTTGGTCCCATGTCATTTGGATTTACCAATCTCAAGTTATGGCCTTTGACTTAAAGTGCACTTTTGTTGACTTTTGAAATTGACCTATAATGTCAAAATTGGTAACTTCTTGTGAGAGCATTTCTTGAACTTGGAGTGTGAAGATGGATTGTAGGAAATTTAATCCTCTTCAAAATGAGCATTGTATGGGATTTTTTTGATAAACCATGAAAAAGTTATGCCCTGGTCAAGATACAGTTGACTTTTCTGCTGTCCAAAAATAGTAACTTTTTGCACCTTGATGATTTTTGAGCCATTCTTGTGGAATCATGATCAAGACTTGATCAAATGATGATTGTGAACTCAAAATGAGATGTTGACCAAAAATTCTGACTTTTGACTGCAAAATGACCATTTTGCCCTTGTAGTTGACTATGGATCAAATGAAGCTTTTGACTGTGCAAATTGGCATTGTGAGTCTTGAAACTTGGCATGTAGATGCTTGAGGATGTATATAGGCCTATGAGACTTGATTGAACCATTGAAAACCCCAAATTCCTTGAAAGAACCAAAACCCTAATTTCAGCTGGCTTAGGAGATGGTTTGACTGTCTAACCATTGAGCCATCTTGAGTAATTTGAAGATCAATCTTGAGAAATATGGGAGGGAAAATTTTGGGGTACAACAAAGGGTAATAAAATAAATTTAATATGTCTTGGTGGAGTGGGCGCAGGGTGGATATTAGCACCCCTACCCGTTAAACTAAAAATTAGATTTTTCCCGCACCCGCACATGCGCCCAGTTAAATCAGTTTTTTCTATAAGATTTGTTGGATCAAAAGTGTTCATATTCCTTGAGTTTCGATGATTACAAAGTACTTAAAAAATAAATGGGTATAATAACACATGTTCAAGTGTGCAGGATTATAAACTTAAAGATCAACTTGGTTCTGACCTTGATAAGAGCATATGAAGAGAAATTAAAGGACTCAGATTCTAAAGGATCTGATGACTCAGAACTTGGTATCTCGGTTTTTGATGACAACTCAGACTTTGAATACCTTATTTAAAGGTACCTGACTTCTGATCCGTACTATGTCTCCAAAGTAGATCTATCTTATCAAAGTCTGATTTTGGAAGAAAGTCAACTAGAGTTTTTTAGTTCAAGGCTCAAGGAAAGTTGACACGACCTCTTAAGTTTGCCCCAACATCTTGGTAGATGCCTAGTACATGAAAGACGCATTGGATAAAGATTTTACACGGAGGTTGAATATCTTAACATGATCAACTTCCAATGTATCTCTTGAAACTACTTCTCAACAAAGTTCACTCGTGCAAGTAATCTTCCAACGTCTCTTTTTCCGCCTCTATATAAGAAGTTGAAGATTTGAAGGAAGAAATATACATGAACAGACCATCTAAGAAGAACAACACTTATTCTACACCATCTTAGTGTGTTCATATTTACACCATGATCTTTTCTCTTCTTCTTCTTCTATAAATAACCTCTTGATTGTGAATTCAAGTCAAATTCATTATATTTTTGGTTACATCTTGCTTTATGCAATTGTGTTGCTATGTTTAGTGATTTAGATAGTAAGTTAATTAATCTTGTTGAATTTTCATGATTAATCAATCCCAAGAATATCAGCTTTACCAAGACTCATTTATCTAGAAACTTGTTAGAACCTAGTGTTGTGTTCTACTTTCACATTCATTTATACCTTGACTAACACCTTGTGTTAAAGTATGGTTTGTGAGATTTCCAGGCATTGTTCATCAAATTTATCCTTAGTCATAATTACATGTTTATGGTCCTCCACCTCTAAAGATTGAGTGCTTGAGGGAGACTAAGGGTACATTAGGTTATCTAATGTTTTTGTGTGAAGTTTGTTGTTTGTAACAAGTGCATGTATCGTTTCTTGAATCCGGTTTGGTATCCTTAATATTCGTCAAGAATAGTGTTTAAATATACTTTGGAAAGGTCAAGTATCAATTTCCCGTAATGCAGGATTAGAAGTTGTTCGTTCTTGGTGGAGTTGGAGAAAGATTTCTCGCAGACAAAGTTAAGAGTTGTCCAATGAATGCTTAGCCATGAAAATTGTTCAGAACAAGAAATCGGTAGGATCAAAGGATTGGTAGCTACATACAAATACTTGGAGGATAATTATTGTGCATATGAAGAATCATTAGATCAAGGTCTTTTGAGATCTTGTTTTATTAAGCAGTTTAAGTATCTTCATCAGTAATGTGGTTTATTGTTTGATATTTTGGTGTAACCAAAACGCTTGTATCAAACTTATCAAAATAATGGAAGATCGTGATTATTTGTCAATTGTTTTAAACACCATTGAAGAGTGGAGTAGACAATTCTAGGACGACAGTCGAACCACTATATATCATTGTGTATCTTTTCTTCTTCCCTTAACTATTTTACTTTTAAAGCATTAACTACCATGCTATTGCATTGTTTCATGTTTGAATTGATTGAATACCACATGATATAGACTTTAATTATAGTGATTTAATGTATAATCTTAGGTTTGTTGTGTATCAATCTTATTGAAGTATCATGACTTAAATTATGATGTTGGTAGAATCTATAAGCTATGTGTTTTGAAATAGCTTTGACATAAAGCTACTTTTATAGCCTTGTGATTGACTTGCTTATAAAGTAATTAAATGAATTTGGAATATCACATACCATTTCATATGGAATATTTCATTGAGATGCTTCCAAGCTCTCTCTTTGTGTTTTGCTTCCATGCTTTTTCAAAAATCTATGATTTCGTACATGGGACCTAAAATATTTTTGAAATTGTCTAAAAGGAAATTAGTTTATTCAATCACCCTTATAGAACTTTTGATGTCCATATTCTCACCCAACATAAACTTATTTATATCATGTAACAAGGCAACATTATTGGCAGCAGGTAAAATATCATTAACATATAAAACCAAAAAAAGAATATTCTTCCACTAACCTTAATATAGGCACATAGATCTACAATGTTCTCTATAAAATCATATGAAAAAACCTATTGTTAAATTTAATATACCATTATTAGAAAGTCTATTTAAGTCCATATATTGACTTTTTTAATTTACACCATAAGATTTCTTTTCATGTAGTAACAAACCCTTTGGATTCAGTTATATACACATTTTCCTCTAAGTCGTCATTCAGAAAAGCAGTCTCCACATCCATTTGGTGAAGCTATAAGTCATAATGAACCACCAAAACCTAACAAAATTTCTCAAAGAGTCCTTCTCTGAACCAGTAGAAACAATTTATTTGTAGTCAACTCCTTCTTTTAAAGTTAAACATTTAGCGACAAGTCTAACTTTATATCTTTCAATACTGCCTTTCTAGTCACGTTTGGTCTTAAAAACCCATTTTCAACCAACTCACTTTGAAAATTTAGGAAACTTAACTATATCCCATACACTATTGACATCCATTGATTTAACTCTTCTTTCATAGTATTGATCTATTTTTGAAAATTGGCACTTTTAATAGCTTATGAAAACGAGTTTGGATCCCAATCAATGTTCAAATTACATTCATGTTCAATGAATAAATAATATAATATTTTGAAATAGCAGGTCTTATTTGCCTTTCAAATTTTCTTACTTCTATTTCTTGTATTTACTTTATCATTTGTTCTTGCTCATTTGTGACTTTCACATTGTCAACTGGTTCTTCAATTATTTGTTCATTTAGTGGGTATTGAATATTAATTTGTTGTTTATGTATGTTGTATGATGGTAACATAACCAAAGGGACAATATCTTGAGAATATTCTTTATGTGAAGAAGATTCTGTGAGCAACCCTTTTCTTTGAGTAGTTTTGTATGATAGTAAATATGTGTGATGCAAGTATTAATTATTATTTATTGTGTTTGATCTCTATGTGTGCATAATATGATAATAGTGTAGCATGTCCTAAACGGGTCAAAAATGCGTTTTACACATGTATCATGATTTCAGGTCAATACAAAATTCTTTGCATCGACACATACTTAAGCTAAAATCACAAAAACAATTGTGCTTCAGTATGAGTCGACTCATTCGCACTTTGCATCGATACATGTCAAGTTCATGCTTTTGGAAAATGTTTTAAAAACCTTTATACATCGACACATGCACTTATGTATCGATACATATAACTTCTTGTTTTGAGAAATCAAAACCAACTCAGTATGAATCGACACATTCACATTTTGTATTGACTCATACAAAATTAAAGGTTTTGGATTCTGTGTGGACAATAGTTTGTATCGATACATAATGGTTTGCATCGACTCATTTCTTGGTTGCATCGACACATTTGTGTTTCGCATCGACTCATACACATTTTTCTCTCTGTAATATGTATAGATAACAGTATGTATTGATATATAATACATTTTATATACTCATCCCATGTTTTGTAACTAACATGAGTCGAGTCATATGAGATATGCATCGACTCATACTGCGGTTTTACTTCTAACATTTTTTTGTTACATATATAAGTCAACTTTGCAGTTCAATAAAGTGAAGGTGTCACAAATTCAGTTGGTGAGCATCTTCTTTTCTGAGCATTAGAAACGTGAAAGAGACTTAAATATTCATCATCTTCTCAATCATCTTGGTTCAATAACATCGAAACATAATCATCTTTGTTCATCGGATCAAGGGATCATAGAGATAACATTCAAAGGTACAATCGATGATCTTAGTTGAGTTGAAGATTCAGAAGGGGGTTTCGAGGAAAAAACCAGAGGGTTTGTCCTTCAAGAATGGGCGTGTTCTTGTGGGTTTGTCAGTCATGATTGCACAGGTCAAATTTAGCCGTAACATAGGGTTTGGAAATTGGGGCGATTTCGCAAACAGGTCATGGAGCGGAGGATTGACTGTGGATCTTGCAGGTGATATCTTGATCAGGTCATATCATGTGAAGGTTCATACAAGAAGAAGAAGATCTTAATGATTAGGTTCTATCTTTGTATTCTAACCTTGTAAACAACATTCAGCACATTGAAATAACAAGTCTCAATTTCAGTTTGGAATTGAGAGGGAGACGTACCTACACGCAAGGACTACACTGGGGAACTTCCTTACCAAACTTCCCGTGTAACATTTTCTTTCCTTCTTTGTCTTTACATTTTCTGCACATCTGTGATTCAATTGGTCTGCTGGTTTTTTCTATTCAATGATATAATAGTGGTACAAACTCTTTTCCTAAACCACCATTATTGTTGATCATCGAACAAGCATACACCAACTATTCGACAAAAGTGCTTGCAAGTTTTTATTCATTGGAAATAGCATTCTTGTGATAAGCGCGTTGAAACATACATTGATTTGTGTTAAATTTCATCTATTTCATCTTAATAAAAATCCAGAAAGTATATTGTATGTTCGTTTTTCTAGTAGTCAGTTCAAAATAGACGGAAGTCGATTCGAGATCATGTTTTTAATCAACTTTGATAAAAGATTTTAAATTCTTGAATAATAAGGAGGTGATCTATTCACCCCCCTATCGATCACTTGCCAAACCGTCTAATAGATTCTCCATGAATCTCTATAATATTCACTTTATCTGATTTATCATTAAAGGTAGAGAAAATACAAGAAAGGGGGTTTGAATTAGCTTTTTAGAAAACATTTCCCTTTATAAAACTATTTGATTGAACTATAAAAGAATATAGAATTCTAGAAAAAAGGACACATTTAGTTATCCAGGTTCACCGTTAACTAGGCTACTCATGTCTACTCTTCTCAGGTGATTTTTCCTTCAACAAGGACTTAATCCACTATAACCAAATTTGATTACAATCCACAATAAGTCTGATCAACCTTGCTGAAATTCACAACAAGTTAAGTTGATTCTTATTGCCATTTATGCAAACACCGCAGTCTATGCCTTCTTGAGAATCCTGACTCAAATGAGTCTCTCAAGGAACATCAGAATGATACGTTCAGTGATCTCCACGAGATATAACGATCATTGGCCCACCTAGAATCTGACCAACATGGTCTCATAGAAAGGATCTCATCCATAATGACCGCAACCACTCGTCTACTCAAGTCTTCTGATCTTCACTCGATCACTTAAGGAATCACCAATTCAAAACAAAAATTTTTTTCTGGAGATTACATGAGTGCTTCTTATCAAGCAGATTACTCCTAGCTTAAGTACATATTTTTTGACACAATTTTGAGCAACAACTCTTGTGTACAAAAAACTTACATGAATATTCTTAAGAAATAACACAATATGAGCAATAACTCTTGTGTTTTACATTATTTCTACAAAGATGATTATAATATAAATTGAGTGCAGCATCTTGTAGTCTTCTTGACTTCATCTTCTTTGTTGAGCAAGCTATGAGCAATAACTTTTTGCTTCTTCATAATTCTTCCAAGATGTATATGATTGATAGTTTGAATAATATCGTGTAGAATTCTTCTTCTTCATCTTCTTTCTTCATTAAGCTAGATATGAGCAACAACTCCTTGCTTTTTCATTTCATCTCTTCAATGTTGTAAGACATTTTCTATTAAGAACAACAACTTTGTTTGGACTTAGACATTGTCCTCTTTTCCAATATCTTCGTCTATTTGAATTTAAAGCTTTAGTCTTCTTATATATCCTTTAAATGAAAAGAGTCGTTATAAGGATAGAGAAGTCTTTTCTCCTTCCAACGGTTAATTCCCAAGGATATATTCAAAAGAGGTTTGGAACAATATGAAACGTCACTTTTCTAGGCTAGATATTTGATGTCTGATTTCTGAAGCAACAACTTATATTAGTACATCTGATTTTAATGTTAAGTTACTTCTTTTTGATCTCTTGAATTTTGATCTTTGGATTGAACTAAAAGTAACAACTTATTGTCTGCTACATCTTTGTTGTCTAATCATGAATTCTTTCCTTCCTTTGGAAGCGTATATGTTTTCTGACTAAGAGAGACGCTTTCCTGATAACATACTTCATTCCCTTTCGGATGAACATCCATCACTCCTTAGAACTGTTGATGTTTCTATTAGAGAAGGTCACAATAGTTCTTCTATTGAGTGCAGTGGTACTGCTAATGATATTTATCTTCTTGTGAATATTACTTATGTTGAGTAGATTAGCTTGAGAAGATATCATCCTTTGATCTTGTCTTCTAATGGAATTTGTGATGTTGATTAGAAATGAGTCTAGAAGATCTCATTTTCCTTGATCCTTTCTTCTGACAGAATACTTTTGATATTGAATGAAGGTGCATATTCCATGATTTCTCCTAGTCTTTAGAATCTTGACTTTGTCTTCAGATATATGAGCAGCAAATCTTCTGATGAGAAAATCTTGACTTCTAATTTTGGAGTAGAAGCTTTCTTTATATGTGCTCAAAATCTTGACTTTGTCTTTAGAATTGTAAGCAGCAACTCTTCTAATGAACTAGTATTGATTTCTGATCTTCTGTGTTGGAAGCTTGTTTCTTGTCTCCTCTTGATTTATGATCTTGAAGCATTATCTTATTTGAAAATTTTTCTTCTTTGACACATATTGAGATTCTTTTCTTGTCGAACATTCAGTATTCCGTAACACTACTTATGTTACATTAGAAATATAACTCAATGGTTCTTCTTCTGAGTGATGAAGTGATTCTGATGTTATCTTAATTAAGACTATCCAGAATACTAACAATGTATCTACACACTCAATGAAACCATTAGAACTAAAATTGTTATGCATAAAATATATGCTTTTTATCATCAAAACATAGAGATTAAACACAAATCCAAATCTTGTTCTTCCAAAACCTCCCTTTTTGATGATGACAAAACCATGTATTTTGATGGAAAAATTTTACAGGGTTAAATCATAAACAAAGTAAGTAAGAGTTTAGAAAACTTCCCCTTAGTTAGAAACTCCCCCTGGAATAGACAATCTCCCCCTGAATCATAAACTTATGATCTATCAGAGCTTTAAGAGCATTGTTATCCTTTCTGAATCTGGTTTATCATTATTGATTTAACCTTTAAGCTTACCAGGTTATCCATGCTTTCTTATAACATTAGAAACAATTGGTCGTTCTTTATTAGAACTTGATTTATTAGAGTGAATGCAATGTTTCTTTAGAAATATTCTTATCAAAATCATTATTCTTTCTCCCCCTTTTTGTCATAATTAAAAAGATAAAAGAAATGCTTAATTGATAGAAATAATTAAAAGACAACAGAGCATTAAACTTGAATTCATAGAAATACGAAGTACATATGATATACAAACATAACAACATACAATAAGAAAAAGACAACATGAAAAATATCAGAAAGACATAACAGAATTAACACTTAATTGAACAATTGATCATTAAAGGTTTTATACACCTTTCTTTCAAAGCATCACTAGGACCAGCACAAATTCTTTGAATGATTCTCACAATCACACTTAGAATAAAAACTTCGGAAAAGATTCTTCCATAGGGAATAAAAGAGTTGTTCAAATTTCTAGATGAAGTGATAGACTTGATCGGTAAAATAGCAAGTGTACTATTTTGCCTATGCAGTAATAATGGAGAAATTCTCTAGATGTCAATATCGAGGATTGCATAGAAATATCAAGTTGAATTGTTGTTCAGTTAAACAAAAAATAGTGTTTGGATTGATTTTGCAGAACTAGGAAAACTAATCGTGAATAAAGTAAATAAATGTGGTGAATAGTTTTGACAGGTATGAGTAACATGCTAGGGACGATGTGTGATTCTTTCCTGTAACAACTCTGAACTATCATTGCAACAACATAATTCCAACAATTACTGGTTCTTAATGGTGTTTACCCATAAGTCCTTATTGAGAAAACCTTTAATCATCCATCCTAAGTCCTATGTCCATAGACACTTACCGACGAAATTAAGCATTACCTGATCAAGAATACTCCGGTTCCTATAGGGTATCCCTATCCCTAGCTGGTATATACTACAAAATGTTCTTATAAACACATTATCAATGGCGGTCCAGCCTAATTACTAATTATCATTATTCCTAATTTTTCTATGTAATACGGTGGGAGAACTGACTTTTTTAGCGTTTTATCGCAAATGATGCAGTTAGAAAGAGTTGTCATCAACTTTTCTTTTATCCAACAAGCAAAGGATGAAAAGAATAGGAAATACCTTGATAGATTTTGATTTTGGGTGGTATGTTATGAAAAGGAAAGGTGTTAGCACCTTTTTCATCCATAGTTATCTACGGGCTCTTAATTGCTAGCTCACTTTGAAAATTTTCTTTGTGTGTGTGATTTGAAAACATTTTTGAAAAGCCAAAGTACGGCTAACTTTGTAATGATTATTGTATCAGTCCTTAAGAATGCGTACAAAGTGTTTGAAAATATTTGTTTTGAAAAGGTGATGGGTAAAATGTTTATTTTTTAGAAAAGAGTAGTAAGCAAGCGATTAAAAGTTCCTTACCCACTCAAGATTATTCTTATTCTTTTCCTTCTCCGTTAGAGATAGTGATATCCATACCATTAGTTGATAGTTAGCCCTATCTATTAGATGCGAAGGGACATGTGAAGGGTCATCGAATAGTCATCGAAGGCAACTTGTAGAAATACTTTAACAATTTGTATCAGAGGGACTAGATCATTTTTCGTAGGCAACATCGAAGGATCATCGAGGGACTATGATATTTATTTGTAAGGGTCTTTTGCTAAAGTATCCCTACTTTCGAGGGACATGACCATTATTTTCGAAGCCAACAAAGAGAGGCTACCCTAGAGGTGCGAAGTGTGCAAACTGTGTTCAGTTCAGTTATATTTATCTTGAGAATTAGGGTTTTCTGTCGATTGATTTTGTTCTTTCTATACAAACCCTATTAGCACGCATCTAACAGTTATATATACAAGTATGTAAAATATAAGTGCAGAAAGTAAAGATGCGAAAAAGTAAAACCTTGCGAGAAATTAAACTAAGATATTACATTATGTGTACGTCCTATACAATTTGTCTAAGAAATAAATAGAAAATAAATAAAAGTACATGTTAAAAATTATTTTTTTAAAAAAACCTAAATGTCTAAAATATCACATTTTATTTTTTTGTATTTTGGGTTAATTTTAAGCATTTAGAAAATAATTAGTTATCTAGTTCTAATTTAATTACAAAGTAATTAATTAAAAAAACTAAGTCTAATAAAATTGAATTAAAAATATGTTCAAAATTAGATTAATTAATAAAAACCCTAAGACTTTTTTTTTATGGATTAAAACGATTAGTAGAAAATTTAATAAGATCAGTGGTGCACTTTCTTTGAAAATTTGTGATTTTAGAGACTTTTCTTGAGGCAAATTTTTTGTGTTATTGTAGTGTGAGGGCTTGAGTATTTATAGAGGATGAGATTTAAGTCACCAAAGAAGGAAAGAATCAAGTGATCATGGTGTTACCAAAAATCAATGAAACATGTTTTCTAACTTGCCATTTTTGAAGATCTTTGTCTCAAACATGTCACTTACAGTTTTAGCAAGCTTTTATGAGGTCTTGTACCTTCTAGAAGATGTCCAAATGATCATAGTCCAACATTAATCCAACTATTTGTTATTTTTAATTTAATTCTTTTACAAAAATTAAATGAAAATTTAAATAAATAGGATAAAAAATATGACCATGTACCAGTGGACTTAGAGGTCTTCTATCATGTCATAAACATGTTTGATCCTTAAAAGTTAGGCCCATTAGTCCAAAAATTCAAAATTGCTCAATTGAGGTTTCATGCATTTCTCAAAAATTTCCAACTTGTGCCAACCATAACTCTCACAATTTTTTCATATAAAGGTGATCTTAGACTTTTTTGAAACCTCAAGATGTCTCCTACAACTTTCATGTGGGTTATTTTTTCATTTGAAGTCTTTAACTTGATGTAAATTGCCTTGGAAAAAAATGTCTTTTTGTTGACGTCACCTTAAGAAAACCTTAATTTAGAAATTTATTACTTTTGATGGATCTTTAGTGTTCTTGATGAATCATGATCAACTCTTGATCAAATGATGAATCTGACTTCAAAATCTTGATGTTGACCAAAAATCTTGAGTTTTGATTGTATGTTGACCATAATTGACTTTTTATCCAATATAGTTAATTTTAACTCATCTGATCAATTGACTGAGAAAACTTGTGAAGTAAGGCTTGAAACTTGACATGAGGATTCTTTGAAGCATATGAGGAACTGTGAAACTCACTTGAGGCATTAGAAGCTCAATTTTATTTGAGAAAACCAAAACCCTAATTGTAGGCCACTGCTTTGGATGAGGGTTCATCTTATCAATTCTTGAATAGTCTTAAGTGTTTAAGACCCTTGGGAGCATGAGGAGGTATATTGAATCAAATTTTATTGAAAAAATGGGAGAGGAAAATTTTGGGGTACAACAATTGCCCCTGTTCAATCTTCTTAAACCTGAAGAGTTAGATTGGCATGCTCGCCATTCGGGATCTGAAGGTGGAAGAGGATTGAACACTTAAGTGCCCAGCAATTTGCACTCACATGTGCATGAAGCGGAATTGTTGGTTGATTATAATGCTTGAATGGGCTTAAATATGCCATTCGAAGAGGTGATAGAGTGTCGCCGGAGATGGGCATACAGATGCCATCCAAAGTAACTATTGATAGGAGTATCCGAATGAGTCTACGCCTGACTGTACCCGAAGGATGCTTTTCAGAAAATCTCTGAAGTAAAATTTTTTTCACGATGAAGGCTCTGAAGGAGATGCTTTTCAAAATTCAGTCTCTGAAGGGGAATGATCGCATGAATTCAGTCTCTGAAGGGATTGCTTTTCAGAATAAACTTCTGAAGGGGAATGATTTTCAGAATGAATCTCTGAAGGAAATCATTTGGTCATGCAGATAGTCGCCTCGTCCTATTTTAGGAATTCATCTACAATTATTTTTCATTGGTAAACTCGTCCTGTTTCGAGAATTCTCACTTCCTGGTCATGTAGATAATTGCCCCGTCCTGTTTCGAGAATTAATCGGTGACCTGTTATTCGTTGGTAAACTCGTCCTGTTTCATGAATTCATACCACCTGGTCATATATATATTTTCTCCGTCCTGTTTCGAGAATTAATCTGCGACCTTTTTTTTGTTGGTAAACCCGTCCTATTTTGGGAATTCATACCGCATGGTCATATAGATAGTTGCCATGTCCTGTCTCGGGAATTAATCTCTGGCCTGTTTTTTGTTGGTAAACCCGTCTTGTTTTGGGAATTCATACCGTCTGGTCATATAGATTATTGCCCTGTCCTGTTTCGAGAATTAATTTGTGACCTGTTTTTTTGTTGGTAAACTCGTCCTATTTCGGGAATTCATATTGCCTGGTCATATAAATAGTTGCCCCATCATATTTCAGGAATTAATCTGCAACCTATTTTTCGTTAGTAAACCCATCCTGTTTCGGAAGTTCATACCGCTGGGTCATATAAATAGTTACCCCGTCCTGTTTCGGGAATTAATCTCTGACTTGATTGAAAATTGCTGATGATATTCGTCTATTTGGAAACTTTACCTGAAAAGACAAAACTAGCTTTACATAATATCATGATGCATGTAATGCATTGCGTAATGATGTTCTCAAAATAAATGAGAATGTTATATGCGTTTCGGTATGCATATGCTATGATGTATTGTGAAATGATGCATGGATGCAATATGTCGTTGAAGCGTATCGGTAGCTCCTTGTAACAATGTCTAGTTAGGGAAAATAAATCTCGGACTGTTGTTGGGGATAAAGAAAGTGATTCTTCAATTTCCGCTGGGAATAGTTTTTTTGGAGATTTCTGCTTTCTGTTTGAGGATACTCTATTAGGGATCTTCAACTTCTCTTAAGGATAGAGGCATTCAAGGAGATTCGGTCGTCTCCCATTCTTTTTGTTGGAGGATTTGATTCATATGTATCCTGACTAGGGATAAGAGAGATGGATATTCCTCTGGTGTGCTACTTGTCTAGGTTTCAGATACCGTAACAACTCTTCTAAGGATAGCAACTTTGATTAAAACATGTTGGAGAACAGAATTTTGTTAGGATTTACAGTGTTGGAGTAATAAACTCCACTGGGGAATTGAATTCCTATAAAATGTGTTGAGTAAAATACCTCTGATGGGGATTGGAATTTTATAGGCTGCATTGAGGAAGTCTCCACTGTATGTTAGGGAAATGATCAAACTTCCTTATCCGCTAGGGGACATATTAGGGATGATGATCAGGTCAAGCTATCCATTAGGGATATGGAGGTGAAATGTTAGAAGATGCCCCAATTTCTACTTGAGGGCATATTAGACTTGTTGGGGAATATATCTCTGTTGAGGATGAGCTTGCGAAGATAGCTCTGTAGAGATAGTTTCATGGAGATTGCTCTGTGGGGATTTATGAATGACTTAAACATTATCCCAACTCCTAGAGTCTTCGATAAATTCTAATCTTGTTTTTTATGCAAATATTTGTAAATGATGATCATATTCAAATGCATATGTTCATTCAAAGTAACCATTATACGTATTCACAAACAAAACAGAGGAAGTAAAAACAAATAGTTTTGAATTTTTATGTAGACTGAGTTGTATTGATTTTGAAAGTTTTCCTATGAACATGTGATAAGTGCAAATTGTAGCTATTTTTGTATATACTTTTTGTTGCACTTATCGACTCTTTATTGTTAATATCATTGAATAAACCTGACTTTTGTGTAAATACATTTAGTTTGTGTTTATTTGTGTTTATTTATGTTTTTATGTACATAGTGTATCATTTGATGTTTTTCCATTCATTTTGTAGGTATTTGTTTCATTTTTGGAGCATTGAGGAATAAGGTGTCGAAGGCACGACTCTGGACACGTGTTTTCGCAATAAAAGACCAGTTTTGGGACATTTTGTCCAGTTGAGCCCGCTTAGTGCGCAGAGGTCGCTAAGCGCGAGTGCCGCTCAGCTATTTTGTAGTGCGCTGCTTGCGTTTGACAATTTGGCAGAATTAATGTTTTGAAGCCCGCTGTGATACGGTGGCAGAACCGACTGTTTAATACTGGTTTTGCGTTTGTATTCGCAAATGTTGCAGTAAGCTAGAGTCGCCACCGTCTTTTATTTTATCCAACAAAGGAAAAGGGAAAAAGAACAGAAAAAACCTTTTTCGAGATGTTTCTGAGTACGGGGGGTAGATTATAGAAAGGGAAGGTGTTAGCGCCCTTTCTATCCATGGTTTTCCATGGGCTCTTAGGTACTTGCTCATTTTGAAATTGCTTTTGTGTGTGTTTTGAAAAGCTTTGAAAATTCCTTAGTGTGGCGTTTCACTTTATGGTAACCCTTGTGTCAGTCCTCAAAGTGTGATAAAGTGTTTATGAAAACTTTGTTCGAAAAGTGTAAGTGTGAAAGTTTCAGGTTTTAGCAAGTACTTAAGAACAGTCTACCTACTCGAAAAAAGGATATTCTTTTCCTCCTTTCCTTTATATAGTTCTATACCACTATTAGTGAGTAGGTAGCCCTATCTTCGGATGTTAAGGGACAATCAAAGGGACGTTTTACAATCACGAAGGCAACTTGTGAAGACGCTTTAGCAATTTTCTTTTAGGGACCAGATCATTTACCGAAATGCAACTGTAGGGTCATCGAGGGACTATGATCTTTTTTGATTTATGGGTCTTTACTAAAGCGTTCCTGCCTCATGACTGTTTTATTTAAAGGCAACCAAAGTGGGAGATACCTTAGAGGTGCGCATGTGCAAGTGTTTGATTTCAGTTTATTTAATCTTTGCACATTTAGGGTGATCTACCATTTTAATCATTTAATCTTTCCATTCAATCCTATGATCATTTATCTAACACTTAATAGTAGTGAAAAAATAAAATGCTAGAATCTTAAACCTAGCTATTACAAGGCTTTGGGGAGGGGGTTACATAACCAAACTTGGGGAAAGCGGTAAATAAAAACAGTAAATGAAAACCTAATTCACAACTATTACAAACCATTAACAGTTACATTAATTGGAAAATAAAATGAAAAAAATAAGCGCGCAAAAAAATTAAGACGGGAATAAAGTCCAAGTCCTAAAAAAAAAACTTATCAATTAATGAGAAAATATTTGTCATTTTTTTATGTTAAAAAATATTTGAAAACTTAACCTAAATCTAATTAATTTTTATTTAATAAAAATTATCAAGTTATAATAATCAAATTAATTAATTTTTTCAGAAAATAAATTTTAATTATAAAACCTAATTCTATTTATTGATTTTTTTGATTTTTTAAATATTAAAAAAATGAATTTAAGATAATTAAAATAACAATAAAGAAATAAAGACAAAAAAAATAATGAATGGGCCTGGTACTATTTGGCCAACTAGGAGGTGTGAATTGGAATTTTTTGCAAGGCCCAAAGGCGTTGGCCCAATTGCCAGCGTGCATTCCAGTGTAATCAGCCTTTAGGGAGTGCACCATAGATCTTTAGTTTTGGAGCATTGGATCTGCTTTGAGATGATCCAAAGGGTGGGATCTGAGGACGTATGGTGGTCCTTCTGGGTCATAGCGCATTGGATCCGGCAAGATTTAATAAGAAAACACAAAACTGCATGGACCTGGGATCGAACCCAGGTCCTTCCCTTCACAAGCGTGTCTCCTACCAACTGAGCTGGACAATTATTCATGACTATAATGAAACAAATAAAATATAATGTACACTAAGTGATGTACCCAGAAAATGCGCATGAATTCAAACTTTCCAATGGGAGATTGACACCAAATCTTCTTCCTCCTGCAACCGTCACTTTAGAGACCAGACTTTTACCTACGGACAAATTCGTCACTATAGGCTATAGTGACAGTTTTTGTCCATAGTTACAAACCTACAAAACTCAAAAATGCAGCACAAGCAAGATAAATCCTAACCAAGGGCATAAATCTATTGCATTCATTCCCCTGAACACAAAGATGCCCTTGATTTGACCCAATTTTACCTCTACATGAAGTTCCTAATTTGGGACCTTGAAGCCCTAACAATGGCTTCGTACGATTACTGCGTCTATACTCAAATTAAAGCATTCAAATACATTGTATACATGATAACAAACATAAATATATAATTGAAACATGTTTATGATTCCAGTATTAAAGGAACAAAGTTAAAAAGATTTGCAAACTGTGACTGTTAGAGGGAATGATTCTCGATGTTTCAGGCTTTGGGAATGCTTGCAATGGCTTCAGAGGCTCTCCAGGAGTATGTTTTGATACTTGTTTGGGACTGAAACAAGCTGGAAATGGAAATTCGAGTTTGACAACTTTAGTGGTTTTTTTCAAATTGGACAGGGGTTCTCCAGGTCATGTATCTCTCTTTGATGCTTGCCAGAAGCTTGTTTATATAGAGAATGATGAGAGGACACCAAAATGTTAGGTTTGTAACAGCTATGGACAAGCTTTTGAATGCCATGAATGTTCATTTGTAATTTTTGCCAAAGTTAAGGGATTTTGTCCATTTTCAAATTTGAATGTACCTAGACTGAACTGACCTTGTTGCACACGAAAATTGGGGCCTCTCCATGTACCAAACAAAGCCCAAATGATAATGGCCCATATACTTTGCAATAATCTTGATTTATTTGATTTTTAATTAAATAAAATTAATATAAAATGCAAATAAAATAAACACTATGCAAAAATGGTTCTAAGGGTCCTCTATGGTCTTAGAAATATGTTTGAAGTTCAAGAATTTGAGCCATTGCCTTAAAAAATCAAATTTTGTACATTTCTTGAAATTTCCCAAATTTTCCCAACTTGGGAAAGCCATAACTTGATCAATTTTTATCTCATGATGATCTTATAATTTTTGGAAAGCCCAAGATGTCTACTTCAATCCCTCTTTTGATCAATTTTGCTTTTGAAGATGTTATCTTGATGTTAAAGGTCTTGGAAAAGAGTGGCTTTTATTGACTTTCTAAAAATGACCTTAATGTATGAACTTGTATCTTTCAAATGGTAAATTTCTTAGACTTGAGGGATGAAGATAAGTTGTAGGGAATTGGATTCTCTTCAAAATGAGCTCTGGTTGGAAAATATATGATAAATTAATAGAAAGTTATGCTTGGTCAAAGTTTGGTTGACTTTTCCCATAGAAACCCTAATTTGCTAATTTTGACTTTTGATGAATTAGAAGCATTTCTTGAGGAATCATGATCAACCCTTGATCAAATGATGGATATCACTTCAAAATGTTGATGTTGACCAAAAATCTTGAAGTTTGACTGTATATAGGTCACAGTTGACTTTTGACCTAACACATTTTATTTTCCAATACATGAGCAGTTGTCTGAGCAAAATTATTGAGCAAAGCATGAAACTTGGCATGGATGATCTTGAGGACATATTAGGACCATGGGAAGCATTTGAGACCATTGAAGCTCAAACATCTTGATGAAAATGGAAACCCTAGTTAGGGGTTCATTGCCTTAGTAGGAGAGTTGTCTGGTCAATTCTTGGTCCACCTTGAGCAATTGAGAACCTCTAGGGGTATGTCTTGTGTGAAAATGGGAGGGAAACTTTTGGGGAACAAGAGTTGCCCCTGTTCAATCTTCTTAAATCATAGGATGTAGATTGGCTGGTCTACCTTTCTTTATCTGAAGGTGGAAGATGATTGAACACTAGAGTGCCCAGAAATTTGCACTCGCATGAAGTGAATGTCGATCGATAATATCGGGAATGGGCTTACAAATGCCATTTGGAAGGCGTCTGAGAATCTTCGGAGATGGGCTTAAAGATGCCATCCAAAAAAGATATCGGTTGTAGAAGAGATTCCTTAACGAGAATTCTTGTACCTATCGTAGGAGCTTCGGTTGTCCATTACTCTACTGGGGAATTAACTCTTGATTGATGAGACAAAAGTAATTCGTTATTTGGTAAAGTCTGGGTTTTACAGTGACTTACTAGGGAATATGAAATTGAACGTGTCTGGTCGGGTCTAGGTTTTACAGTGTTGTAAATTGTTGTTCGGAGATAAAAGAGAAGGAACTTGTATAGGGCTTTCTCGGGACAAGTCCATGTAAAACTGAGTCAGGTAATTCATGAAAAAGGAGCCTGGATAGTAGGGCTATGAGAAGGAACCTGGTTAGTAGGCTTACTTCGAAATAAAGCCTGGGTAGTAGGGCTGCTTCGAAATAAAGCCTGGGTGGTAGGGCTGTAAGAAGGAACCTGGGTAGTAGGGTTACTTCGAAATAAAGCATGGGTAGTAGTGATGCTTCGGAATAAAGCCTGGGTGGTAGGGCTGTAAGAAGGAACCTGGATAGTAGAGTTACTTCGAAATAAAGCTTGGGTAGTAGGGCTGTGATAACGAACCTGGGTAATAGGGTTACTTTGAAATAAAGCCTGGGTAGTAGGGCTTTGAGAAGGAACCTGGGTAGTAGGGTTACTTCGAAATAAAGCCTGGGTAGTAGGGCTTCTTCAGAATAAAGCCTGGGTGGTAGGGCTGTTTCAGGATGAGTCTGGGTAAGACGTCATCTGGAAGTGTAAGAGAAGGAACCTGGGTAGGGTAACTTCGGTAGAGATATGAGAGGAATCCTAGGGAGGGCTACTTTAGGATAAGTCCGGGTAAAACTACATCGGGAAATTGTAAGAAGGAACCTGGGTAGGGTTGCTTCATGATGAGTTCGGGTAAAACTACATCGGGAAATTGTAAGAAGGAACCTAGGTAGGGTTGCTTCAGGATGAGTCTGGGTAAATCTACATCGGGAAATTGTAAGAAGGAACTTGGGTAGGGTTGCTTCAGGATGAGTCCTGGTAAAACTACATCTGAACCGAGAAGGAACCTGGGTAGGGTTGCTTCGTGATGAGTTCGGGTAAAAATGCATCTGAATCAAGAAGGAACCTGGGTAGGGTTGCTTCGGGATAAGTCTGTGTAAAACTTCAGAAGGAACCTAGGTAGGGTTACTTCGGAATAAGTCTGTGTAAAACTTCAGAAGGAACCTAGGTAGGGTTACTTCAGGATAAGTCCGTGTAAAACTTCAGAAGGAACCTGGGTAGGGTTACTTTGGGATAAGTCCGTGTAAAACTTCAGAAGGAACCTAGGTAGGGTTACTTCGGGATAAGCCCGTGTAAAACTTCAGAAGGAACCTGGGTAGGGTTACTTCGGGATAAGTTCGTGTAAAACTTCAGAACAAACGTGGGTAGGGTTACTTCGGGATAAGTCTGTGTAAAACTTCAGAAGGAACCTGGGTAGGGTTACTTCGGGATAAGTCTGTGTAAAACTTTATAAGGAACCTGGGTAGGGTTACTTCGGGATAAGTCTGTGTAAAACTTCAGAAGGAACCTGGGTAGGGTTACTTCGGAATAAGTCCATGTAAAACTTCAGAAGGAACCTGGGTAGGGTTACTTCGGGATAAGTCCGTGTAAAACTTCAGAAGGATCCTGGGTTGGGTTACTTTAGTATAAGTCCGTGTAAAACTTCAGAAGGAACCTGGGTAGGGTTACTTCAGGATAAGTCTGTGTAAAACTTTAGAAGGAACCTGGATAGGGTTATTTTGGGATAAGTCCGTGTAAAACTTTGGAAGGAAGGAGAAGGAACCCATGTAAGATTGCGTCATGAATATCTCGTATAAAGCTGTATTTGGGAGTCAGAAGAAACCCGTGTGAGATTGCTTCATGACGGGCCCGTGTAAAGCTGTGTTTCAGAAGGAGAAGGAGTAACCCGTGTAAGATTGCTTCGTGAAGAGCCCGTGTAAAGCTATTTGTTGTCGTGCAGACTATTACTCTGCTTGGTTTCAGGAGCTAATCTTGGACCTATTGGAAATTGTTGATGATAACTGTCTGTTAATCGATCCTTCCTGAAAAAGTAAAGCGTTAGCTTTATGCAATGTCATGATGTATGAAATGCATTGTGTAATGATGCTCTCAACATAAATGAGATTGTGTCGTATGCATTTGTACTTCCTATGCTATGACGTTTGTAGAATGATGTATGAATGTAATATGTGAATGTATCAGTTTTTCTATTACAGTGTTGTTGAATTAGGGAACATAAATCCCTGATTGTAGTTGGTGATGAAGAATGTAGGTCTTCGAATTTTGTTAAAACTGAACTGCTGGGAGATGATCTTCCGCTGCTAGAGGAATAAACTATGTTGGAGAAGTAAAGCTATGTGCACTACCTTAGGATTTAGTGAAATCCTATTGGGAATCTTGAGAAGTTTGAAGATTTCACTTGGGAAAACCTGATGTCGGAGCGGTAGTCGGACATTCCTATTTTGCTGGGGATACAAGAACACCTGACATCACTAGGCTATAAACAAAGGATATAGTGGAGACCTTGTGTAAGATGCCCCTGCCTCTGTACCTGTTGGAGAAAGTACCTGCGGAGACCTTGTGGATAGTTGAGTGGCATCCCAACTCCTGGGGTGCTTGATAAATGTTGATCAAGATGATAAACCTTCTATTGATTAAACAAGTGACGAGATGACGGAATGTAGTCGTACGTTTTAATCCCTAACTTTTTCCTGGACAGTCTTTTCAGATTTTCAGTCCACCGAGATACCTTTTTTTGCCCAAGCCGCCTTTTCAGGTTTTTGACTTGCCGGGTGTACAATTTTTTTATTTTTATCCATAATTTTGCCCGAACTATTTTGGTTCGCCGGGATGCCCTTATTTTTGCCTAGGCCAGTCAATCTAGCGGGTCCTCGTTCATGCGTAGTGTTTCCCGACTATGTCCATGTTCACCGGGTACGGAGAATTGTCACTGTCCATAGTGGTAAGTGTTTCCATACTTCCATAATATGTTTGTTTGATCATACAGGATTTATTGTTGGGATTCATACCCAATGCCCCAAGTGATTCAGATGGATATCTGCTCCTGGCTATTTGGAATCTTTAAGAGATTCCTTGAATCTTGACTTGACTTCCCCATATGATGGGCATTGGTCATGTCGTGCCCCTTTGGTCGGAAGTGTTTTTCCACTTGAGGTGATCCTATTCATTGAGAAGGTTTTTTGTTCACTGAATATTCATTGTGTGAATTTCTCTTCCATTTGAACAATTAACAATGTGCAAACAATGTTATTTGAAGAATGCAAAACTCATGTCTGTCTTGAAATTTTTTTTTGAAAATGTGTTTTGTGTAGTAAAACAAAATTTGCAAGAATGTGATATCAACTCAAGATTCGTAGCAAGTCCTACAGGAGTCAGGATACCTTTGTAACAATATGCTCTCGAACTAACCCATGCTTCAGCTAGGACTTTTAAGGGTTGTAACTTGGCCTGGTTCACGGTTTAAGAAACAAAGCATAAAGACTCAAAATTTATTTGTACCCACTCGTTCTTCGTAATGTTCTTCACTCCTATGCTCAGTTAATTGTGCATTTTGAATCCGACTTGAGTTTGGCTTCTTGTCCTTGATATTCTGGTGATAGTTCAACAATTGAACGTTTGTTTGAAGAAGGCGGTCATTTTTGTAACCTTTTCTTTTTTGTCGAGGATTTGTATTAACCTCTTTTTTTTTGCCATCCTTGTCTTTTGCCTGAAATGTTTCTTTTGTGATTACAGTCAGCAGGATGCCCCCGTTTTTTTTTCTTAAGTCTCCTTCATAAGTTTTGACTTAATGGGCTTTTATTTTGAGAGATAATGATTGCCTGTTCTTAATGATTATGTGGAACCATCACTATTTTTTAGAGATCATCTTCTACACTATTTGTCGTGTATGAAGGGAAAATTGGCAATTAAATGCACATCTGAATTAACTAAGGAAACTACCCTGCCCCAGGTTATGATTAAGGGTTTTAATTTGTGTGAAAATAAAAACTCCTACTTCTTAGGCTCTAAGGGGTTGACTAGGGATTATCTTCCTTATAACTCTACTGTTTATGATTTGAAACAACACTTGTACATCGTCAGCAAGGTATGTTCAAAATCACACTGTATGGATTGTGGTATCGTTTTTGTCATCCTCCCTCTAAAGGCTTAGAGCTTTTGATCGAGAGTTGAATATCACGAAAAGGAAGTATAAAGCAGTTTAAGCATAATGAAAACAAATTAATTCAAGACAAACATATGTAATGCATTAATGAAATAATAAAGTTTTGACATGATAATAATTGTTTGAATAAACAAAGAAAATACAACTTGAGAATTCAAATGAACAAAAATGCTTTCAATCCTAGCCATGATTTGGCATGGGAGCGGTGATCACGTTGGGAGTCTCAGGAGCTTCGAATTCAATCTCCTTGGCATCAATCATATTCCGAATCTTATATTTTAGCGCCCAACAATCCTAGCCATGATTTGGCATGGGAGCGGTGATCACGTTGGGAGTCTCAGGACTTCCAGAATGATAAGCACACCTTGCATCAGGATTGTAGTTAGGAGAGGAAGTCTTAGGGTTTGGATAAGGGCATGTCACCATAATCAGATTCATCTTCAACATGTGTTACAATGCTTGTGACAATGGCATGTTGATTTGGGTGACCTGTCTCTTAGGCTCGTCTTTCCTTCATTGATTACCCTGTTGTTGTGGTCGTTGCGCGCGTGCCAAATTAGAGACCAGCACTGCCCCCACATATTGGTGGTAGTTTGCCTTATTACGACCTTTCTGGCCGTGCACAGCCCTAGCTTCCCTCTTACCACCAAATGGCTTCTTCTCAGCATTGGAAGATGCAGCCATCGGGATCTTCCCGATCCTGATGCCACTTTCGATCCTCTCTCCAATCAGATCCATCTCTGTGAACCATGATGAGGAACTCCCAATCAGAAAATTAAAGAACGGGCCTGTCAGAGTACCCATGAACATGTCCACCATTTCTCGATCAGTCATTCGAGGTTAAACCCTACCATCTAGACCCCTCTATTTTTGCGCATATTCCTTGAACCCTTCTCTCGAGCCCATGGACATATTTTGCAGTTGCACTAGAGTTGGTTCCAGGTCAGCATTGTATTGGTACTGCTTGTAGAAAGCAGTAGCCAGGTCTTCCCAGGTATGGATGTCTGTTCCTTCTAGCTGATAAAACCAATCCAGTTTAGTGTCAGCCAAACTTTCTTGGAAGAAATGGACCCTTAACTTCCGCTCAGCAGTGTGAGGCTGGATCTTTTTGACATATGACCTCAAGTGAAGCTTGGGACAGGAAACACCATCGTATTTTTCAAAGATGGGGACCTTGAACTTAGGTGGGATAACCACCCCTAGAACCAAACCTAAATCTTCGAAATCCAGACCGGGCACCCTTTGACTCTCCATGGCATTGAGCCGATCCTCCAGCCGTTTGTATTTATCGTCAGCGGGAGGATATTTCTCCTTAGAGTAGTCGGGTTCATCTTCTTCATACGTTGGATTTTTGTCTCCTTCATTTGATTCCTCATCTTCTTCCTCTTGATTATCCCCTCCCTTTAATGGAGTTGCAAATTCTAGAGCTCGGTTAGCTGGTCTTCTTCTTCCTACACTCAAACCACGAACTAGTTTCTTTGCCTTCTTAGCCTTATTTTTGACGATCAAAGCTTTCAGGTCTTCTTTCCCCTGCGTCAGAGTCAGGAACATTTGTTGGAACTGAGAATTTTGAGCTTGAAGGTCTTTGATTGTTTGTTCAAGAGCCATTTCTTCTTGCTGAAATAAACAACAAAGGGATAATAATTTTGTACCTCGAGTACCTGTTATGCAATGACATGTATGATATGTGTATGCAATGTTTTCAAGGACTGCGGGGTAAACAAGAAGATGTCAGCAGTTGAAGTTCACAGTTTTGATTGAAGAACTTCATATCATTGAAGGTCTTACTACAAAATTCAAGCTCACCATATCAAGTGGATCATAGCCCATGAATCAAGTTGTTGAGTTTTGATCTTTTGACGGCATTGGATAGAGGAAAATAAATCCCCTTGCTAGATGTCTGATTTATCATAACCTGCATCACAAACCCTTGAGATCCTTGAAATGGTTAAGGAAATGTTATGACATGATGTTATGATGCGTATGCTATGCGTTAAGCAAAAGTGTAAGGTTGTGTAAGCAAGTAAACCCTTCAAAAAATCCAAGTTATTTGATAATGACTGTAAACAAATCCTGCAAGGAAATCATGTTGTCAGATAATAAAACCATGCAAGTAGTTCAAGTTGAAAACAAACAAGTCACACAAACAGCCTTAGGTTTAGGCTTGCATGGGTTTTAAGGTAGTACCCTCTTGAAGTTGGATTGGTTCAACTTGTCCTATAATAGTAACCGGGTTCTATGGCATCTCAATATCATTGATCTTTCCCCCCAAATTTCGTTCTGATAGACAATTGACTTGCCACCAAACAAAACTCAAGAGTCAAACCTCAATGAGTGTATCATCGAGTATCAACCGACTTTGGGTTTACACCAAAGACGGCTATCTCACTAAGCCCTAAAAAGCCCACTTGGTCAATTAAGGTGCTAAGGTCAGTTGACGCTTTATGATACCACACAGCGGCCCCGTATTCTCTTTGATTACTCAAGGGCTACCGATACACACCAAAGTATCACATCAACGTAGTTATTGTTTCAACCGTGTCTGTATACCCCGCACAGCTCCCTCACAGTTTATTGCTACTTACCTAAAAGGAATTCCCTGATCCGGGTTTAGGATCCAAACAACCCAAACAGATACCCTTAAAAGTAAATCAAACAAGACAAGCCAAAAAAGCAATTTAAATGACCTAGATCTTAAGGTAAACCCCACTTTATAAATTGAATTCCCCAATAGAGTCGCCAGTTCTGTGATACGGTGGCAGAACCGATTGTTTAATACTGGTTTTGCGTTTGTGTTTGCAAATGTCGCGGTAATCAATAGTCGCCACCGTCTTTTATTTTATCCAAAAAAAGGAAAAGAGAAAAAGAACATAAAAAACCTTTTTCGAGATGTTTCTTAGTACGGGGGTAGATTATAGAAAGGGAAGGTGTTAGCACCCTTTCTATCCATGGTTTTCCATGGGCTCTTAAGTACTTGCTCATTTTGAAATTTCTTTTGTGTGTGTTTTGAAAAGCTTTGAAAATTCCTTAGTGCGGAATTTCACTTTATGGTAACCCTTGTGTCAGTCCTCAAGAGTGTGATAAAGTGTTTTTGAAAACTTTGTTTGAAAAGTGTAAGTGTTAAAATTTCAGGTTTGAGCAAGTACTTAAGAACAGTCTACCTACTCGAAAAAAGGATATTCTTTTCCTCCTTTCCTTTAGATAGTGCTATCCTACTATTAGTGAGTAGGTAGCCCTATCTTCATATGTTAAGGGACAATCGAAGGGACGTTTTACAATCACGAAGGCAACTTGTGAAGACACTTTAGAAATTTTCTTTTAGGGACCAGGTCATTTACCGAAAGTCAACTGTAGGGTCATCGAGGGACTGTGATCTTTTTTGATTTATGGGTCTTTACTAAAGTGTTCCTTCCTCATGACTGTTTTATTTAAAGGCAACCAAAGGGGGAGATACCTTAGAGGTGCGCATGTGCAAGTGTTTGATTTCAGTTTATTTAATCTTTGCACATTTAGGGTGATCTACCGTTATAATCATTTAATCTTTCCATGCAATCCTATGATCATTCATCTAACAATTAATAGTAGCGAAAAAATAAAATGCGAGAATCTTAAACCTAGCTATTACAAGGCTTTGGGGAGGGGGTTACATAACCAAACTTGGGGGAAACGGTAAATAAAAACAATAAATGAAAACCTAATTCACAACTATTACAAACCATTAACAGTTACATTAATTGTAAAATTAAATGAAAATAAATAAGCGCGCGAAAAAATTAAGACGGGAATAAAGTCTAAGTCATAAAAAAAACTTATCAATTAAATAGAAAATATTTTTGTCATTTTTTTATGTTAAAAAATATTTGAAAACTTAACCTAAATTTAATATTTATTTAATAAAAATTATCAAGTTATAATAATCAAATTATTAATTTTTTTCAGAAAATTAATTTTAATTATAAAACCTAATTCTATTTATTGATTTTTTTTATTTTTTAATTATTAAAAAAAATGAATTTAAGACAATCAAAATAAAATAACAATAAAGAAATAAAGACCAAAAAATAATGAATGGGCCTGGTACTGTATGGCCAATTGGGAGGTGTGAATTGGAATTTTTTGCAAGGCCAAAAGGCGCTGGCCCAATTTGCAGCGTGCATTCCAGTGTGATTAACCTTCAGGGAGTGCACCATAGATCTTCAATTCTGGAGCATTGGATTTGCTTTGAGATGATCCAAAGTGTGGGATCTGAGGATGTATGGTGGTCCTTCTAGGTCATAGCGCATTGGATCCTGCAAGATTTAATAAGAAAACATAAAACTGTATGGACCTGGGATCGAACCCAGGTCCTTCCCTTCACAAGCGTGTCTCCTACCAACTGAGCTGGATAGTTATTCATGACTATAATGAAACAAATAAAACATAATGTACACTAAGTGTTGTGCCCAGAAAACGCGCGTGAATTCAATCTTTCCAATGGGTGATTGACATCTAATCTTCTTCCTCCTGCAACCGTCACTTTAGAGACCAAACTTTTACCTACGGACAGATTCGTCACTATAGGCTATAGTGACAGTTTTTGTCCATAACTACAAACCTGCAAAACTCAAAAATACAGCACAAGCAAGATAAATCCTAACCAAGGGCATAGATCTATTGCATTCATTCCCGTGAACACATTGATGCCTCCGATTTGACCCAATTTTACCTCTACATGAAGTTCCCAATTTGGGACCTTGAAGCCCTAGCAATGGCTTCGTACAATTTCTGCGTCTATACTCAAATTAAAGCATTCAAATACATTGTATACATGATAACAAACATAAATATAGAATTAAAACATGTTTATGATGCCAGAATTAAAGGAATCGAAATAAAAAAGATATGAAAATTGTGACTGTTAGAGGGCACGATTCTCGATGTTTCAAGCTTTGGGAATGCTTGTAATGGCTTCAGAGGCTCTCCAGGAGTATGTTTTGATACTTGTTTGGGACTGAAACAAGACGGAAATGGAAATTCGAGTTTGACAACTTTAGTGGTTTTTTGCAAATTGGACAGGGGTTCTCCAGGTCATGTATCTCTCTTTGATGCTTGCCAGAAGCTTGTTTATATAGAGAATGATGAGAGGACACGGAAATGCCAGATTTGTAACAGATATGGACAAGCTTTTGAATGCCATAAATGTCCATTTGTAACTTTGGCCAAAGTTAAGGGATTTTGCCCATTTTCAAATTTGAATGTACCTAGACTGAACTGTCCTTGCTGCACACAAAAATTGGGGCCTCTCCAAGTACCAAACCAAGCCCAAATGATAATGGCCCATATACTTTGCAATAATTTTGATTTATTTGATTTTTAATTAAATAAAATTAATATAAAATTCAAATAAAATCAATACTATGCAAAAATGGTCCTAGGTATCCTCTATGGTCTTAGAAATATGTTTGAAGTTCAAGAATTTGAGCCATTGCCTTAAAAATTCAAATTTGCCGAATGCATATTTCTTGAAATTTCCCAAATTTTCCCAACTTGGGAAAGCCATAACTTGATCAATTTTTATCTCATGATGATGCTCTTTTACTTTGTGGAAATCCCAAGATGTCTACTTCAATCCCTCTTTTGATCAATTTTGCTTTTGAAGATGTTATCTTGATGTTAAAGGTCTTGGCAAAAAAGTGGCTTTTATTAACTTTTTAAAAATGACCTGTAATGTATGAACTTGTTTCTTTAAAATGGTTAATTTCTTGGACTTTAGGGATGAATATAAGTTGTAGGGAATTGGATTCTCTTCAAAATGATCTCTGGTTGGAAAATTGCTAATAAATTATGAGAAAGCTATGCTTGGTCAAAGTTTGGTTGACTTTTCTAATAGAAACCCTAATTTGCTATTTTTGACTTTTGATGAATTAGAAGCATTTATTGAGGAATCATGATCAACCCTTGATCAAATGATGTATATCACTTCAAAATGTTGATGTTGACCAAAAATCTTGAAGTTTGACTGTATATAGGTCACAGTTGACTTTTGACCTAACACATTTGATTTTCCAATACTTGAGCAATTGTCTGAGCAAACTTATTGAGCAAAGCATGAAACTTGGCATGGATGATCTTGAGGACATATTAGGACTATGGGAAGCATTTGAGACCATTGGAGCTCAAACATCTTGATTTAAATGGAAACCCTAGTTGGGGGTTCATTGCCTTAATATAAGAGTTGTCTGGTCAATCCTTGGTCCACCTTGGGCAATTGAGAACCTCTAGGGGTATGTCTTGTGTGAAAATGGGAGGGCAAGTTTTGGGGTACAACAGCTTCCCCTGTTCAATCTTCTTAAACCGGAGGATGTAGATTGGTTGGTCTGCCTTTCGTGATTTGAAGGTGGAAGATGATTGAACACTAGAGTGCCCAGAAATTTGCACTCGCATAAAGTGAATGTCGACCGATAATATCGGGAATGGGCTTACAGATGCCATTTGGAAGGCGGGTGAGAATCTTCGGAGATGGGCTTAAAGATTCCATCCAGAAAAGATATCGGTTGCATAAGAGATTCTTTTGTGAGAATTCCTATACCTGCCGTAGAGGAGGACTTCGCTTGGGAATGTTGATTTATGTCCTGGGAAATAGAGTCTAGGAGCTTCGGTTGTCCATTACTCTACTGGGGAATTAACTCTTGATTGATGAGACAAAAGTAAGCCGTTATTTGGTTGAGTCCGGGTTTTACGGCGACTTACTAGGGAATATGAAATCGAACGTATCTGGTCGAGTCCAGGTTTTACAGTGTTGTAAACTGTTGTCCAGAGATAAAAGAGAAGGAACCTGTATAGGGCTTTCTCGGGACAAGCCCATGTAAAATTGAGTCATGTAATTCATGAAAAAGGATCCTGGATAGTAGGGCTATGAGAAGGAACCTGGATAGTAGGGTTACTTCGAAATAAAGCCTGGGTAGTAGGGTTGCTTCGGAATAAAGCCAGGGTGGTAGGGCAGTGAGGAGGAACCTGGGTAGTAGGGTTTCTTCGAAATAAAGCCTGGGTAGTAGGGCTGATTTGGAATAAAGCATGGGTAGTAGGGTTGTGAGAAGGAACCTAGATAGTAGAGTTACTTTGAAATAAAGCCTGTGTAGTAGGGCTGTGAGAAGGAACCTGGGTAGTAGGGTTACTTTGATATAAAGCCTGGGTAGTAGGGATTTGAGAAGGAACCTGGGTAGTAGGGTTACTTCAAAATAAAGCCTGGGTAGTAGGGCTGCTTCGGAATAAAGCCTGGGTGGTAGGGTTGTTTCAGGATGAGTCTGGGTAAGACGTCATCTGGAAGTGTATGAGAAGGAACCTGGTTAGGGTTACTTCGAGAGATATATGAGAGGGAGCCTAGGCAGGGCAGCTTTAGGATAAGTTCGGGTAAAACTACATCGGGAAATTGTAAGAAGGAACCTGGGTAGGGTTGCTTCATAGTGAGTTCGGGTAAAACTACATCGGGAAATTGTAAGAAGGAACCTGGGTAGGGTTACTTCAGGATGAGTCCGGGTAAAACTACATCAGGAAATTGTAAGAAGGAACCTGGGTAGGTTTTCTTCAGGATGAGTCCTGGTAAAACTACATCTGAATCGAGAAGGAACCTGGGTAGGGTTGCTTCGTGATGAGTTCGGGTAAAACTGCATCTGAACCGAGAAGGAACCTGGGTAGGGTTGCTTTGGGATAAGTCCGTGTAAAACTTCAGAAGGAACCTGGGTAGGGTTACTTTGGGATAAGTCCGTGTAAAACTTCAGAAGGAACCTGGGTAGGGTTACTTCGGGATAAGTCCGTGTAAAACTTCAGAAGGAACCTGGGTAGGGTTACTTCGGGATAAGTCCGTGTAAAACTTTAGAAGGAACCTGGGTAGCGTTACTTCGGGATAAGTCCTTGTAAAACTTCAGAAGGAACCTGGGTATGGTTACTTCGGGATAAGTCCGTGTAAAACATCTGAAGGAAACTGGGTAGGGTTACTTCGAGATAAGTTCGTGTAAAACTTTAGAAGGAACCTGGGTAGGGTTACTTCGGGTAAGTCCGTGTAAAACTTCAGAAGGAACCTGGGTAGGGTTACTTCGGGATAAGTCCGTCTAAAACTTCAGAAGGAACCTGGGTAAGGTTAAAAATTCAAATTTGCCCAATGCTTATTTCTTGAAATTTCCCAAATTTTTCCATGGTGGGCAAGCCATAACTTGACCATTTTTATCTCATGATGATGATATTGTACTTTTTGGAAATCCCAAGATGTCTACTTCAATCCCTTTTTTGATCAATTTTGCTTTTGAAGATTTTATCTTGATGTTAAAGGTCTTGGAAAAAACGTGGCTTTTATTGACTTTCTAAAATGACTTGTAATGTATGAACTTGTATCTTTCAAATGGTGAATTTCTTGGACTTGAGGTATGAAGAGAAGTTGTAGGGTACTGGTTTCTCTTCAAAATGAGCTCTGGTTGGAAAATTTCTAATAAATTATGAGAAAGTTATGTTTGGTCAAAGTTTGGTTGACTTTTCCTATAGAAACCCTAATTTGTTATTTTTGACTTTTGATGAATTAGAAGCATTTCTTGAGGAAGCATGATCAACCCTTTATCAGATGATAGATATCACTTCAAAATGTTGATGTTGACCAAAAATCTTGAAGTTTGACTGTATATAGGTCACAATTGACTTTTGACCTAGCATAGTTGATTTTCCAATACTTGAGCAATTGTATGAGCAAACTTATTGAGCAAAGAATGAAACTTGGCATGGATGATATTGAGGACATATTAGGACCATGGGAAGCATTTGATACCATTGGAGCTCAAACATCTTTATGAAAATGGAAACCCTAGTTGGGGGTTCATTGCCTTAGTATGAGAGTTGTCTGGTCAATCCTTGGTCCACCTTGAGCAATTGAGAACCTCTAGGGGTATGTCTTGTGTGAAAATGGGAGGGAAATATTTTGGGTACAACACCCGCTTAGCGCAGATAGCATTCTTAGCGCGGTTTAGTTTGGTTTGATGTGTAAAATAATCAATTCGCACTTAGCGCGCCAGGCCCGCTTAGTGCGGTCTGCTGAGATTTGTTTTATAACTTTCATTTCAACTTATTTTTAGGGATGGTTTTGGGGAAGTTTTTGCTCCCAATTCCATCAACCTGTAAATTTTGTTAGAGTTAGCTTAGATAACAACTATAGAGCTTGCTACAGATTATCTGGGGTGGATTACTCTTCGATCGGCACTGACAAACTGGTAGATTTGCGGTTCATTTCTCTTTTTCTTTATGTATTCTCTATTGGTTGGGTTTGTATGTATATTTTCTTTAAACTCATGTGTATTTGTCGTCATTGGCGTTATATTAAACTTGATTTATGAATCTTTATGGATTATTGTCCTAGATTTTTGCTATGTGCTAGGGATTGGAGTTGTTATAGACATATACTGCTTAGATTCTTATCTAGGATGATTATCTGTTAGTTTCTAAACTCTAGAGATAGATTTAGAGCTGACATCTACTTGGGTATCAAAGCTTAATGCCTCTGTGTTGTTTGTGTCACTCAGAGAGATCGTCGATGCAAGCGAGCACGATTGACTTCTGTGTTGTTGAGGTGGTTGAGAGATTGCTACCGAGGTGATGCAGCCGACCTCTCACTTTGGGTTATAAATGACTTAGGTTGTGAGTGATACGTAGTGACATTGATAAATATTATAGGTTGAGTATAACAGGTTGATAGGTTTAAGTCTGTGAGAAGTAATATATATATATATATATATATATATATATATATATATATATATATATATATATATATATATATATATATATATATATATATATATATATATATATATATATATATATATATATATATATATATATATATATATATATATATATATATATATATATATATATATATATATATATATATATATATATATATATATATATATATATATATATATATGCATGCTTGATAAGTTATTCCTTTTTTCCTTTTTATATATTTATTTTCAGTTAATACATTTTATTTCAACCCATTTATCCCCAAACTCATTAACGAATGATTTGTCAAACGGAAATCCAATAAAAAATCTTTGTGCATACGATACGATGTAACCTAAATATCACTCAGTAAAATAATACTTTACTTTTGCTTTCCTCTCTACAGCAGCAACAACAGGTAGTTTTATACAAGGAGACAAAAATCCTAGTAAGAGGAAGTTGTGAAATTGAAAAATACAAAGTGATAAACAAGAAAAAGAACAGCTATATGGAAATGATCCCATCGAGTTTCAACTCTGCTATTGCCTCTATGTCTTCAAGCATCTCACCACTTGTTGTCGGAAGAAGATGACTGTATTGATCTGTACCGTTTGATTTTGACGTTGATAACAAAGCTTGTTGTAAGTAGATGATCCAACGGGGCATAGTCATACGCTTTAATTCCTAACTTTTTCCTGGACTGCCCTTTCGGGTTTTCAGTCCACCGGGATGCCTTATTTTGCCCAAGCCGCCTTTTCAAGTTTTCGACTTGACGGGTGTACAATTTATATATATATATATATATATATATATATATATATATATATATATATATATATATATATATATATATATATATATATATATATATATATATATATATATATATATATATATATATATATATATATATATATATATATATATATCCCTAATTTTTTCCTGGACCATTTTGGTTTACAAGGATGCCCTTATTTTTGCCTAGGCCTGTCAACCTAGCGGGTCTCTTTTATGCATAGTAATTTTTGACTATGTCTGCATTCATAGGGTGCGGAAAATATTCACCGTCCATGGTGGTAAGTATCATAACACCGCCAGAAAATATCTTTTTGATTACAAATGGCTCTTCGTATGTGGGAGTCAATTTTCCCCGGGATCACCTTGTGGTAGGATGATGCGCTTTATTACTAAATCATCATCCTAGTACACCTGATGTTTGACCTTCTTGTTAAATGCCTTGATCATGCACTTTTGATACATCTAACCTTGACAAACAACCATAAGTCTTTTCTCATCAATCAAATTTATTTGGTCGAGTCTAGTATGAATCCACTCGTCTTCATCTAAACATACGTCTTTTATAATCCTTAGGGATGGAATCTGGACTTCGAAAAGTAAGACAACCTCCATACTATAGACTAGAGAGAATGGGGTTGCCCCAGTTGATGTACGTGCTAAAGTGCGGTAACCATGAAGAGAAAATGGTAACATCTCATGCTAATCTTTGTATATCACCGTCATTTTCTACAAAATCTTCTTAATATTCTTGTTGGCGGCTTCCACTGTGTCATTCATCTTTGGTTGATACGGAGAAGAATTGTGGTGTTTAATCTTGAACTGCATGCAGAGTTCCTGATCATAGTATTGTTAATATTGGTATCATTATCCATGATGATCCTTTCAAGTATGCCATACCGACAGATGAGGTTATGCTTGATGAGTTGGGCCATAACATTCTTGATAACTGAGGCAAACAAGGCTACTTCAACCCACTTTGTGAAATAATTAAAAGCGACAAGGATGAAATGATGTCCATTAGACGTAGTAGGCTTAATCTCTCCAATCATATCAATGCCCCACATTGCAAATGGCCAAGGAGCAGTCAAGACATTAAGAGGAATCGGAGGTACATGTACTTTGTTAACATAAATTTGGAATTTGTGACAAGTTTTGGAATACCGATGGCAATCAGTTTCCATAGTAGAACAATAATAACCTACTCTCAAAATCTTCTTATCCATTGTATTCCCATTGGAGTGAGTACCAAATACTCCTTCGTGCATATCTTCCATAATCTTCCCAACTTCCTTCATGTCTACATAGCGAAGCAAAGTCGAACTGTGGTTGCGCTTGTACAGGATTCCATTACTCAGAAAGAACTTGGCATAGAACCTCCGTAGAAATTTCTTATCGTTAATAGATTCCCCTTCGGGATACTCTTGAGTCTCGAGGTATCTTTTTACTTCGTCATACCAAGGTTTTTCCTCTACTCCATCAGTATCAATTTCGTGGCAATACGTCGATTCATCTAGTCTCTCAATAATAATTCTAGGAGCTTCATTGTCCCATCTGACTCTGAACATAGATGACATGGTAGCCAATGCGTCTACCAATTGATTCTCTTCTCGTGGAATATGTTCAAAAGTGATTTCTTTGAAGTACGAAATTAATGTGAACACATGCTCTCAATAAGGAATGAGACTTGGATGCTTTGTATCCCATTCTCCCTTAATATGAATGATCACTAGGGCTGAGTCCCGATATACATTCAAAATTTTAATTCTCATATCGATAGCAACCTTGATACCCATGATGTACGCTTCGTATTCGACCATGTTATTGGTACAGTTAAAACATAATCTGGCGGTGAAAGGCATATGGCAACCCTTGGGAGAGACAATCACAACACCAATCCCATTACCAAGCGCATTGGAAGCTCCATTAAAAACCATAGTCCATTGGGATCACGGCTCAATTCCTTCATACAGTCCAGGTTCTTCATAATCTGTAACTAGCATAATATTCTCACTCGGGAACTCAAAATTCATAGACTGATAGTCATCTACAGCTTGATGAGCCAAATGATCTGCTAGTACACTTACTTTGGTTACTTTCTGAGTAGTGTACTGAGTATCGTATTCTGTCAAGACCATTTGCCATCTTGCTATTCTTCCAGAGAGAGTAGGCTTCTCGAATATGTATTTTATTGGACCCATTTTAGAGATCAACAAAGTAGTATGACTCAACATATATTGTCTCAGTCGGCGAGTAGCCCATGCCAAAGTGTAGCAAGTTTTCTCGAGAAGTGAGTATCTTGTTTCACAGTCGGTAAAATTTTTGCTAAGGTAGTATATTGCATGCTCTTTTCGACCAGACTCGTCATGTTTCCCCAATACACACCCCATTGAGTTCTCTAACTTTGTCAAGTACATGATAAGAGGTCTTCCTTTAACTTGTGGCATCAGAATTGGAGGTTCCTGAAGATATTCTTTGATTTTTTCGAAGGCCATCTGACAATCATCGTTCCACTTCACTACTTGATCTTTCTTTAATAACTTGAAGATCGGCTCACAAGTAGCGGTCAAATGGGAAATAAATCTGGCAATGTAGTTCAATCGTCTTAGGAAACCTATGACTTCCTTCTCAGTACGGGGAGTTGGCATATCTTGAATAGCTTTAACCTTGGCGGGATCAACTTCAATACCTTTACCACTGACGATGAAACCTAGAAGTTTACCGGATCTTACCCCTAAGGTGCACTTGTTTAGATTTATCCTCAGCTTATACTTCTTCAACCTCTCAAACAACTTATGCAAGTGATCAAGGTGCGCTTCTTCAGTCTGAGACCTAGATATCATTTTATCAACGTAAATATCTATCTCGTAATGGATCATATCATGGAATAAAGCTACCATAGCATGCTGATACATTGCACCGACGTTCTTCAAACCAAAAGGCATAACTTTGTAATATAAATTGCCCCACTGTGTGACAAAAGTAGTCTTCTCCATGTCTCCAGGTGCCATCTTGATTTGATTATAATCGGAGAAACCATCCGTGAAGGAAAATATTTTATGCTGAGCGGTATTGTCAACCAGAACATCAATATGTGGAAGTGGAAAGTCATATTTGGGGCTTTCCCTATTCAAATCCATGTAGTCTATACACATACGCACCTTAACATCTTTCTTAGGTACTGGCACCACATTTGCAACCCACTGAGGATAGGACATAACGACTAAGAAACCTTCATTAAATTGTTTCATAACCTCAGCCTTGGTCTTTTCAAACATCTCGGGACGCATACAACGAACCTTCTTCTTTATAGGGGGACAACCTTCCTTCATTGGTAGACGTTGAACCACAATATCAGTATCAAGCTCTGGCATGTCTTCGTACGGACAAGGAAAAATCTCAATATAGTCATGCAACATATGGATTAACCTCTCTTTGACAATGTCTTCTAGGTTGGCACATATCTTGATTTATTTCTTGTCCTCTTCAGTACCTGATTTCACAAACTCTACTGGCTCTTCATGTGGTTGTATAACTCTTTCTTCTTGCTCCAATAGTCTAGCAAGTTCTCCAGGCACTTCACAATCTTCCTCACCTTCGTTCTCTGCTTGGTAGATCGTATTTTCAAAGTCATAACTGGCAATAGCAGAATTGTTATCAATGAGATCCAAAATGGATGTGGATCTGCAATTTGTTATGTTGGTGTGTGGTTGAACCTTCCAGACATATGCCCTCAAATGAAGCTTTGGGCAAGAAACACTGTCATACTTTGCAAAAGTGGGTACTTTTAACTTATGAGGAATGACAACTCCTGAGACTAAACTTAAATCCTCAAAATCCAACCCAAGCACTTTCTAGTTCTCCATAGCATTTAGACGATCTTCTAGCTGCTTATATTTTTCATCAACAAGGGGATATTGTTCATTCAAATAATATTATTCCTCTTCATCAGAGTATTTAACAGGACCATGGTTGCTTTTTTAAGTTTCACCACTCTTATCGTCTTTATCCTGTTCATCGTCTTTGCCTAATGGAGTACCAGGATCCTGAACTCACTTGACTAGACCCATGAACCTTCTTCCCATGTTAAGGATGTCGGTTGGTTTCTTTGTCTTTTTCTTCTTCTCTTTGGTGATGAGTGCCTTCAGTTCTTCCTGTCCCTTGGCTAAGTTCAGGAACATCAGTTGGAATTGGACATTCTAAGCTTGGAGATCTTTGACGGTTTGTTCAAGAGCCACTTCTGCTTAAATAAACAACAAGAAGATGAGAAAACATATCTTGAGAATACCTGTTATGGAATGATATGGTATGTAAATGCATATGCAATGTTTTCAAGTATCTCGTGGAATTTAAATTTGTTAATAAAAAAGGACACAAAGAAACTTAGCAGTAAGTTCAAATTATAACTGCCTTTTAGGCTTATAATGAAAACAAGATAGTTAAATTATAAAACTCCTAAGGCCTAAGGCGTTAAGTCTCCCATGGACGCTTCCTCTTTGTGTTGACATATGCATTAAGGCTCTACTCTTCGTGGAGTTGTTTCGTCATCTCCAATACTTTCTTATCACTAGCATAGAACTGAGTATTAAAGGTATCATTTCTTCCTTGAGTTGAATCTAGAACTTCTATAGTTCTTCAAAGTCAGTAGGCATATCAGGATGAAGAATGGTATGAGGAACATCTCCTTCCACAACAGGATCCATAATTACTAGTAGGACGGAGGGATATGACATTATAAGATTTTGAGCACGAGACTGCACCCATCTGAGGTAGGGCTCCAAAGGGATGAAGTTCTTATGCCCTAAAGTCTTGCTATCAATCTTATTGATCATGCCCCAAACACGTATAAAGCTTTAACGATAACTTTGAGGATCATTCTCATAGTCGAATACAATACTTTGGATGAGCATATCATGAGGATCATCTCTTCGAGCATAACCAAACTGACGTAGAGCTAGAGAAGGGTTGTAAGTGATACCTCCCCTTATGCCAAGGAGTGGCACATTAGGGAATTTACCAAAGCAGTCAATAATAGTGATGTACTCTTGAGATCGGGAACACCAATAGATATCTGAATGAGCAAGTGACATGAACCTTTGAGACCACCTCAAGCCTTGTTCATTATCCATCACTGGTCGGGGAAGGTGCGAAATAAACCACCTGGATAGTAAAGTTATGTAACACATGATAGCCCCTCGCTTCCTCACAGTACGAGTGTGAAGAGAGTGTAAAATATCTCCAAGAAAATTAGGCACAGGGTTATGAGTAAGAAATATTTTAATGGCGTTCACATCTATGAGTTGGTACGGGTTAGAGAATAGTACCAAACCATAGATCAGCAAAGCCAAAATATCTTCAAAATCATGAAAACTTATGGCACCTAGAAACAACTGATCCTTCTCTATCAGAAATTCAACAAGCAAACCTTTAACTCCACTTCTTATTTCCCAATTAGATACAATGTCTGATCGCTTCAGATGTAAGGCTGCTGCAATATCTTCCAGTTTTAGAACTTGCTCTAGACTGGTGAAGGGTGTCTAATCAAGAATAGGCACTCCAAGTATCTTAGATAACTCTTCCATTATGGGCACCAACTGATAATCTGGGAAGCTAAAATGGTGATGCTTAGGATCAAAGAGCTGAACAAAACACTCATCATGTCTTCTTCGACACCGGGGATAACAAAACTGAGTAGATAGCCATGTCTTTTGGTGAATTAAGAATTTTCTGGAACCTTTGAGACTAACTCCTTAAGCTTTGAAGTTACCCTTACAAAGTTTATTCAGATAGTATATCTGCGAGTAGAAGCCATGACCTGCAACAAAGGACAAAGATAAATCCCTAGGTCCTTGAAACGGTTAGTGAAAATGTTATGATGTCATGATGTCATGATGTTATGTTCATGTTTAAACAAGTAGAAAACATAAACAAATCACACAATAGCCTTAGGTTTAAAGGCATGCATGGAGTCCATAGGTAAGTACCTTTCCCCATTAAATTCAAGTTGGCTCAACATGTCCTAAAAATAGTAACCAGGTTCTAGGAATATCATATCACCGATCTTTCTCACATGTTTTATTTTAGCACGACAACCGGCTTGCCACCAAAACATCCCGAGAGTCGGATCTCAATGAGCGTAGCATCAAGTATCAACCAACCTTGGACTGCACCAAAGTCGGCCATCTCAATACCTTCTAATGGCCAAGATGGGTCAATTAAGGTTCTAAAATTAAGTTAGTGCTAATGACACTACGTGGAAGCCTAATGTTATCCTTGACTGACTCAAGTAACATTAGTACAATCTAAAGTATCGCACTAACGGTAGCCATCACTTTAATCATATCGGTCTATGCCGTACAATTTTCATGATCTATTGTTACTTACCTAAGGCATCCCTAGATCCGGTTGTAGGATCTTACAAGTAATAAACCCAAGAAATCCCTTAAAGTTAAAGTAGACCAATCACACAATTTAAGCAAGTAAAGTGATCTAAACTCTTAAGGTAACCCCTCTTTTTAAGTACTCCCCGGCATAGTCGCCAGTTCTATAATACGGCGGGAGAACTGACTTTTTTTTAGTGTTTTATCGTAAATTTTACGGTTAACAAGAGTCGACACTGACTTTTCTTTTATCCAACAAGGAAAGGGTGAAAAGAACAGGAAAGACCTTGATAGATTTTGAGTTTGGGGGGTAATATATGAAAAGGGTAGGTGTTAGCACCCTTTTCATCCATAGTTATCTACGGGCTCTTAATTGCTAGCTCACTTTGAAAATTTGCTTTATGTGTGTGATTTGAAAATATTTTTGAAAAGCCAAAGTACGACTAACTTTGTAATGATTCTTGTATCAGTCCTCAAAAACGCGTACACAGTGTTTGAAAATATTTGTTTTGAAAAGGTGATGGGTAAAATGTTCATTTTTTATAAAAGAGTTGTGAGCAAGCAATTAAAAGTTCCTTACCCACTCAAGATCGTTCTTATTATTTTCCTTCTCTGTTAGAGATAGTGTTATCCATACCATTAGTTGATAAGTAGCCCTATCTATTGGATGTGAAGGGACATGCGAAGGGTCATCGAATGGCCATCGAAGGCAACTTGTAGAGATACTTTAGCAATTTATATCAGAGGGACTAGATCATTTTTCATAGGCAACATCGAAGGGTCATCGAGGGACTATGATCTTTATTTGTAAAGGTCTTTTGCTAAAGTATACCTACTTTCGAGGGACATGATCATTATTTCCAAATGAAAACAAAGAAAGGCTACCCTAGAGGTGTGAAGTGTGCAAAGTATGCTCAGTTCAGTTATATTTATCTTGAGAATAAGGATTTTCTATTGATTGATTTTGTTCTTTTTATACGAACCCTATTGGCATGCATATAACAGTTATATATACATGTATATAAAATATAAGTGCAGAAAGTAAAGATGCGGAAAAGTAAAACCCTAATTACTATTACAAGGCTTTGGGGCGGGTACAATATTTAATAAAACCTTGCGAGAAATTAAACTAAGCTATTACATTATTTGTACGTCCTATACAATTTGTCTAAGAAATAAATAGAAAATAAATAAAAATATATGTTAAGTTTTTTTTTAAAACTTAAATGTGTAAAATGTCACATTTTTTTTTTGTATTTTGGGTTAATTTTAAGCATTTAGAAAATAATTTGTTATCTAATTTTAAATTAATTACAAAGGTTAATTAATTAAAAAAACTAAGTCTAATAAAATTGAATTAAAAATATGTCCAAAATTAGATTAATTAATAAAAACCCTAAGACTATTTTTTTTATGGATTAAAATGATTAGTAGAAAATTAAATAAGAAAATAAGTAAAAATAATGAAAAGTGGAAAAGATTAGAAAACAGATAAAAGATGGTTGCAAGCGCCTAGGCTCGAACTCACGCCCTCTCCTTTGCCAAGCAAGAAAACTACCACTGTGCCATGAAGATAACAAAATTTTATGATCTAACAATGGCATCTTGTATTCCCCATGTTAAAACTTGCATGTAAGGCTTCAAACCTGTTCTAAACAATTATGCTAAGTGATCTGAATTGTTAGAATCAATTAACAATGCATATAATTTGTAATACGAATAATCAAAAATAGTACAAATCGGACATGGCATGTATGCAAGTTTTAGGTACAAATAGGCATGGAAATTTACCTATTCTTACCTTGGAGATGTTCTGGAAGTGATTTGAGGTGGTGGTTTGGACTGAATCAAACTAGAACTTGAGATTCAATGGTGCACTTTCTTTGAAAATTTGTGATTTTTGAGACTTTTCTTGAGGAAAAATTTTCGTGTCATTGTAGTGTGAGGGCTTGAGTATTTATAAAGGAGGAGACTTAAGTCACCAAAGAAGGAAAGAATGAAGTGATCACGGTGTTACCAAAAATCAATGAAACATGCTTTCTAACTTGCCATTTTTGAATATCCTTGTCTCAAACATCTCTCTCACGGTTTTCGCAAGCTTTTATGAGGTCTTGTGCCTTCTAGAAGATGTCCAAATGATCATAGTCCAACATTAATCCAACTATTTGTTATTTATAATTTAATTCTTTTACAAATATTAAATAAAAATTTAAATAAATAGGATAAAAAATATGACCATGCACCAATGGACTTAGAGGTCTTCTATCATGTCATAAACATATTTGATCCTCAAAAGTAAGGCCCATTAGTCCAAAAATTCAAAATTGCTCAATTGAGGTTTCATGCGTTTCTAAAAAAGGGTCCAACTTGTGTCAACCATAACACTCACAATTTTTGACATATGAAGGTGATCTTATACTTTTTGGAAACCTTGAGATGTATCCTTCAACTTTCATGTGGGTCTTTTTTTCATTTGAAGTCTTTAACTTAATGTAAATTGCCTTGAAAAAAATGTCTTTTTGTTGACGTCTTCTTAAGAAAACCTTAATTTAGCAATTTTTGACTTTTGATGGATCTTGAGTGTTCTTGATGAATCATGATCAACCCTTGATAAAATTATGAATGTGACTTTAAAATCTTTATGTTGACCAAAAATCTTGAGTTTTGACTGTATGTTGACCACAATTGACTTTTTATCCAATACACTTGATTTTCACTCATCTGAGCAATTGATTGGGCAAACTTGTGATGTAAGGCTTGAAAATTGACATGAGGGTTCTTTAAAGCATATGAGGAACTATGAAACTCACTTGATGAATTTGAAGCTCAATATTCTTTCAAAAAACCAAAACCCTATTTGTAGGCCACTGCTTAGGAGGAGGGTTCATTTGATCAATTCTTGAATATTCTTGAGTGTTTGAGACCCTTAGGAGCATGAGGAGGTATCTTGAATCAATTTGTCTTGAAAAAATGGGAAGGAAATTTTTTGGGTACAACTGTATGAAAGAGAAAGCATTAGAAATATCATGAGAACAAATTTATTGAATAAAAATAACATTGTCATCGCAATCATAACTTCAAATTCATTACAAATTTGAATCAGGGACACCCCCTAAAATTGGGGAATTTAGCTACTCATAGAACTTAAGAAAAACATAGCATTCAGTGTAGACATTACAGATAATAGAAGGAAAAGAGGTCTTTAATTGCAAAATCTCATGAAAATCTTGATTCCAAGCATAAATATGAGTTCTTCAGCCTTCAACAATTTTCTCTGTCGTCAAAAATCGTCTAACCCTTGAGAATTCACGCTCCTAGCTTAAATACACACGCACTGGGCTTTTTAGCACAATTTGGGCCTCCATACGCGTATATCTCTAGGCAACGCATACATCATACATAGACAAAACGTGTTTAGCTTTCCTGCAGGGACCCATACGCGTATAATACGCCTACGGGCAGAACGAATTTTTTCCTGAGATTTATTGATTCTCGTATGGGACACATAAGGGCTAGACACACACCAGGCCATACGCGTATGGTACGCATATGGGCAGTCTTGAATATTTTTCTTTGTTTCTTTCATTTGCTCTACTACTTTGGTCCGTTCTGTGATCCTTTGACTGCGTAAACCTGTATTCAACTAACACACTACCAAAAAGCGGGAAAATAGCCAAAATAAACTAATACTCTTAAAATTGAAAAATGACTCAAACAACTACTAACTAAAAACAAAGTGTTACGATTTTCCTGGATTTTTGACGAATAAGCGCTAGAAACTATAACACAAATGGTGATTGATCAAGACTCTTTAAGATGATTGAAAATAATATAAGGAAGATTGATCAGAATAAGCTTGAGCAAACAGAAAATCTGAATCTTATCATCATTAGTCAATAAATTTTTTTTAACACCACGACGACAAAGATTTGTCAAGATAAAGCGAAACCAGTCTTTGCCAATAGGCTTAAGATTCTAGGAGTTTGTAGAATCAAACTCAGAAGATGTGTCAAACATGGAGATCATTTTTGTATCAGGGATACTGCTGAGAGAGGAAGGACTAGGCGTGATACCCACTAGAGGACAATTGATTGCTTCAATAATGCATGCAGTAGAGAAGGAAACATCCCAACCATAGTTATCTGAAGAGATTGAGATACCATTGAGACTGAAAGAAGCATTTTTCCAATAAGTTTTTATAAGATTTGGACAAGTGGGTCCTTTTAGTAAGTAAAGATAGAGATTCCAATTTTTAAAGTGAATGCTAAGGTGGAAACCTTGGCCAACACCAAAAAGTTTTGGATGATTTTCATCGATAACTTTTAAAAGATCATCAGCTCCATGAAACGTTCTTGGGGGTAAAGAGAAAGCCATTTTGACAAATAATTTTTGGTGGATTAAAGTGAGATATGAATAGAAGATAAAAACATCAAAGGTATAAATAGGGAAGAGGAAACGTGAACAACAGGAGAAATGATTTCCTTACGAGAGGTGATCAGACTTAGGAGGCTCAATAATAAATGACTGAGAGAAGACAAATACAACTCCCAAGACACTTCATGAGAAGTTAAAGCCAGACGACAAAAGAAACATAAAAAATAGATATTTCGTGCTTATCAAGGTATCTTAGAAAATAAAGGTGACTCGGTATTTTTCTTGAATAAGAAAATATTGTTGATGACTTATCTTGGTGCAATTTTCAGTATGTTATAAGAAGATGAAGATAAAATTATTAAGAAAAAAATCTTATATTTTACTCTTTATAATGTTATCAAACAAGTCATAAAGATAAGAAGCTTTTTGAAAGAAACTTAAAAAAATTATCGATAAAGAAAACATAAATTTTCATTAAGAGGAAACAAAATACAACCACAAAGCATAAAAGTAAAATTAGTAAACAACTACAAACATGACACCGTCCACAGACTTAAACACCTACTAGTTAAACCCTAAAAACTTCACACATTTCCTCTTCAAGAGAATCGCTAGGTCCATTATGAAGAACTGCTTCAACAGTTCCAGCTTTGGAGAAGATGCAGAGAGAACTCTTCCAAAAGGAATAAAGGACTGGTGATAATTTTTGGAGGCAACAACTGAGTCCTTAAGATAGTTGAATATGGTTTAAGGCCAATTGACTTTAACATTATTTATAAGGAAGTATATTAGAACTTTGTCCTTATAGGTTAAGAAGTTCAAGTTTACTACTCTAGGACAAAGGTTGGTAAACAGAAGTTGAAACCAAACATTGGCAATTGGAATAAGGTTTTCAGGATTGTTTGGTTCATATCTTTCAGAGGTGTCATTAATAATACTAAGTCTTTCTACAAAGGAGTAAGTGTTTTGAAAAACTTCAACAATAGTTCCATATTGAGTGCACCCTATTATGGTCGCAACAGTTGATAGAGTAATGGTGATGGGGTTATCAAAAACAATTGAGGAAATAGAAGCAACATCCACAAAAGCATACAACCAAAATTATTTGATCAGATAAGGGTAAATAGGCCCTTGCAGCATAGCAATGTAATGGGACCACCCTTGCATAGAGGTATTTTATATGAAACTGTGATCATTACTGCTTAGCCGAGAAAAGAATGAATGAAGTTCACTGATAACTTCAAGAAGTTTCTCAAAACCATTGAATGTTTTTGAAGCCATTAGGAGTATAAGAGATTTGGTGAGAAGAAAGATGAATATCATAGAAGGGGCCAAAAAAATTTAAATAGATGGAAAGAGAACGTGACTGACTGGTGAAAGGATATGAGTAGACAACAAGAGATATTAAAGCTGACATCACAATAAATGAAGACTTGTGAGGAAGGATGTAATGACGATTTTCAAGATGAGTGATAGAGAGAGAAAAGACACTTGAATATAGACGGATGTAGAGTGCTAACATTCCTTATTTCCAATAAAGCATTTTACCAAAATTGTTAGTCACATTAAATACTACACTATAGAGAGAAAAACATATATAAGTATTTTATCATAAATCTGACATGACTCTATAAGAAATTGAAGGTAAACTAAAATGTTTAGAAATCAAGGAATCTATATCAGTCAGACAGTTAGGATAATATTTTAATTTACACATGAATTATAAATGTTTCAGTCTTAGGACAGATAAGTTAAAAAAGTTACTGCAGAGTCAAAGATATGAAAAGAGATGTTCTAAAGGGTTAAAGGAAATTCTTAAATACTATGACTGAAATTTTTGACTTTTTCTTGACAAGACAACTTTTAACTGGTAGAAGAATCTGATTGAAATTGTCAGAAAACATTTAAATTACAAACCTGCTGACTTGTGATGATTTCTTATTCATTATAAATCTTGTTTTTGATCATTTATTAAGTGATAATGACGTGAGTGCACCTCAGATAGCTAGCCGCTTCTCTTTCTAGAGTTGATCCGTCTATCATTATGTCTTCATGCATGATTTTTATTTCTTCTACAAGCCTCTAATACTTCATTCTTAAAATATGCTCAGTTAGCTATTAGGAGAGTGTTTTCTGATGCACCTTTTTCTTGACATTTTTTTATTTATTTTCCTAATCAAGATGCCTATTCTTATAATCTTGAATGTTTGAAAGGATCCCTCTTTCTTTCATTTGAATCCATAGCATTCATAGTTTTTCTCATGCTGGATCTCTCTACTTGGTTAAGTGTTTGATTCAAAAATCAATAACAGAGTCGAGCTTTAATACCAATTGAAGGTAGAGAAAACACAAGAAAGAGGGTCTAAATTGGGTTTTTAGAAAACATTCCCCTTTAGAAAACTATTTGATTGAACTATGAAAGAATATAGAATGCTAGAAATAAAAAGGACACATTCAGTTATCTAGGTTCACCATTAACTAGGCTACTCATCTCCACCCTCCTCGGGTGATTTTTCCTTCAACAAGGACTTAATCAACCGAATTTGATTACAATCCACAATAAGTCTGATCAACCTTGCTGACATCCACAACCATTTCAGCTGATCCTTAATGCCATTTCTCCAAAGACTGTAGTCTTTCCTTCTTGAGAATCCTGACTCAACTGAGTCTCTCAAGGAACATCACAATGATACGTTCATTGACCTCCATGAGATATAACGATCATTGACCCACCTATAATCTGACCAACATGGTCTTCTAAAAAGGATTTCATCCACGATGACCGCAACCACTCGTCTTCTCAAGTATTATAATCTTCACTAGATCACTTGAGGGATCACCAATTCTAAACATAATTATTTTTCTAGAGATTACATGAATGCTTATTATCAAGCATATTACTCCTAGTTTAATTACATATTGTTTGACACAATTCTGAGCAACAACTCTTGTGTACAAACAACTTACATGAAGATTCTTAAGAAATAACACAATCTGAGCAACAACTCTTGTGTTTTACATTAGTTCTACAAAGATGAATATGATCTAAATTGAGTGCAGCATCTTGTATTCGTCTTTATATTATTTGTTGAGCAGGCTATGAGCAATAACTCCTTGCTTCTTCATAATTCTGCCAAGATGTATATGATTGATAGTTTGAATAACATCTCGTAGAACTCTTTTTCTTCATCTTCTTTCTTCATTAAGCAAGATATGATCAACAACTCCTTGCTTTTTCATTTCATCTCTTCAATGTTGTAAGATATTTTCTAATAAGAACATCAACATTATTTGGAGTTATATTCTTCTTTTCCAATATCTTTGTCTATTTGAATTTGAAGCTTTAGTCCTCTTATATAGCCTTTAAATGAAAAGAGTCGTTCTAAGGATAGAGAAGTCTTTTATCCTTCAAACGGTTGATTCCCAATTGATATATTCAAGAGAGGTTTGGAACAGTACGAAACGTCACTTTCCTGTACCTGTTACTTGCAGTGGTTAGCGTACGACAGTGGGAGAACAACTTCTTTGAATAGTACAACCAATATTGTGATAGTGGAATTTATGGTGTAATGTATTCTTCTTGACTAAGTTTCTTGATCTTTATCTTCTGATGATGTACTTATGATTCTGAAGTATTAAGCTTGGAAGAGATCAATCACTTATCTTCGTTCTTCTGATGACTGACTGATGAGTAGTTAGAACTGGCGACTCTTGCTAACCGTAACATTTGCGGTAAAACGCAAAACCCTCATGTCAGTTCTCCCACTGTATCACAGAACTGGCGACTCTGCTGGGGAAAATTCTAAAAGTGGGGTTACCCTAGGGCTAGATCATATTTACTTGCTTACATTGTTTAATTTGTTTTCTTTACATAATGGTTCTTTGTTTGGGTTTGAATCCTCTACCCAGATTTGGGATACATTATAGGTAAGTAGCAATACATTGTAGAAACTGTGCGGGGTATACCGACACGGTCTAAGAAATAGCTATGTTAGTGCGACATATTTGTGGGTACCGGCAACATTTGAGTTAATCAAAGAGAATACGAGGCCACTGAGTGATGTCATAAAGCACTAATGAACTTCTAGAACCTTTACTTGACCAACTTGACCTTTAGGATGTAGTGAGATGACCGGATTTGGTGCAGTCTGAAGTTGGTAGATACTCGATACTACACTCATTGAGTTTTGGTTTCTTGGGATATTCGGTCGCCATTAAAGAGGCTTCAGCTGAAATAATGACCGAGGAAATAATCCAGTGATATTGAGCTCCTAAGAACCCGGTTACTATTACTAGGATATGCTTAAGCCAACTAAACTTCAAGAGGGTACTTACCTATAAAACTCCATGCAAGCCTAAACCTAAGGAATTGTTTGCTTTGTTTATATATACATACTTGTACATAACATCATGAACATCATAACATCATACACATTCACTAAGCATTTCAAGGATTTTTATATTCATCTTTGTCCTTGTTTTGTAGGATATAGATTCTCTTTGCAGAAAAACTATTCAAGTCAACCTTGTGAGGATCCCTCCACAACTTAAGGAGCTAGCTTCTAGGATTCCTGAAAACTCTCCATTCACCTAGAGGCATGGTCACCTACTCAACTTGGTCACCTCTAACACAAATGAGGACATGATGAAGGTGCTTTTTCAGTTCTTTGATCCTTTACACCATTGCTTCACATTTCCCTACTATCAACTTGTGCCTACTTTGGAAGAATTCTCACGGCTCTTGAGAATTCCCATTCTCAATTAACTACCTTTCAATGGTGCAGAAAGAGATCCAAAGCCGAAAGATATTGCTCAAGCTCTACATTTGCAATCATCTGATGTCACAACCAATTGGGAAACAAGGAGTGGTGTCAAAGGTTTCCTAGCAAAGTTCTTGTTTGAGAAAGCCCAAAACTATTGGAATTCTTTGGACCTGCAAGCTTTTGAGGAAAATTTGGCTCTCCTCATCTATGGGATGGTTCTGTTTCCAAATCCTGACCAACTCATAGATGTGAACACCGTCAAAATCTTCATATCCCGCAACCCGGTGCCTACTTTGCTAGGGGATATCCTACACTCTTTTCACACTCGCACAATGAGGAAAAGAGGTGCCCTTGTGTGTTGCACTCATCTCTTGGCAAGATGGTTTATTTCACATCTTCCGCAATCTGTATTAAAGGATGAGCAAGGTTCAAAGTGGTCACAAAGGTTGATGATGCTCAAACATTCAGACATTCAATGGTGCTCCCGATCCATTGAGAATGTTACTATTGTCGACCGTTGTAGGGAATTTCAAAATGTCCCTTTACTTGGCATTAGGGGAGGAATCACCTATAACCCCTGCTTAGCTTTATGACATTTTGGTTACGCCCGAAGGGATGGTCCGCACGAGATGCTGATTTAAGGTTTGGTATTTGACTACGACAACGACGATCAAGGTCTTCACCAGAGATTTATCAGAGCTTGGAGGATGTTAAACAAGGTAGATAGCAAGACTTTAGGGAACAAGAGTTCCATCCCTCTTGAGCCTTACCTCAAATGGGTACGAACTCGTGCTCAGAGTCTTATGATACCTTATCCCTCCATTCTTCTAGTAACCATTGAGCCTGTCATGGAGGGAGATGTTCCATATACTATCCTACATCCTGACATGCCTACCTCTCTTGAAGACCTACAAAGGGATTGGATACAAATCAAGGGGGAGCGAGATACCTTCGAAGCCCAATTCTATGCAAGCGAGAAAAAGGTTTTGGAACTCACTAGGATACTTCATGAGGAACAGACTCTGAATGCCTACATTGCACTAAAGAGGATGCGTACTACCTTTTTATCTTAGAGTTTTTGTATTATTTTGCCCAAGAAGGCATTTATGTACTCAAGCTTTAATCTATTAATATGACGTATGTTTCCTTTTTGTCTAAAAACAAATTTGAATCTTAAAATCCTTGAAAACATTGCATATGCATTTACCATTCATCATAACATAAGCAGGTTTCTTGCAACAAGTCTCCTCATCTCTCTACTATTTATTTCAGTAAGATGGATCTCGAGAAAATGGTGAAGGACCTCCAAGCTCAGAATGCACAGTTTCAATAGTTGTTCTTGACCCTAGGACAAGAAGAGTTGAAGACTTTGATGGCTGAGTAGAAGAAAAAGAAGACAAAGAAGATAACTGGAGTTCTAAACATGGGAAGAAGGTTCCAAGGGAAGACAAGAAGGGCCCTATACTTTGCAACAACATCCGGTGAGAAAGACAACCAAGATGGGAAGGTCAAGGAAACAATTGTCTAGTCGGAATCAGAAGAGACAGAGGAAGAAGAAGACTATTCTGAAGAACAATACCCTCCAGCTGATGACAAGTATAAACATCTCGAAGAACGGTTGAGTGCAATGGAAATCCAAAAAGTGTCTGGCTTGGACTTTGAGGAGTTGGGGTTAGTATCGAGAATTGTCGTTCCTCCAAAAATCAAAGCACCTATGTTCGCCAAATATGACAGAGTTTCATGTCCTAAAATGCATCTCCGATCTTATGTGAGGAAAATCCAGCCCCATACCACTGACAAAGATTTATGGGTACACTTCTTCCAAGACAGTCTGTCTGGAACTCAACTTGATTGGTTTTATCAGTTAGAAAGAGCCAATGTTCATAACTGGTAAGATCTTGCTGCAGCCTTTTACAAACAATACCAATACAACACTGATCTTGCGCCAACCTGTACACAACTCCAGAGTATGACCATGGTTTCAAGTGAGGGCTTCAAAGACTATGCGCAAAAATGGAGAGACTTGGCTGGAAGAGTTCAACCTCCCCTATTTGAAAGAGAATTAGTAGACATGTTTTTGGGCACCTTGTCTGGTCCCTTCTTCAATCACCTAATTGGGAGTTCATCGGTAGGTTTTACTGAACTGATATTGACCAGAGAGAGGGTAGAAGCCGAGATAAAAAGTGGAAAGATTCAAAAAGATACATCCTATGCTTCTATAAGGAAGCCATTTATCAGAAAGAAAGAAAGAAGTGGTTGTTGTTTATCCTCAGAGAAATCAAGATAGGGCCGAACACCGTCTAATGGTGGGGGCTGTTATGATTCCTAAACCCGCGTCTGATCAGCAAAGAAACAACCAACCAAGGATGGAAAGACCAGTCAGACAATTCACCAGAATTAATATAACCATATCTCAGGTATTGCCATATTTGTTGAGATCCAACCTAGTGACCTTGAAAGAAGCTCCTAAGAATCCTAACACAACATCTCCTCACTATCATCCTAATGCCCGTTGTGCATACCACTCTGAGAGTCCTGGCCATGACACTAACAACTGTTGGACGCTGAAGAACAAAGTACAAGACCTCATTGAATCCGAGGAGATTGAATTCGATGCGCCCGAAAAGCCAAATGTCATTTCTGCCCCTATGCCCAAACATGGCCATAATACCAACGCCGTTGAGGAAGATATGTTTGTTACTTCAGTTGATGACCTTATGACTCCACTCCGGACTATCAAAGAGAACTTATTAAATGCCAGTGTATTCCCAGGCTGTGATGAAAGCTGCCATTTCTATTTGTCCTCACCAACTAGTTGTCCTTTGTTGAAAGCGGGCGTTCAATGCCTAATAGATAACAAGGAAATTTTGTTTGAAAATACTTATGTTTCACTTGTTCCTTATAATGATGTTTCTATCATTACCATTTCCACTGATTCTTCCAGGGTCTCCACCAAAAGACCCGTTAGAATTACATCAGTTCCAAAAGCAGCTCCTTTGATAACTACAATGCCGGGACCAGTCCCGTATTCGTCAGACAAAACCATACCATGGAATTATGGAGGGGATGTCTACTACCACAGTATCAAGCAAGATTGGCCAGCTGCCGAAGATTCAAGTTCTGAGAAAATTGGCTCTGATATCAGTAATATTGCAGGGACTAGCAAGATTACCTGCTATCATCCTATTGACATTTATGTTGCCGAGTTAACTAGGACTCGAGGTAAAAGTATTCTGATTGAGCCCGTCTGGATGAAGGCACGATCATTGGCTATCCCTGAGACCTCCCAGAAAGAGATGGAGGAAATTTTAAAGATCATAAAAAGAAACGACTACGATGTAGTTGAGCAACTGGGCCAAATCCATCTAAAATTTCCATGCTAGCTTTACTACTATGTTCCGAGGCGCATGCAAAAGCCTTGGTAAAATTCCTGAAAACTGCCCATGTACCCTAAGAAACATCTGCCGATCAGTTCCAAGAATGCATAGCCAGCTTGACTGTAGATAATGGTCTAGGTTTTTCGGATGTTGATTTAATGCCAAGAGGAAGGAAGCATAATGAGGCATTGCACATCTCAGTTGAATGTAGGGGCACAACCTTAGCTCATGTTTTGGTGGAAACTGGCTCATCTCTGAATGTATTGCCTAAAAAGGCTCTTGATAGGCTTGACTGTGAGGAATTGACATTGAAACCAAGTAACATAGTAGTGAGGGAATTTGACGGATCAAAAAGGATGGTGCATGGGGAAGTGGATATCCCCATAAAGTTTGGAACCCAAACATTTGATTCAACTTTTTATGTAATGGATATTCGTCCTTTATATTCCTGCTTGCTAGGCCGACCATGGATTCACAATGCTGGCGGTGCTAATTCTACATTGCACCAAATGCTGAAGTATCCGATTCAAGGGAAGATTATCACCGTTCATGGAGAAGAAGAGTATATGATCAGCCATCTCAATTCCTTTAGATATGTAGGATTAGATGGTGAATTTATTGAAACTCCGTTCTAGCACTTTGAAGAAGTCCCGCAAGATGTGGCAGTGACCAAGGTTGTTCCCAAGATCACAAGGCCTCCACTCAGGATGTCATCTTTGAAGGATGCAAAGGCGGTGATAGAAGAATGTGGGTGCACTATCTGGGGGCAACTCCCGGATATCCCATACAAGTTTGACAAGTTTGGCCTGCGTTTCACTTCAAGTTCTCAGAAGGTTGTACGCCGCGCTCGTGCTGGAGGACCACCCCTGAAGATCAACAACCGTGAAGTCAACGCGGTAGAGGATGATGAAGATGGTTGCAACCTGGAGGATTGGATCTTCCCAACTTTCAGTGGATGGCTCAGTAATTGGGAGGCTAGAGATTTTGTCCCGATCACTTTTATCCCACAGTAATTTGTCTTTACATTTTGTTGGATCTGTAATATTAAAACAATTCAAACTCTTAAAACCTTGTGTCTTACCCGAGGCGCAATGGTCCATTTGTAAGGGTTATTATCTCATTTCCATATGACATCAATGAATCACGGACATTTTGCATACAAACTTTATGCTCATTGTTTTTCTCTTTTTCATTTTTCATTTCTTTCAAAGATAGCTATACCCTTACACACACTCACACTCACAATGCAGGTCTACATCCATTCAGGATCCCATGGGTAACGGTTCTACTATGGCCTTATGTGATCTGAAAATCTAATCTACCAAGCCGAAGATGAAGGTGAGGAAGATTGTAAAGTACCATGGGAACTTTCCAGATTACTACTACAAGAAGAGAAAACCATTCATCCTCACGAGGAACCCGTAGGTACGATCAACCTAGGTACCGAGGAAGACAAAAGAGAAGTCAAGATGGGTGCCAATCTGGAACCCAGTGTCAAGGAGCGTCTGATTCAGTTGCTACACGAGTATGTTGAGGTCTTTTCCTGGTCGTATGAAGATATGTCAGGACTTGATGCAGATATTGTGGTGCATCGTCTACCAACAAAAGAGGATTGCCCACCAGTAAAACAAAAGGTTTGTCGCATGCGACCAGATATGTCAGAGAAGATTAAAGCTGAAGTCATGAAGAAATTCAATGCTGGATTCTTGGCTGTCACCTCTTATCTACAATGGATTGCCAATTTTGTTCCCGTGCTAAAAAAGGACGGCAAGGTACGAATGTGCGTGGACTATAGAGATCTGAATAGGGCAAGCCCTAAGGATGATTTCCCACTTCCCCATATTAACATCCTAGTTGACAATACATCACAGCACAAAGTGTTTTCTTTCATGGATGATTTCTCAGGTTACAACCAAATCAAAATGGAGTCTGAAGACATGGAGAAGATAACCTTTGTCACACAATGGGGAACATTCTACTATAAGGTTATGTCGTTCGGACTAAAGAATGTTGGGGTAACCTATCAGCGTGCCATGGTAGCTCTATTTCATAACATGATACATCACGAAATAGAGGTCTATGTGGATGACAAGATAGATAAATCTCAAATAGAAGAAGATCATCTTGATCATTTACAGAAATTGTTTGAGAGATTAAAGAAGTACAAGTTGAGGTTGAACCCAAATAAATGCACATTTGGAGTAAGGTCGGGTAAACTCCTAGGCTTTGTCATCAACAATAAAGGTATCGAAGTAGATCCTACCAAAGTGAAAGTGATACAAGAGATGCATGATCCTCTTACTAAGAAGGAAGTCAGAGGGTTCTTGGGACATTTAAACTACATTGCCAGGTTCATTTCTCACCTGACAGCTACTTGTGAGCCAATCTTCAAACTATTGAAGAAAGATCAAGTAGTCAAATGGAATGATGAATGCCAAACTGCTTTCAAAAAGATCAAAGAATACCTGCAAGAGCCTCCTGTTTTGATGCCACCAGTCGAGGGAAGACCATTGATTATGTATCTGACTGTTTTAGAGAATTCAATAGGGTGTGTGCTGGGGCAGCATGACGAATCTGGCCGAAAAGAGCATGCTATTTATTACCTGAGAAAAAAGTTTACCGACTGTGAAATAAGATATTCATTGCTCGAGAAAACTTGTTACGCTCTGGCATGGGCTGCTCGCCGGCTAAGACAGTATATGCTGACTCATACTACCCTGTTGATATCTAAAATGGATCCAATAAAATACATCTTTGAGAAACCTGCTCTCTCTCTGGGAGGATAGCGAGATGGCAAATGATCCTAATAGAATATGACATACAGTATACTACCCAAAAAGCAATAAAGGGTAGTGTATTAGTTGATCACCTTGCTCACCAAGCTATAGAAGACTACTAGTCCATGATGTTCGAATTTCCAGATGAAGGCATCATGATGGTAAACAACTATGAAGAATTCGGGCCATATGACGGACCTGAACAAGGACCCCGATGGACCCTGGTTTTTGATGGGCCATCTAACGCACTCGGCAATGGTATTGGTGTTGTACTCATATCTCCTGAAGGATTTCATACTCATTCTACAGCAAGACTCTGCTTCAATTATACAAATAACATGGCGGAATACGAAGCATGCATCTTTGGTCTCAAAGATGTCAAAGACTTGGGGATCAAATCTTTGAATGTATTCGGAGATTCAACTTTGGTTATCAGCCAGATCAAAGGGGAATGGGACACTAAGCACCCTAACCGTATCCCTTACAAAGAACATGTTTTAACATTGCTCCCACATTTTGAGAAGATTACCTTCGAGCATTTCCCGCGAGAAGAAAATCAGCTAGCTGACGCACTAGCCACAATGTCATCTATGTTTAAACTTAAAGGGGATATTGAGGCTCCCCAGACCACCATTGAACGAAGGGATGAACCGGAACACTGTCACGAGATTAATACCGAAGAAGTAGTGGACCAGCCTTAGTTTCACGAAGTCAAGAGGTATCTCGAGGCTCAAGAATACCCAGAAGGAGCTTCAGTCAATGATAAGAAGTTCTTAAGGAGATTCTCTACTAAATTCTTCCTTAGTAATGGCATTATTTACAAATGCAACCATGACTCCGTATTACTTTGGTGCGTAGACAAGGTTGAAGTTGAAAGGATCATGGCTAAATTACATGAAGGCACTTTTGGCACCCATTCCAATGGGCATACGATGGAAAATAAAATTCTACGGGAAGGCTATTACTGGTCTACCATGGAAGCAGATTGCTATCAACACTCTCGAACTTGCCATAAGTGTTAGATCTATGCTGACAAGGTGCACGTACCTCCGGTTCCTCTGAATGTCTTGACGGCTCCTTGGCCTTTTGCTATGTGGGGGATTGATATGATTGGGGTAATCAAGCCAACATCCTCTAATGGACACCACTTCATCTTAGTGGACATTGATTATTTTACAAAGTGGGTGGAGGCAGCTTTCTTCGCTTCTGTTACCAAGAACGTTGTCGCCTGGTTCATCAAGCAGAATCTCATTTATCGTTACGGTATCCCGGAGAAGATCATTACAGATAATGGTACAAACTTTAATAATACTATGATCACCTCTCTGTGTGAGAAATTCAAGATCCAGCATCATAATTCTTCCCCTTACCGGCCAAAGATGAATGGTGTTGTCGAAGCCGCAAATAAGAACATTAAAAAGATCATACAGAAAATGACAATCACATACAAAGACTGGTATGAAATTCTACCATTCACTCTCCACGGATATCGTACCACGGCATGCACATCAACCATGGCAACACCCTACTCTCTAGTATATGGCATGGAGGTTGTCTTGCCTATTGAGGTCCAAATCCCCTCTCTAAGAATTATGAAGGATGTAGAGCTGAATGAAGAAGATTGGATGCAGACTCGACTTGATCAACTAAACTTGATTGATGAGAAAAGGCTTATTGTTGTTTTCCATGGTCAAATGTATCAAAAACGGATGATCAAGGCTTTCAACAAAAAGTTCATACGCCAAGTGTATCAAGTTGGATATCTGGTGATCAAACGTATCATACTACCGCAAGGTGATCCTAGGGGAAAATGGACTCCTACATACGAAGGACCATTTGTAATCAAAAACATATTCTCTGGTGGAGCAATGATCTTGACCACCGTGGATGGCGACGACCTGCCACACCCTGCGAACGCAGACATAGTCAAAAGATACTACACAAAAGAGACCCACTAGGTTGATGCACCTAGGCAAAACAAAGGCATCCCAGCGAACCAAAAAAAAAGGTTCGAGCACAAATTAGGGATAAAAACAAAAAAAAAATTGTACACCCTGCAAGTTGAAAACCCGAAAGGGCGACTTGGGCAAAAAAGGGTTTCCCGGTGGACTGAAAACCCGAGAGGGCGGTCCAGGAAAAAGTTATGGAATTAAAGCGTATGACTATGTCCTGTTGGGTCACCTTACAAACAACCTTTAGCTTCAACTGGCAAACTTAGAGTTTCTGATCAATTCAATCATCTTCGGGTGAGGCAACAAATAGACAAGATGCTCAGAGACACGGATGATATAGCAGAATAGGAACCCCATGGGATTATTGCACATAGCTATCTTTTCTTTGTATTAAAATTTTCATTTTTTACGACGACATTCTCTTACTAGAATGTTTGTCTCATTGTACAAAAATACTTACTCAAAGTAAATACAAATATATCCCTTTGAAAGTGAAAAAACTATCTATCTTTATTTTCGTTTGTGTTTTGTTTACAAAAACGTCCAATGATTCATTGTTGAACATATGCATTTGAACATAATTACTGTTTACAAATAAACAAAATAAAAGACAATCACTGATGGCTTTAAGAGTTAGGGCAGTATCTTTGAGCTATTCCATAAAATTCCCCACAGTGTGCAGTTTAATCCCCAGCGGAACAAAGCTTCCAGTTTATCAATCCCCAGTAGAAGTCATCCAAATTGCTCAGAATTCCCCAACCAGAATTTTTCAAACAATGCACGGCTTTCCCTTTACAACAGAGTTTATTTCTCTAAGGGGAAATTCATCAGCACTTCAACTTCACAACATGAAGACTTATACTCCATATCATCAGCAGCAGACAGGGATTTATTTTCCCCAGTCCAATAGCAGTACAACAGAATTAGCTCACATGCGCATACATCGCATCCATATATCATAAACGTCGATAACACGAATGCATTATACTTTGCATTTCATACAACATAACATTGCATTTTAGCTAACATTTTACCTTTTTCAGGATAAGATTAATCAACAACTACCATTAACAATGTTTAAAGTCTTCAAATATAGTTCAGATACGCTCCAGACACGGATGCCATTCTGATACTCATTCAAATTCAGCTCTCAGATACAGTTCAGATACGCTCCAGACACGGATGCCATATGATACTCATTCAAAATCAGCTTCCAGATACAGTTCAGATACGCTCCAGACATGGATGCCATTCTGATACTCATTCAAATCCAGCTCTCAGATACAGTTCAGATACGCTCCAGACGCGGACGTCATCCTGATACTCATTCAAAATCAGCTTCCAGATACAGTACAGATACGCTTCAGACACGGATGCCATTATGATACTCATTCAAAGTCTCTTTCAAATACAATTCAGATACGCTCCATACACGGACGCCACTCTGATATTCATAAGATACAGTACAGATATGCTCCAGATACAGACGTCATTCTGATACTCATTCTTTCAGCTTACAAATTACAATTCAACAAATACTCTTGGATGGCATCTACAAGCCCATCTCCAACAAATTTCTATGATCTCTCCAAATGGCATCTTAATCCCATTCCCTATACCATCACATCGCCTAGTGCAAATTTTTGGGCACTCTAGTGTCCAATCATCTTCCACCTTCGAGTCACGAATGGAAAAACATGTCAATCTAACTCTTCAGGCTTAAGAAGATTGAACAGGGGCGGCTGTTGTACCCCAAAATTTTCCCTCTCACTTATCAAGAATTTGCTCACAAGATCTCCCTTGACTCAAGACTACACTAGGTTTGATCAGCTTAAGACATCTCCTTAAGCACTGATGACCAAAATTAGGGTTTGAGTTTGCACAAGGATTTTTGAACTTCCAATACCCCATGTGACTTTCATGGATCATTATGGACCCCAAATATTACTCATGCCAAGTTTCAAGCCTTGAATCACATTTTTGCTCAGTCAATTGAGCAGTTGACCTAAAAATCAATTATATTGAAAAAAAGTCAACTATAGTCAATTTACAGTCAAACTTCATAATTTTTGATCCACATCAACATTTTATACTCATATGTATCACTTGATCAATTTTGGATCACAATTCCTCAAGAAATTTGATCAAATCCCTAAAAGGGCAAAATGGTCAAAATTAGGGTTTTGACTGGGAAAGGACAATTTCTGATTTTTGACCTAGAAAATGGTAAATTGGTTTAAGGAATGATCTCAAGAGTCCAATTTCATCATTTTGACCTAATGACATGGTTCAAAACATTGCAAGTCCATTGGATTGACAGATGAATTTTGCAGTCAACTGATCAAAAGTCTACTATATACTAAAAAGTCAAACTTTGACTTTTTGGTCAAATTCAAGTGCCAAGGATCACAATTCATAAAAACATGTCAGAATATGAAAATTATTCATCAAGAAATCAAAATGTCAAGATTTCATTTTGAAAAGTCAAAATTTCTAAACTTAGAAATTTTTCTATGTTGGAAATTTCATGTTTTTTCATAACTTTGAGCCAAATTTTCACCATGATGCAAGATGATTCAAGATAAACTTCCAAAATTAAAGTTGTAGATATCCATGAAATCTACAACTTTTCTTTACACAACTCCTTCCAAAAATTCTTTGATCTCAAGTTATGATTTTATGAACATGTGGTCATGAAACTAAACATAGTGAAATTTTTCCCTAATTTGGTCAGGATTTTGACCTAACTTCATGGCAATTTTTCATATAGTTCCAAGTGGAATCTTCAAAAGAAATTCAAATATGGGTTGTAGATCACATTGCAATATTTCCAAAATGTCCAAGAACTCCTTGAGATCATTCTTGAGGAGGGAGAATCGAAGAGATGAAATTAGGGTTTTGTCACTTGAATTACAAGTCATTTTTGATGAACACTTGATCCAAATCCATGCTAGGATGCATAATCCTTGCTTTTCAGGCCTCAAACTTGTTTGTCACTCCATAATTAAATGTTTACATAGCTGTTAGAGCTTTGATCCAAGCAATTGAGCTATTGTCCAAGTTGCATTTCCATTTATGGCACAAAGTTAACAATGTCATTCTTGTAAACAAGCTTTTTGCATAAAGTTCACATTGAGCCTCTAACTTGTTTCCTCTGATCACAATCCATCGATAAAGTCAGAAGTAAGCTTGTTTAAAGCATAACCACTCTATCTTAGCAAGTACATAAGGCATGGAAACTTGTTTTGTCAAAAAATCACATGTTTAACTTAAACATGTAAATTTGAATTCTGATCAACTAGAGCACTCCAAACTTGTTGATTATAAATAGAGTCACTATTTGTGAGCTAGAACACGAGCTTGAACACCCTGAAATACACCAAAACTCTCTCAAATCAGAAATTGCACAAAAACTCCATTGTTGCACAGTTTCTGACCTTGAACATCAAACTCCCATTTCCCTCGTGTGTTTCTTGGCCTTTTAGTTTCTAAAGCTTCCTTACATCAAATACAACTCATCCACATCCTTATTCCAGAACTGTAACACCATTTACCATAAATTCCATAACCAAAAAAATAGAGTCTGCAACTTGACTTCTCCAGGCCATTTCAACCATCCATTGTTCAAGCTAACCATTGCATTATCTTCCTATGAACTCAAGGAAGCTAACCTGATCATCACCATCACTTGAAACAAGCTCAAACTCAAAACACGATTTCCAATTTTGAGGTAAGTTTTATCAACTTAGAACTCTTCATACAGGCATCATCAATAGTTTATTTATGAATAAAACATGTAGATATCATTGCCCTGAAGCTAACCATTTCCATAGTTTCCATTAATTTTGCTTGAGCTTAGAGAATTTTGAAACTGAAATTTCTGAAATTTTTAGGTTTCAGATTAGGGTCATTAAAATTATTGCTTATATTTGATCTATAGTTTTAATACTTTACATTTCTAGAATCGTGAGAAAATTTGCTACAAGTTTCATGTTTACAGTTTTCATTTTTAATGAGAAATGAGCAAGTTACAGTAGGTCTAGCTGGAGGTTGAAGATGAAGTCTTCAGGGGGCGTTTTGCCTTACATATTTATTGTTTCATTTGTATAATCGGATGTATAGCCACCCCAGTAGTAGAAGCGTGCGCCTGTAACCTAATGGACCTGGGTTCGAGCCCCAGTGGTTCTCTTTTCATATTTTTATATTTTCATAATTTTGACTCTTTTTTTGTTTGGCAGACGCTGGGCCCTTTGAGCCTGGCTTATTTTTTTAATTTTTGCTAGTTGACCTCCCTGTTTCCCATTGACACCCCTGGCCCAAATTTATTCATTTTCTTTTTTTATTTTCATTTTTATTTTTCTTTAATATATTTTCTAAATACTGAAAAAATCATAAAATACAAAAATGGTATATTTATATTTTGACTTATTTTATTCTATTTTTCCATAAAAAATATTTTTATTTTACTTTATTTATTTTATTAAGTAAACTTTATAAACTTAATTAATATTATCTTATTTATTTATTTTTTCACACCATTTAAAATACATTATTTTAATATAAAAAAAAGACTAAAAATATTTTATAATACTACAAATATTTTCAAGATAAAAAATACCAAAATACTTTTCTTGAATTTATTTTCTTTTGATTAATTAATAGAACTAGGTTTTCATTTAAAATCTTTTCTTAATAAATTCAAACTTAATTAATTATTTTCTTTATTTAATTAGGTTAAGACAAAAATCTTTTTTTTCATGAAAACCAAACAAAATTCTTTTTCTTTACATTTTGCATCCTTGTACATTTATTCATTTTTATACTTTGTATTTATTTAATTCCTTGTATATTCATACCAATTCAATATGGTTGTAATAGACTAATTAGGTTTAAATTTTTGCAATCCCCATTCAACTTGTACACCCCCTTCCCCATAAATGTTATAATAGCGTAGTAACTTTAAATTTCGCAATTTATCGCTTTTATATAACATGCTAGTAATTAGGGTTTGCATGGAAAGACTAAAACCAATATTTAGAAAACCCTAATTCAAGACAAAAACAAGCATGAAAATGATACACTTGCACACAAGCACCCCTAGGGTTATTCGACTTGGTTGCCTTATACAAAATGGACATATTACGCATGTAAGGTATCTTAGCAAATACAAGATCATAGTCCATCGATGACGCTATCTAAGTTTCCTTACAAATGATCTTAGTCCCTCAAAAAGAATGCTAAGATACCTTGAAACATTTCTAATCATGGTTATACAATGACCCACGCCCTTCTCGTTTACATCCAAAGATAGGGTTGCTTACCAAATCAATGGTACGACAACAATGTCAAAGGAAAAGAAAATGAATAAGAAAGACATTTGAGTAGGTAGATTGATCCTAATTACTTGCTCCATTTCAAATCAAACATCCTTGCTATTTTCAAAACAAACACATACACTTTCAAACATCTTACAAAATTGAAAACATTTTCAAAAGATCAAACATCTTTGTATACATTCTTAAAAACAAGAATCATTACAAAGATTGCCTAAACAACGGCCTCTTTACAAAATACTTTCAAAAACCACATCAAGCACAATTTCAAACAAAAAGAAAGTGATCTAGCGAGTAACTAAGAGCCCATGGAAAACCATGGATGAAAAGGGTGTTAATACCTTCCCTTTTCATAATCTACTCCCCGAACTCAAGAAATAAATCTCAAAGGTCTTTCCTGTGCTTTTTCACATTTCCTTTTGGATAAAAGAAAAGTCGGTGGCAACTCTTGCTAACCGCAACATTTTCGATAAAATGCAAAACCCTCAAGTCAGTTCTCCCACTGTATCCCAGATAACTATATAGACATGCAATATGAAAACCATGACTTGGAAGGCATCAATCAAGTGCCTCAAAAGACAACCCATGTCAATGTTGCTGAAAATCCTATGGTACTTGATCAGTATAATGCCCTTGAAGAAAGATTAAAGGTTGTAGAGGGTTATGATGCTTTTGATGTTGATGCTCTCGAAATGGGTCTAGTCTTAGACGTAGTGATTCCTCCTAAATTCAAAATGCCTGACTTTCAAAAATATGAGGACTCATGTACCCAAGAAATCATTTAGGCATGTACTGTAGGAAGATGCATGCTTATGCTCACAATCAGAAATTGATGATCCATTATTTCCAAATAGCCTGAGTGGGGCATATTTAGATTGGTATATGCAATTGGAGCGAGTGCATGTCCAATCATGGGCAGACCTTGCTAACGCTTTCTTAAGACAATACAAGTATAACTTGGATATGGCTCTGAGTCGCACGCAACTTCATAATTTTTCCCAAAAGAAGGACAAATCTTTCAAATAATATGCTCATTGATGGAGAGATACAGCGGGCCGGGTACAACCACCACTCCTTGAAAAATAATTGGTCGACATGTTCATGAGTACACTATAAGGTATGTATTATGATAAAATGATAGGTAGTGTTTCCTCTGGATTTTCTGATTTGGTGACAATTAGTGAAAGAATTGAAGAAGGTATGAAAAGTGGAAAGATACAAAGAGAATAGTCCAGTACTCCTTATAACCCAAAGAAGCATACTCCAAACTTTTCAAAGAAGAATGAAGGAGAAACTAATGTTGTTGCAGCACGTCCAAGGGCATAATTGTAACACCCTAATTCCCCGTGTAATTATAAAATAAAATACAAAGGAATTTAAAACCTTTCAATATTCAAGATGTTACCTTCATACATACACATGCTCATCAATGTGAAATACGTAACACATTTATAAAAACATAAAACCACATATATTTCATGTATGAAAAATCTTTCATTTATTCGCAGCGGAAAAACATCGACAATGATTATTCTCAATTCTTCAACATGAGTTATAATTATCATAATTCAAAATTCAACATAAAACATCAATTAAAATCCAACAAATGGAGTTCTACAATAGTTTACTCCTAACTTAACAAAACAATGCAATTATCCCCAGTGTTACGTATCAGAGCTGACACCGACTCAATCTATGCAAAATGAGGCATCTCCTCAGCTAACTTCGACCTGAAGCTACTTTGGATCATCTGCATGTTACCCACGTAGAGGCAACATTCAAACAAAAGGGATGAGATATCGTAACAATATAAAAGAAAGCATAATAACAAGTAGATAGCAATTTAAGTACGCATAATTATACTTCTTTACCTCACACATTTACTTCATTCATCACACCAAAAGTACATCAACATATAAGCAAATATGTGCATAGCAGATAACACTCATACTCTTTCAGCATCAAAACATCAAGTTATCAATCATAATGCAATGTAGCTGAAACTAACTAAATGCATGTGGTACCAATAGGGCAGAGCCCTCGTCGTAATTCCAACTTAGGGCAGCAACATCATAACGCCAATACATGCCATCTCTCGCCAATACAGGCCATCATTCGCCAATACAGACCATTGTTCGCCAATACAGGCCATCATTCATGAATGCATGCGACACTGATATGCAACAATGAAATTCACATTGATTATTCTTACTCATCAATACCACACCAATACCCACCATCTTCATCATCATTATAATGCAATACATCGTGTAAAACAATCAAATTATTTATACAACATCCTCTTACTCAATCGCAACATCAATCATAACACATTACTCATAAATACACACAAATATGTATCAAAATTGGTCAAATAATTAGCTACTGTGTTCTAATTTATTTTTATAGGATAGAAAATAATTTTATCCTCATACTGTTCCAAGCGGCGTGTCAAACAGACACCCGAGTCAAAAGTTATGGATTTTTAAAGTTTCGAAAACATTTCAATTCAGCACAGACAAGAAACCGGTTTCCCCAAAACTGGAAACCTGTTTCTGCATTTTTATAATAACCCGCGTGACAAAACACGTTGAAGAAAGCGGTTTCTTTAAAACTGGAAACTTGTTTCTCCTTAGACAGAAACATGTTTCTTCTGCAATTTCTCAGGCGGAAACCAGTTTCCCAAAAACTAGAAATCGGTTTCTGCTTCGCATAACAGATTTTTATGCTATTTTCCAGAATAGGGTTCATGTTCCAATCAACCCTAAAATATCCCAATTTTCAATTCAAATCATTATCATATGATTCCATGAAACACACACTTCATACCCATCATTCCAACACAACTCACGTCAACAATTTTAACCAATTTCATCAAATATATAATCAACAATTCATCAAAATACAAAACCTCACAAAGAAATAGTAATAAGAAATCAAAAACACACAATCATGGAACCTAATCACTACCATTCTCCATCATCATGCAATTCGTTATAGAGTTAGAACCCCACCCTTACCTTGGATTTTTCCGGTTCTTGACTCTTACGGTGAAACTTCTTGCCCTAGCCTCTTTCTCTTCTTCTCTCTTCTACGAACCTTTTCTATGTTTTCTACGTTGTTTTTCTCTTCTTTATTCTCAACTCTATTTTATTCCAACACTGATCTTATGACCCCTAATTCATAATATCAACTTTTCCCTTCCTCATTAAAATAATAATAATATAATTATAAAAACTATAATTATTATTTTAAATCAAATAATATTATTATTAGACCAAAATTCTCCTTCCACCTCTATTTTTCTATATTTTTAGTCATACACCCCCAATACCTTAATTTCTTTACTTTCTAAGATAATTACCCTTTATTAAGGCATCACAACACACCGGGACATAACACTTACTCGCAATCAAATATAATCCCTTAATATTTATTTATGAAATTAAATAAATAAAAATCGGGGTGTTATAACTCTCCCCACTTGGAATACTTTCATCCTCGAAAATTCACTTAATACTAACAACTCTAGATTCGACTCTCGCATCCTTCTTTCCAACTCTCACGTCATGTTTGACATTATTTCAACTACCACTAACCAACATCCCACCTAGTCATCTACCATAATCCCATCAAGATTCATTGTTATCGTTGTAAGCACATAATGCTACATAAACATACGTTGTAAGCACTTCAATATCGTTGTAAGCACATAAACATAACCATAATATTGACAATATTGACACATACGCAACTGCCATAATGCTACATCTTACCAATGTAACATGTAAATCAATACATTTTGTTGACATGTCAACAACACGAATAATATACAAACCCTTCATATATCACTTCCATTCTGGAATATTCACTAGTTTGTAGCAATCCTTCAGGCATCTAATGTTTACCCCTTTGCTCCTAAAAATCACACCGCATAACGAATTATGCCACATCACTCTCCCACTACGCCGCTCTGATCATCTACCTTAAAGTCATTGTCCTCATTTTGATTTCCATCAACTACCATATCTATAAGTTTCACATTTATCTCCATACTCTCTTTCGTATCTACCCAAAAATCATTATTCACTTTAGATATCTTCAACCTTCCACTCTGCATCGTTAGCTCGCAAACCAACTCCAGTCTCTGAACTACTCAATAATTTCCCAATTCTTTCATAGCCATTTTGCCATTAGGTTCACGCGAACTAGTGAGCGACTATCCTCTCGATAGAACACCAATTCACTTTATTAACTATCAAGCTAGCAAGACAAGTCTATCCCATCCAACACAATCATGTCTACTAATAACAAGAGATTAAGGGTGATCAGTTCCTCAATTTGTCAATAGGTAGCGACAACCATAATGGTGGCATAAACCATCATTGCACAACTTCAATAGCATCCTTTACCTTGTACTCAAAGTTACCTAAGCATAAGGTTCAACCATTTCTCTAAGGCTTACAAATGTTTTCTTAATTTCCTTCATTTCAACCTCGTCAATGATACATAAATGCCTAAAATCCATTTCATAGTCTCCTCAGAATGCACGCAGCACAACACAGTTCATAAGTATATTCTAATATAGGAAAAACTACTACCCCAAGTATAACCCAAATCATTTCGCTCCAAATGAAGTATTTATCCAAGTAGAAGACATTAACCACATCAATAAATCCTTACTCTTTCCTTTAATCTCATAACCTCACGGATCCCTATAATCTCACATCTGGATATCATTCTAATCACAATCTTAACACTACCATCTCATCATCCGGTTGGAGATAAAAACTTTCCAAAATATTCCCGACACATGTTGACACCATATCATTAATGACATGCAATCCACTTTACTATTTAACTTTATCCCTTCCACAAAGATCTCTCCACTCTAATCACTCTCAATTGGCATACGCCACACCTCCATGTGCTTCTCCAATAACCTCACATATTTCCTATTACCAAACATCTTATACTAGACGTCGTCTCAAGCTAACTGTAATAGTAATCAGTTAAGCTCAAAAGCTTCTAGTCTCCGTAACTGACTTCGAAGTCTCTCAATATAGAAATGCATTTATCTTGGACGGATCTACAAATAAAGTGCCCTCCATCGTATGATTAAGAAAACCCACCTTCTCAAATCACAATTTACACCTCCACAACTTAGCATAAAGTTCCCTCCCTTTTGACATTGTAATCAAACCGCAACATTCAACATGCCCTTATTCAGACTTAGATTAAATCAGAATGTCCTTAATAAACACGACAACAAACTGATCCAAATATTCGTCATACCTACACTGAGTTCTGAAAGTTGTCCTTTAACTATCCTCACCCTTCACCCGAGTTTGAAGGTAACCCAACCTCAATTTGATTATACTGAAGACATACCCGTCTACCAGTTGGTCCATCAAATCGTCAACCCCTTTGAAGTGGATATTTAATCTCAATCACTACCTTAATCAGCTGCAGGTAGTCCACACACAATTTCATACTACCTTATTTCTTCTTAACTAATAACACCATAGATCCCAAAGTGATACACTTGGTCTCATAAATTTCATTTCGAAAAAATATACTAATTATTTCTTGAATCCACCTCACTCTTAAGCCAATGTCTTATACGGTTCCATAGAAACAAGTATGGTACCTGTTATACCCCAATTTTTGCCCCTAAGATTTCTTATAATCTCATATCATCCAGATCACACATTAGGGTTTGGGTACTTCTTCTACTCCATCCTATCTTTAAGTTTTCTCATGAGGGATCATCAAGCACCTTGAATTGTGTATCTTGTACATGTATTCTTTTAACTAACATCAAAATATGTATATATGTCTCTTTGAATGTCATATTGTAGGTAATGGCACAATTGCATTCATCTTACCATCTCCTAGCACAGAGGATCAAAACTAGGGTTTGGAATTTAATCAGGAAATTTCTGAATTTTTGGGAAATTCATGATCATCTATGATTGGAAGTTTGATCATCAATTTTGGTTTGGAAATGTTCAAATTGATATAAAAAAAGGGGTAAAATGGTCATTTTGTCAGAAGTCAACCAAAGTCAAATGTTGACCAAGTGGACTTTTGGTCAAATATCAATTCAATGTCCCTATTTTCATATTTCATGGTCAATGGTGGCATAAAATCAAGAGGAAGTGTGAATTAGATATAACTTGTCAATGAAGTTATTTGAAGTTTTGGATTTTTTTTCTAAGTGTTCATAGTGTTGAACTTTGATTGATCATAACTTTCTCAATTTTTATTTAAAATGTGCAAACTTTACATGCCTGGAAAGAGGATACAAAATTCTTCAACTTTGCCCTTGAGGTATCAAGTCCAAAAAGTGATAGGAGAAAACGTTATTGAGCTTGGAAATTTCTTGACACTTAGTGAAATTTTTGAATATATACAAAAATCTGATTTCTTCATGGCTAATTTTGAATGTCCATTTGGGCTCAAATCAAAAAGTTGGCAACATCAAAGTTGGAGTTTGAAGTTTTCTCTTCATTTTTTATTCAAGAATCATCTTTAATGGTCAAGTGTAGAAGGAGATACAATGCTTAGGATTTGGAGCTTTAATTTGTCATCTTGCCCAGCCACAAGGCATGTCATGCGCACGCCAGGCCAAGCATTTCATCAAATAGTTCATGGGCACACATTCATCATCTTTTTTCTCTTTGAAATATTCATTATTTTGAAAAGTGTCCGACATAAAAGATCAAGATACATGTGTGAGGTACAATTTTGCTTCAGGAAGTTTCTCAAAATAACTCCTATATTTTAAGATATAATCATGGGAAGAAGGTGCCATGATATTGAAGTTTTTCCCAGCACACAAGGCATGTCGCGCGCATGGCTTGCCCAGCCAGGCCTGACATTTCATTAAGCAGTTCACGAGCATGCATTCATGATTAACTTTCTCCATGATTGAAGCATTATTTGGATTTGTGATGAACATCAAAGTTGTTGCTCTCCCTCCTAACTTTCCAACATGCTCAAAGTCATCCTTTTTGGTCCATTGAATTACAATTTATAGTCATTTAAAGTTGGGTGTTTTAGTTGTCAAAAATGACAAGTCACTTGGAGATATTTGTGACATGCTCATGATCAGTTGCAAGAAGGCATTTTTTAGCTTGATTTCAATGAGCTTCCAGGTTTCAAATCTTGTTTTCTTCAACATGAAAGTTGTTAACCTTGGTACCATATTTCTAAAGAGCCAAGTGGTAGTTCAAATAATCAATAAATGGAAGAGATATTAAATAGAGAACATGACTGATTATTAAGGAACACATGCAGTCATTTTGTGAGTATTGCACACAGTAGGCCTCGATGCTGCATCATCACCCTTTATTCTTTGCCTAAAAATCCAAACAAAATGCATTACCATGCATGCACATGCCTCCCTCATGTTTTCCCCAAATAGAAAAATTCTTTCCACCCACTTTTCCCCCATGTGGTGATATTTCCAGCTCACATGTCACAAGTTCCTCACTCGTTTTCCACTCTCTATCTCTTATTCAAAACGACATCCAAAGGATTAGCAATAGAAGGAAAAACACAGCATCATATGATCTCTTTTTTTATCGAAACTTGTTGAGAAATCAGTGATTAACTATGGTTAGAGCTTAACCTCACTTCAACGGTTATAAAATAGAGCTTTCTCTCTTCATTTCACACACCTCATCCCACTGAAGCAGAAACTTTCTTTCTTTCTCTCCATCGAATTTCTCTCAAATCCTTTCATGGTTTCAGAATTTCTTCAAGGAGATCTTGTTCTTCGTCTCTATTTCTTCTCCTTCAAGCTTTCTCAAGTGATTTTCCGAGTTTCTATCATCTCCTTTCTCAATTTAAAGAGTCAGTGGAGCTTCTCCACTAGGTAAATCATCCAAACTCCATAGTTCGAGATCTGAGCTTGCATCTCCATTTCCAGTTGTCTTTAATTGTTAAATTCATGTTCATTGTGTTTTTAGCTGGCCAAACAATAGGTTTGATGTATAAATCTGAGTGAATCTGAGCTTGCTTGGTGTTCTGAACATTTTTGAAAAAGTGTCAGTGAACTTTTGATATGTTTTTCTGTGTGAATTTGGGTTCGTTTAATGTAATTCTTGATGTCACATTGTGGATCTCCATGAGACTACAACTTTGATTCAGATCTCATTCAATTTCATGCAGAAACGGGTAGGTTGTATGGATCTGAAGTTCACTATAGGAACGCAACTTTAGGGTTTTTCTGGTTATTCAAACGAAGAAGAAGACACGTGATTGGTCCATTTGAGTCCATGGGTCCCACTGCTGCGCGCCATCTCCATTATTATATTACATTTTTAGTTTTGTTTTTAATTTTCCCTCTCTTATTTCTATTAAGTTCTTAATTTTATTAAAAATAGTTTGATCATAAAAAAATTATAAAAAAATATTTCATGAATCCTCAGAGAGTCTATTATTTTTCTACATTTTTTATTTTAATTTTCAAAAAACAGGGACACGAAAACTAATTTGATTGGTTAAATGTGTTTTTGTTGTAAATATTTTTGCACTATTTGAATTTTGATTTTATTTTCAATTTTCCATCCATTTTAAAAATATTCAAAAATATACTTACTTATCCTTAGAACTTTCTTGAAATTTAGGGGGTCTTAGACCAAAATTATTTGAATTTTAGATTAGGTAGTTGAATTTTGAACTTAATTTCCTATTTTTTAGGGTTTTGGTTGATCATTCACATTGATTGCTTGAAAATTCTAACTACCTATGCTTATAAAATCAGAAATAAATTTGTTTGGAGTGCTTGAATAGGTTGAGATCATAAAGCTCATTTTCATTGAATTTTAAATTGTGATTTCATAATTTCTATAAATTGTTTTCCAAAACACCTCTAGTTTAAGCACTTTGCTAGCTAGTTTCAATGTTTGCATTTTTAAATCAAGTCTCCACCTTAATCCAAGAACTCTAAACCCCATTTATGAATTTTATAGGTCTTTAGGAAGTTAGGGTTTAATTATCATGATATTTACATTTCCCTTTCCTTTTTTTAACCTAATTTTTGACTTAGGATTGTATTTAGGGTTTTGCTTTTGATCAAAGTTTGTGATTGAGAACTTTTGTACATAATTATTATTTAACTTTTGGCATGGCATGTGATACTGACTTGGGAGTTATTTTGGGACAAATTCTTCAACCTCATTGGATCTTGGATGTTGATAGGTTGAAAAACCAAATCCACCAAAATGGATGAATGATGTTGACGATATTTGAAACTAAAATTTCATCTAACACATCCCTTCCTCCTTTATCTTACCCCTTTCTCACTTGTGCTATATGTTGTTAGAGAATGATCTATATATCATTTCTATAAACATATGGCACATAGATTGCTATTGACTGGCCTCAAAATAGGTGCGACTTCTACATAAGTCCACTTACGATTGCTTAACATAGCTCTAAATTTTATCCCGACTCGACAAATGATCATTCGTGGCCCAAACCTATGTTTGCAAGACCAAGTATGTTTAATTTGAAACATTTGATCCAACAACCTTGTGGTTCATTGTTAGGATGTTTTGATCTTATCAATCCTCTAATGAACTTCATAAACTTTGGTCTAAGTGAATCATATAAACATCGTTGATCATATGTTGTGGCCTTGAACACTTGAAATGAATGATATACTTGACAAAAAGCAAATGAAACTTGTTTTTGAGAAGCTTTGATTCTATCAATCATCTAATGAGTTTTAAAATGCAAGTTTCAAGATGATCATTCATCTAACCTATAACTTTTAATTCACTACCAATTGACTTTTACTTTAACTTTTTACTTTATACCTTTTACTTTATGCTTTTACTTTTATGCGCCATTTATTTTAGCATTTACATTTCATGCTATTTTCATCTTTTCTCACTTGAGCATTTATCTTTGTGATACGGTGGGAAGAACTGACTGTTTTTTTTAATGCTGGTTTGTGTTTTGCGTTTGTTTTTGCAAATTGTCGCGGTAAGCAAGAGTCGCCACCGACTTTTATTTTATCCAACAAGGAAAGGAAAAAAGCACAGAAAATTTCATTTTTTTCGAGATATTTCTGAGTACGGGGGGTAGATTATAGAAAGGGAAGGTATTAGCACCATTTCTATCCGTAACTATCTACGGGCTCTTAGGTACTTGCTCATCATTTTCAAAAATTGTTTTCTTTGTGCTTGTGGGTTTTGAAAAGTTCTTATTTTAACTTCAATTTAACTCTTGCTTCTGTCCTCAAGAGTGTAATGAAGTGTTTTGAAAACTTTGTTTGTAAAAGTGTAAGTGTGAAAAAGTTTTGTTTTGGATGAGCAAATATCTAAGAACTATCTACCTACTCTAAAAAGGAATCGTTCTATGCTAATTTCCTTTAGACAATGTTATCCCACTATTAGTGAGTAGGTAACACCGTCGTTGGAGTTTGAGGGTCAATTCGAAAGAGGGACATACGGTCACTAAAGCAATGTTAGGACGCCTTAGCGGTAACCCTAATGTCTTAGATCATGTATTCGAGGCAATGATATCCGAGGCAACCATTTTGAGGCAACTATGATCTTTTAGACAAGAGGGAGACCTCTAAAACAACCTATACTCAATGATCGTTTACGAAGGCAACCAAGTGGGGTGTACCCTAAGAGTGCGCATGTGCGAGTGTGTTGATTTCAGTTATTATCTTTGCACATGTTAAGGGTGATCTAATTTGATTTTAGATTAAGCGTTCATTCTTGTCATGCAAACCCTATTATCAAACATCTAGAAGTTGTATAATTTGCAGAAATTAAAGGTGAGGAAATTAAACTAAATTATTATAAGGCGTCGGGTATTTACATCGCCAAAAGCAACCCTTTGAAAATAAAATAAAGCGGTAAAATAAATAAATGTCCTATTTAAAACTATTACAAGCCGGGAGCAGATACATCAATAATTAAATAAGGAAAGATAAATCGCGCGAGAGAATCGGATCGAATGTGAAATTAGGGTTTTGACCCTTTTAATTAAAGAAAATGATTTTTTTATTGTTTTTATTTTAAGAAAATAAATTAAATCCTAAAATTAAATACTAAATTAATTAAATGAAAAAAATAATTAATGACATGTTTTTTGGAGTTTTTGTTAATTTAAGAAAGAAATTAAAATAATTAAATTAGAGTTAAAACCTAATTAATTCTAATTGATTATATTTATTTACAAAATAAATTAAGGTTACCTAATTAATTAATTAGTATTTATTAATAAAAAAAATAAAATTCTGAAATTTTATTGGATAAAAAGTATTTTTGTGATTTTTTGATAAAAAAGAAAATTTGTTTATTGGTTAGAAATTAATTAAAACAAAATAACATAATTTAAATAAACAAATAAATAAAATGTGAGAGAGAGAGAGAGAGAGAGAGAGAGAGAGAGAGAGAGAGAGAATGGGCCTGATTTAGGGGGTGCAGAAAGCAAGGATATTGGCCCAATTGATGCTGGTCCATTGGACTTTTTTGTGATCCTGTGCACATACGTTGACTAGCTTATGGTGTGCCTCCAATACTTGACCACCAGATCTGGCCACCTGGCCATCTGGCACGCTGAAGAGTGAGGGAGTATGATGGTCATCATGTTGGCGTATGCACTAGATTTCCTGAAAAATAACAAGAAAATGCAAATTGTTAGAGGCAGGGATCGAACCCCTGACCTCCAGCCTTGGGATGCCTTAAGGCTTACATGGCTACCACCAGAGCGCTTGTGCTTATTTGTTATAATAATAAAAACATAATGTAATATATAAAAAACAAAATCAATGGCCAGAAATAAAAAAAAAAGCGCGCATTATTTGAATGGTCTTATGGATGGATGACAACTCATCATCCATGTCCCTGAACCGTTGCTAAAAACACAGAAGCTATACCTACAGACGAAGGTCCATCGCTACAAGCCTGCCTCATTACAAAATCTTCTATAGGCCATGGAAATGCATTCTAAGAGCAGGGTTGGATTCGTCTCAACCTACTGATCACAACCATAGCCATCATGTAGACTAATTGTACCTGAAAACAAAAACCCCAAAAAACTCCATGAAACCATAATCATGGTGAATCACAGTATAGGTTATGTAAATGAAATTGGCTAATGTAAAAACCTTGCAAATGGCATGGTGATCAAAAATATGCAATTATTTTATACAATGGATGCAAGAATAAAGATTTTCGATTTCAAGAACATAGTGAATCCGTGGATGACTTACAGCGCACTGGGAGGTCTATAAACGCGTTGTCTTGGTTGCTTTCGCTTGTGGAGCTGGCCAGGAAGAGATTGAGATACTTGCCAAGCCTTGAGGATGCCTCTATGACTGATTTCGAAGTCACACTTTTCCTTGTTTTTTTTGCAAATTTGGTTCTTGCTCTTCAATTGATCTCCAACCCTTATTTCTGTATGCCTCGCTTCCTTATGTAATGCACAATGTATTAGGGTAAAAAAATTTGTCCAAATCTTCCTCCATTGATGATTTTGATATTTGATTTGATTCTCCATTAAAGCATTCCAAATTTGATCCAAATCACATCTTTTTGTACACTTATGTCTTGATACGAGTTTGGAAGGATGCCTGTTGTGTAACAAGACCTGAAATGATCACAAGATCTTTAGTTTTTGATTTTATTTGATTTATTTTGATTTAAAATGAATTAATTCAAATAAAAATCAAATTAAATAATAAAAATATGATATGGACACATGGCCAAGGCTAGAGCACGTGGGAAATAATTCAAACTCAAAACAAGTGAAAAATAATGGGCCCATTTGGCAAAATTTGAAGTTTTGGGGATAATTGACTTTTGGCAATTTTGCAAAAAAGTCCAACTTCAACAATGCATAACTTCCTCAATGCATAACTTCCTCAATTTTGAACTTTTGGAGGTTTTCTTGGACTTTTTAGAAATATTGAGATGTCCCCTAATCAAACCTTTTGGTATCATCTCATTTTGATATTCCATGCTCAAGTTATAAGTTTTGACAAAAAAGGTATTTTTGTTGACTTTCCAAAATGACCTATAATGTCCAAATTCATAACTTCTTGTGAGTGCATATTTTGATCTTGGGGTATGAAGATGGATTGTAGGGAATCGCATCCTCTTCAAAATTAGCTTTGGATGGGTCATTTCTCATAAAGTATGAGAAATTTATGCTTGGTCAAAGTTGAGTTGACTTTTCCTACAAAACCCTAATTTAGCAACTTTTGAATCTTGATGAATTTTGAGCAATCCTTGATGAATCATGATCAACCCTTGATCAAATGATGAAATATCCTTAAAAATTAGAATGTTGACAAAATAATCTTGAAGTTTGACTGTATTTGGGTCACAGTTGACTTTTGCCCTAGCACAGTCGATTTTTGGACCTTTTGAGCAATTGAATGAGCAAAATTCCTCTGCAAGGCTTGAAACTTGACATGGATGATCTTAAGAATATATTAGGACATTGGTGAGCACTTGGGGTCACTTGGAATCGAGGATATTGATGCAACATGAAACCCTAATTTGGGGTAGACTGCCTTAGGAGAGAGCTTGTCTGACCAACTCTTGGACTACTTTGAGCAACTTGGAGATTTTTCCTGCAATGTTTTGAGAAATATGGGAGGGAAAATTTTGGGGTACAACAATCTTTATGTCATTTTTACTTTTCTCACTTGAGCTTTTATTTTCTTTTTGAAGACACTTAATAATTAACTTGAACAAATAAAAACCTTAAGGTTACATGGACTATTTGGTTACTATCCTTGGCATTATAGAGTGATGGACTTCTTAGACTTAGGATTAGAGGAATTCCTACCCTTGAGACTTTGTGAACTGTTTTTATTTTGTCTGGAGTTCTTGGGGTTTAGCCCGAGACATTAGGTTGTTTTTCTTTGTATGCAGGTGTTGCACCCCAAAATTTGCCCTCCCATATTCTTCAAGAGATTGCCAAGCCAAGTCACAAAATCCCCCAAGGGTTATGCAGTTCAACTGTCCCCTATACAGTCAAAACTAGGGTTTGGGTTCTGATCAAGAAAATGAAGTTTTCAAAGGCCCAATCAAGTCTCATATGCCTACAAATATGGTCAAGCATCCTCACATCAAGTTTCAAGGCATTCAGCTCAAAATAGCACAGTCAAAACCCTAGATTGCACTACAGTCAACTGTAGGGGCAAAATGGTCATTTGACAGTCAAAAGTTCAAATTTTTGGTCAACATATCATTTTGAAGCCACAAACATCATTTGATCAATGCTTGATCATGATTCTCAAAATTTGGCTCAGAAATCATCAAAGATGCAGAAGTTACTATATTTGGACAGCTGAAAAAGTCAACTGAAATTGACCAGGGCATAACTTTCACATGGATTATCAGAAAAATTCCATCCAAAGCTCATTTTGAAGAGAAAAACATTTCCTACAACTCATCTTCATACTTCAAGTCCAAGAAATGCTCTCACAAAAAGTTATCAATTTCAACATTATAGGTCATTTTCAAAAGTCAACAAAAAGGGACTTTAAGTCAAAGGCCATAACTTGAGATTGGTAAATCAAAATGACATGGGACCAAGGGCATTGGTTAAAGGACTCAAAGACCTTTCCAAAATGTCCAAGAACATGTGAAAAGCTTGAAAATTGAGCAAGTTATGCCTTGTGGAAGTTGGGAAATTTTTGGGAATTTTGAAAAGTCAACTTTGATCCAAATGACCTAAAAATGCAAATGGGCCCATTTTTCTTCCAAGTTTCTTCATGCCAAGCCTATGCACGACCATTTGGCCCAAAGGGAAGTATTTTCTCAATTTTTAATTATTTATTTGAATTTATATTAATATTAATTCATTTAAATCATTTAAATATGTAGAAAATATAAACTTGACCTAAAAAAATCTTTTCATGCATGTTTTGCTCACAATATCACGTGCACATCCTAATTAGGCAAGTTTTGGTTTGATTTGAGCTGATTGAACAAAATTGTACATGAAAAAGATTGGAAAAGATTCTTAGAAAATCAAATATTGAAACTATTGAATTCATGAGATTTTGTTGAATTTTGTTGACCTAAAAGCTTCTATACATATTCAGAATCACAACCCTAAAGCATTTAGACTGAATACTGCGCAGCAATTGACATCACACACTTGAAAAATTGCTTGAAAAACTCAAAACTGAAATCAACTCTAGAGGTCGATTCAAGCCCTAATCTTGATCCCATAAGCTTCCTTGGGTAACTCTGAACGTGTGCCAACCACAAACAACAAGCAAAGCTCCAAGAATTGGTAGATTATGTTCAAACTGAGTCACGAAATTCTTGAAATCGTATAGCATAATTCAAGCATCTTTTTGCATTTTTCTTTATTGATTCATACTCATAATGATGTTTCTAAGTTAACCAACGTATTCAATTGTGTTTTTGTGCCACATATGCGAATCTACCATGTTTGGATATTAGGGTTTGCAGGTTTTAAAATTGGGGTTTCCCAAACCAAGTGAAATTAGGACTCAAGGCTATGACCATCACAATCAGCTCATCAAGACGAAGAGAGTTCGACCTTCGTGATTAATTTATATACCCCCAGCACCTAATCGTTATTTTCTTGTAGGTTTCCTAAAACCACGCGTGCAAAACCGTTTCCATAGGCTTCTGTTTCAGAGAAAAATAAAAAACAATGGGGAAGATGATGTGTTGGCGAAGCGTGATTCGCTAGTTTGAATTGCGCGCGTTTTTAACCATTACGCGTGGGTTTTGCTTTTTGTTATTTATTTAATATAATATGTTAATTGAAACGTGATGGCTCAGCTGGCAGGTGTAGGTGCTTGTAACCCTCATGACCTGGGTTCAAGTCCCAGGTCTACGTTATTCCAATATTATTTTTCATCAAATATTCATATGCAGCTTCAAGGGTTAAGGTGCATCATACATATTCCTGATCAACCATCCACGTGCGCGCTAGGATCCAACCAATGGCATAGATTGAAAGCACACCATGGACGTAGGTCAACATGGCTGTAGGCGGTCCAAAAAGTCAAACGGACTCAAAGGCAAATGGGCCTGAAGTGTTAAGGCCTTACCTCCAATTTTGGGGCCACCCCCCCCCCCCCCCCCTGGTTTGCCTTCACTAATCTTTTTTTTATTTATTTTTATTCTTGTTTTAATAATTACTTTTATTTAATTGTGTTTATTTAATTAATTAGTTTTTTTTAACAAAAATATAAAAACTTCATTAAAAAACCAGAAAAAAAGACAAAAATGTAATAAATATTTTTCTTTTAATTATTTTTATAGATAAATTGCATGTAAATAAATTTAGTATAATTAGGTTTTTTTGCAATTTTAATTCTTTTCATAAAAAATATAAAAAATGTAGAATTTAGGTTTAATTGTTAATTCTTTTTTTATTTCCTTTTTTTATCATAATATTATTATTTTATTTATTTTCATAAATTGAATTTTGCATGTAAATTAACTTAGATTTAAATTAGGTTAAAACTTAATATTTTCGCAATAAATTTAAAAAACATTAGAACTAGGGTTTAGCATTTTATTCTTAATTTCAATAAATTCTTTTTCTTTTAAATCTTAAAAAACATAAAATACCAAAAACATTTAATTCTAATTAATTAATTCTTATTAACTTTAATTTCTTATGAAAGGGTCCAACGCCCATACTTTTAATTATTAATTTCGCGCATCTTACTTTGTCGCTTATTATAATTATGTACATGTCCCAAAGCCTTGTAACAATTTTATTTCTCGCACTTTTATTTTATTGCTTTATTTATTTTCCGTCAAATCGGGTCCGGTTTAATTTTGGCGATGTGGACCCGCGCCATTTGTAATAGTTTAGATTTATTTTCCCGCAAATTATAACTGTTAAAAAGCATGCAAGAATGAATGTCTTAATTAAAATCAAGCGTAGAACACAAATAAACATGACAAGACAAATATCAATGAACATGACACACAAATCACACACCACCCCTAGGGTACGCCTCACTGTTGCCTTTCGAAAGGTGATCGTCGAGTAGAGGATGTCTTAGTAAGTCCTCATGATCCGGGAACCTGGCATGAGGGTAGCTTCTAAGGTGTCTTCCCATTGCTCTGGTGATCACCATGTCCCTAAACTCGAATTGACCCGAACACCTCCAACGGTGGTGCTACCTACCTCTCAATGGTGGGATGGCACTACTTTAAAGGACATCTACACAGTCGAATTCCTTAGGGTAGGTAGGTTCTCGAGGATACTTGCTCTAATCTCAAAACAAACTCAAAGAGACTTTTCACACTGACACATTTTCAAAAGCTTTCAAAGCAAACTTTTCAAACACTCTGACGTACGAGTCGAACTGAAATTTTTCAAAGAAACTTTTCTAAACCCACAATTGAAAAGCAAACAAACAATTTTGAAAACACATTGAGCAAGTATCTAAGAGCCCATGGATAACCATGGATAGAAAGGGTGCTAACACCTTCCCTTTCTATAACCTACCTCCCGAACCGAGAGCAATCTCTTTAAGGAATTTTTCTGTGCTTTTGTCCTTTCCATTTGGAGAAAATAAAAGACGGTGGCGACTCTTGCTTCCGCGACATTTCGCGAACCAGCGTTAAACAGTCAGTTCCAGATCCACCGATCACAGAACTGGCGACTCTGCTGGGGAAAGAGACTTAAAGTGAGGTGTACCTTAGGGTTAGTTCATAACTGTGTTTTCAATTGCTTTCCTTGTTTGCTTTAAATTGTGGGACTGTCTTGGGAGTTACATAGATCCTAACCCGGATCTGGGGATACCCTGTTTAGGTAGCATAAGTTGTGAGGGACCTGTCCGGCGTAGACCGACACGGGTGAAACAGTGGCTACGTTGGTGTGGCACCTTGGTCTGTACCGATATCCCTTGTGTTGCAACGAGGAGAATATGGGTCTTCTAAGGAGTCATTAAGCACCAACAACCTTAGAACCTTAAATGACACGACTTGGCCATTAGAACAGTAGCAGTATGCTACGCCCATTGAGGCTAAACTCTCGTGATGGTTCTGGCCGCAAGAAAAGATTGCGATGCTGGAGTTATGACCGATTGAGGGTAGTCAATGATATTGGGATCCTCTAAGAACCCGGTTACTTTGATAGGACAGGTAGGAACCAACCAACTGAAAGAGGGTAACACCTAGACCTCATGCTGGCCTAAACTCTAAGGGTTTCTCTTGTGTGACTTGTGTGCCTTCCAACTTGACTACTTGCATGCTTGTTACCTGACACTTGAGTTTCTTTGCAGGTTTTGTTTATAGTCCTTAACTAGGACTCATAACAGGGTTTACCAAATTTCTTGCAGGTTTTGTTTATAGTCCTTAACTGGGACTCATAACAGGGTTTACTAGATCTCTTGCAGGTTTTGTTTATAGTCCTTAATAGGGACTCATAACAAAGTATACTGAATTTCTTGCAGGGTTTGTTTATAGTCCTTAATTGGGACTCATAACAGGATTTACCTACATCACCCCATGCATAGCATGACATCATACCATTGCATACATCCTAACCCATTTCAAGGATCTCGAGGGCTTGTGATGCAGGTCATGATGAATCAAACATCTAACAAGGGGCAAAGAGGATTTATTTTCCTCTAGCCAAAGCTGTCAGGGGCTATGACCCACTGGATATGGTGAGCCTTTGACCCTTGAAGAAGGGCTCTCTACAACAGGAAGTTCCTTCAATCAAGTTGCCAGTTTCCAACTCTAACAAGTTTCTCTGTTTACCCTGCGAGATCCTTGAAAACATTGCATGCATATCATACATATCATTGCATTACAGATACCCGTTCTTTGCAGGTTACTCACCCTTCTCGCTGTTTATTTCAGCAATGGCTTGCCCACAAGACAACCAGGACTTTCTTACTCAAGAGACTCGGTTCGGGGAAATCCTCCTGAATCTATCCAAGGGGCAAGAGGAGCTAAGGATACTTCTCACAGAGACCTTCGTCAGGGGCAATGCTGAGGATGAAAAGTTGGAACACCTACAAGCTGAGATGGATGCTATGAAAGCCCAGATGCGGGGACAGAGGAATGTCATTCAAGGCCTAGTTCAAAGACAAGAGGAGCTCTGGTTTCTCGTCAACCAACTGCTTCAGGGTAACCAACTGGGGCAAACATCTAAGGGTAAAAAGCCATTCATCATCCAATCATCCTCGAGACAAGAGGATAAGGGGAAAGCTCCTCAAATGACTCCAGTGCCACAAATTCGGCACCAACCTCGCAAAGTTCAGCCAGACAAGCCCAGGAGGCAATTCACCCAGCTCAACATGTCGCTGTTTCAAGCTTTGCAACGCCTATTGAGGTTGAATCTGATCACGTTAAAGGCTCATCCCCGGAACCCCAACACAGCATCTCCTGCCTATGATCCCAATAAGAGGTGTGCCTACCACTCTGCTAGCCCAGGACATGATACCAATGAATGTTGGGATTTGAGGAACAAAATCCAGGACCTGATCGATGAAGGGGCATTGGAGTTCACACAAGATGGACAGGCTGAATTTTTCTACCATTCCTCCAAGGCTCATCAGTTGAAGTGACAAGCTCCGAGACTAGGAAACTTTTGTTCATTTGAATGTTCAAGTTGTGTTTTTCTTTTGACCGTTTAAACATTTATTCATGTTAAACACTGTTATTCCATTAATGCATCGCTTATGTCTATTTTGAATCAATATATTCGCATTCACTATATGCAAATTGTTTTCATATTTTTTCTGATGTCAACTCTTAATCTTAAATAATTCTAAACCTCTTGAGGGAGGATGACGAAAACGATACCGCGATCATTACAGTATGCTTTTGAACAGACCCCGCTGATGAGGTACAGGCATTGTTTCAACCCCTAAACACTGGAGTTATAAGGATGATAATCCCTCGTCAACCCATCAGAGCCAAAGAAGTAGGAGTTTTTATTTTCGAAAATCAAAACCCTTAATCATAACCTGGGGCAGGGTAGTTCTCTCAGTTGATCCAAGTGCATCTTTACAAAACGAACAAAGACAGTGATGGTTCAGAACAATCAAAAGGACAGGCAGTCATCATCAAAATTCATAAATGAAAAGCCCAAAAAGTCTAAACCTATGAAAAGAGACTTATGAAACTGGGGCATCCCGCTGACTGTAATTCCAAAAAGGAAACGGTTCAGGCAAAAATAGGGATAACGAAATCAAAAAAAAAAAAAGAGGTCTCACAAACCCTCAACAAAAACAAAGAAAGACTGCCTATTCAAAATAAGCTATCAACATCTGAACCATTACTGGAACATCAAAGCAAAGGCTCAAGCAAGGTCTAACGCATGATCAACTGAGTTTAGGTTTGGAGAACATCACGAAGAGCGGGTGGGTACAAATAAAATTTGAGCCTTTATCCTTTGTTTCTTAAACCGTGAACCAGGCCACGTTATAACCCTAAAAAGTCCTAGCTGAAGCATGGGTTAGTTCGAAAGCATATTGTGACGAAAGGTATCCTGACTCCTTAAGGCTTACTATAAAGAAGGAGTTGACATCACGTTTTACAAACATTCATTTGTTTTATGAAAAAAAGAACGCATTTTCAAAATCTTCAAGACAGACATAAGCTTGGCATTTTTAACATAACTTTGTTTGCATATGACTTTTTGTTTGAACAGTATAGAAGTTTACACGACAAATGCCTAATGAATAGAAGTACCTCCAATCAAGGGGCATGGCATGACTATTGTCTATCATCTGGGGCAGTCCAATCAAGATTCGGAGAATCTCTCAAAAGGCCAACCAGCCTGGGGCAAATCTCCACCTGAGTCACTGGGGGCATTTCAACAACGAATCTGGCCTGATCAAACACCTTCTGGTGGCACGACAAAACACTTCTAATAGGGGCAACTCCCTACATTTTGAGAACGGACATAGTCGGAAAAATACTACGCACAATCAAAGACCCGCTAGGTTGACATACCTAGGCAAAAATTAGGGCTTCCCGGCGAACCAAAAGGGTTCGGGCAAAATGAAGGGATGAAATGAAAAATCTGTACACCCGGCAAGTCGAAAACCTGAAAAGGCGGCTTGGGCAAAAATGGGTATCCCGGTGGACTGAAAACCCGAAAGGGCGGTCCAGGCAAAAGTTAGGGATTAAAGCGTACGACTATGTCCTGCCATCTGCCTACCAGAAGAAGGTTTGTCCATCAACGACTATCAGCACCCCACAAGTGTCTCCTCCATAAGAAACAGGGGCAATAAAGGTTGGTCTGAGCAGTCTGATCGTTCTATCCTCCAAAGTATCAGGGTAGGTCCTGTTGAAGAACGTAACCAATACAGTTCAATACCTCCCCAGGAGAGTCCAATCCAATTCCCCCAGAAAAGTTGGAATTCATATCCCCAAGCAGTAAGCTATTCCCCAGTAAATTCTGGAAGCTTCTCCCCTCGCAGAGCACGAACGCGTCGTCCGGCTTGATTTAAAGAGTTATTTCCTTAACAGGATATAACTGGGTTATCCTCAGCCAAAAGCCATGGAAAGAGCGTCCCCGACAAAGTCGTCTTACCCCAGCGAAGTCCTTCAACACTTCCAATAACAAGGATATCCCCAGCAAACTATCAGCATTCAGCAAAGCATCTCTATCCCCCACAGAGTATTGCTTCCCAGCATGGTCGTTAGGGTATCTTTTCTCACCGCAGAATCTTCCATTTGCCAAGTTTATTCCGCAAACGGAGTCATCTTCTCCTACCGGTATACTTGCAACTATCCTCCCCAGCGGAAGCAAAGCTATTCTTCAACATCAGCCCAGGAGTGACTTCCCGGCACCCGTCAAGGATTTATTTTCCTGAGACGAAAACATATGTTCATAAACATCATACCTTCGTACATTATAGCATGCATATGCATCATATGACATGAATCTCATTAATTTTGAAGACATACAGTTCATGCATCATGATTTTGCATACAATTATGTTTTACCTTTTCAGGAAAAAGATCAATACAAAAATGACTACTATCAACTATCGCAATTCATTCTTGATATAGTTTCAGATGTAAACCAGATATGGTGACGTTCTGATGCTGCTTCCAGATATCCTTCTCGATATAGTTTCAGATATGATCCAGATATGGTGACGTTCTGATGCTGCTTCCAGATTGCCTTTTTTAGACGTTTCCCTCTCCGACGATGAGTGTGAGGTGATGGTCTCCTATGGTCCCCTCTCCGACGATGAGTGTGAGGTGGTAATTCCCTTTTTAGATGTTTCCCTCTCCGACGATGAGTGTGAGGTGATATTCTCCTATGGTTCCCTCTCCAACGGCGTGTGAGGTGGTAAGTCCTTTTCAGATGTTTCCCTCTCCGACGATGAGTGTGAGGTGATATTCTCTTATGGTTCCCTCTCCGACGGTGTGTGAGGTGGTAAGTCCTTTTTCAGATGTTTCCCTCTCCGACGATGAGTGTGAGGTGATAGTCTCCTATGGTTCCCTCTCCAACGGCGTGTGAGGTGGTAAGTCCTTTTCAGATGTTTCCCTCTCCGACGATGAGTGTGAGGTGATATTCTCCTATGGTCCCCTCTCCGACGATGAGTGTGAGGTGGTAATTCCTTTTTAGATGTTTCCCTCTCCGGCGATGAGTGTGAGGTGATATTCTCCTATGGTCCCCTCTCCGACGATGAGTGTGAGGTGGTAATTCCTTTTTTAGATGTTTCCCTCTCCGGCGATGAGTATGAGGTGATATTCTCCTATGGTCCCCTCTCCGACGATGAGTGTGAGGTGGTAATTCCTTTTTTAGATGTTTCCCTCTCCGGCGATGAGTGTGAGGTGATATTCTCCTATGGTCCCCTCTCCGACGATGAGTGTGAGGTGGTAATTCCTTTTTTAGATGTTTCCCTCTCCGACGATGAGTGTGAGGTGATATTCTCCTATGGTCCCCTCTCCGACGATGAGTGTGAGGTGGTAATTCCTTTTTCAGATGTTTCCCTCTCCGACGATGAGTGTGAGGTGATATTCTCCTATGGTCCCCTCTCCGACGATGAGTGTGAGGTGGTAATTCCTTTTTCAGATGTTTCCCTCTCCGACGATGAGTGTGAGGTGATAGTCTCTTATGGTTCCCTCTCCGACGGTGTGTGAGGTGACAATTCCTTTTCAGATGTTTCCCTCTCCGACGATGAGTGTGAGGTGATCATTCCTTTCAGATTATAATTGCCTATGGTTTTCTTCCTGATACTGCAAAGATGGTAATTCCCACCAAGATTTTTCTCAACGAGCGTTGTTGAAGTTAAAATCATCCAAGGTTCTCTTACCATTCACGCTAAGGCAGCAACCATCTCTGGTTCATTCATCAGCGTTTGAAGCTCCAGACTCAGCTCCTGTAACCAGTCAGGACATATCCATACCAAGCATCTAAGATCAGCTCCTGCAACGTGTCAGGTACTCATTTTTCTGTTTTGTAGGTGTGCAGGTTCTCGCCAAGGAATCTCCTACGCGATCAACATCCAGATGGCATCTATAAGCCCATCATCCTATCCAGCAATCTCTAAATGGCATCTATAAGCCCATTCCCCCATCACACTGCTACTATGTGAGCGCAAATTTCTGGGCACTCTAGTGTCCAATCATCTTCTACCCTCGGATTACGAAAGGCACGTCAGCCAATCTGCATCCTCAGGTCTAAGAAGATTGAACAGGGGCAACTGTTGCACCCCAAAATTTGCCCTCCCATATTCTTCAAGAGATTGCCAAGCCAAGTCACAAAATCCCCCAAGGGTTATGCAGTTCAACTATCCCCTATACAGTCAAAACTAGGGTTTGGGTTCTGATCAAGAAAATGAAGTTTTCAAAGGCCCAATCAAGTCTCATATGCCTACAAATATGGTCAAGCATCCTCACATCAAGTTTCAAGGCATTCAGCTCAAAATAGCACAGTCAAAACCCTAGATTGCACTACAGTCAACTGTAGGGGCAAAATGGTCATTTGACAGTCAAAAGTTCAAATTTTTGGTCAACATATCATTTTGAAGCCACAAACATCATTTGATCAATGCTTGATCATGATTCTCAAAATTTGGCTCAGAAATCATCAAAGATGCAGAAGTTACTATATTTGGACAGCTGAAAAAGTCAACTGAAATTGACCAGGGCATAACTTTCACATGGATTATCAGAAAAATTCCATCCAAAGCTCATTTTGAAGAGAAAAACATTTCCTACAACTCATCTTCATACTTCAAGTCCAAGAAATGCTCTCACAAAAAGTTATCAATTTCAACATTATAGGTCATTTTCAAAAGTCAACAAAAAGGGACTTTAAGTCAAAGGCCATAACTTGAGATTGGTAAATCAAAATGCCATGGGACCAAGGGCATTGGTTAAAGGACTCAAAGACCTTTCCAAAATGTCCAAGAACATGTGAAAAGCTTGAAAATTGAGCAAGTTATGCCTTGTGGAAGTTGGGAAATTTTTGGGAATTTTGAAAAGTCAACTTTGATCCAAATGACCTAAAAATGCAAATGGGCCCATTTTTCTTCCAAGTTTCTTCATGCCAAGCCTATGCACGACCATTTGGCCCAAAGGGAAGTATTTTCTCAATTTTTAATTATTTATTTGAATTTATATTAATATTAATTCATTTAAATCATTTAAATATGTAGAAAATATAAACTTGACCTAAAAAAATCTTTTCATGCATGTTTTACTCACAATATCACGTGCACATCCTAATTAGGCAAGTTTTGGTTTGATTTGAGCTGATTGAACAAAATTGTACATGAAAAAGATTGGAAAAGATTCTTAGAAAATCAAATATTGAAACTATTGAATTCATGAGATTTTGTTGAATTTTGTTGACCTAAAAGCTTCTATACATATTCAGAATCACAACCCTAAAGCATTTAGACTGAATACTGCGCAGCAATTGACATCACACACTTGAAAAATTGCTTGAAAAACTCAAAACTGAAATCAACTCTAGAGGTCGATTCAAGCCCTAATCTTGATCCCATTAGCTTCCTTGGGTAACTCTGAACGTGTGCCAACCACAAACAACAAGCAAAGCTCCAAGAATTGGTAGATTATGTTCAAACTGAGTCACGAAATTCTTGAAATCGTATAGCATAATTCAAGCATCTTTTTGCATTTTTCTTTATTGATTCATACTCATAATGATGTTTCTAAGTTAACCAACGTATTCAATTGTGTTTTTGTGCCACATATGCGAATCTACCATGTTTGGATATTAGGGTTTGCAGGTTTTAAAATTGGGGTTTCCCAAACCAAGTGAAATTAGGACTCAAGGCTATGACCATCGCAATCAGCTCATCAAGACGAAGAGAGTTCGACCTTCGCGATTAATTTATATACCCCCAGCACCTAATCGTTATTTTCTTGTAGGTTGCCTAAAACCACGCGTGCAAAACCGTTTCCATAGGCTTCTGTTTCAGAGAAAAATAAAAAACAATGGGGAAGATGATGTGTTGGCGAAGCGTGATTCGCTAGTTTGAATTGCGCGCGTTTTTAACCATTACGCGTGGGTTTTGCTTTTTGTTATTTATTTAATATAATATGTTAATTGAAACGTGATGGCTCAGCTGGCAGGTGTAGGTGCTTGTAACCCTCATGACCTGGGTTCAAGTCCCAGGTCTACGTTATTCCAATATTATTTTTCATCAAATATTCATATGCAGCTTCAAGGGTTAAGGCGCATCATACATATTCCTGATCAACCATCCACGTGCGCGCTAGGATCCAACCAATGGCATAGATTGAAAGAACACCATGGACGTAGGTCAACATGGCTGTAGGCGGTCCAAAAAGTCAAACGGACTCAAAGGCAAATGGGCCTGAAGTGTTAAGGCCTTACCTCCAATTTTGGGGCCACCCCCCCCCCCCCCCCCCCCTGGTTTGCCTTCACTAATCTTTTTTTATTTATTTTTATTCTTGTTTTAATAATTACTTTTATTTAATTGTGTTTATTTAATTAATTAGTTTTTTTTAACAAAAATATAAAAACTTCATTAAAAAACCAGAAAAAAAAGACAAAAATGTAATAAATATTTTTCTTTTAATTATTTTTATAGATAAATTGCATGTAAATAAATTTAGTATAATTAGGTTTTTTTGCAATTTTAATTCTTTTCATAAAAAATATAAAAAATGTAGAATTTAGGTTTAATTGTTAATTCTTTTTTTATTTCCTTTTTTTTATCATAATATTATTATTTTATTTATTTTCATAAATTGAATTTTGCATGTAAATTAACTTAGATTTAAATTAGGTTAAAACTTAATATTTTCGCAATAAATTTAAAAAACATTAGAACTAGGGTTTAGCATTTTATTCTTAATTTCAATAAATTCTTTTTCTTTTAAATCTTAAAAAACATAAAATACCAAAAACATTTAATTCTAATTAATTAATTCTTATTAACTTTAATTTCTTATGAAAGGGTCCAACGCCCATACTTTTAATTATTAATTTCGCGCATCTTACTTTGTCGCTTATTATAATTATGTACATGTCCCAAAGCCTTGTAACAATTTTATTTCTCGCACTTTTATTTTATTGCTTTATTTATTTTCCGTCAAATCGGGTCCGGTTTAATTTTGGCGATGTGGACCCGCGCCATTTGTAATAGTTTAGATTTATTTTCCCGCAAATTATAACTGTTAAAAAGCATGCAAGAATGAATGTCTTAATTAAAATCAAGCGTAGAACACAAATAAACATGACAAGACAAATATCAATGAACATGACACACAAATCACACACCACCCCTAGGGTACGCCTCACTGTTGCCTTTCGAAAGGTGATCGTCGAGTAGAGGATGTCTTAGTAAGTCCTCATGATCCGGGAACCTGGCATGAGGGTAGCTTCTAAGGTGTCTTCCCATTGCTCTGGTGATCACCATGTCCCTAAACTCGAATTGACCCGAACACCTCCAACGGTGGTGCTACCTACCTCTCAATGGTGGGATGGCACTACTTTAAAGGACATCTACACAGTCGAATTCCTTAGGGTAGGTAGGTTCTCGAGGATACTTGCTCTAATCTCAAAACAAACTCAAAGAGACTTTTCACACTGACACATTTTCAAAAGCTTTCAAAGCAAACTTTTCAAACACTCTGACGTACGAGTCGAACTGAAATTTTTCAAAGAAACTTTTCTAAACCCACAATTGAAAAGCAAACAAACAATTTTGAAAACACATTGAGCAAGTATCTAAGAGCCCATGGATAACCATGGATAGAAAGGGTGCTAACACCTTCCCTTTCTATAACCTACCTCCCGAACCGAGAGCAATCTCTTTAAGGAATTTTTCTGTGCTTTTGTCCTTTCCATTTGGAGAAAATAAAAGACGGTGGCGACTCTTGCTTCCGCGACATTTCGCGAACCAGCGTTAAACAGTCAGTTCCAGATCCACCGATCACAGCAGGTTATTATGATTATATGCTTTGTCTGTGATTCGAAATTCCTCTGTATACAACTGTTACTCTGCCCAATTTTGTGAATACTTAATGCATCTAAAGCTTGGTATTCTTAAGAGGTTTGGTATTCTCGCTTGCTTGGTTTCAATCCAAAGGATGAGAATTCTACATTGAATTCATATATCAAGTGTTGGCTTCTTGTTGGTTAGACGGTTCTTTTTCCTAGCTTTTACTTTATGCTTTAGGATATTCCCTTCATCTCCTCCCATCTTCTTTAATTTCAAAAATCTTCCCTTTCTTTTTCAAAACTCTTCTTGTTTTCTAACTCGAACCGCTTTCACAATAAACTTAGATTTTGGTCCATGCATTTTCAAAAAATATTTTCTTAATCAAATTTTAAACAACTTAATCACACTTTGACATTTTTGTGAGAAGACTAAAAGTCAATCAATATCATTCAAATCATTTTGCCACTTTGTCTTTTTTACTTTTAAAATTTTCTCAAATGATTAGGCTCTTGTCGATTCTTGTAGTGATGCGAGCTAATATACTCTTACGATATGTAGTGAAGTGAGATATTTTCCACTTGGGTGTCGAGTGAGGCTTTGTTGATTTTAAAATCTAAGCTATATCCCCCACTTTGAGATGATGCAAAATTCTCCTTTCTCATTATTGTGGGTAGTAAGTGTGTTTTCCACTCGGATATGACAATGATGTCTCATCTCTTAAAATTAACCAACACACTTGTGTTTTAAATTTTTTAAGGTGAACTACGAGTACCCTAATCCCCTATTGCACGAAAGGTGGTATGTAGGCACTAAAGGTTCACAACCGCAGCGGGTGCAAAAATTGTAAGAAAAAATACTTCTTTTCTCATCCCCACAATCTATTTTTGTATACAACACTTATAGCCAAAATACACAAATTTTCAAAGAGGTTCACGCGGAGTACCGTAGATGTTTAGGATGCTAATACCTTCCCTTTGCATAACCAACCCCCGAACTTAGATTCTCTCCCCCTCTTTTTGGGTTATTCACTCTTTTGCCATTCCTTTGGAAATAATAAAGCGCGATGGCGATTTTTATTTGATCTGTGCGAGTTAAGTCAATTCAATGGCTTAGTCTCAATAGTTCTACCGCTACAGTACCACGGATAAGATCAATAGCAAACTTAACCTTCCTCCAACATCACCACGTGACAAATAAGTCAATTCTGAGTACTGCAACCATTTTTTAAAACAAATTTTATCATGTTAGCTTTCTAACGCTTCAAATGAAACTCAAATCGGACGTCTAGAACTCAAGTTATGAACTTTTGAAGTTCTGTTGATTTTCATCACAGTGTACTCGGGTACCGATATATTGGTAACCGATTATAGGCTGAACAAAAGCAGTTTTCCATGATTTTCTATGTACAAAACCCATTATAACACATTTCTAAAACCTCATTCTTCTTATAACCCGAAAGACACATTATTTTGTCAAAAATTCAGTTTTCAAAAGCACGAAAACTCAAGTTCTTTTCACAAGAATACTCATCTCCTCGAGTTCCAACTCTGACCCGTAATTCAGAATAATCCAACAACATTAACCACATTCGACAATCACTTATATGATTCCAACAACAAAATTTATGGTGATTCATCACCCTATCACCATTCAAAACATCGACATCATACACAATGGTAACTCAACACTGACAACTTCACGATCAACCGACAGTGCTGAAACTTTGCAACCACCTGAGCTTCATCTTCTAAGAGTTATCCTACTTGCTTAGGTAATGTCCTCAAGGGATTATCAAGAAATTACACACCTCTTTTATATCACTAGCCGTCACGTTGCTATATATCCTCTGAGAAGGAAACTTTAACAATTCTCATTTTTCCTCAGAGACGTCCCTACTTGACCAATGAACATGAACCTTGAATCCGTACAACTTTCAAGCATGAGAATCGGCATCGACTCGTAAAAATGCTTTGTAATCACTTGGTTTAATTCCAGATAGTTCTCTCCAAGGATAACATCAAGTTAATCTAACATCTCACTCTAACGATAAGTCCCAATTATTCTTGGGAAAACATCAAGACTCGCACTCACTGGAACATCATTAGCCATAACATCGCCCTCAACTCATAGAGATGCAAACAATACGAGTACATGATCATTTCCTCTCAAGGACACTTCGACCTGACTACATACATAAATCTTGAATATGTACTTCCTTCGAAATCAAAAACAACACAGCCTTACTAACATTTGCACCCATGCAATTCACGATATGTTGAACCAACTATTCCCACCTAAACCATCTCAAAGGAGCACAAGATTCTCCCTCACTTGTTTCAATCACACTCCTGCATATAAGTGATTAGAAAAGAAAGAAAGCACCAATAATGTTTCACATACATATCGTGTACTAAGGAACAACACATTGATATTATTCAACTATCATACTACACTGACTCGACAACTTGGCCGGATGGACTGACTTGCTCTGATACCACTAATGAAACACCCTAATTCCCTGCATAATTATAAAATAAAATTCAAAGGAATTTAAAACCTTTCAATATTCAGGATATTACCTTCATACATACACATGCTCATCAATGTGAAATACGTAACACATTTATAAAAACATAAAACCACATATATTTCATGTCTGAAAAATATTTCATTTATTCGCAGTAGAAAAACATCGACAATAATTATTCTCAATTCTTCAACATGAGTTATAATTATCGTAATTCAAAATTCAACATAAAACATCAATTAAAATCCAACAAATGGAGTTCTACAATAGTTTACTCCCAACTTAACAAAACAACGCAATTATCCTCAGTGTTACGTATCAAAGCTGACACCGACTCAGGGTGACACTAATTCAGACAAACATAGACCTTTGCACGAACACATTAACTCCGGGTGCAACAGGTTAACCTAGGTTTAAAAATAAATCAAACCCTAAATATAACAGCTCTCCTCCAAAGCTAATGGTCTAAAAAACAACATAAACAGGTCCAATACACATCATGTCAAGAACAATTCATCCTCCACTTCTAGGGATCGTTCCAACAACAACATGAACTCTCCAAGTTCAAAAAATTTCAATAATACCTTCCTTGCCCATGACCAGAAAGTATCATCCCAGGATCTCACCCAGAACAGAACATGATGCCTGCTCTGATACCAATTGAAATTCTGGTACAATAGAACTAAGATTTCCTAAGAGGATGTCGAGACATCTTGTCTGACAGAAACAACAGAGGCAAGGTATAAACATTAAAACCAGTACTAAAAAGAATAAAACCACACACACAATTGTTTACTAAGTTCAATCTAACTAACTACTCTGGGGGCATATCAAGCCAAGGACAAATCTACTACTAGTAGTATCAATTCAAAGGTAAACTCCCCATTTACAACTTATCATTTAATCACTACCCTCACTAGATTTCTATCTAAGACTCACCTAGATATGAGGCTCGCCTCAATCCCTCTTCAATCACAGGTAGCGATTGGATCAACACAATTCTAAACAAACTGGAAGACACGCTTCCATGACAATACCTAGATAAGACTTAAGTTTAAACTCCCACGGTTATAACCTTTCTCCTAACCAAGAACAACAACTTGGAGTTTCTTCAAAGCTTCCTTCAATAACAATACTCAACTCTTGCTTAAAAGCTTTGAGAAGAGCAGTGTGACCATCCCACAACCCAGGTGATTCACCTTGACAAAGCCCTAGACTTCTACATCTTGAACTTGTGTCAAACTAGGTTACAAACCCTTCTATTTATAACCTACTCCTAACTGGACTTGGGCTTTCTAATAACAATAATTTAGCTATTACGAATCAGCAGAAACTTCTGCTATAAACAAGGTCTTCAATCATTAGTTTCCTAAATAATCTCCATATTTAGAAACTGTATAATCTTCAAATATTCAGACTTGATTCTCTTGACCTTGATTTCAGCACCACACACGACTGCATAATATTCCCTGAATATTCTACACTTGTTAAATCATAACAGATTTAATAGAATCTCTTCAGCTTAGGCGCAATGTCTTATGGTTCTTCATAGGACATCTTATTCGACATGTTGTTCCAGATGTTGAAACTTATTCAACTCAACATGTCCCAACATAAGATAAGACTTCTTTCTCAACATGTTCTTATTAGCAATTTAATATATCCTATCTAACATATGGTTGTCTTATTTGTTTTACAAAAATTAATGTCAATCTTAAAAATAGAGAGTTAATAGGGGTGTGTTTAGCAATTTAAGTAGATACTTATTATCTCTTTCTAAAGATCTGAATTGGTCCATTAAAAATAATTAAAATGGCCCATTTATTTTTAGAGGGCCCATAATAAATTTATTTAGTTATCTTCGGTTTACTAAAGTCAACACCATCAAATTTGTCTGTTTTGTATTATTATATTGCTCAAGTTATCTTTTAAATATATATAACGTGGCTTCAACGTTTAATTCTTTTATATTTGTATTTTTATTTTATTATTATTATTAAATTGTTATTAATAAAAGATGAATGAAAGTCAACTAGGTTTGAGAACCCAAAACTCAAAGTTGTGCCATGTCCTTGGACTCTTCATCCCCAAGTTAACACAAAAAGCCCATAATCCTAATATTTGTTGAATCAAATCAAGATTGAAATGGAATTTGCAAATCAAACCTTTTTTTTATCAAGTACAACGAGTTTATATGAATTACAATCCAGATTCATTACAATAGTGTAAACCCTAATTCTAAAATTACAACAGAATCAAATCTAAATCTAATTAAATCTCTAATTGATTCAATCAACTCTAATTTACAACCTAAAACTACAAATCACTACAAAAATTTCCTAATTCTAACCTATAACTGCTAATTCTAAAAAACTTATAAAAGCCTAAGGCTAATACAGAAGAGGGACAACTACTTTTTAGAGAAGAAAACCCTTGTTACAGCGTATTCCATACCCTCACTACAGCTCTACCTCAGTGGAAAACTTGGGTTTCATGACTGAAACCATAAGTTCTTCAGAGCTTAACCCCAAGCCTTGGTACCTGCAATTGGAGAAGAAGAAAAGGATTAGATAGAGGGAGAAAGAACTAGAAGGAAATTCACTGCAACTGAAGGTAACCCTCTATAATTAGCTTTTAGGGCTTGACTGATTGTTGTTGGTGTTTTGATTATTTTTAATTATGTGATTTTGCTTTAAATTAGGGTTTTCTGGGTTCAATTTGGGGATTCGGTTAGGGTTCTTAGATCATATGGTTAATGTTATTAGATTCTAGGGTTAGGGTTCATCAAGGTTAGGTTAGGGTTCTAGCAATTTTGGTTTCTGGGTTTTAGATATGGTTAGGGTTCATGGATGAACCATAGGTTCATGGGGATTGGTTGAATAAGGGTTAGGGTTCATGTATGGGTTCTAGGTTTTGGACGAAGGCTGGATAAATATATGAAGATTGTTGGGGTTTGGTATGAATTTCTGGGTTGCATATGGATGAACATATGACCCTAGACGGTGGTTGTGCTTGAAGCTAGTGGAGCCCTGGAGCAGTCAACGGCGAAAGCAATTTCTGGTTGGCGGTGCCCAGGGCGGAGGCGATTTCTGGTGGTGGAAATATAGAGAGAAAGCTGGAGCTTCTCTCTAGCCTCCGATAACTTTTGTTTGTGTTTTGTGAGAAGAGAGTGAAGGAGAACGAAAAAATGAGCCATGAGCTCAGAATTTCGTTTAAATAGACTCTTCCTCTCTCCCTGATGCGTTCCAGATGGCTCCTTGAGAGCCCCTGGATGAGGTGACCATTGATCGGTCATCTGCGTCTTGCATACCATACTCCGCCAATCAACACTTAATCACAACTCTTCATTCTGATTACCTGCAAATCAACGCTCCAGGACTAGATCTTGAGGGCTTTTGGATTAGATGAACATTTTTTTATTTATGCCAGCCATCCATAACATGTGTTCCTCCCTACACCATGCTCAGACGGACCCAGAGTTTATCTTAGGCTCCTGTACAAAATCCTGGGGCAAGCCTAATTCAATTCCAACCCCTTGGATTACTAAACTAGTTCAAACTTACACCCCGCTGCGCATATTGGATCAAAATCAACTGTTAGGCATATGCCCTTAATATTCAGACGCTCTGCTTTTACTACCTTGAAAAAAAATGCACCCCCCTGGTTTTAGTCAAATAATATATTTAATTTATTAATCTTAACTTATTTATTCATCTATTCTATTTATTTATTTTATTTATTATTTGCTTCTCATATAATCTTTTGAATTTATCATATAAAGTATTTTGATAAATAAACACTGAATTATTATTAAAAATATTTAATATATTTTTAATGACAAGAAAATAATTATTTATTAATTATTTCCTAAAATACTTAAATTTTTTCATCAAATTTCTTTTTATCATTTAAACTCTATTTCTTTAAATTGCATCAGATATTATAAGACAGATAACCCATCAAATTTAATATCTTTTCTACTAACATAATTCAAATTTCAACTTTATTTTCAAAAAAGGATTGTGGAGATATTTTCTATTAACTGCGAATTGTGTCTACGACTATGCTATTTTCAAACCCAGACAAGATTCAAGGATAATTCTAAAATATTTCCACAATCCATAAAAAAGCTAACCAAACACATTCGAACTACGAAATTGGACTCTGATTCTTTGCAAGGAGATACGTAGGCACGCGGTTAAAATCAAGGCGAGTTTATAACTACAAAACTAAAATTCTTTCCTTAAACATATATAAACAATATACCTCTGAAATTCCCATCTTACCCTTAGACTTAAAAGTGGAGTCCCTTGAGAACAAGGGGGATGAAGGGTGCCTAACACCTGCCCTTTGTCAAACTGACTTACGAATTTAGAATCTCTAAGCGATTAGGGTTATCAGTTATTCCTCCGTCCTTAAGATAAAAATTAATGGTGGTGACTCTCATATTTTTTGCAGGTTACAACAATTATCATGAAGACCATCTGACTTTGAGGCTTTTCGTGATTTGAAGATAGCATGATAAATTTCTATTACTTCTGACCATCTGTTATTTGCTTCATAGCATCTTAATCCTTTTCCATCGTGATTAAGAACTTTTGCAATAATTTGTTCATTGATAATGACCTTTTTCCCTTTAATGAACGAAATTACTTGGTAGGTAGATGATTTTGCATGAGCCCAAAAATATTTCACAAGAAGAGGGATAACTAGTCCATTGAGAAGATTAAAGTATTTTTCCCACCCTTGACTCAGTACATCTGTCAAGAGATTAAAACCATTTTCCTTGAGATTTTGAAAATCCACAAGAGGTTCACAAAGAACTTTTAGTGAGTTCAAATCCATAGAAAAGGTAACTTTAGGAATATCATATGGTTGTTCTTCTATACTCTCTTGTTTATGCCCAAAGGATACTTCCATTATTGACAGGAGATGAGGAAGGGGTTTTAAGTTAGGAGGTGGAGTCCTTTCTTGAACCAATTTGTTTAAGGAATTCATAATTGGTTTTAGAAGTTTTTAAGGTTTGATAAAGGAAAAGTGTGGAGATTGCATGTGTGCTTCTTAACAAGCAGTTTACTCATAGTTTAAGTACATAATGTTTGACACAATTCTAAGAAACAACTCTTGTGTTCAAACAATTTACATGAAGAGCTTAAGATATAACATAATTTGAGCAACAACTCTTGTGTTTAGATGATTCTACAAAGATGAATATAATATAAGTTTGAGTGCAGCATCTTGTAGTCTTTATGTCTTCATTTTCTTCGTTGAGTAAGCTATGAGAAAAAACTCCTTGATTCTTCATATTTATACCAAGATATATTTGATAAGAATTTGAATATCATCTTGTATAATTTTTCTTCTTCATCTTCTTTCTTTCTTTTTGGTTAGCTTCAGCATGTTCAACGTAACAGTCGTTATAAGGATATAAAAGTCCTTTTCTTCAACATCGCCTGCTTCCATGGCTTTTCAGCACTTTTCTTCATTTTATTTAACTCCTTTCATAGCCTTCAAAAAGAGTCGTTATAAGAATATAAAAGTCCTTTCTCCTTCCAACGGTTGTTTCCTAACGGATATATTTAAGATAGGTTTGGAACAGTATGTGTTGCACCCCAAAATTTGCCCTCTCATGTTTTCCAAAATCTTCCCCCTGCATGGTTGATCACAAACTCTTGCCTAAGGAAAAAGAAAATTTTTGAGTGGTACTTTAAAGTATCCTTCGATTAGAATTCTAAAAGACCCTTCGATTGGGATTCTGAATGAGCCTTTCGATTGGCACCCTGGGCCAGCCCTTCGATTGGCATGCCAAGGGATCCTTCGATTTAGCATTGTGTCAAGGCAGCTTCGACGGGCATGTTAGCCGTGTCCTTCGATTAGCATGAAACAGCACCTTTCGATTGGCTTGTTAACAGAGCCTTTCGATTGGAATCCTTCGATTGATATTTGGACAAGGGTCATTCGAAAGAGGCCATCAAGAGGGCACTCAAATATGTCCAGGTACACTGAACATGAGAAAATGGCATGTTTCCCTTGCAAATATAGAAATAATTAAATGCTGATTGTGGATTTAATTCCTGAGTTAAAGGCCAAATTCTTGCCTTTTTTGTTCCCAAAGAGCTGATTCGACCAAAGTGATTCTGTGCAACTCAAGACCATTCGAAGAAGCATTCATAAGGCCCATTCGAAGGGTATGCAGGAAGTCCATTCGAAGGAGGCAAATCAGGACCAATCGAAGAGCATGGCCTGAAAGCATTCGAAATCCAAAAGCGTCCAGGTTCATTCAAGGGACACGAATGTTTCAAAAAAGGAAATAATTTAATGTGTTTGATTTTTGTCCAGGGCGTTAAAGGCCTGTTTTAATGGTTGTCCCTTGCCATTTTCGTGCACTCCCACACTCCTATAAATAGGAGGCCAGTGACACATTACAAAAAACAAAAAATACACAGAAAAATTGCCTCAAAGAGCCACACGCATACACTTCCTCAGTAAACCATCCCAAAGCTATTGAAATCCTCATAGGTGGTCCCAATCGAAGGAGTCTTCAGCAACACTCCTTTCACTCCCTGAAGTCTGCAGGAAGTGTTCCCAAGCGCTATCCAAAAGTCACGCATCAATCCCACTAGTCTTTGGTAAAATTCTGGGTCACAGCCTTTCGATTTGAATTTTTTTTATATGCATCTTTGTATTCTTACTGATCATTCATACAAGCATAAGTGTGGAAGTGCAGGGTGCCATTTTAAGGTTTCAAAGCAGCCATGCTTCAAACTAGGTGGTGTAAAGATCTTGTGCTAGTTTTAACCCCATATTTGAGTTTAGGAAGTGATCATGCATAGGGTAGGGTCTTGGGATCTGTTTCGATCCAGCATTTGATCAAACTTGCAGGTGTATGTGCAGGAGAGGAACCTGGGTTCAACACCCAGGTTTGTATTTGTTTCTTTTTTCTAATGCTTGTATTGCAGATCAAGCCTGAGAAGACCAGTGCACACAATAGCGAAGGACCTGGGTTCGACACCCAGGCCCTGCATCTTTATTTTTCTAATGCTTGTCTTGCAGATAAGGATCGAAAAGCAGTTTACCCTCCTGTATCAAAGAAGACCACCTCTTCTCTGGATCGAAGGAGACATTTCCTTCTCTGGATCGAAGCTCCCATTTTCCTGGATCGAAAGTCACCTTCTCTGGATCGAAGCTTCCCACTTTTATCCCTGGATCGAAGGATGCCCTTTGTATTTTTATTTTTGTTTTCGTTATTTCCTTATTGACCTTATCATTTAAAATAACTTTAAATAAAAAAAATCACAAAAAAACATTAGGTTAGTTTTTTTTTTTTATTCAAATTAATTTTGTAAACAAATTAATTAATTATTTTAACTTCATTTTATCAATTTAAAATAAATTAGACCTAGGATTATTTAATTCAAATATTTTCTTAACCAAAAACAAAAAAAAAAGATTTTCTTATTTACTTAGAAATTTCTTAGACGTCTCTTTTCCTTGTTTTACGCGTGTTTGTTTTATTGTAACTGCTTACTGGTTTGTAATAGTTTAGCTTAAACTTTTACTTTATTGCTTTTTATTCCCCCAATTTTGGACATGTAAATAATCCCCTCCCCGAAAGCCTTGTAATAGCGTAGGATTTACAATTCCCGCACTTTAAATTCATGTACATATATTAAACTGCTTAGATGTATGCTAACTAGGATTGCATGACAAGATTAACTCTCAAACTTAAAATCAACAGTAGCTCACCATGACATGCAAGAATAAAATAACTGAAAATTGACACACTTGCACATGCCACTCTTAGGGTACACCTCACTTGGTTGCCTCAAATATGGTCATTAAGTATAGGATATTTTAGAGGTCGTCCTTTTGTCCCAAGATCATAAGTTGCCTCGAAATGGTTGCCTCGATAAAAATGATCTAAGACATTAGGATTACTACTAAAGCATCCTAACGTTGCTTTAGTGACCACACGTCCCTAAAATCGAATTGACCCGAAAAACTCCAACGACGGTGCTACCTACTCTTCAATAGTGGGATAGCACTGTCTAAAGGACATTTGCACAATTAAATTCCTTTTTGAGTAGGTAGAGGTTCTTAAGCACTTGCTCTCTTTTAAAAACAAAACAAAAACTCTTCGCACTTACACTTTCTTCAAAAACAAAACTTTTTTTCAAAACCCACAATCACAAAGAAAATCAAACCTTTTGAAAACATAGTGAGCAAGTACCTAAGAGCCCGTGGATAACCACTGATAGAAAGGGTGCTAACACCTTCCCTTTCTATAATCTACCTCCCGAACCCGAGAAACAATCTCGAAAAGGAATTTTTTCTGTGCTTTTGTCCTTTCCCTTGTTGGATAAAATAAAAGACGGTGGCGGCTCTTGCTTACCGCGACACTTTGCAAAAACAAACGCAAACGGGAACCAGCATTAAAAAATAGTCAGTTCTCATTCCCACCGATCACAGAACTGGCGACTCTGCTGGGGATATATTATAAGTGAGGTGTACCTTAGGATTAGATCACTTGTGTTTTCAATTGTATGCTTTGTATGTTTTAAATTTTGTGGGCTTGTATCGGAGTTCTATAGATCCTAACCCGGATCTGGGGTACCCTTTTTTAGGTAAGTAGCAGTAAACTGTGAGGGATCTGTCCGGCGTAGACCGACACGGATGAAGCAGTAGCTACGTTGGTGTGGCACCTTAGTCTGTACCGATATCCCTTGTATTGAAACGAGGAGAATATGGGTCTTCTAAGGAGTCATTAAGCACCAACTGACCTTAGAACATTAAATTGACCAACTTGGCCATAGAACAGTAGCAGTATGCTACACTCATTGAGACTAAACTCTCGCAATGGTTCCGGCCGCGAGAAAAGGTTGCTAAGCTGGAATTATGACCGATTGAGGGTAGTCAGTGATATTGAGATCCTCTAGAACCCGGTTACTATTTTTTTAAGACAGGTCTTAACCAACTGAAACTGAAAGAGGGTAGTACATGAGCTTCATGTCAACCTGAAATCTAAGGGCTCTTTTGCGTGACTTGTGTGTGCCTTTACCATGTTTGCCTTTTGTGAATATTTGTGGTATGCCTTTACCATGACATCATAACATCATTGCATACATCTTGCATAAGGACTAACCTATTTCAAAGACAAGAGGGTTTCATCTTTGCTCTGTTTTGTAGGACATCATGATGCTCATGCGTAGGAATACTATCCGGATCCACTTTGTTCAAGTACCTACTCTGCTTAAAGAGTTGGTTGTCAGGATTCCAAACACTACTTCCTTCATCAAGAGGCATGGTTCTCTTCTCAGTTTAGTCACCTCAAAGTTGGACGAACAAATGATGAGCATCTTAGTCCAGTTTTATGATCCGTTATATCATTGCTTCACCTTTCAAGACTTCCAGCTGGTCCCTACCCTGGAAGAGTTCTCTGAGTTGCTTGGTATCTCTGTTTTGGAGCAGACTCCATTTACTGGTTGGGAAAAGACTCTTAAGCCCGAAGAAATTGTTGCAGCCCTTCACTTGACCAAAGAGGAGGTAATGGCCAACTGTGAGACTAGAAGTGGAGAAAAGGGTTTTTTGGCTAAGTTTCTGGTTGACAAAGCTAATTGTTTCTGGGATGACTTAGACTTCAAAGCGTACGAAGACATTCTGGCTCTCTTAATCTATGGTCTGGTATTGTTTCCAAATCCTGACACTTTTGTTAATGTTAATGCCATAAAAATCTTCATCTCTCGGAACCCTGTACCCACTCTCTTGGGTGATATCCTTCATCAGCTCTATACTCGTACTGCCCGAAAGCGGAGAACTTTGATGTGTTGTGCTCCTTTATTGTCGAGGTGGTTTATTTAGCACCTCCCTAAATCTGTGATGAAGAACGAAGAAGGAATGGGCTGGGCTTATAGGGTAATGTCTCTTACTAATAATGACATTATCTGGACTTTCAAAGGCTTGGATGAGGTGACTGTCATTGATCGTTGTGGAGAGTATCCTAATGTTCCATTGATCGGAACCCATGGAGGAATTTCTTATAATCCATGTTTAGCTCTCCGTCAGTTTGGAAGAGCCAGAAGAGAAGGGCCTCATGAGATGCTGATGCCTCATATCATCTTTGATTTCCATGGAGATAGCGACGAGTTGCGTCGTAGATTTGTCAAGGCTTGGGATAGAGTTCACCAATCTGACCCACACGAGTTGGGACCAAAGACTTCTCTGCCAATGGAGCCATACCTCAGATGGGTCCGCATCCGTGCCCAGAAGTTAGGTATGCCATACGAAGCTGTCAGGCCTATTACTCTTGAAGTTGCTGATAAAGACGGGGTTTGTTCCAACTATTTTCCATCCTCATATGCCCACTGATATTGGCACACTGAAGAGGTCTTGGACACAACTGCGGGAAGAACGGAATTCTTATCGGGAGAGGTTCAATGAACAAGAACAGAAGATCCAGAAGCTGACTAAGTGTTGTACCCTAAAATTTGCCCTTCCATATTTCTCAAAACATTTCAAGAAAAATTCACAAGTGCAACCCGGCGCGTCATATTCAGGTGTTCTTTCACCAAGATATCTCTGATAACGTATTCTCAAATTCAGGTTCGGCTCAAGAGTCAATTCTTTAAAGAATGTATCCGAATGTGTGAGTTTTCTTGAAGAAATATGGTGAAAAAGTGTGCTGAAAGTGCAGTTTTTACGCGCTAAAAAATTCATAACTTGAAGATCGTGACTCGTTTTGAACCTGTTCCGGTGGCCAAAATTCCGTCTTGACATTATCTATGTTTTCATCTCTCACAGCTGGAAGCCAATTTCGATCAGAAGGTCTTCAAAAATGTGGATTTATCAAGTATTTTCGTACAGAAAATTTGTGACAGAAGTTTATTTGCGTCATGTTCAGAAAATCATAACTTGGTTGATTTTCATCGTATCGAGCTGGTTCCGGCGCCAAAATTTCACAAATTGAGTTAGCTACATTTTCACAGAAGGTATTGAGTTCAAACGGTATTCAAAAGACCTTCGTTTTTTTGCTCAGAGTGTGTGACACGCCAAAAATCCTGAATGCTGAATATTATTTCATCTGGGCCGAAACTTCGAAAATTCATAACTCGGTCAATTTTTATCGGATTGGGCTCATATTTTTACACAAGGTCACTGACTCAGAGATCTACAACTTTCCTTCAAAAGTCGAGACCAAATTATGCACCGATCAATACCAGTGTTTTATTAAAGAACGTGTCAGAGTCGACACTGGAGCCCAAAATAAGTTTGTCTGAGCTGAAACTTCAAAAATTCATAACTAATTCACCGTTTATCCGATTGAGCCGATTTTCGGACAGGAGTTAGTTCTCGATATCGGCTACATTTTGTTTTCACATTTCAACTTCAAAAATTGCACTTAAGTCCCTGCGATTTAGCCTGGAAAGTGACGAACTCAAGTGAACATTGGAGGCCCAATTGCACATTCAAAGCCCATTTTCTTTACCCTAATTTCCATTATATAATCACCTTCTTTTCACACAAACCAGGGAGGAGAAAAAATGAGAAAAAAAACCTTGCCACAATACTGTCAGAATATCAAATCTTTCAAGAACCCTAAAACCTTGAAATCCTTATTACAAATTCCTCTCTCACTACAAACAAGTCATCTCAGTTACAAACCAACCTCTCACTACTTCTTCAGTAAGGGTAAGGCTGGCTTGATCTCCATGATCAAAAGGGCATAAAAGCATTCATATCACTACTTTTCCAGTAAGGGTAAGGTTGATTTGATCTCCATGATCAAAAGGGTATAATCATTCATACATGCCATATTGTGCCTAAACATTAAATTTCTTCATATATTGGCTTTATTTGCATTTTATGATTTTATTTAATGTGTTCATGAGATTCAACACTTCAAATTTTAGATAGGATCCCATGCAGGTTCATTAAGGAACGTTGAGGCCAAAACACAAATGGCCAAAAGCCAAAAGCCAAATGGCCAAAACAGAACCGCTTACCCATGACACTAATACATGGCGAGACAGACATCCTGAGAAGGTTAAGGAACGTTGAGGCCAAAACACAAATGGCCAAAAGCCAAAAGCCAAATGGCCAAAACAGAACAGCTTACCCATGACACCAATACATGGCGAGACAGACATCCTGAGAAGGTTAAGGAACGTTGAGGTAGAACACAAATGGCCAAAAGCCAAAACACAAATGGCCAAAAGCCAAAAGCTAAATGGCCAAAACAGAACAGCTTACCCATGACACCAATACATGGCGAGACAGACATCCTGAGAAGGTTAAGGAACGTTGAGGCCAGAACACAAATGGCCAAAAGCCAAAACACAAATGGCCAAAACAAAACAGTTTACACATGACGCCAATAACTGTTTCACCCCTCCAATCAGGCTCGTATACTCCTAAACTCTCTCTCTATTTGTATTATGTTCCTTTAATTAATTAATCGTTATTATTTTTATTAATCACTAACCAATTAACATTTTTTCTTAATAAAATCAAAAACACAAAAAAAAAAAATTTTATTTATTAAAATTAAATTCAGCACTTTATTTTTGTAAATAAATATTAATTCAATTAATTTAGTTTAATTAGGAAATAACTTTAATATTTTTTGCAATAATTAAAATTAATTTAGACGATTAGGTTTTTATTAACTTTGGTCAAATTTATTTTTATTTCCTTAAAACTCAAAAATCCAAAAATATTTTAATTAATTAATTAGTTTATTAATTTAATTGTTAACTTAATTTAATTTCTTTTAATCCAAAATTAACCAAAAAATCACTTTCTTTCAAAAAAAGGGTCAAAACCCAAAAAAAACTCGCATCCGATTTAATTTCTCGCACGCGGTCCATTTTATCATATTATTGTATCTGTTTCCCGGAATGTAATAGCTTTTAATTAGGACTTTAATTATTTATCGCTTTATTTTACTTTTCGCAATTTAAATTAAAGGGTTTGTTTTTGGCGATGTAAATACCCGACGCCTTGTAATAGCGTAGATTCACTTTCCGCAATTTATTTCCCGCAAATTATTTAACTGTTAATTATGCATGCAAGACTTGTATGAAAAATAAAATCAATCCGTAGCTCACAATGATGCATGTTCAAAGATAATATAAACTGAAACAACACACATGCACATGCCACTCCTAGGGTACGCCTCACTTGGTTGCCTCGACGTGGTCATTGAGTATAGGAAGTTTTAGAGGTCGCCCTCCTGTCTAAAGATCAAAGTTGCCTCGAAACGGTTGCCTCGATAAAAAACGATCTAGGATATTAGGGTTACCGCTAAGGCGTCCTACTATTGCTTCGGTGACCACATTGTCCCTACTATCGAATTGACCCGAACACCTTCAATGGTGGTGCTACCTACCTCTCAATGGTGGGATGGCACTACCTTAAGGACTCTTACACAGCCTAATTCCTTAGGGTAGGTAGATGACTCATGGGTACTTGCTCTCTTCAAAAACAAATCAAAAATCTTTTCACACTGACACTTTCAAAAGTTTTCAAAACGAATTTTTCAAACACTCTTGAGGACAGATACAAGAGTCACTTAGAAATCTTTCAAAAACGAAACTTTTTTTCAAACCCACTCACATTTGAAAAGAAAACATCTTTTGAAAACATAAGAGCAAGTACCTAAGAGCCCATGGATAACCATGGATAGAAAGGATGCTAACACCTTCCCTTTCTATAAATCTACCTCCCGAACCGAGAAACATTCTCATAAGGAATTTTGCTGTGCTTTTGTCCTTTCCATGTTGGAGAAAATAAAAGACGATGGCGACTCTTGCTTACCACGACATACGCGATCCAGCTTTAAACAGTCAGTTCTATTTCCACCGATAACAGAACTGGCGACTCTGCTGGGGATTTTATAAGTGAGGTGTACCTTAGGATTAGACCACTCTTATGTTTTCAATTGCTTGCTTTGATTGCTTTAATATTGTGGGCCTGTTTTGGAGTTTCATAGATCCTAACCCGGATCTGGGAGATACCCTTTTAGAAGTAGCAACAAACTGTGAGGGAACTGTGCGGGGTATACCGACACAGTTGAAGCAGTTGCTACGTTGATGTGGCACTTTGGTGAGTACCGGTAACCCTTGAGTCAAGTCAAGGAGAGTACGAGGCCGCCGCGTGGTGTCGCGAAGCATCAACTGACCTAGAACCTTACTTGACCATCCTGGCCTCTTTAGGGGTAGTGAGATGACCGACTTTGGTGCAGTCCGAAGTTGGTAGATACTCGATACTACACTCATTGAGGGTTGTTTTCTTGGAATATTTTGGTCGCCAGTTAAGTGGCTAAATCAAAACAATGAACATAGAAAACAATCCAATGATATTGAGCTCCTTAAAACCCGGTTACTTTTGATAGGACAGGTTTTGAGCCCACTAAATTCAAGAGGGTAGTACCTAAACTTCATGCTGGCCTAAACTCTAAGGGTTGTCTGGTGTGACTTGTGTGCCTTCAAAACTTGACTACTTGCATACTTGTTATCTGACAACATTGAGCTACTTGCAGGTTTTGTTTATGGTCCTTAAACTGGACTTATTACAGGGCTAACTTACACCTCACACCTTTGCATCCACGTAGTATAACATCATACCATCATACCATTGCATACATCTTGCATAAGGACTAATCCATTTCAAGGATCTCAAGGGTTTGTGATGCAGGTCATGATGAGCAAAATGTCTAGCAAGGGGCAAAGGGGATTTATTTTCCTCTAGCCAAGGTTGTTTGGAGATCAAAACACGATGACTTGAGTCAGGGGCTATGACCCACTCGATATGGTGAGCCTTGACTCTTGAAGAAGGACTCTCAACAACATGAAGTTCCCTCAATCAAGCTACGAAATTCAAATTCTAACAATTTTCTCTGTTTACCCCGCGAGATCCTTGAAAACATTGCATGCATACATACACATCATTGCATAACAGGTACCCTTGTTACAGGTCACTTACCTTCTCCGCTGTTTATTTCAGCAATGGCTGCCCAACAAGACAACCAGGATCTTCATGCTCAAGAGACTCGGTTCGGGGAGATCCTCCTAAATCTATCCAAGGGGCAGGAAGAGCTGAGAACACTCCTCAGGGGGACTTTGGTCAGGAACAGTCCAGAAGACGATAAAGACGAACGGCTGAAACGTCTGCAAGCTGAGGTGGATACAATGAGAACCCAGATGCTGGGGCAGATGACTCTCATTCAGGACGTAGCTCAAAGACAAGAAGAGCTCAGGGTTCTCGTCAACCAACTGCTTTGGGATAACCAACTGGGGCAAACATCTAAGGTTGAAGAGCCAATCATCATTAAATCCCCTTTGAGACAAGAAGACAAGGGAAAAGCTCCTCAAGTTGCTTCAGGGTCACAAATTCAGCATCAACCTCACCGGCTTCCGCAAGACAGTATGAAGCAAGTAGTCAGGGTTGGAGACCAAACCGGTAATCAGCCCCCAAGAAGTAAAAGATTTGGTTCAATGAACAGAACTCTCCAAGCTGCTACTACTTCACAGGTCCAACAACGACCTCGCCAAGAACAACGGGTTGATCAGAGCAAGCCAGACAAGCCTAGGAAGCAATTCACCCCGCTCAACATATCGTTGTCCCAAGCTTTGCAACACCTGTTGAGGTTGGATCTGGTGACGTTGATAGGACCTCACCCTAATCCTAAGACTTCTTCACCTAACTATAATCCTGGGGCCAGGTGCGCATACCATTCTAACAGCCTGGGGCATGATACTGACAACTGTTGGAAGTTGAGGTACAAAATCCAAAACCTGATCGATGAAGGAGCAGTGGAATTCACCCAAGATGGTCAGGTCGAGTTCTTCTACTATCCCTAGACGAGAAGACCTTTTGTTCATTGGAATGTTCAAGTTGTATTTTTCTTTGATTTTTCAAACAATTATTGTCATAGCAAACTTTATTACATTATCAATGCATCGCATATGTCTATTTTGAATCAATATATTCGCATTTGCTATATTCAAACTGCTTTCATATTTTTGTGATGATCAACTCTTGATTGAAAAATTCTAAGCCTCTTGAGGGAGGATGACGAAAATGATACCACGATCTTTACAATATGCTTTTGAACAGACCCCGCTGATGAGGTACATGCATTGTTTCAATTCCTAAACACTGGAGTTATAAGGAAGATAATCCCTCGTCAACCCCTTTGAGCCAAAGAAGTAGGAGTTTTGCTTTTCACAAAAATTAAAACCCTTAATCATAACCTGGGGCGGGGTAGTCTTCTCAGTTGATCCAGGTGCACAATGAACAACATCAAAGGAGGCCTTCCAAAACAAAAGACAGTGATGGTTCCAAATGATCATAAAGACAGGCAGTCATTATCTCTTAAAAAATAAAAGCCCACTAAGTCAAAACCTATGAAGGAGACTTACAAAACTGGGGCATCCCGCTGACTGTAATTACAAAAAGAAACAGTTCAGGCAAAAAAAACAGGGATAATGAAATCAAAAAAGAAAGAGGTCCTACAAACCCTCGACAAAAAAGGAAATGACTGCTTATTCAAAATAAACTGTCAATATCCGAACCATCACCATAATATCAGGACAAAGACTCAAACAAGGTCTAATGCACGGTCAGCTGAGTTTAGGTTTGAAGAACATCACGAAGAACGGGTGGGTACAAACAAAATTTGAGCCTTTATCCTTTGTTTCTTAAACCGTGAACCAGGCCACGTTACAACCCTTAAAAGTCCTAGCTGAAGCATGGGTTAGTTCGAAAGCATACTGTTACAAAAGGTATCCTGACTCTTTAAGGCTTGCGGTAAAATAACGAGTTGACATCACAGTTTACAAAAAAAATCACTTGTTTTTTATGAAAAAATGCATTTTCAAAAAAAAAAAAAAAAACTTCAAGACAGACATAAGCTTTACATTTTTGAAATAATATTGTTTGCATATGACTTTTTGTTCGAACAGCAGAGAAGTTCGCACGACGAATATCCAGTGAACAAAAGTCTTCTCAACAAGAAGGTCATCTAAAGTGGAAGAAACACTTCCAATCAAGGGGCATGGCATGATCATTGTCCATCATCTGGGGCAGTCCAGTCAAGATTCGGAGAATCTCTCAAAAGGCCAACCAGCTTGGGGCAAATCTCCATCTGGATCACTTGGGGCATTGGACGATCAAACAAAGGTCTTCTGGTAGTCTGACAACTCCCTGCGCTCTGAGAACATGGACATAGTCGAAAAGATACTACGCACAATCAAAGACCCGCTAGGTTGACACACCTAGGCAAAAATAAGGGCTTCCCGGAGAACCAAAAGGGTTCGGGCAAAAATAAGGGATGAAATGAAAAAATCTGTACACCCGACAAGTCGAAAACCTGAAAAGGCGGCTTGGGAAAAAATGGGTATCCCGGTGGACTGAAGACCCGAAAGGGCGGTCCAAGCAAAAGTTAGGGATCAAAGCGTACGACTGTGTTCCGTCATCCCGTCACTTGTCTACCAAAAGAAGATTTGTCAATCGGCAGTCATCAAGCACCTCTACAGGTACCTTCTCCCACAGAAGCTGGGGCAATAGGAATCGTCCGAGTTGTGCAAGCTGCTCTGTCCTCCAAGGTACCAAGGTAAGTTCAGCTGAAGAACATGACCAAGATACCTTCACTCCCCGTAGAGTAAGACCAGAATCAGCAATACTCTCCCCGAGCAGAGTTGGTCTCCCATCAGCCCCGAAAAGGCACAGTACCCCTAGCAAGTCAGTGATACTCTCCCCAAGCAGAGTTAGTCTACTGTCAGCCTTAAGGAAATTGGATATCCCCAGAAGATCTCAATATTCCCCAGCGGAGTATACAAGTGTTCCTAAGCAAGCATCCCCGACAGTCTTAATATAAGATTGTTCCCCGGCGGAATACCAGACACCCCGGTGGAGCCAATTCCCCAGTACAGTCCAAAAGTTTCCCCAGGAGAGTTGAATCATCCTCCCCAGTAGACTCTGGAAGCTTATCCCCAGTAGATTTTGGAAGCTTATCCCCTACAGAGTATGAACGCATCTCCCCGGCTTTATTCAAAGGTTATTCCCCACCAGAGCTTATAACTGGGTTATCCTCAGCTAATTACAACGGAAAGATCGTCCTCTGCGAAGTTCTTCCTATCCCCAGCGGAGTTCATCAAATCCTCCAACAAGGCTTATCAACGGTATCCCCAGCGGAGTTATCGTTAAAGTCTCAGCGAAGCATCTCTTCCCCACAGAGTAGTTCCCCGCAGAGTAATCTCTCCAACAAGTTTATTCACCAACGGAGTCATCTTCTCCTAACGGTTTATTCTTGCACTATCCCCAGCGGAAACGAAGAACTCTACTCTTCAACATCAGCCCAGGATTTAACTTCCCGACATTCGTCAAGGATTTATTTTCCGGGACGAAAATACAATTCATAAACATTTACATACATAATGCATGCATACACGCATCATATCACACAATCTCATTTATTCTCTAAACATCATGACATCATGCATTTCATACATCATGACATTGCATACAACTGATGTTTTGTCTTTTCAGGAAAAAGGTCAATCCAAAGATGATTACTATCAACTGTCGCAATTCCAGATTCGATACCTGTATCTAGCCAGGGCATATCTGTGAGTGATTGATTGTGGATTCGATACCTGTATCTATCCAGGGCATATCTACATTAAAGAGACTTCAGAGATAGCTTAGAGATGCTCCAGATATGGACGCTGTTCTTTTGCTTATTCAGAGATAGCTGGGAAATGCTCCAGATATGGATGTTGTTCTTTTGCTTATTCAGATTTCCTTTTCAGAGATAGCTGGGAAATGCTCCAGATATGGATGCTGTTCTTTTGCTTATTCAGATTTCCTTTCAGAGATAGCTTAGAAATGCTCCCGACGCGGATGTTATTCTATTGCTTATTCAGATTTCCTTTCAGAGATAGCTTGGAAATGCTCCCGACGCGGATGTTATTCTATTGCTTATTCAGATTTCCTTTCAGAGATAGCTTGGAAATGCTCCCGACGCGGATGATATTCTATTGCTTATTCAGATTTCCTTTCAGAGATAGCTTGGAAATGCTCCTGATGTGGATGTTATTCTTTTGCTTATTCAGAGTTTCCTGTCAGAGATGGCTTAGAGATACTCCAGATCTGGATGTTATTCTTTTGCCTATTCAGATTTCTCTCCAGAGATGGCCTAGAGATGCTCCAGATCCCGACGCTATTCTACTGCTTATTCAGATTCAAACTTCTAAAGACAACTTAGAGATTCTCCAGACCCGGATTCTATTCTATTGTTTAGTCTAGATTCATTCAAAAGATATTCCAGATACGATCCGGATTCGGATAATACTCTGTCACTCACTCAGATAAAATATGGATATACCCCAGACGCGTCGGTCATTCTACTATTTATTCAGACGTCAGCAATTAGATATAGACTAGATATGCTCCAGACACGGAAGCTATTTTATTTCTTATTCAGATTTAACTATCCATTACATTTCCAAATGACATCTATAAGCCCATTCCCGACAAGGTTCTGTCACATCTTCAGATGGCATCTATAAGCCCATCCTCCTATCCACTACACTTCCAAATGGCATCTATAAGCCCATTTCTGACATCACATTGTTGATATTCTACTATGCGAGTGCAAATTTATAGGCACTCTAGTGTTCAATCATCTTCCACCTTCGGATCACGAAAGGCACGCAAGCCAATCTACATCCTCAGGTCTAAGAAGATTGAACAGGGGCAACTGTTGTACCCCAAAATTTGCCCTCCCATATTTCTCAAAACATTTCAAGAAAAATTCACAAGTCCAACTCGGGGCGTCATATTCAGGTGTTCTTTCACCAAGATATCTCTGATAACGTATTCTCAAATTCAGGTTCGGCTCAAGAGTCAATTCTTTAAAGAAGGTATCCGAATGTGTGAGTTTTCTTGAAGAAATATGGTGAAAAAGTATGCTGAAAGTGCAGTTTTTACGCGCTAAAAAATTCATAACTTGAAGATCGTGACTCGTTTTGAACCCGTTCCAGTGGCCAAAATTCCGTCTTGACATTATCTATGTTTTCATCTCTCAAAGCTGGAAGCCAATTTCTATCAGAAGGTCTTCAAAAATGTGGATTTATCAAGTATTTTCGTACAGAAAATTTGTGACTGAAGTTTATTTGCGTCATGTTCAGAAAATCATAACTTGGTCGATTTTCATCGTATCGAGCTGGTTCCGGCGCCAAAATTTCACAAATTGAGTTGGCTACATTTTCACAGAAGGTATTAAGTTCAAAAGGTATTCAAAAGGCCTCCGTTTGTTTGCTCAGAGTGCGTGACACGCCAAAAATCCTGAATGCTGAATATTATTTCATCTGGGCCGAAACTTCGAAAATTCATAACTCGGTCAATTTTTATCGGATTGGGCTCATATTTTTACACAAGGTCACTGACTCAGAGATCTACAACTTTTCTTCAAAAGTCGAGACCAAATTATGCACCGATCAATACCAGTTTTTTATTGAAGAACGTGTCAGAGTCGACACTGGAGCCCAAAATAAGTTTGTCTGAGCTGAAACTTCAAAAATTCATAACTAATTCACCGTTTATCCGATTGAGCCGATTTTTGGACAGGAGTTAGATCTCTATATCGTCTACATTTCGTTTTCACATTTCAACTTCAAAAATTGCACTTAAGTCCCTGCGATTTAGCCTGGAAAGTGACGAACTCAAGTGAACATTGGAGGCCCAATTGCACATTCAAAGCCCATTTTCTTTACCCTAATTTCCATTATATAATCACCTTCTTTTCACACAAACCAGGGAGGAGAAAAAAGGAGAAAAAAACTTTGCCACAACACTGTCAGAATATCAAATTCTTTCAAGAACCCTAAAACCTTGAAATCCTTATTACAAATTCCTCTCTCACTACAAACAAGTCATCTCAGTTACAAACCAACCTCTCACTACTTCTTCAGTAAGGGTAAGGCTGGCTTGATCTCCATGATCAAAAGGGCATAAAAGCATTCATGTCACTACTTTTCCAGTAAGGGTAAGGTTGATTTGATCTCCATGATCAAAAGGGTATAATCATTCATACATGTCATATTGTGCCTAAACATTAAATTTCTTCATATATTGGCTTTATTTGTATTTTATGATTTTATTTAATGTGTTCATGAGATTCAACACTGCAGATTTTAGACAGGATCCCATGCAGGTTCATTAAGGAACGTTGAGGCCAAAACACAAATGGCCAAAAGCCAAATGCCAAATGGCCAAAACAGAACAGCTTACCCATGGCACCAATACATGGCGAGACAGACATCCTGAGAAGATTAAGGAACGTTGAGGCCAGAACACAAATGGCCAAAAGCCAAAAGCCAAAAGCCAAATGGCCAAAACAGAACAGCTTACCCATGACACCAATACATGGCGAGACAGACATCCTGAGAAGGTTAAGGAACGTTGAGGCCAGAACACAAATGGCCAAAAGCCAAAACATAAATGGCCAAAAGCCAAAAGCCAAAAGCCAAATGGCCAAAACAGAACAGCTTACCCATGACACCAATACATGGCGAGACAGACATCCTGAGAAGGTTAAGGAACGTTGAGGCCAGAACACAAATGGCCAAAAGCCAAAACACAAATGGCCAAAAGACAAAACACAAATGGCCAAAAGAAAACAGTTTACACATGACGCCAATAACTGTTTCACCCCTCCAATCAGGCTCGTATACTCCTAAACTCTCTCTCTATTTGAATTATGTTCCTTTAATTAATTAATCGTTATTATTTTTATTAATCACTAACCAATTAACATTTTTTTCCTAATAAAATCAAAAACACAAAAAAATATATTTTATTTATTAAAATTAAATTCAGCACTTTATTTTTGTAAATAAATATTAATTCAATTAATTTAGTTTAATTAGGAAATAACTTTAATATTTTTTGCAATAATTAAAATTAATTTAGACGATTAGGTTTTTATTAACTTTGATCAAATTTATTTTTATTTCCTTAAAACTCAAAAATCCAAAAATATTTTAATTAATTAATTAGTTTATTAATTTAATTGTTAACTTAATTTAATTTCTTTTAATCCAAAAATAACCAAAAAATCACTTTCTTTCAAAAAAAGGGTCAAAACCCAAAAAAAACTCGCATCCGATTTAATTTCTCGCGCGCGATCCATTTTATCATATTATTGTATCTGTTTCCCGGAATGTAATAGCTTTTAATTAGGACTTTAATTATTTATCGCTTTATTTTACTTTTCGCAATTTAAATTAAAGGGTTTGTTTTTGGCGATGTAAATATCCGACGTCTTGTAATAGCGTAGATTCACTTTCCGCAATTTATTTCCCGCAAATTATTTAACTGTTAATTATGTATGCAAGACTTGTATGAAAAATAAAATCAATCCGTAGCTCACAATGATGCATGTTCAAAGATAATATAAACTGAAACAACACACATGCACATGCCACTCCTAGGGTACACCTCACTTGGTTGCCTCGACGTGGTCATTGAGTATAGGAAGTTTTAGAGGTCGCCCTCCTGTCTAAAGATCAAAGTTGCCTCGAAACGGTTGCCTCGATAAAAAACGATCTAGGACATTAGGGTTACCGCTAAGGCGTCCTACTATTGCTTCGGTGACCACACTGTCCTTACTATTGAATTGACCCGAACACCTCCAACGGTGGTGCTACCTACCTCTCAATGGTGGGATGGCACTACCTTAAGGACTCTTACACAGCCTAATTCCTTAGGGTAGGTAGATGACTCATGGGTACTTGCTCTCTTCAAAAACAAATCAAAAATCTTTTCACACTGACACTTTCAAAAGTTTTCAAAACGAATTTTTCAAAGACTCTTGAGGACAGATACAAGAGTCACTTAGAAATCTTTCAAAAACAAAACTTTTTTTCAAACCCACTCACATTTGAAAAGCAAACATCTTTTGAAAACATAAGAGCAAGTACCTAAGAGCCCATGGATAACCATGGATAGAAAGGGTGCTAACACCTTCCCTTTCTATAAATCTACCTCCCGAACCGAGAAACATTCTCATAAGGAATTTTGCTGTGCTTTTGTCCTTTCCATGTTGGAGAAAATAAAATACGGTGGCGACTCTTGCTTACCGCGACATACACGATCCAGCTTTAAACAGTCAGTTCTATTTCCACCGATCATACTAAGCAACTGGAGAACGAGCGGATCCTGAATGATTATATCCGCACGGAGAAGAAGAGGCCATGAGAGCAGTGATGGACCTTGGATGATTTCTTTTACAGTTTTTATTTACTTTTCAGTATTTCCATTCTTGTAACGCCTAAGGGCAATTTGTTGGAACAATTTCCTGAAGTTAAATCTAATAAAGTGTGTTTCCTTTCTTTTTTACAAATTTGAATCCCGATTGTCTTTGAAATCATAAATCATGTGCATCTCATATCATGCACTTCATAAACAGGTACCCTTTTACAGGTCTCTTATCTTCTTCGCTGTTTATTTCAGCAATCATCATGTCTGCTGAACCTTCCACTGAGAAAGCTATCAAGGCCCTCCAGGCCCAGAATGCCCAATTTCAAGAGTTGTTCATGAGCCTAGCCAAGGGTCAGCAGGATTTGAAGACCCTGATTCTGAAGGAGAAGAAGAGGACTGTCTTGTTCAACACCGGACGCAGGTTTGGAAACGGGCTGCAGAATGAACTTGATCTGGCCACCCCATCTAGAGAGAAAGACAGTCCACAAGAAAGGAGGGCTCCTAGCCCTATAGTCTCTGACGACGAGACGGACTATGATGAAGAACAGTATCCTCCTGCTGAGGACAAGTACAAATAGCTGGAAGACTGTTTGAACGCTATGGAAATACAGAAAGTGCCCGGTCTGGACTTCGGAGATCTGTGTCTTTCATCTGGGGTGGTGATTCCCCATAAGTTCAAGGCACCTGCCTTTGCCAGGTATGACGGAGCTTCCTGTCCAAAGTTGCACCTCCGGTCGTATGTAAGGAAGATCCAGCCTTATACTGCTGATAAGAACTTGTGGATCCATTTCTTTCAAGACAGTCTCTCAGGGACTCAGCTTGAGTGGTTCTATCAGCTGGATGGAGCCAGTATCCGTAGCTGGGAGGATTTGGCTACTGCGTTCTATAGGCAGTATCAGTATAACTCCGACCTCGCTCCTACGCGTACCCAACTCCAGGGTATGTCAATAGGGACGGGTGAAGGATTTAAAGAGTATGCTCAAAAATGGAGAGACCTGGCCGGAAGGGTGCAACCACCTTTGGCAGATCGTGAACTGGTTCATATGTTTCTGGGGACCCTGTCTGGTCCGTTCTTTAATCATCTGATTGGAAGCTCCTCAGCCGGATTTACAGACCTCATCTTAACGGGTGAGAGGATTGAAGCAGGTATTAAAGCTGGGAAGATACAGAAGGGTGCCTGATCGAGCACCGAGAAGAAACCATTCAAGAAAGAGTCCAGTGTTGTCTACAGTTCGAGAAGACAGAGTAGGCCTGAACACCGCCAAGCTGTCAATGTGGTTGTTATTTCAAAACCTACTGGTGCTCCTCAGCATCACAACCAACAAAGGGACGAGAGACCTCGAAGGCAGTTCACTCGTCTCAGCACAACTTTGTCTCAGATTCTGCCACAATTGCTGAAGACCAATCTGGTGACCCTGAAAGAAGCTCCAAAGAATCCAAATACAATGTCACCAAGGTATAACCCTAATGCCCGCTGCGCTCTTCACTCTGATAGCCCGGGGCATAATACAGACGATTATTGGGTTTTGAAGAACAAGGTGCAAGACTTAATCGATGCAAAGGAGATCGAGTTTGAGGCGCCCGAAAGGCCTAATGTTGTGACTGCTCCCATGCCCAAACATGGAGTAAATGCTATAGAGGAAGACTTGTTCGTAGTTTCTGTGGATGATGTTGTTACCCCTCTGATGACTATCAAGAAGAACCTGTTGCTAGCCGGTTTATTTCCGGGCTGTGGTGAAGGTTACCCTATGTGTTCTGCTTTACCTACTGATTGCCCATCTTTGAAGTCAGGTATCTAAAACCTGATGGATAGTAAAGAGATTCTTTTTGAAAAGACTGTTGTTCCACCCGTTCATTCCGAAGAAGTTTCAATCATTACCATTTTCGACAATTCTTCCAAGGCTCCCTCGAGGACGCCTGTTAGAATTACATATGTTCCGAAAACCGCACCCATAATCATCACTGTTCCGGGCCCCATCCCATATACCTCAGACAAAGTTGTCCCTTGGCACTATGGGGCAGATGTTTATGTTCTCGGAGTTAAGCAAGAGTTTGATACCAGCGTCAGCAACATTATCGGGCCTGCTAAAGTCACCCGCAGCGGTAGACTTTTCTCACCTGATATTACTCCACCAGCTGACTAAAGACCAATTGTCATTAAGCCTGCAAGTATACCTGCTGCCATTTCTGATCAAGTCTCTGTTCCTACCCCTGTCACAGAGTCATCTAGCGCTCGGGGCAAAGGGATCGCTACTGATATGCCTGCCCAGACGGAGGCGCCAAAGACAATCAACGTTGAAGCTTCCAAACAGGAGATGGAAGAGATTCTGAAGATCATCAAGAAGAGTGATTATAATGTGGTTGAGAAAATGGGGCAAACCCCATCCAAGATTTCTATGTTATCACTGCTGCTGTGTTCAGAGGCCCATGCCAAGGCTCTGATTACCTTCCTAAAGACGGTCCACGTACCACAGGAGACATCAGCTGATCAATTTACCGATTGTGTGGCCAATTTAACTGCTGATAATGGTTTGGGTTTCTCCGACGCCGATCTAATTGCTAAAGGGAAGAACCATAATGATGCCCAACATGTCTCCATTGAATGCAGGGGCACTACTCTTGCACATGTGTTGGTTGACACTGGTTCCTCCTTGAACGTCTTGCCCAAGAAAGCTCTAGACAGGCTGGATTACGAAGGTTTGGAGCTAAAACCAAGTAACATTGTTGTCCGGGCCTTTGATGGGTCTAAAAGGATGGTACATGGTGAGGTTGATATTCCAATCAAAGTTGGTTCTCAGGTATTCAATTCTAGGTTTTACGTGATGGGCATTCAGCCATCCTATTGTTGTTTGTTGGGTCGTCCATGGATCCACAAGGTTGGGGCCGTAACCTCAACGCTCCACCAGAAGTTGAAATACCCGGTCAGAGGGAAGATTGTGACAGTACAAAGGGAGGAGGAATACATGGTCAGCCACCTCAACTCATTCCGGTACGTAGAGATGGATGGGGAGTTCATTGAGACCCCATTTCAACACTTTGAAGAGGTTCCTCAAACACTGGCGTCAGCTGAAACTGTGATTGAAGATTCTCCTATGAAGATGGCTTCCTTAAAGGATGCTCGGGCTGTTATTGAGAAGGGTGAGTATGCAGACTGGGGCCGACTTCCTGATTTCACTCAGAAGACTAACAAGTTTGAATTGGGTTTCACTGCGGAAGCTCAGAGGGCTGTTCGAAGTGCAAGGATTGGAAGACCTCCTGTGTTCATCAGCAACTCGGGAGTAAATGCCATTGAAGATGACGTGGAGGAGTCTGAATTCGACAGCTGGATCTATCCTACGACCAACGGTGGATCAAACAACTGGACAGCAAAGGATTTCATCCCTATTACTTTTATTACTCAGTAATGAGCTCTTTGTTTCGAATTTGTAACAGACAATGTTTTGAAACTTTATGGCCCGGTGTCTTACCCGAGGCACCGTGGCTTCATTTGTGAGGGCTTTTGTATGCCATTTTCATATACCATTAATAAAAGCATTGGACGTTTTTGCATTTCAAATTTTGTGCTCCTTGTCTTTCTTTATTACATATTAAAAAACAGCTATTTTACACACACTCACATATACAGGTCTCAATCCACTCTGGATCTCACTGGTAACGACTCTACTACTGCCAGTTATAACTTCGAAAATCCGATCAACTTAGCCGAAGACGAAGGTGAAGATGATTGCGAAGTGCCTGGTGAGCTTGAAAGACTACTACTCCAGGAAGAGAGGGCCATTCAGCCACATGAAGAGCCAGTGGAAACGGTGAATCTGGGCACTGAGACAGACAAAAAGGAAGTCAAGATCGATGCAAATCTGGAGTATAGTGTGAAACAGCGGTTAATTCAGATGCTGCAGGACTACGTGGAGATCTTTGCCTGGTCTTACGAAGATATGCCTGGGTTGGATACTGACATCGTGGTTCATCTCCTGCCTACCAAGGAAGACTGCCCTCCGGTAAAACAGAAGGTTCGCCGTATGCGTCCAATGATGTCTGAGAAAATCAAGGCCGAAGTTATGAAACAGTTTGACGCCGGTTTTCTAGCAGTAACTTCTTACCCTCAGTGGGTTGCCAATGTGGTTCCGGTACTGAAGAAGAATGGTAAGGTCCGAATGTGTGTTGACTACAGGGATTTGAACAGAGCAAGCCCTAAGGATGACTTCCCTCTACCTCACATCGACGTTCTAGTTGACAATACTGCTCAGCACAAGGTATTCTCCTTTATGGATGGTTTCTCCAGTTACAATCAGATAAAGATGGCTCCTGAAGACATGGAGAAGACCACTTTTGTTACTCAGTGGGGTACCTTTTGCTACAAGGTCATGCCTTTTGGGTTGAAGAACGCTGGGGCAACATACCAGCGTGCCATGGTTGCTTTATTTCATGACATGATCCATCATGAGATTGAAGTATACGTCGACGATATGATTGCGAGGTCCCAAACTGAGGAGGAACACCTTGGCCATCTATAGAAGCTGTTTGACAGGTTGAAGCTATACAAGCTGAGGTTGAACCCGAACAAGTGCACCTTCGGGGTGAGGTCTGGAAAACTGCTAGGTTTCGTCGTGAGCGACAAAGGTATTCAAGTGGACCCTGCCAAGGTGAAAGCCATACAAGAGATGCCAGCTCCCAAGACAGAGAAAGAGGTCATAGGCTTTCTAGGACGTCTGAACTACATTGCCCGATTCATCTCGCATCTAACTGCTACTTGTGAGCCAATCTTCAAACTGCTGAAGAAAGATCAAGTGGTACGTTGGAACGATGAATGTCAGGCTGCTTTCGAAAGAATCAAAGAATACCTCCAGGAACCACCTATTCTTATGCCACCAGTTGAAGGGAGACCTTTGATTTTATACTTGATAGTGCTTGATAACTCAATGGGGTGTGTGCTGGGGCAGCATGACGAGTCTGGCCGAAAAGAGCACGCTATTTATTACCTTAGCAAAAAGTTTACCGATTGTGAGACCCGTTACTCACTGCTCGAGAAAACTTGCTGCGCTTTGGCATGCGCTGCTCGCCGGCTGAGACATTATATGCTGACTCACACTACTCTATTGATTTCAAAGATGGATCTAGTCAAATATATCTTCGAAAAGCCTGCATTATCCGGAAGAATAGCAAGATGGCAGATGATCTTGACTGAATATGACATCCAGTACACGACTCAAAAAGCAATCAAGGGAAGTGTATTGGCAGACCATTTGGCACACCAGGCAGTGGATGATTACCAGTCTATGAACTTTGAATTTCCAGACGAGAAGATCATGTTCATAACTGATTGTGAAACACCTGGACCGGATGAAGGACCTGAGGAAGGATCCCGATGGTCTATGCACTTTGATGGAGCTTCAAACGCTTTGGGTAACGGCATTGGTGCTGTGATCATATCTCTTAAAGGCTCTCATACTCCGTTTACCGCCTGACTATGTTTTAACTGCACCAACAATATGGCGGAGTATGAAGCATGCATCATGGGTCTTCGAGCAGCAATTGACCTAAGGATTAAGTTTCTGAGTGTCTTCGGAGATTCCGCTCTCGTGATCAGTCAGATCAAAGGCGAGTGGGATATGAAACACCCAAATCTTATTCCTTACAAGGAGTATGTGTTGACGTTGCTTTCCCATTTCGAGGAGATAACCTTTGAACATTTCCCAAGAGAGGAGAATCAGTTGGCGGACGCGCTGGCTACGATGTCTTCTATGTTCAAAGTCAAATGGGACAACGAGGCCCCCCGGATCATTATTTAGAAACTGGATGAACCTGCACATTGTTGTGATCTTGAGGCCGAAGAGGTAACACAAAAACCTTGGTATCATGAAGTGAAGAGGTACCTTGAAGCTCAAGAGTACCCCGAGGGTGCATCTGTTAATGACAAGAAGTTTCTGAGAAGGTTCACGGCAAAGTTCTTCATCAGCAATGGCATTCTTTACAAACGTAACCATGATTCAACCTTATTGCGTTGCGTGGATAAAATTGAAGCAGAAAGGATCATGGCAGAGCTGCATGAAGGTACTTTCGGAACTCATTCCAGTGGACATACCATGGCAAAGAAGATCCTTCGGGCAGGATATTACTGGTCCACAATGGAAGCCGACTGTTATCAACATTCTCGGACATGTCACAAGTACCAGGTCTATGCTGATAAGGTGCATATTCCTCCATTTCCTCTGAATGTCTTGACAGCGCCTTGGCCTTTTGCAATGTGCGACATTGATATGATCGGCGAGATCAGACCTACGGCATCCAACGGGCATCGTTTCATCCTGATAGCAATTGATTACTTTACGAAGTGGGTTGAAGCAGCTTCCTTTGTTATCGTAACCAAGAACATCGTGGCACGGTTCATTCGGCACAACCTGATCTGTTGATACGGTGTACCGGAGAGAATCATTACGGACAATGGTACCAATCTTAACAACAAGATGATCACTGAGCTCTGCGAGCAATTCAAGATACAACACCACAACTCTTCTCCCTACCGGCCGAAGATGAATGGGGCTGTTGAAGCAGCTAATAAGAACATTAAGAAGATTGTGCAGAAGATGACAGTGACATACAAAGACTGGCACGAGATGTTACCATTTGCTCTTCATGGGTACCGTACCTCGGCACATACGTCAATAGGGGCAACACCCTATTCCTTGGTTTATGGCATGGAGGCAGTCTTGCCCATTGAAGTTCAGATACCCTCTCTTCGGATCATGAAGGAGGCAGGTTTGAGCGAAGACAACTGGATCCAGACCCGACTTGATCAATTGAATCTAATCGACGAAAAGAGACTTACTGCTATTTGTCATGGTCAGACGTACCAAAAATGAATGATCAAGGCATTTAACAAGAAAGTTAGACGACAAGAGTATCAAGTTGGGAACCTGGTAATCAAGCGCATCATTCTACCTCAAGGTGATCCCAAGGGCAAATGGACCCCTACTTACGAAGGACCATTTGTGGTTAAGAACATCTTCTCAGGAGGAGCGATGATTCTAACCACCATGGATGGTGACGACCTTCCTCATCCTGTCAATGCAGACATAGTGAAAAGATACTACACATAATCAAATACCCGCTAGGTAGACTGGCCTAGGCAAAAATAAGGGCTTCCTGGCAAACCAAAAGGGTTCGGGCAAAAATAAGGGATGAAAATAAAAAAATTTGTACACTCGGCAAGTCGAAAACCTAAAAAGGCGGCTTGGGCAAAAATGGGTATCCTGGTGGACTGAAAACCCGAAAGGGCGGTCCAGGAAAAAGTTAGGGATAAGCGTAACACTATGTCTCATTGGATCACCCTGCATCCAGACTTCGATATCAACTATCAGGCTCGAACGACACCAATCAATCAGATCCATCTCCAGCTAAGCAGCAAAGTGATGAGATGCTTGAAGATATAAAGGCGATAGCAGAGTTGGAACCCATTGGGATTATTGACATAGCTGTTTTGTTTTCTTTTTACAAATTGTATAAATCCTATTTGTTCAGCGGCGTTCTCTTACTAAGACGTTAGCCTCTTGTACAAAAGCGCCTATTTACAGGCAAACTTCAAAATCAATACAAATTTATTTTCAGACAAATTTCAAACTGTTTTCCCTTTATCTGTTTTGTTTTGCAAAGAACGTCCAATGTTCATTTTTGATATATGCATTTGACATTAATTGTTGCTCATAAACATTTACATGCGAAACAAAGGACTAATTACAGGTGACATCAGAAACAGGGGCAATAAGATTGTCTGAGCGGTCTAGTTGCTCTGTTCACCAAGGTACCAAGGTAAGTTCAGCCGAAGAATATGACCAAGACACTGGCACTCCCCGCAGAGTAAGACAGTAATGATATCTCTCTCAGCTAAAACTTGCAACTACGGACAAGTCGACAATACTCTCCCCAGGCAGAGTTGGTCTACCATCAGCCCTGAAAAGGGCGGGTATCCCCAGAAGGTCTTAATATTCCCCAACGGAGTATAAATACATTCTCCAGCAAGTGTAAGAGCATCCCTGACAGTCTTAATATTCCTCAACAGAGTATAAGAAGGTTTCCTGGAGGAGTACAAGATACCCCCAGTGGAGCCATTTCCCCAACGCAGTCTAAAAAGGCTTCCCCGCCAGAGTTGAATCATCTTACCCAGCAGATTCAGGAAGTTTGTCCCCTGCAAAATAAAATGAATCTCCCCCTCCAAATTCAGAAAGTTATCCTCACAAGAGTCTAACAGGATTATCCCTAGCAAGTCGCAACTGAAAGATCATCCCCAGCGAAGTTCTTTCCTTTCCCCAAGCAGGACTTCTATCCTCAACAGATTCAATATCACCGGCAATGGTAATCCATCCCCAGCGGAGTTCATCAACGGAATCCCCAATAGAGCTTATCAACGGAATCCCCATCGGAGTTCATCGTTAAAATCTCAGTAAAGTATCTCTTCCCCACAGAGTATTGCCCCTCGGAGTAATCTCTTCATCCTGTTTATCCCCCAACAGAGTTCTTTTCTCCTAACAGGTTTATCCTTGCAATCATCTCCGTTCGCCATCCCCAGTGGAAACTAAGAACTTAACTCTATTCTCTAGCAGCCCCGGGATTTATTTTCCCCAGCTAAAACATCACATTTTCATACATCATGATACATGCATATACGCATCATACCATACAATCTCATTTATGTTGAGAACATCATTGCTTGATCCATATCATGCATTGCATATGACTGACCTTTAACTTTCAGGAAAGATCCAGTTAAGTTCTTAGTTATTTCCAAGACCTTCTCTGGTCCAGTTAAATCGACTCCTAAAGATTTTTCTGATGTCGATCCAGTTAAAGATGTTCCAAGACTTTCTCTGGTCCAGTTAAATCGATTCCTAAAGATTTTTCTGACGCCGATCCAGTTGAAGATATTTCCAAGACCTCCTCTAAATCAGTTAAATCGATTCCTAAAGATTTTTCTGAGGTTAAGCCAGTCAATGGAGACAAAATCAGTTAAATCGATTCCTAAAGATTTTTCTGAAGCGAAGCTAGTCAATGGAGACAAAATCAGTTAAATCGATTCCTAAAGATTTTTCTGAGGCGAAGCTAGTCAATGGAGACAAAATCAGTTAAATCGATTCCTAAAGATTTTTCTGAGGCGAAGCGAGTCAATGGAGACAAAATCAGTTAAATCGATTCCTAAAGATTTTTCTGAGGCAAAACTAGTCAATGGAGACAAAATCGATTAAATCGATTCCTAAAGATTTTTCTGAGGCAAAACCTGTCAATGGAGATAACCCGTCAATGGAGACAACCCGTTAATGGAGACAACCCGTCAATAGAGACAACCCGTCAATGGAGACAACCTGTCAATAGAGACAACCCGTCAATGGAGACAACCCGTCAATGGAGACAACCTGTCAATAGAGACAACACGTCAATGGAGACAACCCGTCAATGGAGACAACTCATCAAAGGAGACACCCCGTCAAAAGAGATAACCCGTCAATGAAGACAAAACTACCTACCTACAATCTCCAAATGGCATCTGTAAGCCCATTCCCGACATCACAATGCTGATACTACACCATGCGAGTGCAAATTTCTGGGCACTCTAGTGTTCAATTATCTTCCACCTTCGGATCACGAAAGGCTAGAAAGCCAATCTATAGCCTCAGGTTTAAGAAAATTGAACAGGGGCAACTGTTGCACCCCAAAATTTGCCCTCTCATGTTTTCCAAAATCTTCCCCCTGCATGATTGATCACAAACTCTTGCCTAAGGAAAAAGAAAATTTTTGAGTGGTACTTTAAAGTATCCTTCGATTAGCATTCTGAAAGACCCTTCGATTGAGATTCTGAATGAGCCTTTCGATTGGCACCCTGGGCCAGGCCTTCGATTGGCATGCCAAGGGATCCTTCAATTTAGCATTGTGTCAAGGCAGCTTCGACAGGCATGTTAGCCGTGTCCTTCGATTAGCATGAAACAGCACCTTTTGATTGGCCTGTTAACAGAGCCTTTCGATTGGAATCCTTCGATTGATATTTGGACAAGGGTCATTCGAAAGAGGCCATCAAGAGGGCACTCAAATATGTCCAGGTACACTGAACATGAGAAAATGGCATGTTTCCCTTGCAAATATAGAAATAATTAAATGCTGATTGTGGATTTAATTCCTGAGTTAAAGGCCAAATTCTTGCCTTTTCTGTTCCCAAAGAGTTGATTCGACCAGAGTGATTATGTGCAACTCAAGACCATTCGAAGAAGCATTCAGAAGGCCCATTCGAAGGGTACGCAGGAAGTCCATTTGAAGGAGGAAAATCAGGACCAATCGAAGAGCATGGCCTGAAAGCATTCGAAATCCAAAAGCGTCCAGGTTCATTCAAGGGACACGAATGTTTCAAAAAAGAAAATAATTTAATGTGTTTGATTTTTGTCCAGGGCGTTAAAGGCCTATTTTAATGGCTGTCCCTTGCCATTTTCGTGCACTCCCACACTCCTATAAATAGGAGGCCAGTGACACATTACAAAAAACAAAAAATACACAGAAAAATTGCCTCAAAGAGCCACACGCATACACTTCCTCAGTAAACCATACCAAAGCTATTGAAATCCTCATAAGTGGTCCCAATCGAAGGAGTCTTCAGCAACACTCCTTTCACTCCCTGAAGTCTGCAGGAACTGTTCCCAAGCGCTATCCAAAAGTCACGCATCAATCCCACTAGTCTTTGGTAAAATTCTGGGTCACAACCTTTCGATTTGAATTTTTTTTATATGCATCTTTGTATTCTTACTGATCATTCATACAAGCATAAGTGTGGAAGTGCAGGGTGCCATTTTAAGGTTTCAAAGCAGCCATGCTTCAAACTAGGTGGTGTAAAGATCTTGTGCTAGTTTTAACCCCATATTTGAGTTTAGGAAGTGATCATGCATAGGGTAGGGTCTTGGGATCTGTTTCGATCCAGCATTTGATCAAACTTGCAGGTGTATGTGCAGGAGAGGAACCTGGGTTCAACACCCAGGTTTATATTTGTTTCTTTTTTCTAACGCTTGTATTACAGATCAAGCCTGAGAAGACCAGTGCACACAATATCGAATGACCTGGGTTCGACACCCAGGCCCTGCATCTTTATTTTTCTAATGCTTGTCTTGCAGATAAGGATCGAAAAGCAGTTTTCCCTCCTGGATCGAAGAAGACCACCTCTTCTCTGGATCGAAGGAGACATTTCCTTCTCTGGATCGAAGCTCCCATTTTCCTGGATCGAAAGTCACCTTCTCTGGATCGAAGCTTCCCACTTTTATCCCTGGATCGAAGGATGCCCTTTGTATTTTTATTTTTGTTTTCGTTATTTCCTTATTGACCTTATCATTTAAAATAACTTTAAATCAAAAAATCACAAAAAAACATTAGGTTAGTTTTTTTTTATTATTCAAATTAATTTTGTAAACAAATTAATTAATTATTTTAACTTTATTTTATCAATTTAAAATAAATTAGACCTAGGATTATTTAATTCAAATATTTTCTTAACCAAAAACAAAAAAAAAAAAGATTTTCTTATTTACTTAGAAATTTCTTAGACGTCTCTTTTCCTTGTTTTACGCATGTTTGTTTTATTGTAACTGCTTACTGGTTTGTAATAGTTTAGCTTAAACTTTTACTTTATTGCTTTTTATTCCCCTAATTTTGGACATGTAAATAATCCCCTCCCCGAAAGCCTTGTAATAGCGTAGGATTTACAATTCCCGCACTTTAAATTCCTGTACATATATTAAACTGCTTAGATGTATGCTAACTAGGATTGTATGACAAGATTAACTCTCAAACTTAAAATCAACAGTAGCTCACCATGACATGCAAGAATAAAATAATTGAAAATTGACAGACTTGCACATGCCACTCTTAGGGTACACCTCACTTGGTTGCCTCAAATGTGGTCATTAAGTATAGGATATTTTAGAGGTCGTCCTTTTGTCCCAAGATCATAAGTTGCCTCGAAATGGTTGCCTCGATAAAAAATGATCTAAGACATTAGGATTACTACTAAAGCGTCCTAACGTTGCTTTAGTGACCACACGTCCCTAAAATCGAATTGACCCGAAAAACTCCAACGACGGTGCTACCTACTCTTCAATAGTGGGATAGCACTGTCTAAAGGACATTTGCACAATTAAATTCCTTTTTGAGTAGGTAGAGGTTCTTAAGTACTTGCTCTCTTTTAAAAACAAAACAAAAACTTTTCGCACTTACACTTTCTTCAAAAACAAAACTTTTTTTCAAAACCCACAATCACAAAGAAAAGCAAACCTTTTGAAAACATAGTGAGCAAGTACCTAAGAGCCCATGGATAACCACGGATAGAAAGGGTGCTAACACCTTCCCTTTCTATAATCTACCTCCCGAACCCAAGAAACAATCTCGAAAAGGAATTTTTTTTGTGCTTTTGTCCTTTCCCTTGTTGGATAAAATAAAAGACGGTGGCGACTCTTGCTTACCGCGAAACTTTGCGAAAACAAACGCAAACGCGAAACAGCATTAAAAAACAGTCAGTTCTCATTCCCATTGATCATAGTATGAAACGTCACTTTCCTTAGCCTGCTACTAGCAGTTGTTAGCATAAGAACGTGGGAGACAATTTCTTTTAATAGAACAACCAATATCATGATACTGGAATTTGTGGTGTACTGTTTGTACTGTATTATTCTTGACTAAGTTTCTTGATCTTTATCTTTTGATGATGTACTTCTAATTATAAAGTATAAGCCTGGAAGAGATCAATCATTTGTCTTTGTTCTTCTGATGATTGACTGATGAGAAGTTCAGAAACTACTTTGTTGTTGTAGCGCGAGAACATCAGAGTGGTCAGAACTAAATCTTGTCTTCAGAATTATGGGCAATAACCTATCTGAAACATGAAGCTTGACTTCTAATTTTAGAACTAATCTTGAAGGCGCATTTCTGATCTGATCTGAGAGATGAAGATTAAGTGAAAAGATGTTTCATTTCAAAATCTTTCAATAGTGGATTCTTGTTTTCATATATATAAGCAACAACTTATCTGAGAAACAAGTCTTTTCATTATAGGAGAAAGCTTTTCTGATGTTGATATCAAAAGGTTTTCTAATGTTTAGATCTTGAAATCAGATATTGTGGCAACAGCCTTTCTGATATTCAAGTTATTGAGTTCTTGACTTTGATTCTTTTCTTGCTGGATTGATTTCTGATTGAGGAGTGAGAATGATCCAGAAGATTCTTCTTTGTTGTAGAGTTAGAGTCTTTCAAATTTTTGAACATTATCTTTAGATATACAAGCAACAACTTATCTGAGGAACAACTTCTTTGAGTGAAAGGTTTTTTAGTCCACTTCATCTTGATCTTGCCTTGATCTTTAATAATCAGCTTTTTTGAGAAGCATATCTGATGTCTGATTTCTGAAGCAGAAGCTTATATCAGTACATCTGATTTTAATGTTGAACTCCTTTCTTTGTCATCTCTTGAAATTTGATCTTTAGATTGAGCTGGAAGCAACAGCTTATGTCGGCTACATCTTGGTGTTTGATCACAACTTCTTTCTCTTGATATCTGAGAGTCACGCTTTCCTGAGAACATACTTGATTCCCTTTCTGATGAACATTCAACATTCCTCAGAACTGTTGATGTTTCTTTAGAAATTGTCATAATAGTTCTTTTGTTGAGTAGATTGGCTTGAGAGGATGTCACCTTTTGATTTTGTCTTCTGATGGACTTTGTGATGTTGATTAGAAATGATTCCAGAAGATCTTTCTTTCTTTCATCCTTTCTTCTGATGGAATACTTCTGATGTTGAATTGAAGTGTGTATTCCATGAACTATCCGAGTCTTCAGAAACTTGACTTTGTCTTCAGAAATGTGAGCAGCAACTCTTCTGATGAACAATTCTTGTCTTCTGATCTAGAAGTAGAAGCTTTCTTTTCATGTGTTCAGAGTCTTGACTTTGTCTTTAGAACTGTAAGCAGCAACTTCTCTGATAAGTGAATCATGACTTTGGTCTTTGCATTAAAAGCTTTATTATTGAACAATCTTGATTTTTGATCTTGAAGCAATAGCTTATCAAAAATTCATTCTTCTTATGACTTGTGACTTCAAAAGCAGCAGCTTGTTGAGAAGTACATATGTGATCCTCTTTCTAGTGAACATTCAACATTATTACGAACTACTAATGTTTCTTTATAAATGGATGTGAATAGTCTTTCTTCCGAGTGATAAAGTGATTATGATGATATCTTGATTAAGAATATCCAGAATTCTGATATCTGCACACTCAATGAAACCATAAGAACAAAGATTTTTCTTCATAAAATATATACATTGTCATCATCAAAACACAAAGATTTAAACATAGATCCAAATATTGTTCTAACACAAAGCCCGCCCCACTAAAGACCTCTTCCCTCCAAAGACAGCCCCGCAACCCGCCACGCCTATTTGTTCAGCTTGTCCCACCATAAACCCGCCCTTTTTTAGTTAATTCTAGTTGGTCCAATTCTTGATGGTTTTATTTTATACATTTATTTGTGACTATATGCAATATTTTTTAAATTAAATTTTGTTAAAAAGATGCTTTACAAAAAATTATTCTAAAAAACAAGTGAAAAATCTAATTGAAATGTAAAAAAAGCCTTTTAATATATTAAAAAAAAAAGTAAGCGGGCAAGCCTGCCGCCCACCAACCCGCCACCTTGGCGGGGCGAGCTAGATTTTATCCACTTGACGGGCTTGTCCGACCCACTCTTTTTTTTAGCGGGCTTAATGCGGGGCAGGGCGGCAGGACATGCAACTCATTTTGCCACCCCTACCTGGAACTAGCCAAACTCAAAAGAGATAGAGTTAATAATAAATTGTACTTGAAAATATTCATTCACAACCATAACTAAGGGCCAAAACAATTATTAGTAAACATTGTTCTTTCTCATTTTAAAAAAACAAACATAATAAAGAAATGCCTTTTATTATTAATAAATAATTCTATACAAGTACCAAAACTATTGGCCTATAAGGCTTACACCAATACTTTCCTCGTCTTCAGAGTATTCTTTGTTCGAAGCTGTTGTCTTTTTATTCACCATGATGGTTAGAGTGCTTGAACATGAAGAAAATAATCAAATAGAATAATATTATAGTGGCCCAAGTTAGTTTATCAGACTCCAAGAAGCGCACCAATTGTACTCATTAAGAGAATAATATGTGATAACTATTGACGCAGTAAAGCAACAAGCAAAAGATTGTAAGTATTCCTGGTTTGATCATATCCAGAGGAATCAGTGCGAGGAAAAGAATGTCGTTCAACATTTTCCACGTTTTTGAGCTTGTTTTTGAGCTTGGTTTTGAATGACTAAATTAAAAACATATGAACAAGAAAATAAATTCATTCTTCAGAGAGGAGAAACTTATCAGACTTGAATTTACACTACTCATCACAAACTTAAACCTATCGATCAATTGTACTCAACCTACCATACTCGTCAAAATCACTAGGAATCTTTCACATCAGTGTCTATTTCTGTAACACCTATGAGACGTATCACAATTAAGGTTATGTCTAGTGCAAAGTTGCGAGAATAACCGTATTCTCGTGTCAGCGATGTCTCACGCGAAACAATAACATGAAAGTATTAAGCTTTGATACCCAAGTGATGATTAGCTCTAAATTTATCTCTAGAATCTAGAAACCAACAGTTTTCCTTCCCTAATCAATATTTGTGAGGTCTACCTCTACAACAACACAAATCCAAATATAAATGCAAAAAGATTACGGAAAACAACAAGATTGATTTGTAAAGCAAGTTTTATATAACACCATGAGTGATAAATATACATATGTTCAGAGTAAGAGTACACAAAAAATCAAACAAATAGATAAATACATAGAGAAGGTTGAAGAAAAACCAAATATCTCATGGTTTGTCAATGCCGATTAATGAGAACCGCGCCTCCGAATCATCCATATGCAAGCTTCATTATTATTTTCTAGCTCTCTCTACCAAAGAATGATCATTGATGAATTGGGAACAAAAACCACCCAAAACATACCCTAAAACTATGAAAGAAACTATTTATACAAAATTGAAAACAACAGACCCCACTAAGCGGGTTAATCCCGCTAAGCGGGCTGCCACTTATTTTACACGTTAAACTGCCTTAACCCCGCTAAGCGGGCTCAACAACGTAACTCCTGTCAAATGCAAAAATCTTCAAGTGCGCTATAACATGGGTTTAGCGGGCTCAATGATTATTTTCTTTCAAAAATGCATATTTAAAGTCGTGCCTTCGACACTTTATTGCTCAATGCTCCAAACATGCACCAATACCTACAAAATGAATGAAAAACTATCAAACGATACATTAATTATATAAAAACACGATTATACACATATTATACATATTTACATACAAAGTGGGGTTTATTCAAAAGATATTAACAAAAATAATCGATAAGTGCAACAAAACTTATATACAAAAATAACTATAATTTGCACTTATCAAACTCTCCCTAACTTAGACTTGTTTGTTCTCAAACAAGAATCAATCAACTTAAGGAAACAAGAGTAATTAACCAAAGAATAACGAATCAACAAGTTTCGAAAAATAAAAACAAATGTATGGTTCAAAATAAAAATGTACAAGCAAGACAAAACTTACCACAATCCTACAACGACAACATGAAAATGAAACAAATGCTAAGTACAAAAATCATATCAAACAATATAAAACAATACATGTTGAATCATGAATCACACCCAACCAAAATTCATCAACAGATGAAAAACATAAAAGTGAGGGGCTTGACACTCATCCAACAATCTTGCAAACAAAAGACTAAATTATGCATTCATCCAAAACCTCATATTGAAAACATAAAAGTAAGAATCACAAGAACTTTCAAGGTTGTAATGTGGCTTGGTTAACAAAAAAGGGGAAATATCTAAAGGTAATTGGAAAAAAAATTATCTAAACCTAAGATAGTAATCACATCACAAAGTCTCAAGCACCAAAATTCAATCAAACTTCTTCTAATTTCTCAAGTGTTACACCAAATACAATACTTATTAGTACAACATTATTTGCTACTTTTTCTTTTTCAAAGCTTTTTTTTTCTTCATTTTTTCTTTCTTTTTCTTTTCCAACTTTTTTCTTTTCTTTTTCTTTTTCTCAACCTCATAACAACCAACAATTAAATGAGCAATCATTTCTCTCCCCAACTTGAATTCAAACAAACATCATATTGTGAATACTCCCTACTTTCTAAGGCAAGGTAAAAATTTAAACCATAAATCATGGTTGAGGGTTCAAGAAAATAAAGAATCAAAATCCATTCACATGATATTGACAACAATAACACAAAACCATTAAGCTTTGATACCCAAGTGATGATTAGCTCTAAATCTATCTCTAGAATCTAGAAACTAACATATTTCCTTTCCTAATCAAGATTTATGAGGTCTATCTCTACAACAACACAAATCCAAACATAAATGCAAAAAGATTAAGGAAAGCGACAAGATTGATTTGTAAAGTAAGTTTTATACAGCGCCATGAGCGATAAATATACATATGTTCAGAGTAAGAGTACAAACAAAACCCAACAAATAGAGAAATACATAGAGAAGATTGAAGGGAAACCAAACGTATCACGGGTTGTAACCGCCGATTGATGAGAACCGCGCCTCCGGATCATCCATATGCAAGCTCCATTGTTCTTTTCTAGATTTCTCTACCAAAGAATGATTAGTTATGAATTGGGAACAAAAACCACCCAAAACATACCCTAAAACTATGAAAGAATCTATTTATACAAAACTAAAAACAATAGACTCCGCTAAGCAGGCTAACCCTGCTAAGAAGGCTTTCAATTAACTCCGCTAAGCGGGCTCAGCAGTAAAACCCCTGCCAAATGCAAAAATCTTCAAGCGCGCTACAACACGGGATTAGCGGGCTCAATGATTATTTTCTTCTAAAAACACGTATTTGAAGTCGTGCCTTCGACACCTTATTGCTCAATTCTCCAAACATTCATCAATACCTACAAAATGAATGAAAAACTATCAAATGATACACCAGTTTTATAAAAACACGATTATACACATATTATACATATTTAAAAACCAAGTGGGGTTTATTCAAAAGATATTAATAAAAAGAATCGATAAGTGTAACAAAACTTATATACAAAAATAATTACAATTTGCACTTATCAACAACCCATAGTGATTAAAAGTTGACAGAGACTTTAAGGTTTACTCTAGGGTTGAGAGATAAATCACTTAAGAGGTGATGAATTCTATATATTTGGTTTTGTGTGTGACAATTAAATTGTCCCTCTCAACTTTAGTGTTGAGGTATTTATAGTGGCCCTGAGCCTGAATTCTAGGCCTGTTAAAAATAGCAACCATCATTGAGATGATGTGAGTGCAGATATTTATTCCAATGTTATTTTGGTAGCGGGAAGAATAAAGACACATCACTTACCCACACTTCTATTTCAGGCGACTCCTCCCAAAGGAAGGCGACATATTCAATAAATGGGTGCCATATCTTATAAAAATGGCGCTTGAACTAGAAAAAGGATACCTGAAAGGTGCTATGGGTGAGGTTCTACATCCTTTGCCTTTGCCTCTCCCCTTACTGGCCCTTTTCAAATATACCAATACAAAAGGGACGAAGATGATGCAACTATTTAGAATGCAACAACATCAATTATCATGTTCACTATTATGGAAATGCACCATCGTGATCATGTTAAACTACAATTTGACATGGATTAGAACATCACCGACCCTTCGACGTGCTTTAAAAAACATCACAACAGTAAAGTATCAGACCAATGGCACTTCACCAATTGGAAAGACTTTGCAAAAACAAAGTATCGTCAATGGAGGCACTGTAACAACTTTGTCTTGGCCGACTATGTCATGCTTACCAAATGTAAACCAATTCCTCAATACATGGCATATTATAGATTAGTTACAATTGGATTTCCATCTGAACCTATATACTTAGTCGACATACGTGAACGAACATCATTATCAAACATCCAATTTAACCAACAATAAACTTACACCAATTTCCCAGCACAATAAAATTACCAAATCATAGAACAACCATTCATAAACACCCAAACCAAAAATCAATACATGTCATACACCCAATCACAAAATTAAAAGCATACCCCATATTATAAACAACAACCGAAAAATTTTGATAAATTTTTCCACCAAGACCATCCACCAGTCCACCATACACATAACAACACACACAAGAAACACCTCAAACCAACGTAAACCTTCAAACACCACAACATCAATTTCCTTTTTACTCGAACCAAACATTTTCACCAATATCATCACTCGATTGAGAATACTACCGCCCAATCATTAATACATAAAACCAAATAAAATAGCCAAACTATGAACACATAGACAACAATCTAAATTATGACATCACCTGCATTGACCAACAACACATTCACGAATACAGAAAATGACTTAGTTTTTACAAGGCAAATTATGCGAGTGAGTTAATTTTTTAAAAACTTTTTTACTTTATTTAAAAAGTGTATTTTAGACAATTTACACTAAATGTAGGGGGCGTGGGTGGGGTGTAGACGTGGAAGTGCAAGGTAGATTCCTATGCTGAGGCCCATCGAATAGAATCCGAACTCCAAGTCCAAATAGCCCATCATTATGCTGAGTCAAATCAATGGTTGATAAACGGTAATAAATAATAATAGCAAAATTTCGACAGCCACCGTAAAATCAAACGCGCCGCTGGTTCATCTCCTTCGTAGTGATTTTTCATTTCTTCTTCACCATACCTCCTCCTTCCACCGTGTTTCTTCAGGTCCCTCTCTCTCTTTCGCTTTTCATTTTATTGAATAACTAACTGTCTATGTTCTATTGATTTTAGTTCTAGGGTTTATTTCTGTATGTATTCTTATGTTTTTTAATGATCTTGGTTTGATTTAAGTACTAGGGTTTATTAGAGATGGCTGGAGAAACTGGCATGTTCATGGTTCAACAAACTATTGGCAGTGTTAAGTGTTGCAAATGTGGGATTCTAATGCAACCAAATGCAGCCAATATGTGTGTTAAGTGTTTGCGCTCCGAAGTCGATATCACCGAAGGGTTACTCAAGCGTCTCGTGCTTGTTCATTGCCCTGACTGTGAAAGTTACTTGCAGCCACCCAGAACTTGGGTCAAACTTCAATTAGAATCAAAGGAGCTCTTGACATTCTGCTTGAAAAGGTTGCAGAAGAATATGAATATCAACAAAGCAAAGTTGGTTAATGCTGAATTTATTTGGACCGAGCCACATTCCAAGAGGGTGAAAGTTAAGGTCAGTGTTCAGAAGGAGGTTTATCATGGCGCGATTCTGGAACAGTCTTATCTTGTCGAATATGTTCAACAGGATCACATGTGTGAGTCTTGTTCCAAGGTTGCGGCTAATCCTGATCAGTGGGTTGCTGCTGTGCAACTCAGGCAGCATGTGTCTCATAGGCGGACTTTCTTTTATTTGGAGCAGTTAATTTTGAAGCATGGGGCTGCTGCTCGTGCTGTCCGAATCAAACAGATGGATCATGGTATTGATTTTTATTTCACCAGTCGAAGTCATGGTAATAAGTTTGTTGAGTTTATTGGGAAAGTATCTCCTATAAGGAGTCGTAGCGATAAGCAACTTGTTTCTCATGATGTCAAGAGTAGTATTTATAACTATAAATACACATTCTCTGTTGAAATCAGTCCGATTTGTCGTGAGGATTTGATTTGTATACCTCCTAAAGCTGCGGGAACCTTGGGAAATATCGGTCCTATTGTGATTTGCACCAAGGTTACTAACAGCATTGCTTTGCTTGATCCACATACCCTGAAATTCGGTTTCTTAGATGCTGATCAGTATTGGAGGACATCCTTTAAGTCCTTACTTACTAGCAGACAGTTAGTGGAATATATCGTGTTGGATATTGAGCCTGTTTCATCCGAGGTTATTGTTGGTGGCACTAAATATGTTTTAGCTGAAGCTCAAGTGGCCCGTGTGTCTGATTTCGGAAAGAATGACATAATGTTTAATATCAAAACACACTTGGGCCATCTTTTAAAGCCTGGTGACTTAGCACTTGGTTATGACTTGTATAGTGCGAACACTAATGACATGGAATTCGACAAATACAGAGGTTTTATTCCTGAAGTGGTTTTAATAAAGAAGAGTTATGAAGAGAAACGGCAGAAGCGACGCCCGAAGCCTCGTGCATGGAAGCTTAAGTCACTTGTCATGGAAGTTGATGAGAAGGTTAATGAAGATAAGGAGGCCTCAGAATATGAACAATTCTTGAAAGACATTGAAGAAAACCCTGAATTGCGGTTCAACATCTCTTTATACCAAAATAAAGATTATCAGCCATCAGAGGTGGCATCATCTGTAGCTGATGGTGAAGAGCTGCCTTCTGTTCCATTCAACGAGTTGCTGGCTGAGCTTGACGATCTTGAACTGAGAGATGATGATGATGATGATGATGATGAGGAGGAGGAGGAAGATAAGATGGCAGAATAAGCCAAAGTCATTCTTATCCTGAAATAGATATTCATGCGTATTGAATCTTAGTTTTGTTGATGTCAATGGTACTTTTTTTTTTCTTTCTATGTGCTGTTTTAATTTTCAAACTGTGTTGATGTTTTTAATTTTTGCAAGAACGAGTGTATGTTTATTTTTCAGATATAGTTATAATACATATAATTTGTATTGTAGTTTATCTCCTTCCTTTCTCTGGTTAGGTTTTTATTGGTCATTTTAGCATTGTCATTTTAGTGTGTATATTCACTAACCATGATTTTAAATAAAATTGTGGTTGTGGGCATTGTGATTGTGGTTATTTCGGTTGTCATGATGCATATTGCGGCTGATACGGCGTGAATTTTAATTGGGAGGTTACCGTTAGGAAGTTAATCAATTTTTTAGGTTTGAAATTTTGAATTTTGAAAAAATTTAGGCCAAATTGTATGATGTTTTTTAATGGCATGGTTTTAATTTACACTGAAATTGTGATCCTATGCAGTTGCCGCATAGTACAATTTAAAACCATGCTTAACACACTCTACATACATCAACTACACACCTAAAATTACAACATATCAAAAAAGGCTACAATATATAGGAAGCATGCCAACTTTCCTAGCACTATATCAACTCAATCAACAAAACCTAAATCAAATGGCATCACATATGCATCTTTCAAACTTGACAAACCCCTTAAAAGCCACACTCCAAAAACCAAAGTCTTCACACCATAGCAGGAGCATTTGAAACACCTTGAACTTCCATCTTATAATATTTTTCTTTTTTATCCTTTGTTTTTTTCACTAGGATAGGCACAGCAATACGAGCTAAACCAAAATGAACGACACCGAATATGCTATTATTAATTTGCAGCGGCTTAAACCAATTTATCAATTGCCACCAGCATTCCAACATTATATTTACTTCACTATGAGCCCTAAAACCCCTTTTTTTTCAAGGGTGCAAGTGAAGAACTAAAAAAAACCTCTCCTGCATTTTTCGATCTAAATGCAATAAAATAATACATATTGGAAATAAACAATTATACCATAAGGACAAAAGTGTTGGGTGAACATGAGAGTCGTAAGTTTTATATCGTTTATAAACGAGTGAAATGTTAGATGATATATATATGCCTTGAATTTTTTGGTGGAGGTGTGACGTCTTTCTCGTTTGTAGTCATTGTTTCTTTCTTTTTCGAACTTTTCAAAAATGGTATTAGACGAAGACACCACATCTCTATCTATATTAAAAATGATACATCTATTTCTATTGACTACACATACTCCACTAAAAAAAGAGTATATTTCACTTGGGTTTTCGCATTATCTTCACCGACAATCATAGTTAAAAAATTATTGGGTTAATAGTAATTTATCTCCTGTAATATAAGCGAGTTTTGATTTTTCTCCTTTAAAAAAAAAAATTATCACCCTCTTGAAATGTTAAAATTCTAAATTTTTTGCCCCTAGGTGTAAATATTAATCCTCTGTAAAATATCTTTTTTTATTTATCCTCCTCATTTTTACACGTTTAGGGGTACCCAAAAAATTACGGGGGTAATCGATTTTTTTTTTAAAGAGGGACATATCAAAACTCGCCTATATTGCACGATAGTAAATGACTTTTAACCTAAAACTATTATACTCTACCGAAAAAAGAATATACTTCAGTTGGAGAAAAATCATTTGGAGTTTTCACATGTCAAAAATCAAATTGAAAACTTATACCGTCAAAACTCTTCAACCACCTACATAATGCCACAACACACTTTTTATGAATGCCCATATGTTAATCCACTAACAATAATATTCTTTTCCACGAGAGCAAAAATGCCATGAGGACATATTCATCAAATTTCTTGAAAATATCATCATCTCTCAAAGTGAGGGAGATAATGCTAGCGTTTCATTCAGAGTATTTTTCTGACGCTCCTCTATCAAGATACTTATTCTTTACATGTCCAAACTTTCCATATTTTCAACATCTCACATCCATTTCATTATTTTTATTCACACAAGACCTTCCTTTAATGATATATTATCCTTACTCTTCAATCTTCTTTGTTCAAAAATAATTTTACTATCAACTTCAAAACTCATGATTTCATTTTCATATATCAAAACAAATTTAATATGCTCATCAAAAGATGAAAGAGACCATATGAGTCTTAAGTCTTCATCTTCATTATCAATCTTGAGTCTAATAATCTTTAATTCAGAAATAATATCATTGAAAACATTTAGATGATTATATTTTGTATTTTCATCCATATGTAAGCTATGCAACTGCTCCTTCAACAACAACTGATTTAAAATAATCTTCAATTGAAATAGTCCTTCAAGTTTCTCCCATGGCTCTTTGACTGACAATGTACTAAAAACATTCACAAAAATATTCTTAACTAAAGACATGCAGATTGTACTTGAAGTTCTCAAATCTAGTTCTTCCCACTTCTTGTTGTGCATATTGAATTTTTTTCCTCTCAATGCCTTGTGGAATCTTGATTGTATCAACACTTATTTGACTTGAATTTTTCACTAGTAAAAATTGATTCTTCCATCAAATTTCTCCAAGTCAAGCTTCATTGAGGAAAATTTGACATTGTCACTAGCAACCAACATCGAGTTTGATGATATATTATCCCTACTCTTCAATCTTCTTTGTTTAGAAAAATATTTACTATCAACTTCTTCAAAACTAAATATTTCATTTTTCGTATATCAAAACAAATTTAATATGATCATAAGTACTCTTTCATTGATATAACCCTTCAAGTTTTTCCAATATCTCTTTGGTTGACAAAATATCAAAAAAATTACGAGAATATTTTTAATCAAAGACATGCATATTATATTCGAAGCTCTCGAACCTAATTTCTCACACTTCTTGTTGTGTATGTTGAAAATTTTTCCTTTTAATGCCTGGTGTAATTTTGATTGTATTAACACATTTTTTATTTAAGTTATATAATTCTTATTTTGTACATGTAATTAGTAGGAATTTTATTTTCATTTAGTGTTTAGACAAGTTTGAGTTTTTATTTTAAATAAATGATAAGTGTTGCTCAATTTATTTAAATGATATTTTCCATGCTAGTCCACAAATGAGTAATGCACTTTATATTCTTAATATCAAAATACCAATCTATAACATTAATTCTAAAAGGATTAAACCAAACAAGTTGAACATGACTTACCTCTAGCATTGTTTCTTCTGAGAAAATCTGGAAAGAAATAGACTGTGCTGAGAGGGAATTATACTCGGACGAGAGTACGCCTTCACTGGGGATAAAGGATTCTGTCTTGAGAAGAGGTGAGCATTCACTAGGGAAATTGAATTCCATTATGCAGAAATCTTCATCCTTTAAGACCCTTATGTTGGTCGGATACAAACCTTCCTTGGTTCATTTGTTGGTACGCTTCTTATCATAAAAGACCAACGGTACCTGTAACAAGGGAGATTACAGCCACATGCCCCATGTATGGAATGGTAACCTTCATTGAGGAATAAATAATCTGAACTACCGACCACTGGGTAAAAACTGCGATGCAAGATTGCAAATCCAACATGTCAATTCCGAGGAGAAATGCCATTGAAATGTGGACTTTAGAGAGGATACTGCAAAAATAAATTACAGTCCATTGAATAGAAATCATCTTGACTTCAAACAACTCCTACACTTTTGTGGGAGAAGATCCATTCTCCTTCTACAAAGAAATGAGGAATGCTTCACTGGGGAATAAAGATCTCTGAAGAGAAACCCCTTAGCAGACACACCTTTGTCGAGTAGCAATGGATCCTTTACCGGGGAAAGGAGTCCTTTTAGGAAACAATGTTTCCAGCATGAATCTTGTATGGGTAACAACCTCAAATTCTCTTTGTGTTCCTGTTGAGGATAACGACCCAAACTTCTCGACATGCTCTTTAAATTCACAAGTTGTTTAGCCAGCGCCTAGGCTTAACTTGCTCAAACTCCGAAGTGGAGAAATTACCATGCGTAATGCCTTGCCCCAGTCTGTAGGGCCTCTAAAGAAAAATTCCTTGAGAGGACTTTCTGAGACATGTACCGTCTAGATAACCTGCCCCAATATTATGAACTTTAGAACACTGTCCCTAGATGACCAGAGTAGGAAGCAGTTTCAACCACAATTGAGTAAATGCCCCTACATCTCCAGATTCTGAAATGACTCCCATCTTATCAATTAGATTCTCAGAGAGATTTGTCAAATCTCAATATAACTTCCCTAGTTTGACTATACTTTGAGGGATCAAATCTCGACTTGAATGTCCCAGATTGGATAATTTTGAGATATCTCTTCTCGACTTTGATTGCCCCAGGTTAGCTGTATTTGACAACAAACATTGATGGGAAAACAAACTCGTTTATACTAAACATAGTTTCAAACTTTTCCTTTTTAGGGTAATCGACGTACGTCTTGAAAGTAGGCTGGTACACGACCGTACTTCTCAATTTGAATTGCCTCATGTTCGTGCAAATACTTGGAGCAAACTGTCCTTCAAGACCAACTGAAAATGATACACCATTTCTCAACGAGACTTCTGGGTAATCAAAGCTTCCATACAATCTTCTTTGGATCGTTTCTCAAACTGGTCTTCTTTTACTCAACAGAGTCAATAGAAGGTCTGCCCCAAATTAAGATCATCTTTAAAAATGATTTACCCCTCAACGGTACCCTGCAGCAACTTGTCCCTCGAGATAATCAAGCTTTCATCTGATGCTCATTATGCAAACTCACTTGATGACAAAATGTTTATTCTAAGAATGATAATTCTAATTCAAATATTATGCTTGTCTTGAAGTGGAAAAACTTTTATTGAAAATATGTTGAAACGTCGAATTTTTTTTGTACAAAAGAAAGTAAAAAGATGGAATGATACCAAGAGAGAAGTTATGAGATAAATTCTGATTTTTTGAATATAAACACTCTCTAATTGGACCTTGGATTTGAATTTGAATTGGGCCTTATTTTGACAGTGTAAGCAAATTTAATACCCAATGCGAGTACAAAATTCCATGCCATCATCGATGTAGAATCTCGACTCGAGCTCAACATCAAAATCAAAGCTTAAGAAATTTGTGACTTGATTCTGAAAGAAAGGACTCAATCGGATAAACGATGAGAAAATTATGAATTTTTGAAGGCGTACTGACACTGTCTCAGACAAACTTATTTCGTTTTCAGCTTTTTTTTCACTGTTCAGTCTGGAAAGAATGCCGCGAACAAAAATCCTCCGATCAAAATCCGAACTCGGGGTCTGAAGCAAATTTGTAGCTGACATAATTTTTGAAATGTTTCCAAAATAATTGTCTCAATACAATAAAAATTGAAGAAGTTGTAATTTTTACAATATCGGAAAATGGTAAATTAAAATTCTGATTCAGCATAATGAATTTCTCTAGTAACCCATAATTCCGGGGACTTTCCTCAAAGAATTAACTTTCGGGCTGAAAATATGAATCGAAGATAAAATCAAGACAATTTTTCCTCCCAAATGACATCTCAAAAACATTGATCTATGCGAAAGTTATGAATTTTTGAACGTCCGCAAAATAACGGTTCAACACAATATTTTCACTATTTTTTCATTATTTAGCTTCAAAGTACTCGCACGTTCGGAGATCTTCCTCAATGAATTGGCTTTCGATCCGAACATGAAAGTCAGAGGAGATAAAAAGAAAATTCAAATTCTCCAAGAGGCACTTAAAGATAATAATCCAGTCAGAAGTTATGAATTTTTAAGCATCCGAAAACCAGAGAAATGGTAAATCCACTATACACCGTAATTTAGGTATTTTGCACTTTAGTAAATCTTCCTCACAAAATTAACCTTCAACATGAAAAGATGAAATGAATAAGATCTCAAGATGGTTATAATGACTTAAGAATCAATCCCAAACCATTTTTTGAACTCGAGTTGTGAAATTTTGAGCTTGAAATGCACTGTACTAAATTTCTGTCTACACTGTCTCAAATCAACTGAAACACTTGACTTTCTGCACAATTCAGAGCGTGTTGAAACACCTAAGAGCTTAACATGTTAATGACTAACTTGGTTTTTGATTTTATATCTTGGAAAACACGCGGATCACATTAAAATGCGGAAACCCTGAGTTCTGTTTCACAGTGCTTCTTAACGTAACAATCAATTTTCACAACTCTTTCTTGCAAAAAAATACCTCAACTCCATGAGTAAAGAGCCTATGATATGAATGCATACATATGATAATGAAATATAAGCCAATTAGGTTTAAAATAAAGAGGGATTATTTTGGGGTACAACAACAATCTCTGAAAAGAACCAGATCAAAAGTAAGAAAACCTGCTGGAACCACCTGCTATGATATGATATGAATGAATGCATGATTATGCATGTAGTGTTTTACCATTTCCTAGAAAATCCTAGGTTTTTCATCAAGAATAAAAGAAACAAGAGATAAACAAATCATCATTAAAGAAAGAGACTTCTCATATCATAAAATAATCATCCATACAAAGGCTTTCTCAAAACGAGTTCATACAGATAAAATCAAAATGATCCCGTCCAAGAAATCTGGTGGTGATCTTAACAAAAAGACAAAAAGATCAACAAAGCTGAGAAATGATGTCAAACTCCAAGCTGATCTTTTAACTTTTCCAACTATTCGACCACTTGAGCCAACTAGATTCCTCCCTCTTCAACTAGGCTTCGACTGCTAGCTTCTGATCATCTTTCTCTTTGAGCTGAATCTTGATCTCATCAACTTGATTGATCAACTTGTCAATCTGCACCTGTTAGCTTTAGATTTGTGTCTCAAAATCCTTTCGCTGTTTACAAACCTCTTTAGTCTTGGCTTCCTCCTCTCAGAGCAGTTTCTTCAAAGCTTTGACTTCTTCTCTATGATTTTCTTGCATCTTGTCTTTGAACAACCAAAGGCTTTCAAACTCCTACTGACTCTTCACAAGATTGGCCTAAACTTTTCCTACACATTCTGTCTGAGTAGCGCGGGAACTTTTGACTCTTGGCCTCTTCAATCTTTCAAGTAAACCATGCTCTTTTAACACTTTGTCTTTCATTCTGGCTTCATGGAGCATCTTCTTCTTCTCTTGCACATCAAAAGAAAGCTCCATATTTTTCTCTTGTTTTTCCAACTCTAACTTGAGACTATCAGCTTTAGCCTGCTTGTAGTACTCCATTGGCACAAAATTTGGCACATCTGAAATAGGCTGTTGACTAGATGATTCTCGAGGAAGTGATCGGTTGACACCTGCATCTGGTTCTAACTGACCATTGGGTGGTAGATCAAAGGGAGGTTGCAGATACAAAGGCGCTTCTCTTTTGAAAGGCAACAACATCTCTTTAGCTTAGTTCTGGACTCACTACACATATGGATCGACATCTAAGTATCCTTTCTGACCAAAGAAAATTGTTCCTTTCTTGTGAAGGTGACCCCAAGCAATTCTTATCCTTTCTAACAAGATAGTGCTCTCAACTTTGCTGAAATAAACAGTCTCCTCCACTTCACAATCAGTAGGTTTATCAATTATAACATATCCTAGCTGACGCCGTGCCAATATGGGGTTATAATTGATACGACCTTTTGTCCCCATAAGTGGAGCATTGGGAAATTCTCCACAACTTGCAATAATTTCTCTTATACCTCTTATGTTGTGCCATATGTGTTGCACCCCAAAATTTTCCCTCATAATTTCACTTTCATTTGGGATCATACTTTTCCATTCATCTGCATATATTCCATTAGGCCACTAACATGTCATACATTGCATTCAATAAGGCGTTTTGGTTCAAAGTTAACTGGGCGTACAAGATAGGGGTTCCACAGTTTTGAGGTGTATATATCAAATAAACTTTGGTTATTTTGTTTCTTTAAGGAGTGGAATATGGGACTAGGGTTTGCTCATCAGCATAAAAAGGCCTTCATGCACTAAGGATTGTGCATGAAGTTTGACAAGATTCTTCAAAATTAAGGTATTAGAGTTTTCGAGGCTTTGTGATTAAGCTTCATCTAAGCTTTCAACAAAAGGTCTTGTGAATTAGAAGCTTTGATTCTTGTCAACATGTCGGGACTACCTTGAGTTTTTACTGTCACTTGATGGATTATTTGTTTTATAAATCAAGACCAAGTGGTGTGTTCTCTTCCATTGGGCTAGGGCATGGGAGTCGAATCAATACATTCTTCTTGTGCTGTCACCTTGGTTAATAAATGCTTTTATGTGGGTTATGGATTAAAATCTCCCCTATAAGGATTTTGTTGCTTAAAAAAAACAAAACAAGTTAACTTAGACTTAAGGTCAAAACATGGGTTAAGGCGTACATTCAATTCATTCATGGGTCATTTGAAAACATCAAACAAAATAGGAGGGAGTATTTACGTGATTGGAATTCAAGTCATAAACTCTCCAATGGCAAGATATGTTTAGGTTTGATTCGAGGTAAATGATTGACATCCATTCATGTTGCATACATGATGCAAGTTTGACAAAGTGGATGCATATCCTAAGTTGGGAAGATTGGTTCATTTGGATGCAAGTGTCATTCAAGTTCATTTGATGCATGTCATTCAATTCTATTCGAAATTTCCAGCAAAGTTCTTCATCAAATTTCAATTCAAGTTCCATTCACCATTGCAAAACCTCTTCATTCCATATTCAACAAAAATTCCAACAAGTTCATTCATTTATAAATTCACCATAAGTCATTTCAATTTCAAATTCTATACACCATTTTTGTAGATTCAATTAAATTCAAAACACCATTACAAAACCATAGAAAACTACACACGAAAATATTACATGGAAAAATTATAACGAACGTAAACCCAATCTCCAATCTTTCTTCATACAAATTCTATTTTCCATTCACCATGCCAAGCGCTTGACTATTCTTCGAATTACGTGATTCACCACTATGCTATGCCAAAGTTCTACATCTTCATGTATTCCTCGATATTCATGCCCCAAATGAACCAATCTGCTACATTCTTCAAGCTTCCCTGTTTCAGACATGTCCAAACCTGCATTCAACCAAACACCAATTCACAACAAACCTGTATTCAACCAAAATTAAAGTTAGACTCAACCGACCCTGTATACAATTGCTAAAGTCATGCCAAAATAGTTCAGCCCTGCACATAAACATATTGCAGCATGCTAACAAAACCAAACCTGCACATACGATCAGTCCAACAAAAATCCAGTCAATATTGCATACCTTCGTGAAACAGATCACATAATTTAGTTAAATACAGTTCCGCACTTTTAGAATTTAACAGTTAATAACTATTCAAACAATACCTCTAATTAATTTCTAGATCTTTCAACCAACCTACTAACAGGGTTGATTCTAACATTAACTTACAGTTTTACTAACATTTTCCAATCCTTCTTTTGTTAAATAGATTTGACATTCAGTACGGTAGATAACAGTGAGCTGTCACTAAAATGATTTTCATTTTCGATTTCCAGGACCTCCTAACCATTTTTCAATTAACCTCTTAAATGTCTTGAATAATAACCTCTAGCAACTTTATTAACAAAGTTTCTAGCACTTTATGAACATTCTAACATATTTTTAACTAACACCCAATCTTTTTCTTTCATCCTATAACCACCTATAACTGACATCTAACATTTCCAGTAATGAGCTCATAACTGAAAACAGAACCAGTTCTTGCATACCAGTTGCTCCACATCATTCATCAAATCATTTCACAATTCCAAACCAAATAAACCACCCTGCGCTTACTACTAACATAGCTAACAGTAGAATTCTCCTAACAATTAATACTACCACTTTGTATTAACAATTTTACCACCTACCCAAGCTACTAGCAGTTTTAAAACTAAAAGGTTCTATTTCTAACCATAACTAACTTTTCCAGCTAACATTTCACTAACTAATTTTCCAGTTTTTTACTAACATATCTCATTTATTTTTTTACTGCAACTAACATTTTTTATCAAAGCCAGCTGATTAACCGAGTTTTGTAATATCATAATATTCCAGCTCACTAAAGAAAACCAGAAAACAAAACTAACTCTTAATCTCTAACTAACATAATTTTTGTAACTAGCCTAAAACTGTTTCTAACCAACAGGACTCCAACTTCCAAAACCAGAACTAACTCCTTTAACAAACCTCGTAACCAACCTAAACAGAATTCCCAACTGAATTCTAACTCCCTCTAACTTCCTAATTCCTAACAGTCTAACAAAAGCTTCTCAACAGAAAGACAGATGAGCTAACAAACTTCCAACAGAAGAAGAGAGAGGTATAACAGATACTTAACAGAAGAAAAGGACACGATTGATCATTCATTCACACAGAAAAAATACAGAAAAACTCACCACCAAATTATCTCTGTGGTCTAAAATTCAGAATTCATTCGTGAAGCTTCAATCACCATTCATTCTTGATTCAAAGACCTACTTCCATCATCACCTTCTACATTTCCCTCACGTTCTTCAAACATCACCTTCTTTTGCAGCTTCTTGAAGCTTTAATCACCTATATCATCTTCTCCTTCAACCTTCAAGAGAGATCATCCTCATCAAGCTGCAGAAGTCTGTTTCAATTTTCATCGGGTTCTTCTCCTCTTATCACCACCTCAATATCATATTCTCACGGCAACAATATCATCATCTTCATCGTAGTTTAACCTCCATATACAACATCAATACCATACGTTAGAGAATAACATTAACGTCAAATATGCTATCACAATAACTTAAAACTCACACAGAAAACAAAGAATCAGAAGCAGAAGAGAAGAAACAAAAAGCGAAAGATTTAGCTGAACTCGCGCGTCGCTAAAAACGCACCATAACCTCCACCATCGAGACAAGTTACACAATCTTTTTTCCTTGATTTCTCAGTGCCACGTCATAGGTTAAGGCTTGCTGGAAATTTTCCCTATGCTGGTGACTTGAAATTGCACTTCGTCCCAGTTCAATTTCCATTTGTGAGCGTCTTCTTCCACAATCTTGATTCAGAGATCGATGAAGAATTAGGGAAAAAAAGTTTGAGATTTGAGTTATGGTACGCATATAGAGATTTCTGGTTACGACGAAGAGAATTTTGTCCCAATCGCGAGCGGTGGAGAAGGAAGGGGAAAGATGGGTTCATTTTGTGAAGGAATCTGAAAAGTCACATATATTGAACCCTAAGACCAATACTACACTGTTTCATTCATTTTTCGTCTTTTCTCTTTAAATTCTTTCTATATATTTCAGTTTTATTTTTAACAAAAAGTTGAACCAAAAAATGTTGTAGTGCTGATTGTTGGCAGGTCTGGGCCGAGCTACATGCTCCTTAAGCCCAAGGATTACATTTTTGGTACCTGAATCTTATTGCAACAAAAAAAAACATTTATGGACCCTTTTATTTGATTGGGTTTTTGGAGTTTAATTGTTGGACTATAGTGCTCAATCCAGAATCTCACCCCTTTCTATTTGAATTTTCTTTTAGTTTTCTATTCAATTTTTGTGAATAAAGTTAGGAATTAATTAAGGACAAAAGATAATAAAATGATAAAATAATTGGTAGAATGTTAATCCCTTAGAATTTCACCCCTTTCTATTTGAATTTTCTTTTAGTTTTCTATTCAATTTTTGTGAATAAAGTTAGGAATTAATTAAGGACAAAAGATAATAAAATGATAAAATAATTGGTAGAATGTTAATCCCTTAGAATTTTTTTGAGTTTTTAGAAATTAATTAGGTTTCTTACTATTAGTTTCCTTAAATTTTGAGTTTAATTTTGTAAATAATTAAGGACATTTTCGTGCTTGCATTTTAGCATCATTTTGAGTTGTAAATTGGATGTTTGCGTTTAAATCATGTTGCCTTGTTATTTGTTAACACTTTTTGTGAGATAGTGCAAGTTTTTTTGGAAAGCGGTTCATCACGGCTCATTACTCCTGCTTGTGATTTATTTTCACCATGGCATGAGGTTCATATTGATATTCTCCTGACTATCTTGTTATTGGTGCCAGCTTTCGCGAAGATTACCGGGTTTCTTTGTTTCGATACACTTCTCTACAGATTGATACTCTTTTGGTATTTTTTCTTGTTTATCTCATTTCGCACTTTACCGCTTTCTAGATATCATGAGAAGTAGGAAATAAAGAGCGTGCGCTCGAAGTCGCTGTTTAAAGACCTGTAGAAGGCATTCCTCACTTCATTTGCTATATGTGTTGTGCTTGTGTTTGTTTCCTTGGTTGTTGATCGATGAGTCACACAATTTAGGAATTGAGATCACGACTTCGCTCTCAGTGCATGCTCCCTATAGGATTTTATTGCTTTCCTTAGTTGTTGATTGATGAGTCACTCGATTTAGGAATTGAGATCACGACTTCGCTCTCAGTGCATGCTCCTATAGGATTTTATTGCTTTCCTTAGTTGTTGATCGATGAGTCACTCAATTTAGGATTTGAGATCACGACTTCTCTCTCATTGCATGTTCCCCATAGGATAGTTTTGTTAGAGTTTCTTTGGCATTCAAACCTAGATAGGATCTCTCTAGGTGTGCTCTTTTGAGCTTATTGGCTTGCTTGCTTGATTTTATATTTGTGTGCATGTTTTGAGATGATATACCCTCAACATGTTCCCTTAGGAGCTCTTGATTCATCTATAGATGATGATTTGAGATAGAAATAGTTTTAGGTGATAGACCCTTGCTATGCTCCTTTAGGACTTCTCTATTCATCTATAGATGATGAGTTGAGATACACATTAGGATTGTTATCCAAGCATGTCAATGTAGGGTAGAGATTTCCCTTCAAAAACTCAACTTTAGGATCAATCAATGTATGATAGCATTAGAGATAGATTTAGGTTAGTCTACCTTTAGACTTTTCTTTCCCCTTTTGCATTTGCATTAAAACAAAAACTTCTTTTTCTTGTAAACTTCAAAACAGTTAAAAATTACTGATGAGAATCATACCTTTGTTGAGCATGAGAGATGATAAGCGGGTTTCTTCTCGATCTTATCGTCCTTCCATTCTAAGCCTTGGTGTGGTTCAAGTCTCAAATGCTTATTTCATAAATAAGTGAAGAAATGGCTAAAATCGCTCTCTTGAGATCAACTAGCTGTTATCCACAGTAAAAACACCAACCAATACAAACTCTTATGCCTTTGGGCTTTTCTTTTGAAACTCTTTTCAAAAGAACATGTTAATTCAATTCTGTGCTGACGCGTAAGTCTCGAAAGGTCGAGTTACGGCAGAAGGCAAAATTAATGTTGTTCGTTCAAAAAAATACAAACCAACAAAACTTTTGAAGCCGAACTACGGCTGCTCTGATTCCTTAAAAGGGATACGTAGGCACCGGGATAGGGCCCGAATGAGCATAACTTTTATTTTCCCTACATTCTTTTCTCCTTTCTTTTGCATGCATTCCCCATACATCTTAGATATAGATTAAACACACCATTTGATTAGAACAACAAGAGTGGATACCGTAGAGTACTACGGGTGTGTGGGGTGTTATTATCTTCCCCTCGCGTAACAGACTCCCTTACCCGATCTCTCGGTCGTTTGATCGTAATTTTACCCTTAGCAGGTTTACTCGATGTTTACCTTTCCCTTCTTGTGGGATAAAAAATGTTCAATGGCGACTTCATTGATTTCTTTATTAGTTGATTGTCCAGCCGATTGTTTCAGATTATGACTTCACTGGGTAGATAGGACACTATTGCCGGTCCATCCCGGAGTCGATCCTAACTCTTGTTTTCTTATCTTTGGGTGTTTATTTTTCATGCTTTCAGTTTATTCATTTGTACATATTTGTATGAGAATTATTTGCATTGCATTTTATTGCTTTCTATATTGGTTATGTGTTGTGATGGATTCTAGTTTTCCATGTTGGGTGGGTGTTACTATTGAGGTAAAAGGCCCATTACCCAGGTCAGATCACTAGGACACTAGGAATATAGTGGGGGCATGACGGCTATATGACATGGTCCGATTAGTGCAGTCATGTCATATACTATGCTCGGATGAGGTTCAAATGGATTACTATCGACACCCATGTTTGTGGGTAAGGCGGTAGTACTTTCAGGCGAACTCATGATTTTGAGTTACCTTTGACCTACCCTGACCTAGTCTTTACCCGTGAGCAGGGAGGGACTTGATTATTACAGGTACAAGTGGTGACTATGTTCTGATGGTGACCGTTGTGTTCTGTCGGTGACTATAGTTATTTGGTTATGTTCTGGATCTTTGATCTTGATATATTCAACTTGTCCAGAGATTATACGACGGTTATTCATGGCACTCGGTTCCATTATGTTCTGAAATAGGTGCTGAACCTTTGACCCTGCGATATTCATATTATTCAGCAGATTAATACAGTAGTTATCCAGAGGATTGTACAGTTGCTATGCTGAACTTTTAAACCTATATTATTGCACCTTACATCATAGCATGTTTATTTTACACAAAAAAATAAATAAATGTGAAAGATTGTATGCAAAAAACAATATTTGAACATGGAATTACATCCGCTCATTCACCTCATGCATCTTCATGCATCCATAGCAGGTACTCAGAAGGTACTCAGAATAGGGAATCCTTATTCAAACTCGGTATTTTATTTTCAGAATTACAAATCTTGACTTATCGCCGCTCTGTGATCAGATTCAAGATATGGAGCAACTTCATGGGGAATTGGACAAGATGAAAGAACATATGGGATTTTTGATGCTAGACATGCAGGATTTGGTCCGTGGATAAGAACTCTTGAAAGAAGAGAACACTCAGTTGAAGGCTCAATTGAGTTTGGTTATGGAAATTTTGGGGACAACATTGAAGAAAGAAGATGGTTTTATACCCTTTACAATCGGAGTTACCATTCCTCCCTATAATTTGGGGACTCTTTCAAGTCAGGGAGCATCTCCTCCACAAACTTGCATTCCAGGATCTTCCCATCCGCAACCAATTGTTGTTTCCCAAAAGGACCCAAAGGGTAAAGTCCGTTAGCAGAGGCCAAAATAACCTGGGCGAAAATTTGATCCTATTCCAATGTTGTATGCACAATTGCTTCCTCCCCTGCTAGGATTTCATTTGGTTAAACTCCGAATCTTCACTACGTATGAAAAGCTCCCTCATGGATTTGACGATAATGCTAGGTGTGAATTCCACACCTGGTCATGATACTGAAGATTTTGTAGCTTTTAAGCATCAAGTCTAAGATTTGCTTGATACAAGGACAATTCTCTTCACTCCTGAAGGTCTGAGCGTGCAAGTCAATCCAACGCGAACTACCACAGAGAATAAGGTTAAACCTTCTCCTCTTCAAAGTTCAATATTACGACCTGAATCACATCATCCACAACCTATACTCCCAGAAAGTTCTCACCAGCATCCGTTTACAAGTTGTGGAAATCAGTTGGTTAATCAAAATCAGAATGTTCCTCATGTTCATCCAGTTTGGTATGCTACTCAGCAGCAAACCTATCGACAAAGACATATTCAACAAGGTAAGCAAAGGGATAGGAAGCCAAAGAGGGTGTTCAACATTGTTCCAATAACTTATAGCCAGTTGTTCTCTCAGTTGCTCAAGCTTTCCTTGGTGGAACCCAAGCCACTGAAGGTTGTCATTCCTCCTTATCCTATGGATTTCAATCCTAATATTCAATGTGATTACCACTCTGGGGCACTAGGACATTCCATTGAAGATTAAAGGGCCTTCAAATAAAATGTGCAAGATCTGCTTGATGCAAAGACTATCAATTTCAGGCTAGCCAGTCAGATTTGAGGTCTCCTTTGACTCAGTAAATATCAATACGGCCAGATCATCATCTGAAGCAACAAGTCCATACGGAGACTAGTCTCCTCAACATGTCAATTTCTAGTTTCATTTCATTCTCATTTGTAATCTTCCTTGTTTTGGTTCAGTACTTACTTGTATGCAAAATTTGCTTTTTTTTTTAATATTAATTATAATGCATTAAATATGTTTGTCTTGAATTAATTCGTTCTTATTCACTCATTAATATTATTTTTCTTTGCTTTTTTATACTTAACTTTTGATAAATAAAGCAAAATACCTCTAGAGGGAGGATGATGAGTAATATACCAAAAATCTCAAACGGTGTGCTTTTGAATAAAAACCCCGCTAATGATGTACATGCATTGTTTCAAATTCCCAAACACCGGAGATATAAGGGAGATAGACCCTCGTCAACCCCTTTGAGCCTTGAAGTAGGAGTTTCTTTTCTTGTAAAAAAATCCTCACATTTAACCCAGGGTAGGGTAGATTTCAGTTAATCTGATTGAGCGTCCAGAACTCATCAGGAGTGCACATCTAAGGATACAATAATGGTTATCCATCAAAAGGCTGAGAAAAGTAAAAAACGAAATGGTTAAATCTCATCTATCAGTAGTGTGCATCAAGGAGAACGATATCCCAATTGATATCTATCGCACGTCAGGAGGTCAAAAGATGACGATACCACAATGGTTATTCCTCATCAACCAAGCGATAAGGCAGTCACAATCACTTCCAACAAAGTCAAAAACGACTCAAAGTCACATGATTGGTTCAAACAAAATGAAATGATGAAAGAAAGAGACAAAAATCCCCGCTAAGTTGAAACTTGGAAAACAAGTCACTTAGGCAAAAGTTAGGACAAGTGAAAGGCAAATGGAAAATCTGAAAAGCGAAAAGGGATTAACCCTCATCAAAGAACAAAGTCATGAGATCAGACACCAAGAATGAAAGAGGTGAGTGACTGCCATGTCCAAGAAACCTCATTTGACTCCTCATCCACTGTAAACTCTTTTGAGAGATGAATGCTCGTATTGGTTTAACCGAATGTAGGACCGGGGAACATCACAGAGAATGGGTGGGCACCAAATAATTTTGAGCCTTAATTTTGTTTTTAGAAATCGTGAACCAGGCCATGTTACAACCCTTAAAAGTCCTAACTGAAGCAAGGGTTAATTCGAAAGCAACATTGTAACGAGAGTACGGTAACCTAACTCCTAGGAGGTTTTCTAATTTTGTTTGAGTTGGTATCACTCCATCTTTTTACTATCTTTTGCATAAAATTTCTCGATGTTTCAATATCTTTTCAATATAAGTTTTTTAAACTTGATGACAAACATGAACTTTGCATTATAATTATCTTTCTTAGAATAAACATTCTTTGCATGTGAACAAGTGCTTAAACATCAAGTAAGCTTGCATAATGAGCATCAAATGAAAATTTGATTATCTCAAGGGATAAATTTCTCCAGGATACCGTTGAAAGGTAAATCATTTGTGAGAATGATCTTAATCTGGGGTAGACCTTCTATTGACTCCAGTGAGTAAAAAGAATACCAGCTCGAGAAATGATAAGGAGCAGATTGCAAAAGTGATTGTCCAGAGGTCTCTGTCGAGCAATGGTGCACTTTTTTTAGTTGGTCCTGAGGGGCCGATTTTTTCAAGTATCTTTTTGTGAACGGGAAAATTCAAGTTGAGAAGTACGGTTGTGCAGTAGCCTACTTTCAAGATGTAAGTCATCCACCCAAAGGTTGTGTTGTCTTCATAACTCTGCGCGCTTCTCATTTCTCTGTGAGCATGGGATGAGGGAAAGGCTTATCAAGACTTTGTTGAGCAGGGGCAAGCATATTGAATACTCTGTTGATTAAGGGTTCAACCAATCTGGGGTACTCAAGTCGGGATTTGATCCCTCCGAGTACAGTCAAACTGGGGCAGTTATGTCGAGATTTGACGAATTTCTCCGAGAATCTGTTGATTAGAGGAAAATATTCTCAGAATCTGAGGATGCATGAGAATTTATTCGAGTATGGTTGAAACCCTACTCAACTCTGGCTAGCCAGTAGCCGTATGCTCTAAAGTTCATAACACTGGGCTGTTTATCGTAATGGTACAGATCTCATAAAGTCTTCTCGAGGCAATGTTCTTCAAAAGCCTTACAGACTGGGGCAAGAAATTATACAGGGACATTTTCTCCTCTTCAAGGGTTGATCAAATCAAGTCCATACGGAGGCTAAATGACTCGTGAATTTGAAAAGCATGTTGGGAAGTCAGGATTATTATCCTCAACTCATTAGAGACTTAAGTCCATTCATTGATGTTCCTTCATCAGAAGTCAAGATCATTATCCCCAGTTGAAGTTTGGATTGTTATCTTCAGTAGGATACGAGCAGTAACACAAAGATCATTTGAGGTTGTTTACCCGTACAAGACATGATGGAAATGTTGTTTCTTAGAAAGACTTCTTTCCCCAGCACATGATATGTTGCTACTTGACAAAAGTCTGCCTGCTAAGGGGTTTTCTCTTCTGATATTTTTATTCCTCTGCGAAGCATTCCTTATTTCTCTGCAGGAGAATGATTCTTCTCCCCAGAAATTCATAACATGTTTGAAGTCAAGATGATTTTTTCTCAATGGACTGCAATTTATTTTTGTAGTATCTTCTCTAAAGTCCATTTTTCAATGGCATTTCTCCTCGGAGTTGACATGATGAAGTTGTAATCTTGCATCGTAGTGGTTACCCAATGATTGGTAGTTTAAATTGTTTATTCGTCAGTAAAGTTTGCCATTCCATGCATGGGTTATATTGCCACGATTTCTGTTTTGCAAGTATTGTTAGTCTTTTGTGGAAAGAAGTATACCAGAAAACAAATCAAGAAGGGTCTATATGCGACCAACATGAATATTTCTGTAGAATGGGATCCATGTTCCCCAGTGAATGTTCACTTCTTCTCAAAACAAAATTATTCATCTTCAGCAAAGGCGTACTCTTGCACAGACAAAATTCCTTTTCTCCAGTGAAAGTATACCTATGCGTAATCCCCACTGAAGTCAACACTCTAGATAAGAGTTTGTTTAAGAGTTTGTCCATTCCAGAGGGCTTATGTTCTAAGAAGTGTATTTCAACACAATTATGTACAATCTTCTTATTCAACACAATCGATTCTTTTTGAAGAATCAGGGAAGGATCATTTCGTTGGATTGGATACCTTTGTTATATCCCTTTGAAGTTGATACCCTGTATCTCCGTGGTTGGCATTTATCTCCCTAGTGAGGTTGTCATTCATTGTCCCCATGAAGTTTGTATCTTTTCTCCCTAGGGAAGTTTTCCCAAGTCAGGTTTTCTTGAAGAGATGTTTGATCAACATGCTTGTTATGCCCAGTGGAGCAGGTCTCCTATTTTTATGGAGCGTCGTGCATAGACAAATTTTGTTTGGGGCTCTTTTATCCCCAGTGATAGAGTTTTGCTGAAATATTTCCTCAGTAGAGTTCTAGACCTCAAGCTTATGGTTCAAAGATGTCCTCCTCTTCCCAAGTGAAGATTGTTACTCTTAGCGGTAGTATTCCTAGTGTGGCATGGGTAGAATTCTTATATTTAAGAATTTTTACGATTCCACAGTCGATGTCACTTCTATCGAGGACTTATATCAGAAGACCACACTTCCAAGCAAGATTCTTTTTATCCCTACAAAGAGATATCGGATTTTTCCCCAAGAAGTTAGGAGTGGATCAGAGTGCATAATTTTCTCTGAACTGCAATTTATTTTTGCAACATTTTCCCCAGTCAAGGCGTACTCTCGCCTGAGTATTCCCACTTCTCAGTGCAGTATGTTTCTTTCTAGGTTTTATCAGAAGAATTGTTTTATTCACCAACCAGAGATTTTGGTATACTTCCATTGAAGTCGACAGTCTATGGCTTCCCCAATGAGGTTTGCACTTGTTCTCCCCATGAAGTATGCATTATCCTCTTCAGTGAAGTGTGTACCCCCTCTCTCAAATGCGGCATGCCTATATCAGAGTCTCTTGAAGAGGTTTGTGTTTACCTATAGGCTGGTTTGGTATCCTTATTTAGACGACTATCATCCCCAATGAAGTGATTTCTACTCACGAGTATAGAACTTCTTGCCAGCTTTAATCTTGCAGAGATGGTTCCACCTAGTGCAACGAATATTATTGATGTTATCATCTAAAGTTTTTTTGGCTCCCCAATGTAAGAGGTAGTTTTTGTCCCAATCGAAGCCAAATTTCGAGGACCTACCAGAGTAACTTATCTATCATTCCCTAGTGGAGCGAATTCTTCTTTCCCTAGTGGAGTAAGTGTCCTGTCTCCCCAGTGTGGTGTGCATATGAGTGTCAGTCATAACTCTTTCATCCCTGGTGACAAAAGATTTTATTGAGATATCACCAATGGAGTTTTTGTCCCAAAATATTTGCCTCTTCCCCAAGTGAATACTTCTTACCCCCCGACGATGTTATCCCTAGTGTGGTCTGAGTAGAATTCTTTTTATTTAAGAATTTCTATACCCTCCAATAGAATTTATCTTCATACAAAAGTTTCCATCCTCAGTGAAACTCTCCTCTTTCTAACAAAAGGATAAAGAATTTGTTCCCCCGGGAAGTTGGGAGTTTGATCAGAATTCAAGATTTTCTCTGAAACTGCAACTTATTTTTGCAGTATTGCTCTCCAGGAAGTTACTTCCTCAATGTTATCGATCTTTAGAGGTTGGTGGTTCGTACTCATTCTCCCCATTGAAGTTCAGATGGCCTTTTCTCTACGGAAGATCAGACGTGCAAGATAATCATTCGGAAGTTCTTTGTCTTCTGAGCAACCAATTATTGACGTGTTTCCCCCAGTGCATTGTTAAACATGCATCATTACATTACATCTACCAAAACACGTAGCATTTCCATTGTATGGAGCATTACGCTATAAAAATTCAAACATGCATAAGTATAAGCCCATTGTATTTACTTGCAATAACCAGATTGTTATGCACTCAATTTTGAATTATCTCCATGACAAGTCTAGGGTGATTCTATTATGTTTCCCCAACGGAGTCTGTTTGATTTACCACCAGTCGAGTCTTTGGTTCTTTCCATTTGCATAATAAGTCGTGGTTTTCTCTTGCCCTTGCAAGCCCTTGGTTATTTTACCCATGTCTGCTTTATTGTTAGAGTGCGAGTAAGAGTCGGTATATTACCTTTCTTGCTTCTCAAATATTTTAATATCCATACTTGGTTTGTGGTAATTCAGATAATTTCCACTCTTGAAGAATTACACCCCGCCTTTGGCCTGAGAGATTTTGTAGTTCTTGCGTATTTGCAACCTATCAAAAGCCCAACGTGTTTTGGCAATCCTTGTTAGAGTCTGTTTTGACCTGTCTCTTTCTCTTATAGAGTTCACCTTTGATCGATGCTCTCTGAGGGTCTTACTTAGTCGGCTCCTTGTTTCTGGTTTATCCGTTTTGATCAGGTTTATCTTCTGTTAGCTTAGCTAACATTTTCGGTTAAGTTATGTTTTGATCATTCCCTTCCCTTGTTTAGGTTCTGTTTTGATCAGTTCCTTCTCTCTGGTTTATCCGTTTTGATTGGGTTTACCTTCTGTTAGCTTAGCTAACATTTCCGATTAGGATATGTTTTGATCATTTCCTTCCCTTGTTTAGGTTATGTTTTGATCAGTTCCTTCTCTCTGGTTTATCCGTTTTGATCAGGTTTACCTTTGGTTAACTTAACTAACATTCTGGTTAGGTTATGTTTTGATCATTTCCTTCCCTTGTTTAGGTTCTGTTTTGATCAGTTCCTTCTCTCTGGTTTATCTGTTTTGATCGGGTTTACCTTCGGTTAGCTTAGCTAACATTTCCAGTTAGGTTATGTTTTGATCATTTCCTTCCTTGTTTAGGTTCTGTTTTGATCAGTTCCTTCTCTCTGGTTTATCCATTTTGATCGGGTTTACCTTCTGTTAGCTTATCTAACATTTCTAGTTAGGATATGTTTTGATCATTTCCTTCCCTTGTTTAGGTTCTGTTTTGATCAGTTCCTTCTCTTTGGTTTATCCATTTTTATCGGGTTTACCTTTTGTTAGCTTAGCTAACATTTCCGGTTAGGATATGTTTTGATCATTTCCTTCCCTTGTTTAGGTTCTGTTTTGATCAGTTCCTTCTCTTTGATTTATCCGTTTTGATCGGGTTTACCTTCTGTTAGCTTAGATAACATTTCCGGTTAAGATATGTTTTGACCATTTCCTTCCCTTGTTAAGGTTCTGTTTTAATTAGTTCCTTTTCTCTGGTTTATCCATTTTGATCGGGTTTACCTTCTGTTAGCTTAACTAACATTTCCTGTTAGGTTATATTTTGATCATTTCCTTCCATTGTTTAGGTTCTATTTTGATCAGTTCCTTCTCTCTGGTTTATCCATTTTGATCGGGTTTACCTTCTGTTAGCTTAGCTAACAATTCTGGTTAGGTTATGTTTTGATCATTTCCTTCCCTTGTTAGGTTCTGTTTTGATCAGTTCCTTCTCTCTGGTTTATCCATTTTGATCGGGTTTACCTTCTATTAGCTTAGCTAATATTTTTGGTTAGGTTATGTTTTGATCATTTCCTTCCCTTATTTAGGTTCTGTTTTGATCAGTTCCTTCTCTGTGATTTATCCGTTTTGATCGAGTTTACCTTCTGTTAGCTTAGCTGACATTTCTGGTCAGGTTGTGTTTTAATCATCCCCTTTCCAGTTAGAGTCTGTTTTGATCAGTCTCTTTCCATATGTGTCTGCTACCAACCCCAAACATCTACTTTCGATATCTTTCTTATCATGTGTTCGCTACTAACTCCGAACAAATGTTCATTGATTACCAAGTTCTCTTCTGTGTGTCTCACCCTAGTCTAACATACATTTATCCATGATAACCCCTTTCGCCCAAAAATCAAAAACAAAAAAGAAATAGAATATATAGAAAACAAAAATATAGTAATTTCCGACTAGCTCCGGAGTGCAAATTTTCGGGTTTTTTAAGTATTTAATCATCTTCCACCCTGAGAGTTCGAAAGGCTGACGCCAATCTCACCTTCAGGTTGAAGGCGATTAAATAGGGGCAGCTGTTGCACCCCAAAATTTTCCCTCCTAATTTCACTTTCATTTGGGCTTAGACTTTTGCATTCATCTGCATATATTCCATTAGGTCACTAACATGGCATACATTGCATTCAATAAGGTGTTTTGGTTCAAAGTTCACTGGGCGTAAAAGATAGGGTTTCCACAGTTTTGAGGTGTATATATCAAATAAACTTTGGTTATTTTGTTTCTTTAAGGAGTGGAATATGGGACTAGGGTTTGCTCATCAGCATAAAAAGGCCTTCATGCACTAAGGATTGTGCAAGAAGTTTGACAAGATTCTTCAAGATCAAGGTATTAGAGTTTTCGAGGCTTTGTGCTTAAGCTTCATCTAAGCTTTCAATAGAAGGTCTTGTGAACTACAAGCTTTGATTCTTGTCAACATGTCGGGACTACCTTGAGATTTTACTGTCACTTGAGGGATTATTTGTTTTATAAATCAAGACCAAGTGGCGTGTTGTCTTCCATTAGGCTAGGGCATGGGAATCGAATCAATACATTCTTCTTGTGCTGTCACCTTGGTTAATAAATGCTTGATGTGGGTTATGGATTAAAATATCCCCTATAAGGATTTTGTTTCTTCAAAAAAACAAAACAAGTTAACTTAGACTTAAGGTCTAAACATGGGTTAAGGCGTACATTCGGTTCATTCATGGGTCATTTGCAAACATCAAACAAGATAGGAGGGAGTATTTATGTGATTGGAATTCAATTCATAAACTCTACAATGGCAAGATATGTTTAGGTTTGATTCGAGGTAAATGGTTGACATCCATTCATGTGGCATACAGGATGAAAGTTTGACAAAGTGGATGCATATCCTAAGTTGGGAAGATTGGTTCATTTGGATGCAAGTTCCACTCAAGTTCATTTGATGCATGTCATTCAATTCTATTCGAAATTTCCAGCAAAGTTCTTCATCCAATTTCAATTCAAGTTCCATTTACTATTTCAAAACCTCTTCATTCCATATTCAACAAAAATTCCAACAAGTTCATTCATTTACAAATTCACCATAAGTCATTTCAATTTCAAAATCTATACACCATTTTTGTCGATTCAATTAAATTCAAAACACCATTACAAAACCATAGAAAACTACACTCGAAAATATTACATGTAAAAATTATCAAGAACGTAAACCCAATCTCCAATCTTTCTTCATGCAAATTCTATTTTACAATCACCATGCCAAGCTCTTGACCATCCTTCGAATTACGTGATTCGCCACCATGTTATGCCAAAGTTCTCCATCTTCATGTATTCCTCGATATTCATGCCCAAAATGAACCAATCTGCTACATTCTTCAAGCTGCCCTGTTTCAGACATGTCCAAACCTGCATTCAACCAAACACCAATTCAGAACAAACCTGTATTCAACCAAACTGATAATTAGACTCAACCAACCTTGTATACAATTGCTAAAGTCATGCCAAAACAGTTCAACCCTGCATATAAACATATTGCAGCATGCTAACAAAACCAAACCTGCACATAAGATCAATCCAACAAAAATCTAGTCAGCATTGCATACCTTCGTGAAACAGATCACATAATTCAGTTAAATACAGTTCAACACTTTTAGAATTTAACAGTTCATAACTATTCAAACAAGACCTCCAATTAATTTTCAAATCTTTCAACCAACCTACTAACAGGGTTGATTCTAACATTAACTTACAGTATTACTAACATCTTCCAATCCTTCTTTTGCTAAATAGATTTGATGTTCAGTACGGTAGATAATAGTGAGATGTCACTAACATGATTTTCATTTTCAATTTCAAGCACCTGCTAACCATTTATCAATTAACCTCTTAAATGTCTTGAATAATAGCCTCTAGCAGCTTTACTAACAAAGTTTCTAGCACTTTATGAACATTCTAACATATTTTTAACCAAAACCCAATCTTTTTCTTTCATCCTATAACCACCTATAACTGACAGCTAACATTTCCAATAATGAGCTCATAGTTGAAAACAGAACCAGTTCTTGCATACCAGTTGCTCTGCATCATTCATCAAATCATTTCACAATTCCAAACCAAATAAACCACCATGCACTTACTACTAACAGAGCTAACAGTAGCATTCTCCTAACAATTAATACTATCCCTTTGTATTTACAATTTTACCACCTATCCAAGTTACTAGCAGTTTTAAAACTAATAGGTTCTATTTCTAACCCTAACTAACTTTTCCGGCTAACATTTCACTAACTAATTTTCCAGTTTTTTATTAACATATCTCATTTTTTTTTTACTGCAACTAACATTTTTATCAAAGCCAACTGATTAACTGAGTTTTCTAATAGAAAATATCATAACATTCCAGCTCACTGACATAAAACCAGAAAACAAAACTAACTCTCAATCTCTAACTAACAATTTTTTTGTAACGAACCTAAAACGGTTTCTAACCAACAGGACTACAACTTCCAAAACCAGAACTACATCCTGTAACAAACCTCATAACCAACCTAAATAGATTTCCCAACCGAATTCTAACTCCCTCTAACTTCCTAATTCCTTACAGTCTAACAAAAACTTCTCAACAAAAAGATAGAGGAGCTAACAAACTTTCAACAAAATAAGAGATAGGTATAACAGATACATAACAGAAGAAAAGGACACGATTGATCATTCATTCACACAGAGAAAAAATACAGAAAAACTCACCACAAAATTCTCTCTATGGTCTAAACTTCAGAATTCATTCGTGAAGCTTCAATCACCACTCACTCTTGATTCAAAGACCTTCTTCCATCATCATCTTCTATATTTACCTCATGTTCTTCAAACATCACCTTCTTCTGCAGCTTCTTGAAGCTTCAATCACATATATCATCTTCTTCTTCAACCTTCAAGAGCGATCATCTTCATCAAGCTGCAGAAGCTTGTTTCAATTTTCATCTGGTTCTTCTCTGCTTATCACCACCTCAATATCATCTTATCACCGCAACAATATCATCATCTTCATTATAGTTCAACCTCTATCTACAACATCAATACCACACGTTAGAGAATAACATCAACGTCAAATCTGCAATCATAATAACTCAAAACTCACACAGAAAACAAGGAATCAGAAGCAGAAGAGAAGAAACAAGAAGTGAAAGATTTAGATGAACTCGCACATCGCCGAAGATGCACCATAACTTCTGCCTTCGAGACAGGTTACATAATCTTTTTTCCTTGATTTCTCAGTTCCACGACATAGTTGAAGACTTCTCAATTCATCTATAGATATAGTTTTAGGTGATAGACCCTTGCTATGCTCCTATAGGACTTCTTGATTCATCTATAGATGATGAGTTGAGATAGACATTAGGATTGTCATCCAAGCATGTCAATGTAGGGTAGAGATTTCCCTTCAAAAACTCAACTTTAGGATCAATCATTGTATGATAATATTAGAGATAGATTTAGGTTAGTCTCCCTTTAGACTTTTCTTTCCCCTTTTGCATTTTCATTAAAATAAAAACTTCTTTTTCTTGAAAACTTCAAAACACTTAAAAATTTCTGATGAGAATCGTACCTTTGTTGAGCATGAGAGATGATAAGCGGGTTTCTTCTTGATATTATCGTCCTTCCATTCTAAGCCTTGGTGTGGTTCAAGTCTCAAATGCTTATTTCATAAATAAGTGAAGAAATGGCTAAAATCTCTCTCTTGAGATTAACTAGCTGTTATCCATAGTAAAAACACCAACCAATACAAACTCTTTTGCCTTTGGGCTTTTTTTACGAAACTCTTTTCAAAAGAACATGTTAATTCACTTATGTGCTGACGCGTAAGTTTCCAAAGATAGAGTTGCGACAGAAGGTGAAATTAATGTTGTTCATTTAAAAAAATACAAACCAATAAACCTTTTGAAGCCGAACTACAGCTGCTCTGATTCCTTAAAAGGGATACGTAGGCATTGGGGTAGGGCCCGAACGAGCACAACTTTTATTTTCCCTACATTCTTTTCTCTTTTCTTTTGCATGCATTCCCCGTACAACTTAGATATAGTTAAACACACCCTTTGATTAGAACAACAAGAGTGGATACCGTAGAGTACTACGGGTGTGTGGGGTGCTAATACCTTCCCCTCGTGTAACAGACTCCCTTATCCAATCTCTCGGTCGTTTGATCGTGATTTCACCCTTCTCAGGTTTACTCAATGTTTACCTTTCCCTTCTTGTGGAATAAAAAACTTTCGATGGTGACTTCATTGATTTCTTTATCAGTTGATTGTTCAACTGATTGTTTCAATATGATGTTATAAGAAGTAAGAGCCATGATCCTTTTCGAACAAAGAGACAAATCAGCGGTATCCATAAATGGTCCTTTCGTGGGTAAATGCAACATAAACCATTTATAGAGAAAATGAATACAACAATGAACCCCTACTTTTTTTGCCATGTTTAGAGTGGATGATATAATAGGTGCCCGCAAGTATAGTCGGCACATGATTTCCATTCATGAAAATAGAGTTTGCTGCTAAGTCAAAATAATTTTCCATAGCAGGGAAGAGGACTATACCATAGATCATGGCAACTAGCAACACGTTGAACACGACCTCGTTCTTCTTCTTTGCAAACTCTTTAGCCTTGGGTATCAGAACCTTCATTGGAAGACCGCTTGTACCACTCTTGCTAATCGAATTATCTTTCACATTGCTCAGACTCAAATAAAGAGCCTTAGCGATGGCTTCATAATTAGGAATCACCAGTACACAAAAAAAAGGAATACAATTTGTCACCTCAATACCAAGGATATAAGCATATTCTTCCAGGGTTGGCGCTAACTGATAGTCCTGGAAAGTTAAACATCGCAGCTGCGGATCATATAACTGTAAAAGTGCCACCATGGCCCAATTCTCGTGCCCATCATTCAACAAAGGCAGCAAGTCCCTATAACTCTCTGAAGATCTTCTCATTCGTACCTTTCAACAAAGCTCATACTTCCCTTGACGGAGTCAGGATAAAACTGTGGAACTGATAACGAAAAGTTTTCCTGGTAATCTCTTTGTCTGTGACGGTGTTGCTATCCATCCTTGACGATAATGAAAACCTCAGAGTATCCTGGAAATGATATGCATATGCAAGTCCATTTTTTTTTCATAAACATTTTTTATGCATTTCGTTTTTGTAAAAATAAATATTCCATGATGCAAGTGCAATAACATGGAATCAAGGTTTCCACAACACTGGCTATCCGCTGTGCTATTTGTGAATATGCCGAGAGTACCAAGATCAAAGGTCTGGAACATAAACCAAAGAAACTGAAGTCACCAACAGAACACACGATCTCCATCATAACATATAGTCACCATAAGTATATGTAAAGTCATTCCCTCCCCACTCACGGGTAAAGACTAGGTCAGGGTAAGGTCAATGGTAACTGATAGTCGTGAGTCCGCCTGGAGAAACTATCATCATAACACCTACGTGATAATGATAACTCCCTGCTTGGACCTCCTCAGATCATGGCACACATGATCGCACTAGCATGGACCTACGTTCAGTAGCCGTCATGAATCCACTCTATTCCTATGTGTTCCTAGTAGTTTATAAATCTGGCCTGGGTACTGGGCCTTTTACCTCAATACTAACACCCACCCAACATGGAAAACCAACAGAGCCAACATAACATATATAACCAATATATGGAAAGCAGTAAAATGCAATGCATACATATGCTCAGATATATACAAATGAACAAGCTATAAAGCATAAAGATAAACATCCAATGAAAACAAAATAACAAAAGCTAGGACTGACTCTGGGATAGACCAATAATTGGTCAATCTGTCCCCAGTGAAGTCTCTAACTGAAACAACTGATCAAACAATCATTGAGAGAAAATCAATGAAGTCACCATCAAATTTTTTTATCCCACCGGAAGGGAAAGGTAAACATCGACTAAAATTGAGAAGGGTGAAATCAAGGTCTTGCAATCAAGAGATACAAGTAAGGTAGTTGATTATACAAGGGGAAGGTATTAGCACCCCTCACGTCCGTGGTACTCCAAGGGATCCACTCTTCTTGTTATAATCAAAGGGTGTGTTCTAATCTAAAGCTAAAGCTTAAGAGCTAATGGAAAAAATGAAAAGCGGGAATGCACGCAAAAGAAAACACGTGGAAAAGAAGGAATATTTACAAATTTTTATAGCTTAGGCCCTGTGACAAAATGCCTATGTATCCCTTTAAGGAATCAGAGAACCTTAGTTTGAATCAAAAGTTTCAGTTTGTTTTGTGTTTTTTATGAACAATATTAATTTCGCTTTCTACTGCATCTCGACCTTTGGAGACTCACACGTTGGCATTGGAAGGAATTAACATGTTCTTACCTGAAGAGGTATTTTCAAAAGAAAAATGCACGAAGGCGGATAATGTTACATGTGTGTTCTAGCAAGTAGACATAGTGCCCCCTGACCTGTTGGGATTTATGCGTCGTATTGCGCAGAGTAGAGTTAGCTAATCCTTTTGATAGTTTCAAAGAAAGGCCCGAAGGCAAAAGCATTTGAATTGGTTGAGTATTTTTGTGGGATAATAACGAATGTATCCCACTAGGGGACACACATTAATTCTCCGCTTAATTACAAAATGGTTTGCAATTTGAACCGTAATAAAGTCCGAACGTGAAAATAGAGTGAGGCTTAGTCTAAACCGACTCGCTCTATGTGACACCCCAAATAATCCGATTATTAAATAATTAGAATTTTTAATTATTAATTTAATTGGAAATTTAATTATTGGTATTTTTGGATTATTGGAATTAATTTAATTAATTAAAGGAAAGAAGTATTGGTGGTGTGAAGAGTGATTAGAGGGTGTGAGGGGTAAAATACTCTACTCTTACTAATTACTAATTTAATTATTTTATTGGAATAATAAAGGAGTATTAAAAGGAAAAAGAAGAGAAAGAGAGTTATTTTGGAATATTCATCATACGTGCATTTGAGAAGAGGAAAAAGAAGGAGAAAACCGGAAGCGTCAGAATTCGAAGAACCCACAAGGTAAGGGGTGATTTCGATTAGTTAATTCGTATTATCGGTTTAGATATTCAATAGTATGGATCATAGTATGTTAGGGAATCCCGGTTTGGAATTCTAGGGTTCCGTAGAATTGTCCCTATTGCGTCGAATTGTAGGTTGAAAACCATTAGGGTATCAGATGATAAAAAGGAATGATGAAATAATGTTGTTTGATGTTATAATGGTGCAAAATGGATGTGTTTTGGTGTTTCTCATGTTGCAATTCATATGGGTATGTTTGGAATTGGTTTAGAATGAATAAATGCTGTCAAAAGTGCAGAATTTGACTTTGCAGGTCGTGGGAACCGGTTTCCAGTGGGGAGGAACCGGGTTCCACTGTGTGAATTTATAAAAACTGGCAAAAATGCACGTAGGAACCGGTTCCTGTATAGGTAGGAACCGGGTTCCCATACATTTTTCCAGAAGCATGATTTTTGAACTTCGCAGGAACCGGTTCCTGCATATGTAGGAACCGGGTTCTGCTGTAACTTTTTGAAAAATATTAAACTTTGAAAATTCATAACTTTCAAACCGTAAGTCTGTTTTGAGTGCCGTTTTGGACGTTATTTCTTAAATTTAATGCTCTATTTTATAAAATGAAAAGATTTCCTAAAACCTGAAATTATTTTGAAAATGAGTCAAATCTCGGAATAAGTGATTATTGGCTAACGCACATGGGTGTGTATGTAGCAGTGAACCTGTGATGGATGGATGTATTAGTATTGTGTGAATGAAAGGCATGTTTATGTTGCTAATGATCGTGTGCATGATCGTTGAGATATCATGTTTTTGGTTTTGGTTCAGTTATGATAAATTGATGTATTTCATAGACGGATTTGATGTTGCATGCTAGTGATGTGCGTGCATATGCATTGTTTTGGTGAAGTTAATTCCCATTGTGTGGAATTTGACTTGTATTGCTGTTAACCGATACCCGGGTGATGATGGATGGTTAGGCTGGATTCGTGTCTGGGTGTTTATGGACGAATCGATGGTTGCTGTATCCGGTTGATGATGGATCAGTGTTGGGTGACTTGGTCACGTGTTGGTACCACATGCATTGTGTCTGCATTTGTGTTTGCATGGAATTGTAACATGTTAGGATGTCTTCCAGTGTTACAATTATTTGGTTGATTATTGATTTGTGCATAATGACTTGTATGATTCGAACCGCGTGTTGAATCTGAATTTATGCTAAAATGGGTGAAATAATATGCTTGTGATATAATGTTGATTGAGAAGCTTATAATGCATGTTAATTATGAGAAATCTCACCCTTACTTTAACAATTTCAGATTAAAGTTAGCAGCTCAGGAGTTGGTGAGGATGGCTCTAGAGCTATGTTACTTTAAGTCTGCGTGTTAGTGTCGTGCTCTGATAGGTTGTAACACTGGGGAACGTTTAGTTGAGGAATTAGTTATTATTCAATTGTTTCTTTGAATTTCATTGGTAATAATTATGTTTTGGTTTATTCCGTTTTGGTTATGGTATTTTTCCGTTGTGTAAGACATGGTCTTAATTTGATTGAATTATTTGAATAATGACCCTCAGTGTAGCATGACTACTGTTTTATTGGAAGTTTTATTTATTTCATAATTGTGACATCCCTTGTTCCGTGTTAACTCTGATGGAATATGTCTTTAATCATTGATATAATTAATATTATTCAGGGTATTTTAGAAGGGGTGTTACAATAGTGGTATCAGAGCATAGTCGGTCTTGTCTTGTGTCGTTATCCCTTTTGTATGCGACTAGTGTAAGATGACACTGTCGATACTTGTGTGCTGATGAGGTTGTTTTGTAATGTTACAGAACAATGGCCGGAAGAGGTAACGGAAGAAACAACGATGCTATTGCTGAAGCATTGGGAATGTTGGCTGGAGTACTCGGAGGGAACCAGCAGGGAGCTGTGATTGGTGCTGACCAACAATTGGGGAATTTTCAGAGGAATAATCCTCCGTTGTTCAAGGGTGCACATGATCCCGAAGGTGCTCAGAAGTGGTTGAAGGAGATCGAGAGGATCTTCAGAGTAATTGACTGTGCTGAAGGGCTGAAGGTGAGATACGGAACTCACATGTTAGCAGAGGAAGCTGATGACTGGTGGGTTGCTACCAGAACTGAAATGGAAGAAGATGGTATTGCGTTGACTTGGGCTGTGTTCATGAGGGCTTTTCTGAGGAGGTACTTTCCTGAGGACATCAGATGCAAGAAGGAGATTGAGTTTCTGGAACTCAAGCAGGGTAACAAGACTGTCAGTGAGTATGCTTCGAAGTTTACTGAGTTAGCAAAGTATTATGCTCATTATACTAACGATGCAGATGGAGAATTTTCCAAATGTATCAAGTTTGAGAATGGTCTTCGTGATGAGATTAAGCAGGGTATTCTGTATCAGTGTATCCGAAGATTTCCTGATCTGGTTGACTGATGTAGGATTTTAGAGGAGGATCTTGCTAGCACTAAGTCGAATGCTCGAGGGTATGTTGATAGGAAGGTAAGCAACAGATGGATCGTGGTAAGCCTTATGATAGAAGTAATCAGAGACCCGGTGGTTGGAAGAAGTTTGGTGGAGGAGATTCTAGTTCTTCCATTAAGTGCTACAAGTGTGGTGAGACAGGACATCGTATGGTGGATTGCAAAAGTAATGATAAGAAGTGTTTCAAGTGTGGGAAACTCGGCCATGTGGCCAATGATTGAAGAGTAAGAGTGGTGACTTATTACAACTGTGGTGAAGAAGGTCATACTCGTCCTCAGTGTACAAAACCCAAGAAGGAGCAAGCTGGTGGTAAAGTGTTTGCATTGTCTGGGTCAGAGACTAAGCCAGATGATCGGCTGATTAAAGGTACATGTTTTATTAATGACATACCTTTGATTACGAGTATTGATACTGGAGCTACGCATTCTTTTATTGCTTTGGATTGTGCTAAAAGATTGAATTTGGAAATTTCTAATATGGATGGAAGTATGGTTATTGATACTCCTGCGTCGGGTTCAGTGACTACTTCGTATGTTTGTAGGAATTGTCCTATTGTGATTTTTGGTAGGGGTTTCGGTATGGATTTAGTGTGCCTACCGTTAGAACAACTTGATATCATCCTTGGAATGAACTGGTTGGAATTCAACCAGGTTCATATCAACTGTTTTGCAAAGACGGTTATTTTTCCTGAAGAGTTTGGTGTCGAAGATGTGATTATGTCGGTTAAACAGATGAACCTAGCTGTGAAAGATGGTGCTATGGTATTTATGTTGTATTCTGCAATAGAAGCGGAGGGAAAAGAAAAGAGTGATGGATTGCCAGTGGTGAATGAATTTCCAGAGGTGTTTCCGGAAGACGTTAGTGAATCGCCACCTGAGAGGGAGGTAGAATTTACTATAGATTTGATTCCTGGAACTAGTCCGGTGTCGATGGCGTCTTACCGTATGTCGGCATCTGAATCAGCGGAGTTAAAGAAACAGTTGGAGGAGTTACTTGAGAAGAAGTTTGTTCGTCCGAGTGTTTCGCCGTGGGGTGCTCCGGTGTTGTTGGTTAAGAATAAAGAAGGTTCAATGAGATTATGTGTTGATTACAGACAGCTGAATAAAGTTACAATCAAGAATCGGTATCCTTTGCTAAGGATCGATGATTTGATGGATCAACTAGTTGGAGCTTGTGTATTTAGTAAGATTGATCTGAGATCTGGATATCATCAGATTCGTGTGAAGTCGGAAGATATTCAGAAAACTGCATTTAGAACGAGGTATGGACATTACGAGTATTCTGTTATGCCGTTTGGAGTTACTAATGCACCTGGTGTTTTCATGGAGTATATGAACAGGATATTTCATCCGTATCTTGATAAGTTTGTGGTGGTGTTCATTGATGATATTCTAATTTATTCGAAGAGCGATGAAGAGCATGCAGAACATCTCAGAGTTGTGTTGGAATTGTTGAAAGAGAAGAAGCTTTATGCGAAGTTGTCCAAGTGTGAATTCTGGTTAAGTGAAGTAAGTTTTCTTGGCCATGTAATTTCCAAGAATGGAATTGCTGTGGATCCTACGAAGGTAGAAGCAGTATCTCAGTGGGAAGCGCCGAAGAATGCTTCTGAGATCCGTAGTTTTCTGGGTCTTGCAGGTTATTACAGGAAGTTTATAGAAGGATTTTCCAAAATAGCGTTACCGTTGACTAAGTTGACCAGGAAGGGTCAGATGTTTGTTTGGGATGTTGAATGTGAGAAAGGATTTCAAGAGCTGAAGAGGAGGTTGACAAGTGCTCCGATCTTGATTTTGCCAAATTCGACTAAGTCTTTTGTTGTGTATTGTGACGCATCATTAATGGGATTAGGTGGTGTGTTGATGCAAGATAAGCAGGTGGTGGCTTATGCTTCGAGACAATTGAAAGTACATGAAAGGAATTATCCGACTCATGATTTGGAGTTGGCAGCTCTTGTGTTTGTTTTGAAGTTGTGGAGGCATTATTTATATGGTTCTCGGTTTGAGGTGTTCAGTGATCACAAAAGTCTGAGGTATCTCTTTGATCAGAAAGAGTTGAATATGAGGCAGAGGAGATGGTTAGAATTTCTAAAGGATTATGATTTCGGTTTGAATTACCATCCTGGTAAGGCAAACATTATTGCGGATGCCTTGAGTAGGAAGTCATTGCATATGTCGATGTTAATGGTCCGTGAGTTAGATTTGGTTGAGCAGTTCAGAGATTTAAGTTTGGTATGTGAAACTACTCCGAATAGTGTGAAATTGGGTATGTTGAAACTGACTAGTGGTATTCTGGAAGAAATTCGGAATGGACAGAAGTCCGATGTTGGGTTAGTTGATAAATTGACATTGATCAACCAAGGTCAAGGAGGCGAGTTCCGGATTGATGAGAATGGTGTTATGAGATTTGGTAATAGGGTGTGTGTTCCGGATGTTGCAGAGATTAGGAAGAGTATTTTGGAAGAAGGACATCGTAGTGGATTGAGTATTCATCCTGGTGCTACTAAAATGTACCATGATTTAAAGAAGTTGTTTTGGTGGCCGGGAATGAAAAAGGAAATTGCTGAGTTTGTGTATGCTTGTTTGGTTTGTCAGAAGTCGAAGATTGAGCATCAGAAACCGTCAGGATTGATGGAACAGTTGTTTGTTCGGAATGGAAATGGGATGGAATCTCTATGGATTTTGTGTCTGGTTTGCCAAGGACATCGAAGAATTGTGATTCTATCTGGGTTATTGTTGATCGGTTGATGAAATCTGTTCACTTTATTCCAATAAGAATGGATTATCCGATGGAAAGGTTGGCAGAATTGTATGTTGAGAAGATTGTGAGTTTGCACGGTATTCCTTCTAGTATTGTGTCGGATCGATATCCGAGGTTTACATCTAAATTATGTACGGGATTGCAAGAAGCTTTGGGTACTAAGTTGCGTTTGAGTTCCGCTTATCATCCACAGACAGATGGTCAGACGGAGAGAACGATTCAGTCGTTGGAAGATTTGTTAAGAGCTTGTGTGTTGGAGAAAGGTGGAGCTTGGGATAGTTATCTACCATTGATTGAGTTTACCTACAACAATAGTTTTCATTCGAGCATTGGTATGGCTCCGTTTGAGGCATTGTATGGTAGGAGGTGTTGGACACCGTTGTGTTGGTATGAATCTGGAGAGAGTGCTGTGATTGGACCGGAAATTGTCCAACAGACTTCGGAAAAGATTAAGATGATTCAGGAGAAGATGAGGACTTCTCAGAGTCGTCAGAAAAGTTATCACGATAAGAGGAGGAAAGATCTTGAGTTTAGCGAAGGAGAACATGTTTTTATGCGAGTTACTCCGATGACTGGTATTGGTCGAGCTTTGAAGTCAAAGAAGTTGACTCCACGTTTTATTGGTCCGTTTCAGATTACCAAGAGAGTTGGGAAAGTTGCTTATCAGATTGCTTTGCCGCCGTCACTTGCAAATCTGCATGATGTTTTTCATGTATCTCAGCTAAGGAAGTACATTGCTGATCCGTCTCATGAGATTCGGGTAGACGATATACAGGTATGAGAGAATTTGACTGTGGAAGCGGTACCTGCGAGAATTGAGGATCGGAAGTTGAAACAGTTGCGAGGCAAGGAGATCGCGTTGGTAAGAGTGGCTTGGGGAGGACCAGCAGATGGAAATGTCACTTGGGAGCTGGAAAGTCAGATGAAGGACTCGTATCCCGAACTGTTCGTCTAAGGTATGTTTTCGAGGATGAAAACTCTTTTAGTTGGGGAGAGTTGTGACACCCCAAATAATCCAATTATTAAATAATTAGAATTTTTAATTATTAATTTAATTGGAAATTTAATTGTTGGTATTTTTGGATTATTGGAATTAATTTAATTAATTAAAGGAAAGAAGTATTGGTGGTGTGAAGAGTGATTAGAGGGTGTGAGGGGTAAAATACTCTACTCTTACTAATTACTAATTTAATTATTTTATTGGAATAATAAAAGGAGTATTAAAAGGAAAAAGAAGAGAAAGAGAGTTATTTTGGAATATTCATCATACGTGCATTTGAGAAGAGGAAAAAGAAGGAGAAAACCGGAAGCGTCAGAATTCGAAGAACCCACAAGGTAAGGGGTGATTTCGATTAGTTAATTCGTATTATCGGTTTAGATATTCAATAGTATGGATCATAGTATGTTAGAGAATCCCGGTTTGGAATTCTAGGGTTCCGTAGAATTGTCCCTATTGCATCGAATTGTAGGTTAAAAACCATTAGGGTGTCAGATGATAAAAAGGAATGATGAAATAATGTTGTTTGATGTTATAATGGTGCAAAATGGATGTGTTTTGGTGTTTCTCATGTTGCAATTCATATGGGTATGTTTGGAATTGGTTTAGAATGAATAAATGCTGTCAAAAGTGCAGAATTTGACTTTGCAGGTCGTGGGAACCGGTTCCCAGTGGGGAGGAACCGGGTTCCACTGTGAATTTATAAAAACAGGCAAAAATGCACGTAGGAACCGGTTCCTGTATAGGTAGGAACTAGGTTCCCATACATTTTTCCAGAAGCGTGATTTTTGAACTTCGCAGGAACCGGTTCCTGCATATGTAGGAACCGGGTTCTGCTGTAACTTTTTGAAAAATATTAAACTTTGAAAATTCATAACTTTCAAACCGTAAGTCCGTTTTGAGTGTCGTTTTGGACGTTATTTCTTAAATTTAATGCTCTATTTTATAAAATGAAAAAATTTCCTAAAACCTGAAATTATTTTGAAAATGAGTCAAATCCCGGAATAAGTGATTATTGGCTAACGCACATGGGTGTGTATGTAGCAGTGAACCTGTGATGGATGGATGTATTAGTATTGTGTGAATGAAAGGCATGTTTATGTTGCTAATGATGGTGTGAATGATCGTTGAGATATCATGTTTTTGGTTTTGGTTCAGTTATGATAAATTGATGTATTTCATAGACTAATTTGATGTTGCATGCTAGTGATGTGCGTGCATATGCATTGTTTTGGTGAAGTTAATTCCCATTGTGTGGAATTTGACTTGTATTGCTGTTAACCGATACCCGGGTGATGATGGGTGGTTAGGCTGGATTCGTGTCTGGGTGTTTATGGACGAATCGATGGTTGCTGTATCCGGTTGATGATGGATCAGTGTTGGGTGACTTGGTCACGTGTTGGTACCACATGCATTGTGTCTGCATTTATGTTTGCATGGAATTGTAACATGTTAGGATGTCTTCCAGTGTTACAATTCTTTGGTTGTTTATTGATTTGTGCATAATGACTTGTATGATTGGAACTGCGTGTTGAATCTGAATTTATGCTAAAATGGGTGAAATAATATGCTTGTGATATAATGTTGATTGAGAAGCTTATAATGCATGTTAATTATGAGAAATCTCACCCTTACTTTAACCATTTCAGATTAAAGTTAGCAGCTCAGGAGTTGGTGAGGATGGCTCTAGAGCTATGTTACTTTAAGTCCGCGTGTCAGTGTCGTGCTCTGATAGGTTGTAACACTGGGGAACGTTTAGTTGAGGAATTAGTTATTATTCAATTGTTTCTTTGAATTTCATTGGGAATAATTATGTTTTGGTTTATTCCGTTTTGGTTATGGTATTTTTCCGCAGTGTAAGACATGGTCTTAATTTGATTGAATTATTTGAATAATGACCCTCAGTGTATCATGACTACTGTTTTATTGGAAGTTTTATTTATTTCATAATTGTGACATCCCTTGTTCCGTGTTAACTCTGATGGAATATGTCTTTAATCATTGATATAATTAATATTATTCAGGGTATTTTAGAAGGGGTGTTACAATAGTGGTATCAGACAGAGCATAGTCGGTCTTGTCTTGTGTTGTTATCCCTTTTGTATGCGACTAGTGTAAGATGACACTGTCGATACTTGTGTGCTGATGAGGTTGTTTTGTAATGTTACAGAACAATGGCCGGAAGAGGTAACGGAAGAAACAACGATGCTATTGCTGAAGCATTGGGAATGTTGGCTGGAGTACTCGGAGGGAACCAGCAGGGAGCTGTGATTGGTGCTGACCGATAATTGGGGAATTTTCAGAGGAATAATCCTCCGTTGTTCAAGGGTGCACATGATCCCGAAGGTGCTCAGAAGTGGTTGAAGGAGATCGAGAAGATCTTCAGAGTAATTGACTGTGCTGAAGGGCTGAAGGTGAGATACGAAACTCACATGTTAGCAGAGGAAGCTGATGACTGGTGGGTTGCTACCAGAACTGAAATGGAAGAAGATGGTATTGCGTTGACTTGGGCTGTGTTCATGAGGGCTTTTCTGAGGAGGTACTTTCCTGAGGACATCAGATGCAAGAAGGAGATTGAGTTTCTGGAACTCAAGCAGGGTAACAAGACTGTCAGTGAGTATGCTTCGAAGTTTACTGAGTTAGCAAAGTATTATGCTCATTATACTAACGATGCAGATGGAGAATTTTCCAAATGTATCAAGTTTGAGAATGGTCTTCGTGATGAGATTAAGCAGGGTATTCTGTATCAGTGTATCCGAAGATTTCCTGATCTGGTTGACTGATGTAGGATTTTAGAGGAGGATCTTGCTAGCACTAAGTCGAATGCTCGAGGGTATGTTGATAGGAAGGTAAGCAACAGATGGATCGTGGTAAGCCTTATGATAGAAGTAATCAGAGACCCGGTGGTTGGAAGAAGTTTGGTGGAGGAGATTCTAGTTCTTCCATTAAGTGCTACAAGTGTGGTGAGACAGGACATCGTATGGTGGATTGCAAAAGTAATGATAAGAAGTGTTTCAAGTGTGGGAAACTCGGCCATGTGGCCAATGATTGAAGAGTAAGAGTGGTGACTTATTACAACTGTGGTGAAGAAGGTCATACTCGTCCTCAGTGTACAAAACCCAAGAAGGAGCAAGCTGGTGGTAAAGTGTTTGCATTGTCTGGGTCAGAGACTAAGCCATATGATCGGCTGATTAAAGGTACATGTTTTATTAATGACATACCTTTGATTGCGAGTATTGATACTGGAGCTACACATTCTTTTATTGCTTTGGATTGTGCTAAAAGATTGAATTTGGAAATTTCTAATATGGATGGAAGTATGGTTATTGATACTCCTGCGTCGGGTTCAGTGACTACTTCGTATGTTTGTAGGAATTGTCCTATTGTGATTTTTGGTAGGGGTTTCGGTATGGATTTAGTGTGCCTACCGTTAGAACAACTTGATATCATCCTTGGAATAAACTGGTTGGAATTCAACCAGGTTCATATCAACTGTTTTGCAAAGACGGTTATTTTTTCTGAAGAGTTTGGTGTCGAAGATGTGACTATGTCGGTTAAACAAATGAACCTAGTTGTGAAAGATGGTGCTATGGTATTTATGTTGTATTCTGCAATAGAAGCGGAGGGAAAAGCAAAGAGTGATGGATTGCCAGTGGTGAATGAATTTCCAGAGGTGTTTCCGGAAGACGTTAGTGAATTGCCACCTGAGAGGGAGGTAGAATTTACTATAGATTTGATTCCTGGAACTAGTCCGGTGTCGATGGCGCCTTACCGTATGTCGGCATCTGAATCAGCGGAGTTAAAGAAACAGTTGGAGGAGTTACTTGAGAAGAAGTTTGTTCGTCCGAGTGTTTCGCCGTGGGGTGCTCCGGTGTTGTTGGTTAAGAAGAAAGAAGGTTCAATGAGATTATGTGTTGATTACAGACAGCTGAATAAAGTTACAATCAAGAATCGATATCCTTTGCCGAGGATCGATGATTTGATGGATCAACTAGTTGGAGCTTGTGTATTTAGTAAGATTGATCTGAGATCTGGATATCATCATATTCGTGTGAAGTCGGAAGATATTCAGAAAACTGCATTTAGAACGAGGTATGGACATTACGAGTATTCTGTTATGCCGTTTGGAGTTACTAATGCACCTGGTGTTTTCATGGAGTATATGAACAGGATATTTCATCCGTATCTTGATAAGTTTTTGGTGGTGTTCATTGATGATATTCTAATTTATTCGAAGAGCGATGAAGAGCATGCAGAACATCTCAGAGTTGTGTTGGAATTGTTGAAAGAGAAGAAGCTTTATGCGAAGTTGTCCAAGTGTGAATTCTGGTTAAGTGAAGTAAGTTTTCTTGGCCATGTAATTTCCAAGAATGGAATTGCTGTGGATCCTACGAAGGTAGAAGCAGTATCTCAGTGGGAAGCGCCGAAGAATGCTTATGAGATCCGTAGTTTTCTGGGTCTTGCAGGTTATTACAGGAAGTTTATAGAAGGATTTTCCAAAATAGCGTTACCGTTGACTAAGTTGACCAGGAAGGGTCAGATGTTTGTTTGGGATGTTGAATGTGAGAAAGGATTTCAAGAGCTGAAGAGGAGGTTGACAAGTGCTCCGATCTTGATTTTGCCAAATCCGACTAAGTCTTTTGTTGTGTATTGTGACGCATCATTAATGGTATTAGGTGGTGTGTTGATGCAAGATAAGCAGGTGGTGGCTTATGCTTCGAGACAATTGAAAGTACATGAAAGGAATTATCCGACTCATGATTTGGAGTTGGCAACTCTTGTGTTTGTTTTGAAGTTGTGGAGGCATTATTTATATGGTTCTCGGTTTGAGGTGTTCAGTGATCACAAAAGTCTGAGGTATCTCTTTGATCAGAAAGAGTTGAATATGAGGCAGAGGAGATGGTTAGAATTTCTAAAGGATTATGATTTCGGTTTGAATTACCATCCTGGTAAGGCAAACATTATTGCGGATGCCTTGAGTAGGAAGTCATTGCATATGTCGATGTTAATGGTCCGTGAGTTAGATTTGGTTGAGCAGTTCAGAGATTTAAGTTTGGTATGTGAAACTACTCCGAATAGTGTGAAATTGGGTATGTTGAAACTGACTAGTGGTATTCTGGAAGAAATTCGGAATGGACAGAAGTCCGATGTTGGGTTAGTTGATAAATTGACATTGATCAACCAAGGTCAAGGAGGCGAGTTCCGGATTGATGAGAATGGTGTTATGAGATTTGGTAATAGGGTGTGTGTTCCGGATGTTGCAGAGATTAGGAAGAGTATTTTGGAAGAAGGACATCGTAGTGGATTGAGTATTCATCCTGGTGCTACTAAAATGTACCATGATTTAAAGAAGTTGTTTTGGTGGCCGGGAATGAAAAAGGAAATTGCTGAGTTTGTGTATGCTTGTTTGGTTTGTCAGAAGTCGAAGATTGAGCATCAGAAACCGTCAGGAATGATGGAACAGTTGTTTGTTCCGGAATGGAAATGGGATGGAATCTCTATGGATTTTGTGTCTGGTTTGCCAAGGACATCGAAGAATTGTGATTCTATCTGGGTTATTGTTGATCGGTTGACGAAATCTGCTCACTTTATTCCAATAAGAATGGATTATCCGATGGAAAGGTTGGCAGAATTGTATGTTGAGAAGATTGTGAGTTTGCACGGTATTCCTTCTAGTATTGTGTTGGATCGATATCCGAGGTTTACATCTAAACTATGTACGGGATTTCAAGAAGCTTTGGGTACTAAGTTGCGTTTGAGTTCCGCTTATCATCCACAGACAGATGGTCAGACGGAGAGAACGATTCAGTCTTTGGAAGATTTGTTAAGAGCTTGTGTGTTGGAGAAAGGTGGAGCTTGGGATAGTTATCTACCATTGATTGAGTTTACCTACAACAATAGTTTTCATTCGAGCATTGGTATGGCTCCGTTTGAGGCATTGTATGGTAGGAGGTGTTGGACACCGTTGTGTTGGTATGAATCTGGAGAGAGTGCTGTGATTGGACCGGAAATTGTCCAACAGACTTCGGAAAAGATTAAGATGATTCAGGAGAAGATGAGGACTTCTCAGAGTCGTCAGAAAAGTTATCACGATAAGAGGAGGAAAGATCTTGAGTTTAGCGAAGGAGAACATGTTTTTATGCGAGTTACTCCGATGACTGGTATTGGTCGAGCTTTGAAGTCAAAGAAGTTGACTCCACGTTTTATTGGTCCGTTTCAGATTACCAAGAGAGTTAGGAAAGTTGCTTATCAGATTGCTTTGCCGCCGTCACTTGCAAATCTGCATGATGTTTTTCATGTATCTCAGCTAAGGAAGTACATTGCTGATCCATCTCATGAGATTCGGGTAGACGATATACAGGTATGAGAGAATTTGACTGTGGAAGCGGTACCTGCGAGAATTGAGGATCGGAAGTTGAAACAGTTGCGAGGCAAGGAGATCGCGTTGGTAAGAGTGGCTTGGGGAGGACCAGCAGATGGAAATGTCACTTGGGAGCTGGAAAGTCAGATGAAGGACTCGTATCCCGAACTGTTCGTCTAAGGTATGTTTTCGAGGATGAAAACTCTTTTAGTTGGGGAGAGTTGTGACACCCCAAATAATCCAATTATTAAATAATTAGAATTTTTAATTATTAATTTAATTGGAAATTTAATTGTTGGTATTTTTGGATTATTGGAATTAATTTAATTAATTAAAGGAAAGAAGTATTGGTGGTGTGAAGAGTGATTAGAGGGTGTGAGGGGTAAAATACTCTACTCTTACTAATTACTAATTTAATTATTTTATTGGAATAATAAAAGGAGTATTAAAAGGAAAAATAAGAGAAAGAGAGTTATTTTGGAATATTCATCATACGTGCATTTGAGAAGAGGAAAAAGAAGGAGAAAACCGGAAGCGTCAGAATTCGAAGAACCCACAAGGTAAGGGGTGATTTCGATTAGTTAATTCGTATTATCGGTTTAGATATTCAATAGTATGGATCATAGTATGTTAGAGAATCCCGGTTTGGAATTCTAGGGTTCCGTAGAATTGTCCCTATTGCATCGAATTGTAGGTTAAAAACCATTAGGGTGTCAGATGATAAAAAGGAATGATGAAATAATGTTGTTTGATGTTATAATGGTGCAAAATGGATGTGTTTTGGTGTTTCTCATGTTGCAATTCATATGGGTATGTTTGGAATTGGTTTAGAATGAATAAATGCTGTCAAAAGTGCAGAATTTGACTTTGCAGGTCGTGGGAACCGGCTCCCAGTGGGGAGGAACCGGGTTCCACTGTGAATTTATAAAAACTGGCAAAAATGCACGTAGGAACCGGTTCCTGTATAGGTAGGAACTGGGTTCCCATACATTTTTCCAGAAGCGTGATTTTTGAACTTCGCAGGAACCGGTTCCTGCATATGTAGGAACCGGGTTCTGCTGTAACTTTTTGAAAAATATTAAACTTTGAAAATTCATAACTTTCAAACCGTAAGTCCGTTTTGAGTGTCGTTTTGGACGTTATTTCTTAAATTTAATGCTCTATTTTATAAAATGAAAAAATTTCCTAAAACCTGAAATTATTTTGAAAATGAGTCAAATCCCGGAATAAGTGATTATTGGCTAACGCACATGGGTGTGTATGTAGCAGTGAACCTGTGATGTATGGATGTATTAGTATTGTGTGAATGAAAGGCATGTTTATGTTGCTAATGATGGTGTGAATGATCGTTGAGATATCATGTTTTTGGTTTTGGTTCAGTTATGATAAATTGATGTATTTCATAGACTGATTTGATGTTGCATGCTAGTGATGTGCGTGCATATGCATTGTTTTGGTGAAGTTAATTCCCATTGTGTGGAATTTGACTTGTATTGCTGTTAACCGATACCCGGGTGATGATGGGTGGTTAGGCTGGATTCGTGTCTGGGTGTTTATGGACGAATCGATGGTTGCTGTATCCGGTTGATGATGGATCAGTGTTGGGTGACTTGGTCACGTGTTGGTACCATATGCATTGTGTCTGCATTTGTGTTTGCATGGAATTGTAACATGTTAGGATGTCTTCCAGTGTTACAATTCTTTGGTTGATTATTGATTTGTGCATAATGACTTGTATGATTGGAACTGCGTGTTGAATCTGAATTTATGCTAAAATGGGTGAAATAATATGCTTGTGATATAATGTTGATTGAGAAGCTTATAATGCATGTTAATTATGAGAAATCTCACCCTTACTTTAACCATTTCAGATTAAAGTTAGCAGCTCAGGAGTTGGTGAGGATGGCTCTAGAGCTATGTTACTTTAAGTCCGCGTGTCAGTGTCGTGCTCTGATAGGTTGTAACACTGGGGAACGTTTAGTTGAGGAATTAGTTATTATTCAATTGTTTCTTTGAATTTCATTGGGAATAATTATGTTTTGGTTTATTCCGTTTTGGTTATGGTATTTTTCCGCATTGTAAGACATGGTCTTAATTTGATTGAATTATTTGAATAATGACCCTCAGTGTATCATGACTACTGTTTTATTGGAAGTTTTATTTATTTCATAATTGTGACATCCCTTGTTCCGTGTTAACTCTGATGGAATATGTCTTTAATCATTGATATAATTAATATTATTCAGGGTATTTTAGAAGGGGTGTTACAATAGTGGTATCAGACAGAGCATAGTCGGTCTTGTCTTGTGTTGTTATCCCTTTTGTATGTGACTAGTGTAAGATGACACTGTCGATACTTGTGTGCTGATGAGGTTGTTTTGTAATGTTACAGAACAATGGCCGGAAGAGGTAACGGAAGAAACAACGATGCTATTGCTGAAGCATTGGGAATGTTGGCTGGAGTACTCGGAGGGAACCAGCAGGGAGCTGTGATTGGTGCTGACCGACAATTGGGGAATTTTCAGAGGAATAATCCTCCGTTGTTCAAGGGTGCACATGATCCCGAAGGTGCTCAGAAGTGGTTGAAGGAGATCGAGAGGATCTTCAGAGTAATTGACTGTGCTGAAGGGCTGAAGGTGAGATACGGAACTCACATGTTAGCAGAGGAAGCTGATGACTGGTGGGTTGCTACCAGAACTGAAATGGAAGAAGATGGTATTGCGTTGACTTGGGCTGTGTTCATGAGGGCTTTTCTGAGGAGGTACTTTCCTGAGGACATCAGATGCAAGAAGGAGATTGAGTTTCTGGAACTCAAGCAGGGTAACAAGACTGTCAGTGAGTATGCTTCGAAGTTTACTGAGTTAGCAAAGTATTATGCTCATTATACTAACGATGCAGATGGAGAATTTTCCAAATGTATCAAGTTTGAGAATGGTCTTCGTGATGAGATTAAGCAGGGTATTCTGTATCAGTGTATCCGAAGATTTCCTGATCTGGTTGACTGATGTAGGATTTTAGAGGAGGATCTTGCTAGCACTAAGTCGAATGCTCGAGGGTATGTTGATAGGAAGGTAAGCAACAGATGGATCGTGGTAAGCCTTATGATAGAAGTAATCAGAGACCCGGTGGTTGGAAGAAGTTTGGTGGAGGATATTCTAGTTCTTCCATTAAGTGCTACAAGTGTGGTGAGACAGGACATCGTATGGTGGATTGCAAAAGTAATGATAAGAAGTGTTTCAAGTGTGGGAAACTCGGCCATGTGGCCAATGATTGAAGAGTAAGAGTGGTGACTTATTACAACTGTGGTGAAGAAGGTCATACTCGTCCTCAGTGTACAAAACCCAAGAAGGAGCAAGCTGGTGGTAAAGTGTTTGCATTGTCTGGGTCAGAGACTAAGCCATATGATCGGCTGATTAAAGGTACATGTTTTATTAATGACATACCTTTGATTGCGAGTATTGATACTGGAGCTACACATTCTTTTATTGCTTTGGATTGTGCTAAAAGATTGAATTTGGAAATTTCTAATATGGATGGAAGTATGGTTATTGATACTCCTGCGTCGGGTTCAGTGACTACTTCGTATGTTTGTAGGAATTGTCCTATTGTGATTTTTGGTAGGGGTTTCGGTATGGATTTAGTGTGCCTACCGTTAGAACAACTTGATATCATCCTTGGAATAAACTGGTTGGAATTCAACCAGGTTCATATCAACTGTTTTGCAAAGACGGTTATTTTTCCTGAAGAGTTTGGTGTCGAAGATGTGACTATGTCGGTTAAACAAATGAACCTAGCTGTGAAAGATGGTGCTATGGTATTTATGTTGTATTCTGCAATAGAAGCGGAGGGAAAAGCAAAGAGTGATGGATTGCCAGTGGTGAATGAATTTCCAGAGGTGTTTCCGGAAGACGTTAGTGAATTGCCACCTGAGAGGGAGGTAGAATTTACTATAGATTTGATTCCTGGAACTAGTCCGGTGTCGATGGCGCCTTACCGTATGTCGGCATCTGAATCAGCGGAGTTAAAGAAACAGTTGGAGGAGTTACTTGAGAAGAAGTTTGTTCGTCCGAGTGTTTCGCCGTGGGGTGCTCCGGTGTTGTTGGTTAAGAAGAAAGAAGGTTCAATGAGATTATGTGTTGATTACAGACAGCTGAATAAAGTTACAATCAAGAATCGATATCCTTTGCCGAGGATCGATGATTTGATGGATCAACTAGTTGGAGCTTGTGTATTTAGTAAGATTGATCTGAGATCTGGATATCATCAGATTCGTGTGAAGTCGGAAGATATTCAGAAAACTGCATTTAGAACGAGGTATGGACATTACGAGTATTCTGTTATGCCGTTTGGAGTTACTAATGCACCTGGTGTTTTCATGGAGTATATGAACAGGATATTTCATCCGTATCTTGATAAGTTTTTGGTGGTGTTCATTGATGATATTCTAATTTATTCGAAGAGCGATGAAGAGCATGCAGAACATCTCAGAGTTGTGTTGGAATTGTTGAAAGAGAAGAAGCTTTATGCGAAGTTGTCCAAGTGTGAATTCTGGTTAAGTGAAGTAAGTTTTCTTGGCCATGTAATTTCCAAGAATGGAATTGCTGTGGATCCTACGAAGGTAGAAGCAGTATCTCAGTGGGAAGCGCCGAAGAATGCTTATGAGATCCGTAGTTTTCTGGGTCTTGCAGGTTATTACAGGAAGTTTATAGAAGGATTTTCCAAAATAGCGTTACCGTTGACTAAGTTGACCAGGAAGGGTCAGATGTTTGTTTGGGATGTTGAATGTGAGAAAGGATTTCAAGAGCTGAAGAGGAGGTTGACAAGTGCTCCGATCTTGATTTTGCCAAATCCGACTAAGTCTTTTGTTGTGTATTGTGACGCATCATTAATGGTATTAGGTGGTGTGTTGATGCAAGATAAGCAGGTGGTGGCTTATGCTTCGAGACAATTGAAAGTACATGAAAGGAATTATCCGACTCATGATTTGGAGTTGGCAACTCTTGTGTTTGTTTTGAAGTTGTGGAGGCATTATTTATATGGTTCTCGGTTTGAGGTGTTCAGTGATCACAAAAGTCTGAGGTATCTCTTTGATCAGAAAGAGTTGAATATGAGGCAGAGGAGATGGTTAGAATTTCTAAAGGATTATGATTTCGGTTTGAATTACCATCCTGGTAAGGAAAACATTATTGCGGATGCCTTGAGTAGGAAGTCATTGCATATGTCGATGTTAATGGTCCGTGAGTTAGATTTGGTTGAGCAGTTCAGAGATTTAAGTTTGGTATGTGAAACTACTCCGAATAGTGTGAAATTGGGTATGTTGAAACTGACTAGTGGTATTCTGGAAGAAATTCGGAATGGACAGAAGTCCGATGTTGGGTTAGTTGATAAATTGACATTGATCAACCAAGGTCAAGGAGGCGAGTTCCGGATTGATGAGAATGGTGTTATGAGATTTGGTAATAGGGTGTGTGTTCCGGATGTTGCAGAGATTAGGAAGAGTATTTTGGAAGAAGGACATCGTAGTGGATTGAGTATTCATCCTGGTGCTACTAAAATGTACCATGATTTAAAGAAGTTGTTTTGGTGGCCGGGAATGAAAAAGGAAATTGCTGAGTTTGTGTATGCTTGTTTGGTTTGTCAGAAGTCGAAGATTGAGCATCAGAAACCGTCAGGAATGATGGAACAGTTGTTTGTTCCGGAATGGAAATGGGATGGAATCTCTATGGATTTTGTGTCTGGTTTGCCAAGGACATCGAAGAATTGTGATTCTATCTGGGTTATTGTTGATCGGTTGACGAAATCTGCTCACTTTATTCCAATAAGAATGGATTATCCGATGGAAAGGTTGGCAGAATTGTATGTTGAGAAGATTGTGAGTTTGCACGGTATTCCTTCTAGTATTGTGTCGGATCGATATCCGAGGTTTACATCTAAATTATGTACGGGATTTCAAGAAGCTTTGGGTACTAAGTTGCGTTTGAGTTCCGCTTATCATCCACAGACAGATGGTCAGACGGAGAGAACGATTCAGTCGTTGGAAGATTTGTTAAGAGCTTGTGTGTTGGAGAAAGGTGGAGCTTGGGATAGTTATCTACCATTGATTGAGTTTACCTACAACAATAGTTTTCATTCGAGCATTGGTATGGCTCCGTTTGAGGCATTGTATGGTAGGAGGTGTTGGACACCGTTGTGTTGGTATGAATCTGGAGAGAGTGCTGTGATTGGACCGGAAATTGTCCAACAGACTTCGGAAAAGATTAAGATGATTCAGGAGAAGATGAGGACTTCTCAGAGTCGTCAGAAAAGTTATCACGATAAGAAGAGGAAAGATCTTGAGTTTAGCGAAGGAGAACATGTTTTTATGCGAGTTACTCCGATGACTGGTATTGGTCGAGCTTTGAAGTCAAAGAAGTTGACTCCACGTTTTATTGGTCCGTTTCAGATTACCAAGAGAGTTGGGAAAGTTGCTTATCAGATTGCTTTGCCGCCGTCACTTGCAAATCTGCATGATGTTTTTCATGTATCTCAGCTAAGGAAGTACATTGCTGATCCGTCTCATGAGATTCGGGTAGACGATATACAGGTATGAGAGAATTTGACTGTGGAAGCGGTACCTGCGAGAATTGAGGATCGGAAGTTGAAACAGTTGCGAGGCAAGGAGATCGCGTTGGTAAGAGTGGCTTGGGGAGGACCAGCAGATGGAAATGTCACTTGGGAGCTGGAAAGTCAGATGAAGGACTCGTATCCCGAACTGTTCGTCTAAGGTATGTTTTCGAGGATGAAAACTCTTTTAGTTGGGGAGAGTTGTGACACCCCAAATAATCCAATTATTAAATAATTAGAATTTTTAATTATTAATTTAATTGGAAATTTAATTGTTGGTATTTTTGGATTATTGGAATTAATTTAATTAATTAAAGGAAAGAAGTATTGGTGGTGTGAAGAGTGATTAGAGGGTGTGAGAGGTAAAATACTCTACTCTTACTAATTACTAATTTAATTATTTTATTGGAATAATAAAAGGAGTATTAAAAGGAAAAAGAAGAGAAAGAGAGTTATTTTGGAATATTCATCATACGTGCATTTGAGAAGAGGAAAAAGAAGGAGAAAACCGGAAGCGTCAGAATTCGAAGAACCCACAAGGTAAGGGGTGATTTCGATTAGTTAATTCGTATTATCGGTTTAGATATTCAATAGTATGGATCATAGTATGTTAGAGAATCCCGGTTTGGAATTCTAGGGTTCCGTAGAATTGTCCCTATTGCATCGAATTGTAGGTTAAAAACCATTAGGGTGTCAGATGATAAAAAGGAATGATGAAATAATGTTGTTTGATGTTATAATGGTGCAAAATGGATGTGTTTTGGTGTTTCTCATGTTGCAATTCATATGGGTATGTTTGGAATTGGTTTAGAATGAATAAATGCTGTCAAAAGTGCAGAATTTGACTTTGCAGGTCGTGGGAACCGGTTCCCAGTGGGGAGGAACCGGGTTCCACTGTGAATTTATAAAAACTGGCAAAAATGCACGTAGGAACCGGTTCCTGTATAGGTAGGAACTGGGTTCCCATACATTTTTCCAGAAGCGTGATTTTTGAACTTCGCAGGAACCGGTTCCTGCATATGTAGGAACCGGGTTCTGCTGTAACTTTTTGAAAAATATTAAACTTTGAAAATTCATAACTTTCAAACCGTAAGTCCGTTTTGAGTGTCGTTTTGGACGTTATTTCTTAAATTTAATGCTCTATTTTATAAAATGAAAAAATTTCCTAAAACCTGAAATTATTTTGAAAATGAGTCAAATCCCGGAATAAGTGATTATTGGCTAACGCACATGGGTGTGTATGTAGCAGTGAACCTGTGATGGATGGATGTATTAGTATTGTGTGAATGAAAGGCATGTTTATGTTGCTAATGATGGTGTGAATGATCGTTGAGATATCATGTTTTTGGTTTTGGTTCAGTTATGATAAATTGATGTATTTCATAGACTGATTTGATGTTGCATGCTAGTGATGTGCGTGCATATGCATTGTTTTGGTGAAGTTAATTCCCATTGTATGGAATTTGACTTGTATTTCCGTTAATCGATACCCGGGTGATGATGGGTGGTTAGGCTGGATTCGTGTCCGGGTGTTTATGGACGAATCGATGGTTGCTGTATCCGGTTGATGATGGATCAGTGTTGGGTAACTTGGTCACGTGTTGGTACCACATGCATTGTGTATGCATTTATGTTTGCATGGAATTGTAACATGTTAGGATGTCTTCCAGTGTTACAATTCTTTGGTTGATTATTGATTTGTGCATAATGACTTGTATGATTGGAACTGCGTGTTGAATCTGAATTTATGCTAAAATGGGTGAAATAATATGCTTGTGATATAATGTTGATTGAGAAGCTTATAATGCATGTTAATTATGAGAAATCTCACCCTTAATTTAACAATTTCAGATTAAAGTTAGCAGCTCAGGAGTTGGTGAGGATGGCTCTAGAGCTATGTTACTTTAAGTCCGCGTGTCAGTGTCGTGCTCTGATAGGTTGTAGCACTGGGGAACGTTTAGTTGAGGAATTAGTTATTATTAAATTGTTTCTTTGAATTTCATTGGGAATAATTATGTTTTGGTTTATTCTGTTTTGGTTATGGTATTTTTCCGCTGTGTAAGACATGGTCTTAATTTGATTGAATTATTTGAATAATGACCCTCAGTGTAGCATGACTACTGTTTTATTGGAAGTTTTATTTATTTCATAATTGTGACATCCCTTGTTCCGTGTTAACTCTGATGGAATATGTCTTTAATCATTGATATAATTAATATTATTCGGGGTATTTTAGAAGGGGTGTTACACTCTACCCCCACAAGACTCAACTGTATACGACTCACATCTTCAATTATTAGATGTTTTAGAATTTTCCAAGAAAAAATGTTTTAGTCTTAATCATGCAAAAGGGAAAGAAAAACATCTAAGGTAAATTATCTACATCTATCCGTAATGTTATCACACAATGATTGATCCTATAGTTGAGTTTGAAAGGGAAAGACTACCTAAGTTAGCATGCATGGTTTAAAGTCCTGATGTCTAGCTCGACTTAAAGATGAGACAAGCGATCCTAAGGGAGCATATAATGGTTTAAAGAGAAGCACAAACACAAGCACAATCAAACAAAGTCGAATCAAAACCAAAACAAAATCGAGTGTGTGCTAGCACCAAATAAAGAATCCAATGGATCTCAAAGTGGGAGTAAGGAACTCTTTCCACTTGATTTGCTCAAGCACCGATAACGAGTAATAACTCAAAGTTTCAATGTTTAAAGAAACATGAGCCAACATTGTCGAAACGAATGACAAAGTTTGGGGGTTGGTTACAAACCCTTTTCCACTTTATTTAACTCAATAGACAAGAATAACACGGTTCAAAGCATCAACGTATAACGCAAGCTAAGAATGACACAAACTAGAAAGTGCGGGGGCCGATTGTGGGCCCTTTGCACTTATTGACTCGATAACAAGCACAAAGTTAACAGGAAATGAGAGGGGAGTGGGATTTGCCTTTGTCGAGGTCTTTTACACACAAAAAAACACAAGAAAATGCGTACAAAAAAAATGCTTTTTAAAGGTCTTTAAAACAGATTTTCCCACCTAAAGTAGGGACTCCCAGGCATGCATCTCTATTCCTACTTCTCACGGCAAGCAAATCGAAAAAACAATGGGGAAATGAGGAATGAAATAAATTCACGATGATACCTAACTCAGAAGGTCAGTTGCCTCTTCAAAGCCATGCAAGTGGTAAGAAACTCTACATAATACTTGCGGAAGTTTCAACTAATCAATTAAAATTTATTCGTAATAATTATAAGAAGCGAATCAAATGGAGACATCCAGGAGGTGCTACCTTCGTACCATGGTGTATAATCTATCAATTTAGAATTATGGTGCTAAGCCCAATCCAGAATGAATCCAATAGCCTTTTTATGCATAATCCACATGCTCTAAAAAATTTCCCTTTGGGCCAAGGACAAGGGTGGATCAGTCCAACAAACAACATCAAGTTTCAATCATCAAGCTTTTTCTTCAATTACTTTTTTATATAAATCTAAAAAAAACAATTAATGGCAAAAGAATTGCAACACAACATTTCCATAAATCTAGGTTTTCTAAATTGTGATTATTCATCTTCTTCGTCTCGACGAACTTCACGAACGACAACTATCTCCTCCTCCGACTCAACCCACAATGTTCAACCTCTCCATCACCGTCTCAATCAAAATCACGATGCAAGAATTGCTCATATCTCCTTTCTCATCTTCATCTGCGGCTACCTCTCAACCTTCGTCGTCCTTCAAGCTTCGCCGCGATTTACCTCACTCTGTCTCAGTTTCCCTCTCAATCTCCACCTCAAACTTCTTTGATCCGTAACAACTCCTCAACATTAAGTCGTCATCCTCTAATTCACCCTCATCCTTTGTAAATCATCACCTTCACCGCTCGATAAAACCAGAAACTAACACAAGGCAACTCCATCTCAAACTGTGAATGTGTGCAGAATTGAATCGCGTGCTCGTATAATTTAACCTCTAAACAAATCTAGCAAGAACAATGGAGTGAAGGTTGAATATTGAGAAAGAATGATTTACCTATTGGGGACGCTACAACAATGCTTTAAACACGATAGAGAATTAGAAATCCTGAAATAATCAAGGTATGCACTCGTTCTTGATTTCTCCTCCTCTCTTATTCTGCATTTTTCTGGTATTGCTGAGCATGTGTTGCTATTTTGCGATGCATGTGCGCTATGTCATACCCCGAAATTTCCATTATTGATTTCTAATCAATTTATTCCTTATTGTTTTTTAATTTCTAGTATTATCATTTTCTTTTTAAAATATTATTTTTTGAATTCATATATGTAGTTTGGGGTTTAAGTTTATGGAGGGGGTGTACTGTTTCGAAAATGGACCATCAAAATATGATGGCCCATTAAATTTTCCTTACAATTAGAAATGTAGAGTCAATAGAAGCATCAGTAATGATACCACGACAAACTTTGAGGATACCAGTGGTTCCAAAGACTACGATGGTGATTAGGGGGACATCTCCCACCCCTTACGAAAGTAACAAAGTAGTACCTTGGAGTTATGATTCTACTGTATACGTCAATGGTTTAAAGCCGGAATGTGAACCATCGACAAGTCAAGGTCCGACGATCATAAATATAGCTAGAACAGTGGGCATGACTCGCAGTGGTCAAATCTATGGTCCCGAACCACAAAAGAAGAATGATGTTGTAGAAAAGGATAAAGGAAAAGCTGTGGTAGATACGAATCGAGAACAAGAACCTCCAAGCAAGAATTTTATTGACCAAGAATCAGAGGAATTTTTGAAAATAATCAAGAGAAGTGGTTATAGGGTGGTGGATCAGCTACACCAAACCCCAACCAAGATTTCAATACTCTTGTTGCACCTCAACTCAAAAGCACACCGAGACTCTCTAATTAAGGTTCTAAGTTTTTCTCATGTCGCAGAAGAGATTACAGTAAACCAGTTTGACAACGTTGTAGCAAAACTGGATCATATCTAGGTTTTAATGATAGTGAGTTGCCTCCACAAGGAAGAGCTCACAGCAAGGATTTGCATATTTCTATTCAAATAAGTATCACAAGACTTTTTAGGGTACTCACCGATACTGGTTCTGCTCTCAATGTGTTACCAAAATCTAGCTTGATGAAGTTAACATTGAATGGTGTTGTTATAAGACCAAGTTCTACAATAATCAAAGCTTTTGATGGTTCTCAAAGTACAATTTTTGGAGAAGTGGATCTTCCTATCAAGATTGGCCCGCATATGTTTATATCACTTTTCAAGTAATGGATATAGAACCAGCATATACATGTTTGCTTAGACGATCTTGGATTCATGCAGCTGGGGCCGTTACTTCAACTTTACATCAAAAGTTGAAGTTATTCATTGAGGGAAGATTGGTTATAATCGATGGCGAAGAGGACATCTTTGTAAGTCACATAGAATCCTACAAATATATCGGTGTAGATGAGGACTGTATAGAAACACTATTTCAAGTCTTAGAGATTAATGGTAACTCTACCAGTAGATAAAATCAAGAAACCTACGGTGACTTCATGGAGAGACTTGCGAACACTTGTGGAAAATGGTACCTCAAAAGTTTGGGGTAAACTTGTGGATATACCCGAGAAAAAGAATTTTTTTGGTTTGGGCTATGAATCATCAAAGGCTACCCTGAAAGTCAATGCGCGATTTCCTCCTATTCAGGAGACTTTCATCAACAAAGGAACAGAGCATGGCAGACAAGTGGCAATGATATCTAACAAAAGCAACACCAAGAGGGCATATGAATTCATCAGTGAATGTGCTCCAGGTGAAGAGCTCAAGAATTGGACAACCATGGAAATTTCAGAGATCTTTTTCTTTTCAAAGTAATTTTTATTGTTTTTGAAAGAACCTATGTCAAGCCCGAGGCTTAGGGGTAGCTTGTAAGGGTCCCCCGATTTGCTTCAAACAATATTCATAATTAATAAAAGTTATATTTCGCATTCAATTAAGATCACTGTCTTTCTCTTGCATTTATTTCTTATGTTTAAAAAACGCAATACTTTTCTTCATATGAATTTTCCAAAATTCACATACTAAAACTGCACCAAAACATGATAAATGTGAGATCCATGCAAAAAACCACTGATAATGTTACTGTTGTTATCCAATATAATTTTTATGCTCCCATTAACCTAGTGGAAGAGGAGGATGACGAAGATCTTGAACTCTCCAAAGAATTAGCAAGGGAGATAGAGCAAAAAGCTGACAATATACAACCATACTAAGAATCTATTTAGACCATCAACCTTGGCACAAAGGAGGATTCGAAAGAGATCAAGCTAGGAGCAACACTGGAGGAAAGCGTCAAAGAAAGACTGATCAAGTTGTTACATGAATATGTGGATATATTTTCCTGGTCTTATAGAGACATGCCAGGATTGGATACAGATATTGTGGTGTATATACTACCTCTCAAGGAAGGTTGCTCACCAGTTAGACAGAAGCTCTAAAGAACTCATCCAAACATGTCTAGCAAGATTCGAGAAGAAATACTTAAATAATTCGATGCAGGGTTCTTAGTGGTGGTAGATTATCCACCTTGGATAGCTAACATCGTACCAGTGCCTAAAAAGGAGGGAAAAGTACACATGTGTGTAGATTATCGGGATCTGAACAAGCAAGTCCCAAAGATGATTTCCCTTTACCTCACATAGACGTTTTAGTGGATAATACATCTTAAGCTTAGGTATTCTCATTCATGGATGGTTTCTCAGGTTATAATCAAATGAAAATGGCGCCCGAAGATATGGAAAAAACTACTTTCATGACGCCTTGGGGGCACTTTGTGTTACAAGGTGATGCCTTTCGGTCTGAAGAAAGCAGGGGAAACTTATCAATGGGCTATGGTCACACTGTTCCATGATATGATTCACAAAGAAGTTAAAGTATACGTAAATGATATGATTTCCAAATCTCATACAGAGGAGGATCACATCATACATTTACAAAAATTACTCGAACGTCTATGAAAGTTCAAACTAAGGTTAAATCCAAACAAATGTACATTTGGTGTTAGGTCAGGAAAGTTATTGGGTTTCATTGTAAGAGCATGGTATTGAGGTAGATCCTGATAAGGTGAAAGCCATACAAGAAATTCCAGCTCCAAGGACAGAAAAAGAGGTTCGTGGTTTCTTAGGACGATTGAATTACATTTCGAGGTTCATATTGCACCTAACTTCTACGTGCGAGATTATATTCAAATTACTTCGAAAAGATCAAACTGTGGTGTGGAATAATGATTTTCAGACAACCTTCGTGACGATAAATCAATATTTACAAGATCCACCAATCTTGATGCCACCAGTTCTTCGAAGACCGCTCATCATGTACTTAATAGTTCTTGAAGGGTCAATGGGATGTGTATTAGGACAACATGATGAAACATGTACAAAAGAGCATGAAATTTACTACCTCGGCAAGAAATTCACCGATTATGAAACCAGGTATTCACTCCTTGAGAAGACTTGTTGTGCATTGGCTTGGGCTACTAAACGATTAAGGCAGTATATGCTAACTCACACCACTTGATTAATAGCAAGAATGGGTCCTTTGAAGTATGTGTTTGAAAAATAAGCTCTTACAGGAAGGATAAATAGATGGAAGATGTTATTATCCTAGTATGACATCCAATATGTTACTTAAAAGGCCATAAATGGTAGTATACTAACTGATCATCTGGCTCATCAGCCATTGCCAAAATATCAACCAATGAAGTTTGACTTTCCACACGAAGATGTCATGGCTATAGGTGACTACAAAATACCAGGACTCGACGAAGGACCTGAACTAGGGGCACGTTAGACACTCGTGTTTGACGGGGCTTCAAATGCATTAGGGCATAATATTGGAGCAATTTTGACTTCCCCAAAGAATTTTCACAAACCTTATACTGCAAGGTTATATTTTGACTGCACCAACAATATTGCTGAATATGAAGCTTGTATCTTGGGTTTATAAGCCTCTATCAATCTAAGAATTAAATATCTTGAGGTGTTTGGAGACTCATCATTAGTCATATACCAAGTCAACGATGAATGAGACACTAAACATCCCAACTTAATTCCATATCGGGATCACGTTTTGAAGCTAGCTACAGAATTTAACGAGATTACATTCAGTCATATTCCGCGAGAAGAAAATCAAATAGCAGACGCCTTGGAAACTTTATCAACCATGTTTAAAGTAACTTAGCCAAATCAAGAACCGCACATTACAATCATAAATTTTAAAGAACTTGCACATTGCCTCGCCATTGAAGAAGGACTAAATAACAAGCCTTGGTTCTATGATGTCAAAAGGTATCTCGAGAAATAAGAATATCCAGAAGATGCCTCTGTGATCGACAAACGAACTTTGTGGAAGCTATATTCAAAGTTCTTTCTAAATGGTGATGTGTTATACAAAAGGAACTATGATATGGTATTACTTGTAAGTTTAAGATTGCGCCTAAGAGGGGGGGGGGGGTGAATTAGGTGGTGGTCGATTTTTGACTTATTTTATACTTTCTGGTTTTGATTTAGTGCTTTGAAAACTGTAAAGTACAGAAAGTAAAGAGACACGGAGAATTATTCTGGTTCCTTCCACACCCCGGAAGTACGTCCAGTCCCCTTGCAAACACGCAAGAGATTTTACTATTTTGTTAGAACTTTTACAAGACTCTTCCTAGTCTTATCAACTAAAGAACCTAACAAATAACCAAGAACACCCTCTTGGATTTCCAATAAGTATAATGAGAACAATCCTCTCAAAAGATACCTCTTGTTTTCAACAATGGACAACAAGGAACAAAAGTAATCTAATACTTAATTCCAACAATCCTGGAAATAAGTTACACTTTGTATGATTTTATGAAGTATGATTTCTTGAAAGATGTTGATCACATAGAGTGACTTCTTTAAAGTTTCTTCTTTCTTCTCTTGTAAGCAATTCAAACTATAACACAATGGTTAGATAATGCTCAAAGATTTTTGTTCTTTATATGTGTGAAAGTGCAGAAAATCTTTGTTCTTAAAAGTTAAGAAATATGAAGTTTGAATATTTTACAAAGTTCAGATTTTATTGCATAAGACAAGAGTTGTTTATGATTTGAAAGATTTTGTAATATATAGTAATCAAGATACCTTTCCAAATGGACACTTTTCTGTTTGAAAAAACTTGACAAGATGCAATGTTTGATCATGCAACTATTGGAGAAAAGGTGTGAAGGATATCTTGAAACCAGTTCAGATTTTTCAAAATTTTCAATGTGCAAATCAATTAACATAAGATGCAAATCGATTGCACGGGTTTGTAACATTCAGAATTTCAAAAAATTTGAAGTGTAAATCGATTAGCATGTTGTGTCAATCGATTTACAAGAGTTAAAAAATTAGTTTGTTCTGTGATCAATCGATTTACCCAACATGTAAATCGATTGCTGGCAGGAGCAATCAGTTTTTGAAAAAGCATGTATAAATCGATTTACACAAGATGTTAATCGATTTACAGCAGAGAAAAACTTAAAATTTGTTTTGAAATATAAGTGAAGTGTTGTGGCAAGTGTGTATATCATTTTTGAGCATTTCTAATCAATGTAGTTCAATTGAGAATTGATATACTTGATTGCTTGCCATGATCCTTGAAGCTTTGAGTGAATGATGCTTTAAGTTAATTTCCACTTCTTTTCCTTCTTGCCATAATGCTTGTTTGTCTTTCATCAAACTAGCTTGTTTGTCTTTCATGAAAACTAAAGTTGAGTTGAGGCTTGAGATTACATTCTCCCCCTTTTTGATGATGACAAACCATTTTCCTTTATGTGTTGTTCAGAATTTGAGCAGAATGTGTTTTCTCCCCCTGAGAAGATTTTTCCCTCTATGGAGAAAAAGATTTGAAAGCTTGCTCTGTAAAGACAATGAAAACAAACAACCATAAAGTGCTATTACATCCTTCTCCCCCTTTGACATTATCAAAAAGAAGGGAAAGATGCAACAAGAAATGATAACAGAAAGAAATATATATGAACATGAATGAAAAACAAAAACTTCTAAAATTATCGAACAAAGTTTAAGAACACAATACATAAAACGAACATTTGAAATACAACAAGACAAAAACCATAATGATACTTATAACAAGAATTTAATAACATTGATCAGGAACATTTTAGAAAGGTCCTTGATATGGAAATTGTTGTTGAAGAGGTGGTTCGGTGTATTGAGGAGGCGGAGGTGCAGGATTGGTTGGGTCGTATGGAGGGATATGAAGATGTGAATAGAGATATGAAAATTGTTGGTTCACATCATTCTGAAAATCATTTATTTGAGATGAGGTAGAGTCATTTATCTCAGTCCATCGAGAATTGATGTTAGAATTGAGAGAAGCAAACTTTTGCGTCATGAAATCCATAACATCTTGATTTGTTAGACCAGAAGAAGTAGCAGGAGGAGGAACTTCATGGTCTTCTTCATCTGCATTATTACCTTCATCGCCGACAACATCCTCTCCAATGTAAGTGATGGTCTTTGCTTCAGCATTGAAATGAACACCCATCCTTGAATCAACATTTTTGATGGAGATCCTAGTGGTGATTGGATCCATTTCAATCCGCTCAAATCCAGTGAAATATATATCAAAAGCTGCCATAATCCTTGTAATGAAATATGCATATGGTAGAAAGGTGTCCCTTACGGCAACTTTTAGCATATGCACCACAATCAATTTTGCCCAGTTAATCGGAATTCCATTTTTCCTTGCATAGATGATTTGTAGTTCTAGGTCGGTCACCGTACAATGATTCCCAAACTTTGGAGCAGAGATGATTTTCTTTTGAAAATGCTTGATAAATCTGTCCCGCTGTGGATCCGAGAGGTATTCGAGCACAGAGTTTTCAGATGTTGACGCAACTTGCTTCTTTCCTTTCTCTGAGGCAGATGCTTTTCTCTTGGGAGCCATGGATCTTGTTAGGGTTTTGAAAAGAGAGATATAGAGTTCTTTGTGTTGTTATGAGAGAGAGTGTGTTGGTGTTATGAGATAGTTTTGGTGAGTTTAAATAATAGAGAGAGTAAGTGAGGTCTTTATGAGGTTTTAATTTGGTGATTTTGGTCAAGGTTTCATTGATTGGTCAATAGTAAGGTGGGAGGTTGAGAGACAATGAAAGTTTGACCAATATATTAAAAGCTCATACAAGTATCACATGTTAAAAATTAAATTGCATAAAAAAAATACACATAAAATACTTCAGATTCTGTGGTAAATCGATTTTCCCCTTGGTTAAATCGATTTACACAGAACATTTTTATGATAAAAATAATTTTCGTTCAGTGGTAAGTCGATTTACATATTGTGTAAATCGATTTACACAAAAGATTTTATTAAAAGAATGATTTGCTTCAGTGGTAAATCGATTGACATATGGTGTAAATCGATTTACTTAAAGAAAAATTTAAAAAATCATTATTTTTAACATTTAAAACAATGTATAACCACATATATATGTACATTAAGGTATAGTTAAGGATTGAGTGCACCTTATATATCTTGTTCATCGAGGATTCCAAGTTCACGACGAATTTTAAAAAATGCATCCTTTGCAAGTGGTTTTGTGAAGATGTCCGCGAGTTGATTTTGAGTGTCCACGAAAGTGATCTCGTCATCTCCTTTGAGTACATGATCTCAGATGAAATGATGTCTGATGTCAATGTGTTTTGTCCGGGAATGCATAACTGGATTTTTCGTAATATTGATCGCGCTTGTGTTATCACATCGAAGAGGAATGCATCCAAGGTTTACTCTATAGTCAAGTAATTGTTGTTTTAGCCAAAGAATTTGAGCGCATCCACTTCCAGCCGCAATGTATTCTGCTTCGGCAGTGCTGAGAGCTAAACTTGCTTGCTTTTTGCATGACCATGAAACCAAGGCATTTCCAAGAATGTGACATGTTCCACTTGTACTTTTGCGATCAGTTTTGCAACCTGCATAGTCAGCATCAGAATAACCAACTAGATTGCACATACTACCTTTTGGATACCATAATCCGACGTTGGTTGTTCCTTTGAGATATTTTATTATGCGCTTGACTGCTGCAAGGTGAGACTCTTTAGGATTGGCTTGATATCTTGCACATAGGCAAACGCTGAACATAATGCCAGGTCTACTTGCTGTTAAATAGAGGAGTGAGCCAATCATTCCATGATACTTAGTTATGTCAATAGAATTCCCTGATTCATCTGGATCAAGATAGGTGCCGGATCCCATAGGAATTGCACTTTCTTTGCTACTTTCCATCTCAAACTTCTTTATAAGGTCTTTGCAATATTTTGATTGGTTTACGAAGATACCATGTTTGAGTTGCTTAATTTGAAGACCGAGAAAGAAATTCAATCTTCCCATCATAGACATCTCAAACTCTCCTTGCATCATAGACAAAAATTCCTTGCACATATTTTGGTTAGTTGAACCGAAAACAATATCATCTACATAGATTTGTACAAGTAAGGTATGATGATTAACATTTTTTATGAAGAGAGTGGTATCAACTTTACCCTTTACAAACCCTTTTTCACATAGGAATGCGCTTAGTCTATCATACCAAGCCCTTGGTGCTTGCTTCAGCCCATAGAGAGCTTTCTTCAGTTTGAAGACACGATTAGGATGTTTGAAGTCTTCAAATCCGGGAGGTTGCTTTACATAGACTTCTTCATTTATGAATTCGTTGAGAAATGCGCTTTTTACATCCATTTGAAAAAGTTCAAAGTCCAATGAGCATGCATATGCAAGTAATAGTCTTATTGCTTCCAAACATGCTACCAGAGCAAAAGTTTCTTCAAAATCAATTCCTTCCTCTTGGTTGTATCCTTGAGCAACTAGTCTTGCCTTGTTTCGAGTGATTATTCAATTTTCATCCATCTTGTTTTTGAAAACCCATTTGGCTCCAATGATACGTTTATTTCCTGGATTAGGAACAAGTTCCCAAACTTCGTTCCGCTCGAATTGGTTTAACTCCTCTTGCATGGCAAGGATCCATTGATCATCTTCTAGTGCTTGAGCCACTTTAGTAGGTTCAACTTGAGATACAAACACCATATTTAAGCATGCATCCTTAAGATTTAGCCGTGTAGATACTCCTTTGCTAATATCTCCAATTATGTTGTCAATTGGATGATCACGATGAGTTCTCCATTCTTGAGGAAGATCATCATCATTTTCATTTTGATGTGAAAGTTCATGTGTTTGTTCCGGATTGACAATTTTGACATCTCCGCAGGAATTCTCATGAGATAGATCTATAGAATCATCATCATCACAAATAACAACTTCCTCCTTGGAGGTGTTAGATTCATCAAAAGAAACATGCATTGATTCTTCTATAGTTAAAGTTCTTTTATTGAAAATTCTAAAAGCTTTGCTAGAAAGGGAGTAACTAAGAAAAATACCTTCATCCGATTTTTCATCGAACTTACCGAGATTGTCTTTGTCGTTGTTAAGGACAAAACATTTGCACCCGAAAATATGAAAGTGAGAGATATTTGGTTTTATTCCTTTGAAAATCTCATATGGAGTTTTCTTTAGTATAGGTCTTATGATCACGCGATTGCTTACATAACATGCCGTGCTTACCGTATCCGCCCAAAAATATTTAGGCAAACTTGAGTCACTTAGCATGGTTCTAGAAAGCTCCACCAAAGACCTATTTTTCCTTTCAACTACTCCATTTTGTTGTGGAGTTCTTGGTGCTGAAAAATTGTGGAAGATCCCATTTTCTTCACAAAATTCTTCAAATAGACTGTTTTGGAACTCTCCACCATGATCACTTCGGATTGATGTTATCTTTAATGACTTCTCATTTTGAACTTGTTTTGCATATCTCTTGAATGCCTTGAATGCTTCATTCTTGTGCACTAAAAACAAAGTCCAAGTGAAACGGGAAAAATCATCTACAATAACTAAAGCATAAATGTTACCTCCGAAGCTTCTTGTTCTAGATGGACCAAAAAGATCCATGTGCAACAATTGAAGTGGTCTTGTTGTTGAAACCACATTCTTTGGTTTGAAAGTTGATTTGGTCTGTTTTCCCTTTTGGCATGCACTACATAATTTGTCTTTGATGAACTTCATCTTTGGTAGACCAATAACTAAGTCATGCTTAACCAATTTGTTCAAGTGCTCCATGTGAATGTGAGCAATCCTCTTGTGCCACAACCAAGCGTCATTGTTGTTTACCATAAGACATTGTACCTTCATAGACAAATCATCTAGAGTAATCAAAAATATTGTTAGATCTTATACCTTTGAGTTTTACCTCATTGGTTGCCTCATCCATAATAAGGCATTCTTCTTTGTTGAATTTGATCTTGAACCCTCTATCGCAAAGTTGACTTATGCTAAGAAGGTTGTGCTTTAATCCTTCAACATAGAGAACATCCTCAATTTGAATGGATGGAGGTGTGCCAACTATTCCAACGCCAAGAATCTTTCCTTTGGTGTTGTCTCCATAGGTGACATACCCTTTGGCTTTATATACTAGATATGAAAATTGGTGTACATCTCCTGTCATATGCTTTGAACATCCACTGTCAAGATACCAAACATTTGATGTGGATTTCAAGCATACCTACAAAAACAAATTATTTCTTGTTAGGTACCCAAGTTGCCTTGGGTCCTTCATAGTTAGTTCCCTTTTTCACCCATGCATAATGTCCACTTGCCATACTGAAATTTCTAATATAGCATGCATTGGGTGTGTGTCCAATAATACCATAGTAAAAACAGTTTTGAACAAATTTGCTCTTGTATCTAGGAATTTGTTTTCTTTTAGATACATTAGCCTTTTTCTTTTGATGATTATGAACAACTTGCTTCTTTTCTACTTTCTTGGGATTGGAACTATTACTAGCCTTTACAAAAACAGTGAGATTGTTACTTGGTTTCTTAGTATTTACATAACCAAGACCTCTTTTATCATTTGGATAATGTTGTTGGCTTAGTAATCCTTCCAATCCTATTTGTCCTTTTTCATATCGTTCAATGACTCTTTTCAATTGAAAAATTTGAAAGACATTTGATTCACACTTGGAGCATGCAAAGTTTTCCTTTTCTTTAATAAAATTCTATTTTTGAAGATCAAAATCTTTAGTCATGGTGTCAATTTTTTCTAGACAAATTAGAAGTTCTTTTTCTTGTTTTGACACCTTTTTGTATAAACTTTTGCATTCTTTCAAGAGTTCATCAATTGCACCTTGAACATCATCATCAAAAAGATTAAATTCATTACTAACCTCTTCTTCATCGTCGGAGTGATGCGATGCCATTAAGGCTAAGTTTGCACATTCGTCGCTTTCCGATTCCGATGAACTACTCATATCATTATCTTCCCATGCTATGTAGGCTTTCTTTTGTTTTGAGTCCTTTCCTTTGAATCCATTTTTCTTTGGGAGATTTGGACAGTTTGGCTTGATGTGTCCTTGCTTTCCACATTCATAACATGAGACATCTTGTGTTGATGTGGAGGCTTCTCTTTTCTTGAAGTGCTTTCTCTTATGTGCATGAAATCCGCCTTTGTCATTTTTGCCAAAAAACTTCCCAAGTCTTTTCACAAGAAGCATGAAATTTTCATCTTCTTCCGGATTGTCTTCTTTTACCACTTCCTTTGAATCAATTTTTAAAGCAATGTTTTTGGACTTCTTTTCTAGATTCTCATGTTTTTCAAGTCTACCGAGTTCCGTTTCGTATTCTTGAAGTTTGCCAAATAATGTAGCGAAAGTCATTGCGGAGAAACTCTTCTTTTCCGAGATTGCCGTTACCTTTGGTTGCCATTCCCTAGTCAATGATCTAAGGATTTTCAAGTTGAGTTCATCATTTGTCAAGGTTTTACCAAGAGCATTTAAGTGATTTGTCAAATGCACAAATCTCTTTTGTAAGTCAAGAATGGATTCTCCGGGCTGCATTCAAAATAGTTCATATTCTTGACTCAAGGTATTTAGCCTTGATGTTTTTACTTCAGCCGTTCCTTCATGAGTTTAAACCAAGGTATCCCAAATTTCCTTTGCTGTTCTGCAGTTTGAGACACGGAAAAATTTGTCCATATTGAGTGCACCTTGAAGAAGGTTTATTGCCTTTTTGTCATAGAGAACTTTCTTTTTATCATTGTTGTCCCATGCAGTTTTGGGCTTTGCAGACCCAACGCCATTGATTACCGTTATCGGGATAAATGGACCATTTTCAACAGCATCCCATACTTCCTCTCCTTGTGCTTCTAAATGCGCCTTCATGCATATTTTCCAAAAGTCAAAATATTCACCACAGAATAGAGGAGGCTTGTTGTTACTACCACCATCTCTAAAAAAGGGTTGATGATTTGCGGAAGCCATTCTGGATCTCTAGAAGCAGGTTACCTATAACCTGCTCTGATACCAATTGTAAGTTTAAGATTGCGCCTAAGAGGGGGGTGAATTAGGTGGTGGTCGATTTTTGACTTATTTTATACTTTCTGGTTTTGATTTAGTGCTTTGAAAACTGTAAAGTACAGAAAGTAAAGAGACACGGAGAATTATCCTGGTTCCTTCCACACCCCGGAAGTACGTCCAGTCCCCTTGCAAACACGCAAGAGATTTTACTATTTTGTTAGAACTTTTACAAGACTCTTCCTAGTCTTATCAACTAAAGAACCTAACAAATAACCAAGAACACCCTCTTGGATTTCCAATAAGTCTAATGAGAACAATCCTCTCAAAAGATACCTCTTGTTTCCAACAATGGACAACAAGGAACAAAAGTAATCTAATACTTAATTCCAACAATCCTGGAAATAAGTTACACTTTGTATGATTTTATGAAGTATGATTTCTTGAAAGATGTTGATCACACAGAGTGACTTCTTTGAAGTTTCTTCTTTCTTCTCTTGTAAGCAATTCAAACTGTAACACAATGGTTAGATAATGCTCAAAGATTTCTGTTCTTTATATGTGTGAAAGTGCAGAAAAATCTTTGTTCTTAAAAGTTAAGAAATATGAAGTTTGAATATTTTACAAAGTTCAGCTTTTATTGCATAAGAGAAGAGTTGCTTATAATTTGAAAGATTTTGTAATATATAGTAATCAAGATACCTTTCCAAATGGACACTTTTCTGTTTGAAAAAACTTGACAAGATGCAATGTTTGATCATGCAACTATTGGAGAAAAGGTGTGAAGGATATCTTGAAAAGGTGTGGCAAGTGTGTATATCATTTTTGAGCATTTCAAATCAATGTAGTTCAATTGAGAATTGATATACTTGATTGCTTGCCATGATCCTTGAAGCTTTGAGTGAATGATGCTTTAAGTTAATTTCCACTTCTTTTCCTTCTTTCCATAATGCTTGTTTGTCTTTCATCAAACTAACTTGTTTGTCTTTCATCAAAACTAAAGTTGAGTTGAGGCTTGAGATTACATTACTCAGGTGCATGGAGAAACATGAAGCATATACACTTATGAGAGAAATTCACGAAGGAACTTTCAGAACTCTTACAAATGGGCATTCCATGGCCAGAAAGATCTTGCGATCATGTTATTATTGGTTGACGATAGAAGCTGATTGCTACCATTATGAAAAGACATGTCACAAATGCCAAATCTACACCGACAAAATGCATATGCCACCGACTCCTTTAAATGTCCTAAGTTCTCCTTGGCCATTTTCAATATGGGGAATTGATATGATAGGAATGACTAAGCCGAAAGCCTCTAACGGGCACCGACTCATACTGGTTGCCATCGATTAATTCACTAAATGGGTGGAAGCTGCATCCTACGCAAATGTGACAAGACAAGTGGTTACTCGGTTTATCAAGAAGAATCTTATATGCAGATATGGGGTCTATAACAGGATCATTACAGACAACGGGTCCAATTTGAACAACAAAATAATGAAGGAGTTATGCGATGACTTCAAGGTTGGGAATCATAGTTCCTCACCGTATCGACCTAATATTAATAGGGCCGTTGAAGTTTCCAATAAGAACATCAAGAAAATCATTCAGAAAATGATGAAGACATACAAAGATTGGCATGAAATGCTTCCCGCTCTACATGGCTATCGTACTTCTGTACGTACATCAACAAGTGCAACTCCCTTTTCTCTAGTATATGACATGGAGGCAATACTTCCTGTTAAAGTAGAGATTCCATCACTACTGGTTCTAATGGAAACAAAGCTTGAAGAAGCAGAATGGACTCATATGTGAATTGATCAGCTTAACCTCATTGAAGAAAAACACTTGACAACTTTGTGCCACAATTAGTTGTACCAAAAGCGGATGAAGAAAGCATTTGACAAGAAGGTTCATCCTCAAGTGTTCAAAGAAGGAGATTTGGTTCTCAAGAAGATTCTACTACCTCTCTTTGATTCATGTGGTAAATGGACACCCAACTACGAAGGTCCGTACGTGGTAAAAACAACATTCTCGGGTGGCGGTCTTATCCTCACAAAAATGGACGGAGAGGGACTACCACATATGGAAAATTCAGGCATAATAAAAATACTATGTATAAAAAGCTCACTAAGTTCGAACCCTAAACGGGCGACTTAGGCAAAAAGGAGTGTCCCGGTGGATTGAAAATCCTTAAGGGCTTTCCAGGAAAAATTAGGGACATTCACAAATTTTTTTAACCCGGTTGACTGAAAACCCGAAAGGGAGATCCAAGCAAAAGTTAGGGAAGCTCAGAAATAAACAAAAATACTACAATCTAAGAACCACAACTACGACCATGAAGGAGAGAGATTGATCCAAATCATTTGACTCACAAGCAAAGGAGATTGGATCTATCAAAAGGACATTGGAAAAACAATAGTAGCAATTATCATTTTCATTGCCATTTTCAGTTTTTTAAAATTTTTGTAATTACTTCTTTCAAGGAATTGCATCTTGTACTCTCGCCTATTCAGAGGCATATTTATCAATAAAACATTTACTTTTTCAATCATTCAATTGTGTTTCTCCATTTTCGTACTTGTTTGCAAATACTATGACTATTTCTTATTAATACTACGTAGAAACCATCTCGGGGATTTGAAAAATAAAAGCATTTGATATGACATCAAAAGGCATTTTGGTTAGAAAAACATCGAAAGAAAATCCATGCTTACGTCCACGACTACTTCCACGCCTGCGATGATAGCCATATGCACGCCTACATTCGCAACTATGTCCACGCCTACGCCTTCAATACAAATATCAAAATTCTGCTGACACCATTCATCTTGATCAATTCTAAATGTCACGATAGTATAATATACAATGTTGGGGATTTGGTAACACAAGACTAATGGTTTAAAAGGAGAGAACACACATTTTTTTCACAACCAGAATTTAGGGCATATACAAACATTACAGTTGGGGCATACACAAACATCATGTTTGGAGCATATAAAAATATTCGATGCATATACATTTTGGGTTCCATATCAGCTTAGAGCATTATGCATGACATTTCCAGAATACATCTTTGGTTAAAACTACAAACTTTCTTGGGGCTCATCATTGGATCATTTAGTCCACAAAACAAACAAATACCGTAGTTGAGAACAAACACAACCAGTGAAACTTTGATCTTATCTTTGGTCTAGCTACCTAAGATTTTATTATCAAAACACTCTTCAAATATCTATCCTCTAGGTTGTGATAGATATGTGAATTATCTGGATTACGTTATTTATCCTCTAGGTCGTGATAAATACGTAAGACTACCCTCGTGTCGTTTATCCTCTAGGTTGTGATAAACAAACAAACTTTTTAATAATTTATCCTCTAGGTTGTGGTAGGTGTGCGAATTATAAGATTTTATGTTATTCATTCTCTAGGTCATAAAGAATACATAAGTCTATCTCCGTGTTGTTTATCCTCTAGGTCGTGATAAACACATAAACTTTTCAATTATCTATCCTCTAGGTTGTGGTAGGTAAGCAAATTCTCAGGGTTATAGTATTCATCCTCTAGGTCATGATGGATACATGAACCTATCCCAATGTCATTTATCCCCTAGGTCGTGATAAATGCACAGGTTCATCCCCGTATTGTTTACTCTCTAGGTTGTTGTAAACATAACAAAATCTGTGATATGATTCATTGTGTCAGTCTCCATGCGTTAATGTGTTATCAAACTCTGTTTTATTCATCCCCTAGGTTGTGATGAATAGAAAAAATCTACGTCTTAAGCTTACTATATTAGTCTCGAAGCATTTGTAAGTCAATTTCCAAACTTGTACTATTTACCTCCTAGGTTATGGTAAATATGAGAAAAATCTACGTTCACTTTTTATATTGACTGGTTATCCACGTCGTCGCATCTAAGTCACATCGAAACTTTTGTTCAAAACTCTGATAAGGATGATACATCATCATTTATGCCTATTTTTCATACTCTTGGGAACTATGTACAATGTATCCTTATAATCTTCCGTACAAATTCTAGGATCTTCCATTATTTAATAACCCTCAAATTCGAATGTGCGAGACCTGTGTATTCTCACACCCTTCAATTTATTCCTTATTGTTTTTAATTTCCACTATTATCATTTTCTTTTTAAAACATTATTTTTCAAATTCATATATGTAGTTTGGGGTTTAAGTTTATGGAGGGGGTGTATTGTTTCGAAAATGGACCATCAAAATCTGACGGCCAATTAAATTTTCCTTACAATTAGAAAGGAGGGTGTTGTTGAGATTCAAGCCCATTGAGGCCTGTTTAAATAAAAAAGAGGGGTGTATATTTTTTGTTTAAATTTCCGGCCCACTAAGAGGGTTTAGAGCTCATCTTAATTATTGACTAAGTCAACCGTCTTTTTAGTAATATCATTACTTTTATTATTATAATTGTTATCTACTAATTAATATTATCAGTAAATATTTATTATTAATATTATTATATTTAATATTTCTTATTTTTATTTTTTACCAAGTCAACCAAAGGGTTTTGAAACCCTAGATCTGCAGCGCCACCCAAGGTTCCATTTCCTTCGCCAATTAACCCTAAGAGCCCAAATCCATAGTTTGTTTTGGTTCAAATTGAAACTAAAACAAATTGCAAATCAGATCTTTTATTAATTTTGAATCTACATACAAATTATTGTCCAAATACATTACAGAATCAAATCTTTCATAAAACATAATCTCAATAAAATCTCTAATGTACAACAAATCATATCCTTGATTTCTAATTGCAACCTTAATTTACAATCAATCTAAAAAGTAACAACAATCAAACATGATTTCCTAATCATTCTAATTCTAAAAACTATAAATAAAAACCCTAAAACTATTTAAGGAGGGGGAGGAGAATTTGTAACGACTAGAAATTAGAAGAAAAGAATCATAACAGAGAAGACGCAATCCACTAGTCAACTTATGAAACCCTAGATCCGTGCTTCAAGCCGCGCCTCCATCCTCTTCCCTGCTGCCATCATTATTCATACCTGCAAACAAAGAGAAGAAGAAGGAGATTAGGAAAGCAAACTAGAAAGTCAGAAGAGGAATTGATACTACAAGATCCACTACATCGGACGGTAAGCCTAAGAAATCTTAGCTTAGGTTTGTATCTGTTTGAATCCATGATTCTGTGTTTGGTTTGGATTTATGGGTTTCAAGGGGTTAGGGTTCATGTTTAGGGTTAGGGTTCATGTTTAGGGTTAGGATTCTTAGGTTTTGAGGTTATGGTTCATGCTAATCTGGGTTAGGGTTCATCATTGTTGAAGGTTTCTGGGTTTTGGGGCTAGGGTTCATCACAAACCCTTAGGGTTCATATGAACCCATATAATGTTGTTGTTTGAAGGTGGTGGTGCCTTGGAGCATCTACCGTCGGAAGTGATTTCTGACCGGTGGCGCCCAAGGCGGAGGCGGTTTCCAATTTCCAGGTTTCTAGAGAGAGGGCAGAGCCTCTCTCTCTAAAAAAGAACAAATGGTTTCATTTATTATAGAGAGAGAGAGGGAGAGAAGAGAAAAAAAATAGGCTTTCAGCCCAGAGATTTGATTTTATAATTCCCTCTGATTCCCTATGTCCCTCTTACTGTGCACCTCGCTCCTTGTCCCTTGGATCATCATCAGACGCCCCTGACGCACGCATTCACTATAGCTCCCTGATCCCTCCCAATCCTGTCCAATGGATCACACATTTGTTTTGGGTCTAACCCATTACTTAAAGCACCCACAAATTACTTCGCCGACAAAAAACCGTACCCCCTTGTGCTATTGGGTCAAGTTCAATATCTGAACTTCGTCCCTTGCTAAACTACCCCCCCCCCCCCCCCCCCCCAATTTCTCTACTATGTACAAATTTACACACCCTGCATTTTGGGCCCAAATTCAATATCTAAACTTAGGGCCTTACTCTTCACACCCTCAGTTTCTTACTAATAAACTGAAAATACACCCCTCTGCGTAATTAATGTAAATTATATTTTTTTAAAATTTATTTTTATTTATTTCTTTTCTTATATTTTCATAATTAATATATATACTTAATTCTAAATTTATTTATTTGAATAATTCAAATTCCTTTTTTTAAATGTTAAATCATTCAAATATTTTTAATTTCATTAAAATTATTTTTCTCATGCAATAAAAAGATTTCCCCATATACTAATGTGATTAAAAAATATCTAACAAATCAAATTACTGATAATTTTCGCTAACTTAATAAGAGGATACGTAGGCACACGACTTAAAATCGTGGCGAGTTCCCCTGATAAAAATTAAAACCCTATTCCTAAATCTTAAACCTAAATCCTAGTATCTTTGTGAACAAGGTAGATGAAGGGTGTCTAATACCTTCCCTTCATCTAAAACGAGTCAACAACCTAGAATCTATGATTAAATTAGGGTTATCCGTTATATTTTCTTCCCTAGGATAAAAATTAATGGTGGCGACTCTTATTTTAAAGCCGGTCATAACACGCTAATTTTATCTTGCAGTGACGAAGAGTGAGGAAGATACACTCAAAGATGATGATGAAGATGCAGAGTCTTGTAGAATATTGCAAAAGATGATTGAAGATTGTTGAACCTTGAAGATGCAGAGAGAGTTCATAATTGTGAGAGGAATTTTCTGTGATATTTTTGATGATTCTTCTGATTATTGAAGAAAGATAGATGCAAGGTGAGTTTTCAGTTATATATTTCTATTAGAACTTAGAAAGTTTGTTAGATCTACATGAATCTGAGCCCTTGATTTTTGTAAGTTTGTTATAACAATGGATGGTGAGGATTTGATTTAAAATGAAACTTGCTTTGAAAGCTTTGCTAAGCCGGATTGGAATTTCTGTTATCCTGATTTATTATATTGGAATTTCTTTTCTGATAGAATTCTGACTTCTGAACTATTGTATAGAACAACTCATTTATTCTCTCTTCTGGATTTTGGTTGACTGTTCTGGAATTGTGAGACTGGTTTTTTTTTGTATTGAAGATTAAGCAAAATTGTCGTTTATTAATGTGAACTGGTTTCTGTTATCTTTTTTCTAATTTTTTGACTTGATGAGAGGTATTGAATGAATGGTACAAGGCTGTTTTTGATAACTCTTGAACTGATTTTGGACTCATGAATCGATGCAGGGTTGCTTTGGATTGTTGTGATCTTGATAATTAGGAACGATCATGTTATCTTGCTGCAAGGCATGGTATTGGTATGGTATAAGCAATTTAAGAGCCATGGCCAAATGGAAGAAAGCATGAAGATTGCTAGAGAGCATGAAGGTTGTGGAGAAACTTTTGGGCATAACATGAAAGATTAACAACATGAAGTCATGATAGAGCTTAGGATGAAACTTTGGTCCAAACAATATTTTGTGTAATTTTCTTGATCGTATAATGTGATTGAAAGGGCATGTAATTTGGTATTGCATTTGGTAATAGAAATTCTCTCTTGAATCAAGTGTTGAATAATCATAGAACTAGATGAATTCAAATGAAGTATTCTCCCGAATATTCAAAGTGTTTCTTTCTTTCAAATTGTATTTTTACATTCCATTTTTCTTGTAATGGCTTCTTATGGAACTTGAATTCCAAGTAATGAAATTTTCTTCTATTTTTGAATTCAAATGTTCTTCATACCTAAATATCTTCAAACACCAGGTACAAATCCAAATATATGCTTAGACTTGTAGCAACATACACAAATCCATGAAAAAGTCCACGTGACTTGGCCCATAAAAAAATCCATCTTCAAAAGTCAGCTTTCTAGAACGTTTTTACTTGAACTAGATCAACGGAGAATAGCCCATTTCTATGGTTAAAATACACAAAAAGTTCCATAAGAAATTGGTCAACTGTGACATGAATAGCTTTAAAATACTTTTCCATGATGTGCATCGATACCAATAGCCATTATTTTCGAACATGAATGGAGATTTCAAAGATTAGGTTAAAAAGTCGAGTTTACCAAGACATATTCTCTTCCCAAGAAAACCCACCAAGAAACCCCATTCATGAGACTCCCCATAGAATAACATTCAATAAACTCACTATATTTTTCCCAATGAGAACCAACGTATCCACAAGAATCATATGAACAATACAAATGTTAAGAATAGTTGAAATCCTGATCCTTAATCTTACACTTCATAACTCAAAGAACCAGAAGAATCAGAAGGAACCAAAGTTTATTGAATATACATGTTAGAACAAGATTTGGTTCTGCAATATTATCTCTGAGTTTTGATGATAACAAATGAGTATGTTTGTATGAACAATTATGATACTCTAATGTTTGTTATTTTTGAGTATTTAACAAACATGTTCTGCTTTTGATGGATGGCATGGCCAAGACATTAGAAGAGAATTAGTTCCGCTTTTGCACTACACAAGTTTTGATGAACAATATTAAGACACTCCAAAAGCTTCTAAAGTGTAGGCTCTAATGTTTTTCTAAAGAAACAAGTTGGAAGATCTTAAGACAGAAGTTCTACTTAAGTCTAGATGTTGAAGACTATTGCTTCTAAAGACAACGTGCTCTAAAGAAACAAGTCAGAAGATCTGAAGACAAAAGTTATACTTAAGTCCAGATGCTGAAGACTCTGAAGACGCAGTTCTAAAGATTCTGAAGACTTGAAGTTCTGTTAACCCAATATTCTTCAAAGGGTTCTCAAAGACCAAGTTCTGAAGATTATGAAGATGCAGTTTTGAAGACTCTGAAGACTTGAAGTTCTGAAGACCCAAGGTTCTAGAAAAAGGTTCCAAAGACCAAGTGCTGAAGACTCTGAAGATAGAAGTTCTGAAGACTTGAAGTTCTAAAGACCCAAGGTTCTAGAAAAGGTTCTCAAGACCAAGTGTTGAAATTTCAAAGACAAGGTTCTGAGTGAACAAGTTCCAACGACTGAAGACTTGATTATCTAGAGATTCAAATGTCACGATTCTACTTATGCTTAAGTCATATACCATCAAAAGCCTCTAAAGTTCAGAAGACAAATGTTACCGTTAGCAAAGACAAGTACATAGTACTAAAAGCCTTATCCCACTACCTCTCCACTAGCTTGAATTATGGAAAAGAAAAAGATGCAGCAATATATTTTAATCATTGTGTAACAACTCTATTTCAATAGCCAATGAATCTATTTAGCTTGGTTATATAATATCATATGCTTAAAATGTGGTTGGTGTTAAAATGTTCAAATGGAAGTTGTCATTGCGGGAACACAACCAAAAATTATCATAATGAAGATGATCACAGAAGCTCTAATTACAGATCCACAACATGAATGTTATGCTTTAAAGTTATTATTGAATCAAATAGAATAAAGGCTGCTGTCCAGAATGTTCTAAGATGAATCAAGATGAAGAATTTCTTCTCTTTACTACATCAAGATCAATAGAGCCTTCAGAAGCTTATGAAGAAGAAGACTTCAACAACTCAAGTGCTTTTGAGCTATTGTCCGTGAATAAGCTACTTGAAGAAAAGAAGACCACACATTTGAAATAAAATAAAATGTAATATTATTAGTGTGTATTAGGATCTTCTGATGTGCTTAATTGAGTTTACACTTGCTTGTATAGAAGCATTCTCCTGTAAACAAACCTTGTAAAAACAAAAAATTGTTTGTTCCTTCTGAAGGACCAGTTAGGTCATAAGCTTTAGAAGGTTTTGTGTTTCTTCTAAAGGACCAGTTAGGTCAGAAGCTTTAGAAGGTAACGTGTTCCTTATTGGACCAGTTAGGTTATAAGCTTTGAGAAGACTAAGATGGTAGTCTTAGTTGTAGTTAGTCACTGCAGTTGTCTGTGCAGATTGTTATCAGTTTGGTTATAGTGGATTAAATCCTTGAGTTCAAGGCGAAATCACCTTGGTAGGATGTACTGGACTAGCTTAAGGGTTTCTCAAGTGAACCGGGATATATCACGTGTTCTTTACTCTTGCTTATTATTCCATAACATTTTCAAAAGCATCACGTAACGCAACAATGTTAAGAGACCAAAATTTTCTATGAGTGAAAAACCCAATTCAAACCCCTCTTTCTTGTGTTTTCTTAACGCCTTTAATTGGTATCAGAGCCTGGTTCTGATATTAATGGATATCAAACACCTAAAAATGTCAGATAAAGATCTAAATATTGTGTGAAGAAATACTCTGGGTGATAGTTACTCCACCTTCAATTAGAGTCTCATATCAAAAGATGATGATTGAATGCTGAATTGTAACCAAACAGATTACCTTGAGCAAGTCTCAGATTCTTCTAAAACTGAAGACGTTAACAACAAAATCTTATCTATTTGAGATAACCTGTTCAGAACCCAAGAAGAAGATACGAGAAGTCATAGCATCAGAAGCTCCCAATTCAGATGTAGTTATTGCTCCTTCTGATCTGTCAAAACGAAAAGCAGAATCTCAATCTCTCTTTCTGAAGAACTGATTCTAGGAGAAAGAGAAGCTCTTGTCAGAACCAGATAAGATTTCAAACCTCTTGAAGAAATGCTTCTGGGTTTGGTGTCCCTGATTGAGCTAACAACTTTTAATGAAGCTCTTCTAGACAAAGACTAAATTCTGGCAATAAAAGAAGATTGAAGAATTAACTGACAAGACAGATTCATCCGATAAGAAGTAATATTTGTTGAATTCTTTTGTTAAAAAAAATATGATTATATAGGTGTGAGATTTGGAGGCAAAAGAAAGACCTAGAAACATAAAAGAAAACTGATTTTTGAAGTTTGGTATAGGATATGACTACACGTACAAGTGATGTGTCGACACATACGTGACAGAAATAGACACATGTGTCAACCCGTAACAGGTCATGAGTCAACAAAAACTTCTAGAGACTTCCAAGCTTTAAAACAACAACACATGAGTCGACACGAAGATCGTATGTGTCGACACATAGAGTAGTTTAAAGGCATGTGTCGACACGAATAAGAGGATGAGTTGACATAAACTTAAAGAGAATCATTTTCTTTAAAATAATAGCACATGTGCCATCACGAAGCATGAATGTGTCGACACATGCACATCAATTTAGTGCAAAAACTGATTTTTCCTTTATGAGACCAATGGATAACCAAACCAAACTAGTTCTATATTCTTCTTAAGGTTCCTAATGTCTTCTAATGCAATGGTGCAAACAAATACTCAAATATCGTTCAACGTACAAAAAAGATAAATCAATTCCTAGTTTTGACATCATGCAAAACACTAAAAGAGAAATGCATCCACATACTCCCCCTTTTTGATGATGGAAAAACCCAAGTATTTTGATGATGCTTTTAGTGTCTTCAATAACAACCCCCCTTGAATATGTGTGTTTTACCCCAAAATTTTCCCTCCCATTTTTCAAGACAAATTGATTCAAGATACCTCCTCATGCTCCTAGAGTTCTCAATTACTCAAGACTATTCAAGAATGATCATATGAACACTCCTCCTAAGTAGTGGCCTACAATTAGGGTTTTGCTTTCTTTAAAGAAAATTAAGCTTCTAATGCCTCAAGCGAGTTTCATGGTTCCTCATACGCTTCAAAGAATCCTCATGTCAAGTTTCAAGCCTTACATCACAAATTTGCTCAGTCAATTGCTTAGATGATTGAAAACCAACTGTATTGGGTAAAAAGTTAACTTTGGCCAATTTACAGTCAAACTCCAAGATTTTTGGTCAACATCAACATTTTGAAGTCACAATCATCATTTGATCAAAGATTGATCATGATTCATCAAGAAAACTCAAGATTCATCAAAAGTCAAAAGTTACTAAATTCGGGTTTCCTTAAGGAGAAGTCAACTGAACTTTGACCAAGCATAACTTTCACATACTTCATCATAAATTTCTCAACCAAAGCTCATTTTGAAGTAAATTCAATTATCTACAACTTTGTTTCTTTAAGCTCAAGGTCAAAAAATGCTTCATTTGAGAGATATGGGCCAAAACATTACAGGTCATTTTAAAAGTCAAGAAAAAGACACTTTTTGTCAAAGTAATTTACATCAAGATAAAGTCTTCAAATGAAAAAATAACCAGCATGGAGTTTGTAGGGGATATCTTAGGGTTTCCAAAAAGTCCAAGATCACCTTCATATGACAAAAATTAAGAGTTATGATTTGTGCAAGTTGAGAAATTTTGAGAAAATGCATGAAATCCAAATTGAGCAAACTTGAATTTTTGGACTAATGAGCTTATCTTTTAAAGTCCAAATGTGTTCTTGACTTCATAATGGATCTCTAAGTCCGTTCATGCACCATTTAAATTTTATTTCATTTATTTTGATTTTTATCCATTTAAATTCAAAATTAAATCAAATAAATATTAAGTGGAGGTATAAGGCATAAAAGGCTTTTAATTCTGATCTTTTGGAGGCCCAAGATCACATTAAAAACCGTGTGAACCTATTTGCAAAATAAATATTCATGGTTTTGCCTTATTCCCATCTATTTTCAAACAAAATCAAAGATATGTTTTTCATGATGTCTAAGCCCATCTTTCAACCTCATCTTTTCTCTTATAAATACCCTTCATATTCAGACCAAAAAGGAGGAAAAAAAGCTGTGCAAGAAACAAGGTGCTGGATATTGAAATTTGCAAGAACTAGGGCAAACTTGAAATCCATCATACAACTATCCTCAAGGCCAACAATCCACTCAAATAGATTCATGAGATACCATAGAGTAAGTTGGTATCATTCTTGATGATCAAAGAGGCCTAAAACGTGCATTCCAAGCATCACCATTTTGCATATTTTTGTCAATTTCGTATTTTAATTTTTGCGATGCTTTGATTGAAACTAACAATTCTAACAGGTTCTTGAGATAAAATAACACATGTCTGATCTCTTACATGAAGCCCATAATGCAAGAACACCTCATCACCATTCTTACACCGATTTGCACTATTTTCATCGTATCTCTTTGTGCATGATGAATTAGCAAAAAATAAGGCCACCATTAGATTTGCAAGGGTCGATTTAGGGGGGTAGGATCCTTCTTGTTCATTAACCTGTGCTATTTTTGCAGGTTGATAAATCACCTCGCCGAAGAAGACGACCGGAGCTAGGGCTCTGATGCCTCTCCGGTTAACTTTTATATTATATTTATTTGTTTCATTTAGATAAACGAATGAGAGCATAACACCGCTGGTCAAGGCGAAGGTTTGTGAATGTAAGGGCGTGGATTCGATCCCTGCATTTGCAATATTTTTTTGTTATTTTTTCAATTTATGCAGGTTTCATATATTATCATCCGGTCCTATTTCCAAACACAAACAAGCGCTTGGCCTGGTGGCAAGCTATGTGGCGTGAAGGCTAGAGGGCGTGGGTTCAACACCCACCCCATGCCATCTTTTTTTTCTTCCTATTTTCTCTTTTAACCTAATTTTCTTTATGTTTCTTTTTCTAACCCTAATTTTTTTTAATTAATCAATCATTAGACTAACCTAATTTTTTCTAATACTAATGAATTTGGTTTAGGGTTTTTAAATAACATTTAATTTTCTTGACTTAATTAATTAATTAATTAATCAAACCTTTTCTTAAATATTAAAATCAATTATAATTTAGGTTTTAATTATTATTCTTATTCAAGTTATTTTTCACAAAAAATACAAAAAACATTCAAACATTTTTCTAACATTTTCTTATTTCTTTTGCTATTTATTTTCTTAGAGAAATTGTATAGGTCACACAACTTTTTATTGTAATACTGTAGATTTATATTCTCGCATTTTTACCCATTATGCAACTGCTCACATGATGTAATAGCTTAGGTTTAAATTCTACACTTTACTTTCCCGCATTTTCTTATTGTAACTTCCCCGAAGTCATGTAATAGTCCCAGGGCTTTACTTTTCGCATTTATATTTTATAACTGTTAGATGTATGCTAATAGGGTTTTTATGATAAGAATAAAATCAACATAGATAACCCTAATACAAGATAAATAATTGAATTGAACACACTTTTCACACTCATACCTCTAGGGTAACCTCTCTTTGTTGCCTTCAGAAAGAATTGGTCATGTCCCTCGAAAGTAGGGATACTTTAGCAAAAAACCCTCGAATAAAGATCATAGTCCCTCGATGACCCTTCAAAGTTGCCTATAAAAATGATCTAGTCCATCCGATACAAATTTCTAAAGTATCCTTACAAGTTTCCTTCAATGACCATTCAATGACTCTTCGCCTGTCCCTTCACATCTAATAGATAGGGCTACCTACCAACTAATGGTATGTATAGCATTATCTCTAACGGAGAAGGAAAATAATAAGAATGACCTTTAGTGGGTAAGGGGGGTAAGGAACTCTTAATCGCTTGTTCAAAACTTTTTCTACAAAACATTTTTACACATCACACTTTCAAACGAAATATTTTCTAAAGACACTTTGTACGCATTCTTGAGGACTGATACACGAATCATTACAAAGTTGGCCTTACATTGGATTTTCAAAATATTTTCGAACAAATCACACACACACACAAAGCAAGTTTTCAAAGTGAGCTAAGCAATTAAGAGCCCGTAGATAACTACAAATAAAAAGGATGCTAACACCTTCCCTTTTCATAACTTACCCCCCGAACTCAAAGTCTATCAAAGGTCTTTCCTGTTCTTTTCACCTTTCCTAAATATTGGATAAAAGAAAAGTCGATAGTGACTCTTATTATCCACACATTTGGATAAAACGAAAAAGTCAGTTCTCCCACCGTATTACAATATGCATCCATCTTCTTTCCTTATACTTCTCCCCCTTTGACAACATCAAAAAGAGAAAAAGCACACAATGAGAAGTATCAAGATTCACACAAATACAGACATATCACACATAAGCGTTTTGCAAAAGTAAGAGAGCAAACATACATGTTCCCATACACAAGATGTTATGCAAGATTAATTAACATAAAACATGGAAAGATAATTGTTACCATAATAAAATACACAAGGACACAAAGTATGAGAAGTGCGATGCTTATGAAATTTTATCAAGTCACCTCAAATGTCATTAGTATGCAAGATATCATAATGGTGCTCCCGATGCCTTACATGCATGTGCCTAGCTTGACGAACAATAAATCACCAATGAAACCAAAGAATGAAATGCATTCATAACATATGATATGACATAATATACAAGTGTGTTATTTCTTTGTTTATTGTGATTAGCATTATGTTTGGTAAAACTAATAGAGCTTAGACATGTTGAATGAAGATATTCTATCAACTAGAGCAACATGTCGAATGTGATGTCCTATGCTGGTTCTTTGGACATCGTGAATTTATACAACTAGAATGTTGGAATTTTTAGTTTTTTACAGGTGCCAAATATTCATTAATATGTTATATATCCTATGTGGCGCTTTTCTTGAAGATTTAAAAAGATTCAAGCTGACTTCAAGGAGATTTGTTAGTTTCTAATTATGGAGATAATTGAGGAAATTAATTATTGATGTCCTATCTTTGAGGAGATAATTCTATAGTGGCTATGTCATATCCAGCTGCATATGTGAAGCTCAAATCCAGTTCATTGAAGATTATAAATAAAAGGCTTCAACCCTAGTGCATGTTGTCGAACTTACTTTATATTCTGTTAGGGTTTGTGTGTTTATTGTGAGCCTCTCGGTTATCATATTGATGAATGAGTAGGAATTTTTTAGAGTTATAAGTTCTATTAGTCATTCCAAAGCTTTTAAGCAGGGAATGATTGTGTGTCTTTGAAGTGTTACTTTTGTATTGTTTTTTTAAGTGTTCAGAATGGGCCAATCACTGTCCTGTGATTGTAAGAGATTTGAGAAGGGTCTCATACCTAGGGGAGTCATAGGTAGAATTTAAGCAAGGGTAGTGATTAAGTGATAAGTTGTAAACGGGGAGTTTAGCTTCGAATTGATACTATTAGTAGTTAACTTAATATATGGCTTGGTAGAGCTAAGAGTAGGTGTTAGTGTACATCGAACTGAGTTAACAATCCGGCGTGTTCTCTACATTTTTGCACTTTGTTTATCATATAACTTGTCATTGTCTGTTTGTTCAGAGAAAGGTGTCTCGACATCTTTTAGGACATCCTGCTCTGACTCTGGGTGAGGTTCAGGGAAGATACTTTATGGTACAATGGACAAGGAAGGAGGATTTATGAACAGACCAACCATCCTCAATAGAACCAACTATGAATATTGGAAAGTTCCTATGAGGGCCTTTATCAAGGCCATGGACAGCAAGGCTTGGAAAGCTCTTGTCAAGGGATGGGATCCACCAAAGATTGTAGGTCAGGATGTGAAGGAGACTAATGTTGTAAAGGCCAAAGAAGATTGTAATAATGAAGATGAAAAGTCATCAGAGGGAAACTTTAAACCCTGAATGCTATATTCAATGGGGTGGACAAAAACATCTTCACATTGATAAGCAATTGCATTGTTGCTAAAGACGCTTGGGAGATATTGAAGGCTGCCAATGAGGGAACCTCTAAGGTAAAGATGTCAAGACTTCAATTGCTTACTGTTTTACCCCAAAATTTTCCCTCCCATATTTCTCAAGATAGGTCAAGAATAATCTCCAAGTTGTGCAAGATGGCTCAAGAGTTGGACAGTCAAATCATCTCCTAGGGCAGTCAATTCAAAATTAGGGTTTTGTGTTGCATCAAGGTCCTTACATCCAAATGACCTCAAGTTCTCCCCAATGTCCTAACATGTTCTCAAGTTCATCCATGTCAAATTTCAAGCCTTGCAGAGAAAGTTTGGTCAGTCATTTGCTCAAAGGGTCCAAAAATCGACTGTGTTAGGGCAAAAGTCAACTGTGACCTACAAACAGTCAAACCTCAAGATTTTTTGCCAACATTCTCATTTTTAAGGATAATTCATCATTTGATCAAGGGTTGATCATGATTCATCAAGGATTGCTCAAGATTCATCAAGATTCAAAAGTTGTTAAATTAGGGTTTTGTAGGAAAAGTCAACTCAACTTTGACCAAGCATAACTTTCTCATACTTTATGAGAAGTGACCCATCAAAAGCTCATTTTGAATAGGATGAAATTTCCTACAATCCATATTCACACCCCAAGATCAAGAAATGCTCTCACTAAAAGTTACAAATTTGGACATTATAGGTCATTTTTGAAAGTCAACAAAAATACATTTTTTTCCAAAGCTTATAACTTGAACATGGAAATTAAAAATGATATGAGACCAAAAGGGTTGGTTAGAGGACATCTCAAGGTTTCTAAAAAGTCCAAGAACACCTCCAAAAGTTCAACATTGAAGAAGTTATGCGTTGTTGAAGTTGGGCATTTTTCCAAAATTGCCAAAAGACAACTATCCTCAAAACTCCAATTTTTGACAAAAGGGCCCACTTGTTTCCACTTGATTTGGTCTTATCACACCACACACGTGTCCCATCTTTAATTTCATGACCAATCATTTATTTTTCTATTTTATTTAATTTTTATTGATTTAATTCATTTTAAATCAATATTAATTCAAATAAAATCCAAAATTAATGGAATGAGATTCTTGTGATCATTACAGCTTGCAAATACCATGATACACTCAGTCAAACTCGTGCCAAGTCAAAACATGCACAAAATCTCAGATTTGATGCAAATATGGAAACTTGTTAATGGTGATCAAATCAAATCTTGATTCTTCAATACTCATGGATTAAGGCCCAAGTGATTAACCTAATTCATTCCCTAATGTACACACAAGCCATAGAGATCAAGAACACACCCTAAGAACTGCAGAAATGGCCAACTCAGAATTGAAAAAACCTTGAAAAAAGTGGAGATCGAATTCTTGTTTGGAGGTGTTTTCAAGGCAAAATCTTCACATAACTCTCTTGCTGGCAATCTCCTGAAGCTGTAGCAATCAAAACCAAGTCCTAAAACCTCCTAAATCGCGCTGCAAGTCATCATGAATATACCCCTGTACATGAAAACATAACTCATCGTTCTTGTATCTTTTTGACAAAACATTAGCATATTCTTGTTCCTAGTGTGATTTCTAAGCGTTTTGTAATACTCAATTTCTTTCTCATGGCCTATACTGTAATGCCCGAACCTAGGGTTTTCTTGTTTTGTTTTTAGGAGTTTGCGTTGCAGGTAAAATTAAGGCTAATGATGGGTATAGAGATGATCAGGGAAGAGAGACGAATGCAGTGATGGTCTCCATTGGCATTTATATGGCCTGTAGCTCATTATAGGATGAAGCCATGGATTTTGTTGCGGAATAAAATCCGCAGGAAAATTTACAGTCTTCGTTGAAGAAGACGAAGACGTGTCCCTGCGTCATTGGCCTGTTCAAATTGTTTAGCGCGTTTTTTAATTCCCAGGCATAATTAATTGTTTACAATATTTTATTTGTTTTGCATTACATTAACAATAAGACAGCCTGGTTGAGTTGGCAAGGGAGGCGTGTCAAGATCCCTTGGGACATGGGTTCGAATCCCAGGTCCCCCAAAACCTTTGTATATTTTTTCTCCAGGTAATTGCATGTGGCTCAGCAAGCGTGGACTATCATATTCTTCCAGATCTCAAACGCCAAGTGGCCTACAAAGCAAATCCAATGGCCTAGGTTGAAGGACTACCATGGTCTCAAGTCAACAAACACGCGTTGGATTGGGAAATTCAAGCAGGATGAGCGTTTGGGCCTGGAATTTTGCTGAACCAACCTCCTTTCTAGGCCCACACCCCCTGGGTTTATTTCTTTTTCTCTTTTATATTTTCTTTTTAGTTAATTGTTTTTATTAATTATTATTATTATACTAACCAATTTATTTTTCCTAATAAAATCAAAAATATAAAAATATTATTATTATTAATTTCACTATTTTATTTTGTAAATAAATAATCAATTAATTTAGTGTTAATTAGGTTAATTTTAACATTTTTTGCAAAAAAATTAAAATTAATGTAGAATTAGGGTTTCTAATAACTTTTAACCATTTTTACTTTGTTTCCCTTAATATAAAAAATCCAAAAAATATCTCTTTTTATTAATTAATAAATTAGTTTAGGTTTAATTCCATTTTAATTCAAAAATAACAAAAAATATACTTTCTTTAATAAAAAGGGTCAAAACCCTAAAAACACTCCGATTTAATTTTCTCGCACGCGATTCATCTGATTCCAATTGTGTAATTGCTTCGAGTATGTAATAGTTTCAAATAGGACTTTATTTATTTATCGCTTTTATTTACTTTCCGCAATTTAAATTAAAGGGTTTGTCTTTGGCGATGTAAATACACGATTCCTTGTAATAGCTTAGATTTAATTTCCGCAAATTTAAATTTCGCAACTATTAACTGTTAGATGTTTGATAAATAGGCAATGCATGACAAGATCTAATGTATGAATTTAAAATCAACATAGCTCACCATTGACATGTACAGATAAAATTAACCGAAATAACACACTCGCACATGCCACTCCTAGGGTACACCTCACTTGGTTGCCTCGAACATGGTCATTGAGTATAGGAAGTTTTAGAGGTCGCCCTCTTATCCAAAGATCATAAGTTACCTCGAAATGGTTGCCTCGGAAAAATGATCTAAGACATTAGGGTTACCACTAAGGCGTCCTAACGTTGCTTTAGTGACCACACGTCCCTTAATCGAATTGACTCGAAAACTCCAACGGCGATGTTACCTACTCCTCAATAGTGGGATAGCACTGCCTAAAGGACACTTGTACAGTTTAATTCCTTTTTGTGTAGGTAGATGGTTCTTAAGTACTTGCTCCTTTTTAAAACAAAAACAAAACTTTTTGCACTTACACTCTTTCAAACAAAAACTCTTTTCAAACCCACAAACACAAAGAAAAGCAAACTTTTGAAAACACAATGAGCAAGTACCTAAGAGCCCGTGGATAACCACAGATAGAAAGGGTGCTAACACCTTCCCTTTCTATAATCTACCTCCCGAACCCGAGAAACATCTCAAAAAGGAATTTTTCTGTGCTTTTGTCCTTTCCTTGTTGGCTAAAATAAAATACGGTGGCGACTCTTGCTTACCGCGACATTTTGCAAAAACAAACGCAAACACAAACCAGCATTCCAAAACAGTCAATTCTCATTCCCACCGATCACACTTACTACTGAGTTTGTGAACTTGAGAATGAAGGAAGAGGATAATATTCATGACTTTCACATGAATATTATTGAAATAGCCAATGCCTTAGGTGCCCTGGGAGAAAAGATGTCTGAAGCCAAGTTGGTGAGAAAAATCCTCAAATCTCTTCCAAAGAGATTTTTTATGAAGCTGACTGCCATTGAAGAAGCTCAAGACCTAAACAACATGAAGTTTGACAAGCTCATGGGATCCCTACAAACCTTTGAGTTAAGGATCAGTGAGATATATGAAAATAAGGAGAGTATTGACTTCATCTCCAATACTGATGACCTAAAAGATGAGTGTGACTTGGATACAAATGAAGGAATATCTAAATCTCTTGTGTTACTTGGAAGATAATTCAACAAAGTAATGAAGAATATGGACTGGAAGTCCAGGTCAAATGTCCAGAATAAGTCCTTAGACATCAACAAAATCAGGACTTTGGGAGAAGGGTCAAGATTGAAGAAGAGACTAACCAAGGCAAAGGAGTTAAATGTCATGAATGTGAAGGTTTCAAACACATAAGGACTGAATGTCCAACTTATCTCAATAAGCAGAAAAGGAGTTTGACTGTATCTTTGTTTGAAAAAGACTCTGAGAATAATCCTAAAGAAGCTGCCAAACAAGTTACTGCCTTGACTGGTATCTATGACTGTGATGGCGAATCAGATTATGAAGAAATAACCTTTGAAGATCTTTTTTCTTCTTACAAGGAGTTGTGTCAGAGAAGTGAAGCGGTATGTCAATTAGGAGAAAATTAAAAGAAAACTATAGTTCAACTACAATCTGAAAAAGTGGAGCACATATCGATCATCTCCAGCCTTAAGGCTGAAAAAGTGGAGCACTTGTCTACTATCTATGGATTGGAAGGTGAAGTTATATTGCTCAAATCTTAACTTGACAATATGACTAAAACTGTGAGAATGCATAACAACAGTACTGATGTTCTGGATGAGATTCTTCAATCTGGAAAGGGTGTTGGAAATGTCAGAGGCATTGGTTTTGATAGCCATGTGGTGAAGAACAAAGAAAATAAGTCATAAATAAAGTTTTTTAAAGAAAAGGGAAGCATGAACAAAAGATGTCAAGTCAAATGTCCCCACATCAGCAGAGACATCAGAGTAACCACTTAGGGTGCAAGTTTCAAAGATGGAGATGTCATAAGTGTGGAAGGTTTGGTAACATAAAACCATATTTCTATAGACTATATGGTTATCCTAAATCTGTTGCTCAAACCAAAAGGGAACAAACTTCTATCAAAGCTAAGAAGAAGTGGATTCCTAAAAATGGCACCTCTGGGTTTATAACTCATACCTCTCTCAGAGCCTCTGTCAGAGAACATTTGTACCTTGATAGTGATTTCTCCAAACACATGACTGGTGTCAAGAACGTGTTGGTGGACTTTAAACCATATTCCCCAAACAATGTCACTTTTGGAAATAAATCAAAAGGTGAAATAAAGGGTAGTGAAAAGCTGGGACATTTGAGTCTGAAGAAATTGGGGAAAAGTCCTCCCAATGAAAATACCAGAAGCATTGACAAGTGGAACACTGAAGAAGTAAAACTCAAAAGTGGTGATGACACTATGGTATAATCTTATAATGAATATATGGTGTCTGAGCATCATATAGCACATGATGTCATGACATCATTATATGACAACTTGAACATTGGAGTGAATGTTTATAAACGTTAAATTCAGCATGGTAGATCTAAGCCTATTAGATATCATCTCATGAGAGGGATTGTTGAAGACAATGTAATGCCTTCTATTGATATTATTGCAAAAGACTTGGAGGATGTAAAATTTAACAAGTTAATAGGAATACTTGATATTGATACTTATGAGAATGTATAGCAATTACTGTAGTTTATGTGGGTAAAGAAAAATATCAAATCTTGTGATACCCACTCTCACACTTGCCCAAGCCCATTAAGTCAAAGTGTGACTAAAATCCGCTATCTTTACCAAACCCCCCGCTCTAATATTCCTACTGTTTTCTCATTCATAAACTTGGAGTCCCATTTCAAATTGTTCATTGCAACATCTCTTCAGTTCCAAACAAATTTAAATATGTCTCAACGTTCTTCCTCCGATCATATGCATGCAGCCTCTGACTATTAACGTCCTTTTCCCTCAAATGCTAGGGTTGAGGAACCCTTCCAAATGATCAATCTCTAGGATCTGGTGTTGGATGTTCTTCCGTTATTCACCATCCATCCTTAATCTCATAGGGAAGGAAGGTCTTTTGCTGCTGACAATGTCAAGACTTCTGGTAAGTCATTTGTGTCTCCCACTAAGACTGATAGGGAATCTAGGTCAAATAAGATTGATAGAACAAATCCCTATGGATCCTTCACCGGTGATAATAATAAGTCTAAACCTATAAAGAATGTTGTCGATAAAAAACTTAGGAGGTTTTTTGCTACTGCATTGGATGAATTTTATCCAGATGTTGAACCGGATGATCAAACATCTCTGCCAAAAGTCGTTGGGACTAAGGAAGATGCTGGTGAGAAGACTGTTAATGTTAATTATGAACATGTTACTCATGAAAGAAGAAGAAAGAAGAAGGCATATATTGTTATCAATGTTGATGAGATGACATCTGATGAGGAACATATAACCAAAAACTTGTCTTCTAAATTAGTAAAAGACTTCAAAGAAGGAAAGATAAGATTGTGATGGTTGAAGGTTTTCCTTCTAAGGAAGACAAAAGGAAACCTGGTGATGAGAAGAGTACTCCTTATAAAACTGTCAAGGGAAAATCTCAAGTTGGTTCTTCAAAACTCTGGAGCAAATTTACTATTCCCTCTAGGAAGAGAAAAGTTGTGAGTTCTAGTGACTATGATTTTGATGTTGAGGAGGATGTCCAGGACATCAATCCCATCAAAAGGTCTGCATATAAGAAAACCTGTGTTGATGGTCACAAAATATCCAAGGATAAGGTAATCTTCCATGATAAAGAAAATGTTGATAAATGGAGGAATATTGTGAAAAGAAGATCAACCTTGGAAAGGGAATTGGTCAAGGATTTTCAAAAGTGCAAAGATGTCGTAAAGCTTATAGAAGTGGTTGTTCTTATAAAAATTGTCTCAAGATTTATCCCTTTCTATGAAAGACTGGTGAAGGAGTTTGTGCTAAATATACCTGATGGTTGTGATGTGGTGGGAAGTGAAGATCACATGAAGGTTTACGTTAGGGGGATTACCGTGACCTTTTATCCCATTGTGATTAACAAATTTCTAGGCAGATCTGAAGAGCCAAAAGTTGAACTAGAGGCTTCAAATAATGAAGTTTGCAAAGAAATCACTAGAGGTAAGGTAAAGCATTGCCCAAAAGAATGGAAGTTATCCTTTGGCAAGCTTAGTGTGAAGTATTCCATTCTTCACAGGGTGGCTACTGTAAATTGGGTTCCCACAAACCATACCTCCACTATCTCCATTGGGCTTAGAAAATTCATATTTTCCATTGGAAAGGAAAAAGTATTTGACTTTGGCAAATACATATTTGATCAAGTCTTGAAGCAAGCATCTTCAAATGTTGTGAATTCGCCAACCAATTTCCATTCACTCATCTATGGAATAGTCATAATTTACACACTAAATTTTATTGCTGATTGATAGTGTAAAGAAAAGGGAATCTCCTTTGACCTTAGACTATAAGTTATTTAGTTATGATCATGTCCAAGACATTGTTGGGACATATTCTCAAGCACCTGGCTCTGATACTTCCAAGGTAGGAACTATTGCTCATCTAAAGGAGACTTACAGGGAGTTAGATGAAATCATCAAGACTAGCTCTGCTAAGAAGATCAAACTTGAAGGATTAATCAAGGTCTTGATGGAGAAAGAGAAGAACCAGACTGGACATGGTAGTGCTGCTACTGATTCTAGAAGTAAGGAAACTGAAGATAACAATACTGCTAAAAAGACTGCATCTGATGATGCTGATGTGACTAGTAATCATAAGGCCTTAAATGATGATGAAATTAGTGAGAGTGCATCTAGTGGTGGAAATGTTGGTGAAGAAGAAGAGTTGTATGTGTCTGCTGATGATGAAAATACTGATACATAATCTGCTTCCTTAAAACTTTTTCTTTTTGTGTTTGTTTGTATTTGGGTTTCAGATTTGTAAGGGTCGTGATACCCAAACTTATTCTGTACACCCTGTGTGTCACTTGACTTTTTGTGTTTTTTTTTTGGGATTCTATACCTTTTTCATATTCTGGCTAAAAAGGGGGAGTAATACTTTAACTAACTGCACTAACTGTGCCATCTAGGCCTTTAGGGGGAGAATCCTCTATGTGTTGATGATGACTATTGCAGACTACTTTGAGGGGTGGGGGTGGGTGGGTTCTAATGTAACTGATTGAGAATTTATTTTTCTCAAAAAGTTGCTCTGTTTGCAGATTCCACTAACTACCCAACTTTTGCTGCTATTGTGTCTCTGATCATGTGTGTGTTTGAGGTGCTTCTCAAACCTCAACTATTGCTGTTTAAGTGGAAGATGTGCTAAGTTATTTTAGCCAAAATAAGTCAAAGGGGGAGATTGTTATTTCTCTGTTTATTGTGATTTGCATTATGTTTGGTAAAACTAACTTAGCTTAGACATGTTGAATGAAGATGTTCTATTAACTCGAGCAGCATGCCGAATGGGATGTTCTATGCTGGTTCTTTCGACATCGTGAATTTGTACAGCTGAAATGTTGGACTTTTTAGTTTGTTATAAGAAGAAAGTATTTGTTAATATATTATCTATCCTATGTGGCAATTTTATTGAAGATTTAAAAAGATTCAAGCTGATTTCAAGGAGATTTGTTAGTTTCTAATTATGGAGATAATTGAGGAAACTAATGATTGATGTGCTATCTTTGAGGAGATAATTCTACAGCGCCTCTGTCATATCGAGCTGCATATGTGAAGCTCAAAGCCAATTCATTGGAGATTATAAATAGAAGGTTTCAACCCTAGTGCAGGTTGTCGAACTTAATTTATATTGTGTTAGGGTTTGTGTGTTTATTGTTAGCCTATCAGTTATCATATTGATGAACGAGTAGGACTATATTTGAGTTGTAAGTCCTGCCAGTCCTTCCAAAGCTTTAAAGCAGTGAATGATTGTGTGCCTTTGAAGTGTGACTTTTATGTTGTTTTTCTAAGTGTTTAGAATTGGTTAATCACTGTGCTGTGATTGTAAGGGGTTTTATAAGGGTCTCATACCTAGGGGAGTCTTGGGTAGAAGTTAAGCAATGGTGGTGATTAAGTGAGATGTTTTAAACGAGGGAGTTTAGCTTCTAATTGATACTATTAGTAGTTAACTTAATCCCTGGCTTGGTATTCCCAGAGTAGGTCTTGGTGTACACCAAACTGGGTTAACAATCCTGTGTGTTCTTTAATTTTCTGCACTTTGTTTATCATATATCTTGTCATTGTCTGTTTGTTTAGAGAAAGGTGTCTCGACATCTTTTAGGACATCTGAGAACACAAATACTAGAATTTCAAAGCGAAAAAGCCAAATAACAATATCACATTTAATTCATATGTAAAAGAATAGATAAATACCTTGCAAGAGATGCAAGAAATAAGAACCATAATATACATGATAATAAAAAATACTTCAAAGAAAATACAAATGTCATGATGTCACTATAAGCATATAAACTGAAAACACACAGTGGTTGACAATTAGAAATTTTTTAAAGTGAACATTCATGAAGGACATATCACAAAAGTCTAGTTAACATATATGATAACAAAAAGGCTTACTTTCATGTAGAAAAAGTAACAATATTACCTCATCAACAAATGGAACGAAGAATGCACTCGCAACCATGGAACTCTCAAGGAAAGTTTGATCAAATATATTAATAGTGCATCCAACATCTACATCTTAGACAACATTGAGATGTCAAGAATCCCTAATTCCAGTGAGGTACAAAAGGGATCCGATCATACCTTGATAGTACTTGACATCTACATCCTTACCATTGCCATCTTTGTCTAAATTACCATTTGTGAGAATTGGTGTGTCAATCTATTTTGCCTCTTTCATGCCAAAGAGCTTTAGAAATTCAATACAATACTATGTTTGAAATATGAAGGTTCCTTCATTGAGTTGTTTTATTTGAAGTCCAAGAAAGTAGTTCAACTCCCCCATAAGACTCATTTCAAATTCTCCCTGCATAAGCTCCCCAAACTCCTTGATGAATTTCATGTTAGTAGAACCAAATATAATATCATCAACATATATTTGAACAAGAATTATATGCTTTCCTTGATGTTTAATAAAGAGTGTAGTATCTATCTTCCCTCTAAAGTATCCTTGATCAAGTATAAATTTGCTAAGCCTCTCAAACCAAGCCGAGGGGCTTGTTTGAGACAATACAAAGCTCGCTTAAATTTGTATGCATGATTAGGATACTCGTGATTTTCAAAACCGGAAGGTTGAGTAACATACAGTTTTTATTAATAAATTCGTTAAAGAATGCACTTTTTACGCCCATTTGAAATAAATTGAAGTTTTGAGAATATGCATAGGCTAGTAAAAGGCGTATAGCCTCGAGTCGGGAAACAGGAGCGTGTGTCTCCTCATGATCGATGCCTTCCTCTTGGTTATACCCTTGAACCACTAGACAAGCCTTATTTCTAGTTATCACTCCATGTTCGTCAAGTTTATTCCTAAAAACCCATTGGGTGCCAATGACTTGATGATCTTTTGGACGAGGGACAAGATCCCAAATGCCATTCCTTTCAAATTGCTTGAATTCATCTTGCATGGCCATAAGCCAATGCTCATCAATCAAGGCTTCTTTTGCATTTTTAGGCTCAAATTGAGATACAAAAGCAAATTAATAACATAAATTACTTATTTTAGAGCGAGTGGTTATCTCCTCTATGATGTCGCCAAGAATGTTGTCAATATGATGGTCTTTGGAAGTTCTCCACTCCAAAGGAAGTCCATCATTTTTGTTTTGACCTTCATCATTCTTCATTTCAAGAGGGTCATCTTCCACTTCCTTAGATTTTACCGGTTCAGGTTGATCAATTCCTTCTTTGATATCCTTGAGTATGTCTTGCATAGATGCACCTATATCATGAAAAGAAGTACCTTTCTCAACATTTTTAGGGTAAGTCTCAACAAAGGAAACATGAACCGACTATTCAACATTAAATAATCTCTTGTTAAACACTATATATTCTTTACTAGTTTGAGAGTATCCAAGAAATATACCTTCTCCAGCTTTCGTGTCAAATTTCCCAAGGTTATCCTTGCAATTATTTAAAATACAACACTTGCAACCAAAAACATGAAGATGTGATAAATTGGGTTTTCTACCTTTTAAAAGTTCATATGTAGTTTTGTCTAAAATGGGACGAATGAGTATCCTATTTGAGACATAACATGTCATGCCAACTGCATTGGGCCAACATTATTTAGGTAGAGAACTCTCATTGAGCATTGTTCTTTCCAACTCCCCTAAAACACGATTTTTCTGTTCCACAACACCATTTTGCTGTGGAGTTCTAGGAGATGAAAATTTATTTTAATGCCATATTTATCAAAATTCATCAAAGAGGTGGTTTTCAAATTCATCTCCATGATCGCTTATAATTACAAATATTTTCAAATTTAGTTTGTTTTGGGATAACCTGGCAAAAAGTGTGAAAGCTACAAAGGTTTCATCTTTGCTTGTTAAGAAAATAGTCCAACAAAATCTCGAGTAATCGTCAACTATAACAAAACCATAATAATTTCCACCTAAGCTCTTGGTTCGTGAAGGTCCAAAGAGGTCCAAGTGGAGAAGCTCAAGTGGTCTCGATGTTGAAACAATATTTTCAGATTGAAATGAGACCCTTTCTTGATTACCCATTTAGCATGTATCACATAGGTGGTCTTTTGAAAACTTTATTTTTGGAAAACCGACAAGATCCTTAGAGACTACTTTATTTATCAAGTCGACATGGGCTAAGCGACTATCCCATAGCCATGAATATTCATTCACGGTGATAAGATATTTAACATTAGTTATGGATACATCATGCAAGTTAAGCATATAAATATTGTTTATCCTCATGTCGTTAAACACACAATTCTTCTTTTTATCATGTTTGAAGAAGTGAAAAACACAAGAAGGGGGGGTTGAATTGAAACTTAAAAATCAAATGCAAATGAAATGGTGATTTTTATCTTGGTTCGCTTGATCTCAAACTACTCCAGTCCACCCACCAAGGTGATTTCGCCTCTCTCCAACAAGGACTTAATTCACTAATCACACTGATTACAATTCTACTTTGACAACTGCCAAAGTCTTCTTGAGTACAACCATAACCCGGTTTATCTCAAGGAAATTCACTAATCAAAAGAAGAAATAATCTATGTACTAGTTGTTTTTCATTACAAAAAATGTATCACAAACTTGGGATGTATTACACAATTTTAGAGAATAGTATGAATATAATTTTGCAGCGTTGAGAGATTGTATGAAGACATTGTGTAAATCGTGAACGATTTAGCCTTGATGCTTGTTTAAATAGGCGTGGAAATTTATGCAAATGGAAACATGATAATTGGCAGTTAATGCACTTTCCATAATATGAAGATCCTTGTCTGATTGTAGCCGTTGTAATTGATACCGCTTTGACGGAAAAGTAATGCTTCAGAACATAAGGAACTTGGTTGCTACTTTGCTTCAGAACTTGGGAAGTCAGAATCATAATGACATGTTTGCAACGTTAGACTTCCGTTCATAGTTAAGAGTCTTTCAATTTAGCGTAAGTTCTGATCTTCATTCATCAAAACATTCTGATATCAGTCTGCGTATACAACTTGAATACCTTTGTAGCTTAACTTCTGGTCCACTTCCGGTCAGAACTTATGTACAACATAGAACACAAATTTAGAGTGCATATTTGTTCTTTGTGTTTGTTATCATCAAAACTCTTATGAGGGTTGTAGAATCAAACTATGTTCTAACAATATCCCCCTTTTTGATGATGACAAAAACTAGGATTTTTCAATAAAAATATACATAACAAAAAGCTTAAAAGAGTCTCCCCCTAAGTTGAGTACTCAGATAGAGATGAAATACTTCCCTGAAGTTCCTTCTCATCAGAGCTTTTGATGCATCTCCTTCTGTCTTTATCAAAATTTTGTTCCTGTTTTGCTTTCAGAAAAAAAAAGAAGTTCAGATATTCAGAATGTTTGAGACTTTGTCCCGGTATACTATTATTGAGAATATCTTACGTTCTCCCCCTTTTTGTCAGGAATCAAAAATAAATATAATCACAAATAATCAGAGTCAAAAAGGATGATTTGTATTAAAACAGATTTCAATAAAATTTCTCAGAAGCAGATAAGAAAAGATAAGAATACATAAAGCAAGTTAAAAAAATCTAAGATGGAGGGGGAAGTCGTGTGAACAACGCATCCAGCAAGCTCTTAATCTGAGTGCTTGATTCTTCTTGCTTTCCCAGAATATCCTTGATTTATTTGGTTGTGTCTTCTTGCTTATCCAATCTTGCGTGGATTACATCATTCTCCTTGTTTAGTTCTTCTAGAGTTTGCATGACCAATGATGGAGCTGGTGTTTCCTTAGAGGTTGCAAGTCTTTCAGAACACTCTGCAACATCTTCTGATTCAATCGCTTCTTCAGTTGCATTTTCCTTTTCTTGAACAATAGTTAGAGGGTGACTGTTGTACCCTAAAATTTTCCCTCTCATTTATCAAATATTTTCTCACAAGATCTCCTTTGGTTCAAGATTGCACAAGGATTGATCAGCTCAAGACACCTCCTTAAGCACTGATGACTAAAATTAGGGTTTGAGATTGCACAAGGATAATTGAATTTTCAATGCCTCATATGGTTTTCATGGATCATTATGTACCCCCAAGATTACTCATGTCACGTTTCAAGCCTTGAATCACATTTTTGCTCAGTCAATTGAGCAGTTGACCTAAAAATCAGTTGTATTGGGGAAAAAGTAAACTGTGGCCAATTTACAGTCAAACTTCATAATTTTTTATCCATATAAACATTATAAACTCATATGTATCATTTGATCAAGTTTGGACCATAATTCCTCAAGAAATTTGATCAAATCATCAAAAGGGCAAAATGGTCAAAATTAGGGTTTTGACTGAGAAGGGGCAATTTCTGATTTTTGACCTAGCAAATGGTAAATTAGTTTGAAGCATGATCTTAAGAGTTCAATGGCACAATTTTGACTTAATGGTATGACTCAAAACATTGCTCAAGATCAATTGGATTGATAGTGGATTTTCAGTCAACTGCTCAAAAGTCAACTGTACACTGAAAAGTCAAACTTTGACTTTTTGGTCAAGATCAGGTGTCAAAGATCACAATTCATCAAAACATGTAAAAATATGAAACTTATTCATCAAGAAATAAAAAAAAGTGAAGATTTCATTTTGAAAAGTCAAAGTTTTCAAACTTAGAAATTTTTCTAAGTGTTGAAAACTTCATGTTTTTTCACAACTTTGAGCCAATTTTTTACCATGATGAAAGATGATTCAAAAGAAACTTTTAACATGAAAGTTGTAGATATCCATGAGATATACAACATTTCTTTACACAACTTCTCCTAAAAGTGCTTGGGTCTCAAGTTATTAATTCATGAAGTCATGGTCTTGAAACTAAACACTTAGTGGAATTTTGCCCTAGTTTAGGTAGGATTTTGACCTAACTTCATGGCACTTTTTCATATAGTTCCAAGAGGAATCTTCAAAAGTGATTCAAATAGGGGTTGTATATCACATTACAAGATTTCTAAAATGTCCAAGAACTCCTTGATATCATTCTTGAGTAAGGAGAATCGAAGAGAGGAAGTTTGGGTTTCAAACTAAAATTATAGGTCATTTTGTGATGAACAAAGATTCAAATCTCAAACCTATGCTGCATAATCTCTACTTTACACGCCTCAAACTTGTTAGGAACTCAATAATTAAATGCTTGCACAGCTGTTAAGGCCTCAACTCAAGCATTCAATTCCATGCTTTATATCCATTTTAGGAAGAAAGTACACAATGCCATTTTGAAAAAGTAGCTTTATGCACAAAACTTGTTCTTGAGCCTTGCAATGAATTTCTTCTGATCATACACGTCCTATAACTCAAGATAAGTTTATCTCAAGCCTTACAATCACTCAGCCCATACTTGTACTTTATCTTGGAAACATGCTCCCACTTTCTTCAAAATCAAGTAACATAGAACTCAACCTACATCTTGTACTTCTAACCCTCTAAAGCACAAAAACCTTCTCATTACTTATGTGGAAGTCCTTGGCAACAAAACACACGCATGCTTGAGCCTCAAAACTCCCAAGAACTCGAAACTGTATCACACACCTCCATTCTTGCATTACCTGGCCAAAAGTTTGAAACTCACATCTCCCTCGTGCGTTTTCAAGCCTTTTTGTTCCTAAAGCTTCTAAACATCATTTAGAGCTTATCCCACACCCTGTTACAAGACTGTAACACTATTATCACCATCCTCCATTTTCAAAAATAGAGCCTTGCACCTTGACTTCTCCAGAACTCCTCAGGCACTTTCAGCTCAAGCTAAGCATCACATTAGCTTCCTGGGAACTTGAGGAAGCTAATCCAATCATTGGAACTCACTAAAAGCTGCTCAAACTCAAAACACGATACCCTCACGCAAGGTGAGTTTTTTGACTTTTGAACTCTTCATACAAACATCATTAATGGTTTATTTGTGAATAAGAAATGTAGGTATCATTGTCCTGAAGCTAACCATGTCTTTAGATTTCATTTATATTGCTTAAGTAATTAGAATTTTGAATCTGAACATCCTGGAAAAGTTAGGTCAGAATTTGGTACCATTCAAAATTCATGCTCATTTTTGAGAATTAGTTTAAGTTGTTTATATTTCTGGAATCGTGAACAAATTTACCACAAGTTTCATATTTACATTTTTGCAAATGGATGAGAAATGGACAAGATACAGGTGGTCCAGCCAGAGGTTGAAGATGAAGTTGTTTCAATGAAGCAGTTTCTAATATATATTTATGGTTTGACATAAGTTAACAGATGTATCACCACCCCAGTGGTTAAAGCGCGTGCCTGTCACCCTTAGGTCCTAGGTTTAAGCCCCAACGTGACCTTTTTTCATTTTTTGACATTTTTGACCTTTTTTTCAGCGTTGGGCCTTCCCCCCTTTGGGCTTTACTTTTTTGCTACTTCTGACCCCCTGCCTTGTTATTCACACCCGTGGCCCATTATTTTATTTTCTATTTTTTATTTATTTTCCCTTCATTTTATTTTTATTTCATATTTTTCTTTCATTATTTTTATTACTATTATTATCATTATTATCATTTTTATTAATAAAAAAATTCAAAAATATTTTATTTATTTATTTGCATATTTAAAAGAAAATACTTATACATTTTATTTTTCTTTATAAAAAACTAAAAGAACAAAAACATTTCCTTTAATAACTAAATTCACCTTTTTTACTCATATTATTTTGTAAATTAAAATCAATTTAGAACTTAGGATCTTTTATTTAATCATTTTTTATTTATTAGTTTAATTAAGTTCACAAAAAACCCTAAAAAATACTTTTCTTTAAATTAATTATTTTTACTAACTTAACCTTAATTTTCCTTTTTTAATTAATTATTTTATTTTAGTTAAATAGGTTAAAAAACCCTTTTCATGAAAAACCAAACAAAAATCATATTCCTTTTTCACATTTACATTCTTGTATTTTATTTGTTCATTTTGTATATTTATTCAAAAATTCAATATGGTTGTAATAGTTATTTAGATTTAAATTCTTGCAATATTCTCCATTTGTAATTTGTACACCCCTCCCCTAAATGATGTAATAGCGTAGTAATTTTAAATTCCGCAATTTATCGCTTTATATACAAATGCTAGTAATTAGGGTTTTGTATGGAAAGACTAAAACCAACATATATCAAACCCTAATCAAAGATAAATCAAGCATGAATATCAATCCATTTTCACATAAACACCCCTAGGGTAAATCCACTTGGTTGCCTTACAAAATGGCCATATCACGCATGTGAGATATCTTAGCAAAAACAAGCAAAAATAAAAGATCATAGTCCCTCAATGACGCTATCTATGTTGCCTTTCAAAATGATCTTAGTCCCTAAAGAAAATGGTAAGATACCTTGCAACATTGCTAATCATGGTTATACGATGACCCAAGCCCGTCCCTTTTACATCCAAAGATAGGGTTACTTGCCAAATCAATGGTAAGATAACAATGTCAAAGGAAAAAGGAAATGAACATGAAAGACTTTTGAGTAGGTAGAAATTTCTTAGTTACTTGCTCAATTTCAAAACCAAAACATCCTTGCTATTTTCAAAATAAATACCAACACTTTCGAAACATCTTACAAACTTGAAAACATTTTCAAAAGATCAACACCTTTGTATACATTCTTACGAACAAGAATCATTACAAAGTTTGCCTAAACAATGGTCTCTTTTCAAAATACTTTCAAAAACCACACCAAGAACATTTTCAAACAAAAGCAAGTGATCTAGCAAGTAACTAAGAGCCCATGAAAAGCCATGGATGAAAAGGGTGCTAATACCTTCCCTTTTCATAATCTACCCCCCGAACTCAAGAAATAATCTCAAAGGTCTTTCTTGTGCTTTTTCACCTTTCCTTTTGGATAAAAGAAAAGTCGATGGCGACTCTTGCTAACCGCAACATTTGCTATCAAATGCAAAACAACCAAGTCAGTTTTCCCACCTTATCATAGAACTGGAGACTCTGCTGGAGAATATTTTAAAAGTGGGGTTACCTTAGGGTTAGATCACATTTACTTGCTTTCATTGTTTGACTTGTATGCTTTACATTATGGTTCTTTATTTAGGTTTGAATCCTCTACCCAGATTTGGGATACCTTATAGTAAGTAGCAATACGTTGTGGAAACTGTGCGGGATATACCGACATGGTCTAAGAAATAGCTACGTTAGTGAGACATATTTGTGGGTACCGGTAGCCCTTGAGTAGTCAAGAAGAATATGGGGCCGCTGAGTGATGTCATGAAGCACTAATGAACTTTTAGAACCTTTACTTGACCAACTTGGCCTTTAGGATGTAGTGAGATGACCGGCTTCGGTGCAGTTCGAAGTTGGTAGATACTCGATACTACACTCATTGAGGTTTGGTTTTTTGGGATATTTCAGTCTCTATTAAAGAGGCTTACGCTGAAACAATGCCCAGGAAAACAAACCAGTGATATTGAGCTCCTTAGAACTCGGATACTATTACGAGGACATGTTTGAGCCAACTAAATTTCAAGAGGGTATTTACCTATGATACTCCATGCAGGCCTAAACCTAAGGACTTGTTTGCTTTGTTTGTATATATATACTTGTACATAACATCATAAACATCATAACATCATACTCATATTCACTAACCATTTCAAGGATCTTGGGATTTATCTTTGTTCTGTTTTGTAGGACATGGATTCTATTCGCAGGAAAACCATTCAAGTCAATATTGTAAGGATTCCTCCTCAACTTAAAGAGCTAGCATCAAGGATTCATGAAAATTCTCCATTTAACAAAAGACATGGTCGCCTACTAAACTTGGTGACCTCCAACACTGATGAGGACATGATGAAGGTGCTCTTCCAGTAATTTAATCCTCTACACCTTTGCTTCACATTTCTCGATTATTAACTTGTGCCAACTTTGGAAGAATTATCCCAACTCTTGAGGATTCCCATTCTCAATCAACTACCTTTCAACGGTACGGAAAGAGATCCAAATCCAAAAGAGACTGCTCAAGCCCTACACTTGCAATCATCTGATATCACAACTAATTAGGAAACAAGGAGTGGTGTCAAAGGTTTCTTAGCAAAGTTCTTGTTTGAGAAAGCCCAAAACTGTTGGAACTCTTTGGATTTGCAAGCTTTTGAGTAAATTGTGGCTCTCCTCATCTATGGGATGGTTTTGTTTCCAAAACCTGACCAACTCATAGATGTGAACACCATCAAAATCTTCATGTCTCATAATCCGGTGCCTACTTTGCTAGGAGACATCCTGCATTCTTTTCACTCTGGCACTATGAGGAAAAAAGGTATCCTTATGTGTTGTACTCCTCTCTTGGCAAGATGGTTTATTTTGCATCTTCCCCAATCTGTATTGAAGAACGAGTAAGGTTCAAGGTGGTCACATAGGTTGATGACACTCAAACATTCAGACATTCATTGGTGTTCCCGATCTATAGAGAATGTTACTATCATCGATCGTTGCGGAGAATTCCCTAATGTCCCCTTACTTGGCATTAGATGAGGTATCACCTACAACCCATGCTTAGCCTTAAGACAGTTTGGTTACACCCGAAGGGATGGCCCACATGAGATACTTATTCAAGGTTTGGTATTTGACTACGAGAACGACGATCAAGGTAACCGTCATAGATTTATCTGAGCTTGGAGGATGTTGAACAAGGTAGATAGCAAGACATTATGGCATAAGAAATCCATTCCTCTTGAGCCTTACCTCAAATGGGTATGAGCTCGTGCTCAAAGTCTTATAATGGCTTACCCTCCATTCTCCTGGTAACCATAGAGCCTGTTGTGGAAGGAGATGTTCCATACACTATCCTGCATCCTGACATGCCCACCTCTCTTGAAGACTTACAAAGGGATTGGATACAACTTAAGAGGGGCCGAGACACTTTCGAGGCCCAATTCTACGCTAGCGAGAAGAAGGTTTTGGAACTCACTAGGAAACTTCATGAGGAGAGGAGCCTGAACGCCTACATCGCACCAAAGAGGATGCGTACAACTTTTTTATCTTAGAGTTTTTGTATTTCTTTGTAAGCCCAAAAGAGGCGTGATGTACTCAAAGCTCTGATTTATTAATATAACATGTGTTCCTTTTTGGTCTAAAGCAATTTTAAATCTCTAATTTCCTTGAAATCATTGCATATGCATTTACCATTCATCGTAACATAAGCAGGTTTCTTACAACAAGTCTCCTCATCTTTCTACTATTTATTTAATTAAGATGGATCTCGAGCAGATAGTAAAAGACCTCCAGGCGCAGAATTCTCAGTTTCAACAGATGTTCTTGACTCTATACAAAGGACAAGAGTGTTTGAAGACTTTACTGGTTGAAGAAAAGAAGAAGAAAGCAAAGAAAATAACCGAAGTTCTAAATATGGGAAGAAGGTTCCAAGGACAAGCCAGATGGACCCTAGACTTTGCAACGTCATCTGGTGAAAAGGATAATCAGAAGTGAAAGGCAAGGAAGCGGTTGCTCAGTCAGAATCTGAAGAGGAAGAAGAAGAAGAGTACTCCGAAGAGCAATATCCTCTGGCCGACAACAAATACAAACATATGGAAGAACGTCTAAGTGCAATGGAAATTTCGAAAGTGCCTGGGCTGGACTTTGAAGAGCTGGGTTTAGTGTCTGGGATTGTTATTCCACCAAAATTCAAGGCACCCGTATTTGCTAAGTACGATGGGGTTTCGTGTCCCAAGATGCATCTCTGATCTTATGTGAGGAAGATATAGCTTCACACTGCCGACATATATTTGTGGGTCCACTTCTTTCAAGACAGTCTATCCGGGACTAAGCTAGATCGGTTCTATCAACTGGAAAGGGCCAATATCCATAATTGGGAAAACCTTTCCGCTGCTTTCTATAAATAATATCAATACAACACAGACCTTGCTCCCACCCGTACTCAACTTCAGAGTATGACTATATTTTCAAGTGAAGGTTTCAAAGACTACGCTAAAAATGGAGGGACTTAGTAGGAAGAGTCCAGCCTCCCCTTTCTGAAAGAGAACTAGTAGACTGTTTCTGGTTACCCTGTCCGGTCCTTTCTTTAATCACTTAATTGGAAGTTCCTCAACAGGATTTACTGAATTAATCTTGACTGGAGAAAGAGTGGAAGCTTGGATTAAGAGTGGGAATATTCAAAAAGACGCATCCTCTACTGCTGTAAGAAAACCATTTATCGGGAAGAAAGAAGTTGGTGTCGTGTATCCTCAAAGGAATCAAGAAAGAACCGAACACTGTCCAATGGTGGGGGATGTCATGACCCCAAAACCTGTACCTACTCAACAAACAAGCAACCAACCTAGAACAGAAAGACCAGTAAGATAATTTACCCGGATTAATATGACACTATCTCAAGTCCTGCCACATTTGTTGAGATCTAATCTGGTAACTTTAAAGGAAGCCCCGAAGAATCCCAACACTACATCTCCTCACTACCATCCTAATGCTCGTTCTTCTTACCATTCAGAGAGTCTAGGCCATGATACTAACAACTGTTGGGCTTTAAAGAACAAGGTGCGAGACCTTCTTGAAGCAAAAGAAATTGAATTTGATGCTCCTGAAATCCCCAATGTTATCACCGCTCCTATGCCCAAGCATGGCCGTGATGTTAACGCTATTGAAGATGATATGTTTGTTACTATTGTTGATGAAATTGTTACTCCCCTCCTGACTGTCAAGAGGAATCTATTGAGGGCCAGTTTATTTCCGGGCTATGACGAAAGATGCCACCTCTGTTTATCCCTACCAACTGGCTGTCACTTATTGAAAACAGGTGTTCAACGCCTAATAGATGACAAAGATATTTTGTTTGAAACGACTCCCGTTCCAACCATTTCTTACAAAGATGTTTCAATAGTAACCATTTCTGCCAATCCTTCCAGGGTCTCCACTAAAAGACCCGTTAGGATTACATCAGTTCCTAAAGTAGCTCCACTGATAATTACTATGCCTGGACTAGTCCCGTACTCATCAGATAAAACTGTCCCATGGAATTATGGGGGCGATATCTACTATCACAGTGTTAAACAGGATTGGCTGGTAGACGAAGACTCAATTTTTGAGAAGGGTGGCCCTGACATCAATAACATCGCAGGAACCATCAAGATAACCCGAAGTGGAAGAATATTCTCCCCAGATATTGCTCCTCCAAAAACTATTACCGGTCTTGTGATCATCCCTGTTTCTGTTCCTGTTGACACAACCAATACTACAATCCCTATGGTTACCCCTACTGACACTTCTACCATCGAGTCGACTGAGACTCGGGGCAAAGGCATTCTGGTTGAGCCTGTCCGAATGAAGGTGTAATAAATATCTATCCCTGAGGCCTCCCAAAAGGAGATGGAAGAAATTCTGAAAATTATAAAGAGAAGCGACTACAACGTAGTCGAACAGCTAGGGAATACTGCGTCAAAGATTTCCATGTTGGCTTTATTGTTATGCTCTGAGGCTCATGCGAAGGCCTTGGTGAAATTTCTTAAAACTGCCCATGTACCACAAGAAACCTCTGCTGATTAGTTCCAAGACTGCGTGGCCAGTCTAACCGCTGATAATGGTTTAGGGTTTTCTGATGCTGACTTGACACCTAGAGGGAGGAAGCACAACGAGGCATTGCATGTATCTGTCGAATGCAGGGGCACAACTTTGGCCCATGTCTTGGTTGATACCGGTTCATCTTTGACTGTTCTGCCTAAGAAGGCTCTTGATAGACTCAACTATGAAGGTTTGACCTTAAAACCCAACAATATAGTGGCAAGGGCCTTCAACGGTTCAAAAAGAATGGTGCATGGGGAGGTGGACATCCCCATAAAAGTTGGAACTCAAACCTTTGATTCAAATTTTTACGTGATGGACATTCACCCTTCCTATTCCTGCTTATTGGGCCGACCATGGATTCACAACTCTGGTGCCGTTACCTCTACATTACATCAAATGCTGAAATATCCAACCAAGGGGAAAATCATTACTGTCCATGGAGAAGAGGAATATATGGTCAGTCACTTGAACTCCTTCAGATACATGGAATTGGATGGTGAATCCATTGAAACTCCATTTTAGCACTTCGAGGAAGTCCCATAAACCATGGCAGTAACCAAGACTATTTCCCAAGTCCCGAAGATTACAAGATCTCCGCTAAAGATGTCTTAATTAAAAGATGCCAAGGCAGTGATCGAAGAAGGTGGGTGTACTATTTGGGGCCAACTCCCAGATATCCCATACAAATCTGACAAATTTGGTTTGGGTTTCACTTTAGGAGCCCAGAAAGATGTACATCGTGCTCGTGCAGGGGGACCACCCTTGAAGATCAGCAACCACAGAGTCAATGCAGTGGAGGATGATGAGGACAACTACGACCTAGGGGAATGGATTTTCCCAACTGTCAATGGAGGACTCAGCAACTGGGAAGCTAAAGATTTTGTCCCAATTACTTTTATCCAACAGTAATTGTCTTTAAATTTTGTCGGACCTATAATAATTAAACAATTCAGACTTTTAAAACCTTGTGTCTTACCCGAGGCACAACGGTCCATTTGGAAGGGTTGTTACCTCATTTTCATATGACATCAATGAATCATGGACATTTTTGCATACAAACTTTGTGCTCTTTGTATTTCTTTTTATATTTTTATTTCTTTCAAAGATAGCTATACTCTTACGCACACCCACATTCAAAATGCAGATCTACATCCATTCGGGATCCCATGGGTAACGATTCTGCTATGCCTTTCTGTGACTCTGAAAATCTAATCTACCAAGCCGAAGACGAAGGTGAGGAAGATTATGAAATGCCAGGGGAACTTTCCAGGTTACTACAACAAGAAGAGAGGACCATACAGCCCCACGAAGAACCAGTGGACACAATTAACCTAGGTACCAAGGAGGACAAGAAAGAAGTCAAGGTGGGTGCCAATCTGGAACCAGTGTCAAGAAGCGTCTAATTCAGTTGCTACATGATTATGTTGAGGTCTTTGCCTAGTCGTACGAAGACATGCCAGGACTGGATGCTGATATCGTGGTACATCGTCTACCAACAAAAAAAGACTACCCTCCGGTAAAACAAAAAATTCCGTCGCATGCGACCAGACATGTTAGAGAGGATTAAGGCTGAAATCATGAAACAATTCAACGCCGAATTCTTGGCCGTCACCTCCTATCCACAATGGGTCGCCAATGTTGTTCCAGTGCCTAAAAAGGACGGCAAGGTTCGAATGTGCGTGGACTACAGAGATTTGAATAGGGCAAGCCCTAAGGATGATTTCCCACTTCCCCACATCGATATTCTGGTTGACAATATAGCACAACATAAGGTGTTTTCCTTCATGGATGGTTTCTCAGGCTACAATCAAATCAAATGGCCCCTGAGGACATGGACAAAACAACCTTTGTCACACAGTGAGGCACATTCTGTTACAAGGTTATGCCATTTGGGTTGAAGAACGCTGGGGAAACCTATCAGTGTGCCATGGTATCTCTATTTCACGACATGATACATCACGAAATAGAGGTCTATATGGATGGCATGATAGCCAGATCTCAAACTGAAGAGGAACATATTGACCATTTACAGAAACTCTTTGAGAGACTAAAGAAATACAAGCTGAGGTTGAACCTTAATAAATGCACATTTGGGGTGAGGTCCGGTAAACTCCTAGGCTTTGTCATCAGTGGTAAAGGTATCGAAGTGGACCCTGCCAAGGTGAAAGTGATACAAGAAATTCATGCTCCTCATACTGAGAAGGAAGTCAGAGGTTTCTTAGGACGGATAAACTACATTGCCCGATTCATTTCTCACTTGATCGCTACTTGCGAACCAATCTTCAAATTACTGAAGAAAGATCAAGTAGTCAAATGGAATGACGAGTTCCAAGCTACCTTTGACAAGATCAAAGAGTACCTTTAAGAGCCTCCTGTTTTGATGCCGCCTGTCGAGGGAAGACCATTTATCATGTATCTAACTGTTTTGGAAAATTCATTGGGGTGTGTGTTGGGGCAGCATGACGAGTCTGGCCGAAAAGAGCATGTTATTTATTACCTGAGCAAAAAGTTTACCGACTATGAAACAAGATACTCACTGCTCGAGAAAACTTGTTGCGCTATGGCATGGGCTGCTCTCTGGTTAAGATAGTATATGCTGACCCATACTACCTTATTGATATCGAAGATGGGTCCAATAAAATACAAATTTGAGAAGCCTGCCCTCTCTGGAAGAATAGCAAGATGGCAGATGATCCTGACGGAGTATGACATTCAGTACACTACTCAGAAAGCAATAAAGGGAAGTGTGCTAACCAATCACCTTGCTCATCAGGCTATGGATGACTATCAGTCCATGAAGTTAGAATTCCCAGATGAAGACATCATGATGGTAAACAACTATGAGGAACTCAGACCATATGACGGACCTGAACAAGGATCCCGATGGATCCTGGTTTTTGATGGGGCATCCAACGCACTCGAAAATGGCATAAGTGCTGTACTCATATCCCCTAAAGGATCTCACACTCCCTTCACTGCAAGACTCTACTTCAACTGTACAAATAACATGGCAAAATACGAAGCGTGCATTTTTGGTCTCAAGGCTGCCATAGATTTGGGGATCAAGTCCTTAAGTGTATTCAGAGATTCAGCCTTGGTCATCGGTCAGATCAAAGGAGAATGGGACATGAAGCACCCTAACCTTATCCCCTACAAAGAACATGTGTTGACATTAATCCCACATTTTGAGAAGGTTACCTTCGAGCATTTCCCGCGAGAAGAAAATCAACTAGCGGATGCGCTAGCCACAATGTCATCCATGTTTAAACTTAAGTAGGGTAACGAGGCTCCCCAGATCACCATTGAACGAATGAATGAACTACCTTACTGTCACGAGATCAATACTGAAGAAATAATGGACCAACCTTGGTTCCATGAAGTCAAGAGGTATCTCGAGGCTCAAGAGTATCCAGAAGGAGCTTCAGTCAATGATAAGAAGTTCTTAAGGAGATTCTCTGCTAAGTTCTTCATCAGTAATGGAATCCTCTACAAACACAACCATGACTCTGTATTGCTTCATTGCATAGACAAGGTTGAGGCAGAAAAGGTCATGGCTGATCTACATGAAGGCACTTTTGGCACCCATTCTAGTGGGTATACGATGACAAAGAAGATCCTACGGGAATGTTATTACTGGTCTACCATGGAAGCATATTGCTATCAGCATTCACGAACCTCTCATAAGTGTCAGATCTATGCTGACAAAGTACATATACCTTTGGTTCCTCTCAATGTCTTGACTGCTCCCTTGCCATTTGCGATGTGGGGCATCAATATGATTGGAGAAATAAAGCCCATAGCCTCTAACGGACACCGCTTCATCTTGGTGGCCATTGACTACTTCACAAAGTGGGTTGAGGCGGCTTCTTTTGCTTCCGTCACCAAGAATGTTGTCGCCCAGTTCATCAAACAGAATCTCATCTGTCGGTACGGTATCCCGGATAGGATCCTCATAGACAATGGTATGAATCTCAACAATACTATGACCACCACATTGTGCGTGCAATTCAAGATCCAACACCATAATTCTTCTCCTTACCGACCAAAGATGAATGAGACTATCGAAGCTGCAAATAAGAACATTAAGAGGATCATACATAAAATGACAGTAACTTACAAGAACTGGTATGAGATGCTACCATTCTCTCTCCACGGTTACCGTACCACGGCGCGCACATCAACCGGGGAAATACCTTACTTTCTAGTATATGGCATGTAGGCTGTCTTTCCTATTGAGGTCCAGATCCCTTCTCTGAGAATCATGAAGGACACAGGGTTGAATGAAGAAGATTGGATCCAAACTTGACTTGATCAACTGAACTTGATTGATGAGAAAAGGCTTACTACTATCTGTCATGGTCAAATTTATCAAAAACGGATGATCAAGGCTTTCAACAAAAAGGTCAGACGCCAAGTGTATCAAGTCGGGGATCTGGTGATCAAGCGCATCATACTGTCGTAAGGTGATCCCAGGGGAAAATGGACTCCTACATATGAAGGACCATTTGTGATCAAAAGCATATTCTCTGGTGGAGCAATGATCTTAACCACTATGGATGGCGACGACCTACCGCACCCTGTGAACGCAGACATAGTCAAAAGATACTACGCATAAGAGACCCGTTAGGTTGACACACCTAGGCAAGACAAGGGCATCCTGACGAACCGAAAAGGTTCGGGCAAAAATTAGGGATAAAAAAAATCTATACACCCGGCAAGTTGAAAACCCAAAAGGGAGACTTGGGAAAAAAAGGGTATCCCGGTGGACTGAAAACCCGAAAGGGCGGTCCAGGAAAAAGTTAGGGAATTAAAGTGTATGACTATGTCTCGTTGGATCACCTTACAGATAACCTTTAGCTTCGACTGAAAAACTCAGTGGTTCTGATCAACCCAATCAAATTCCAACAAGGAAGCAAGTGGATAAGATGCTCAGAGACACAAAGGCTATAGCAGAATGGGAACCCCATGGGATTATTACACATAACTATCTTTTATTTGTATCAAATTTTCATTTTTTACGATGACATTCTCTTACTATAATGTTCGTCTCATTGTACAAAAAAATATTTATTCAAGTTAATACAAAGATACCCCTTTGAAAGTGCAAAGCTATCTGTTTTTTTTCTTTATTTCTGTGATTTGTTTACAAAAATGTCCAATGATTTATTTTTAAACATATGCATTTGAACGTAACTACTATTTATAAATGAACAAAAAGGAATAGAAAATAGAAAGACAATCACTAATGGCTTTAAGAAATAGGATAATATCTTTAGACTATTCCATAAAATCCCCCACAGTGTGCAACTTAATGATATCAAGCACTCTCACATCCCTGGAGAAACAAAACTTCTAGTTTTCCCCCCCGGTAGAAGTCTCCCAATTTCTCAGGATTCCTCAACAGGATTTCACAAGCAACACACAGCGTTTCCCTTACAACAGAGTTTATTTCTCTAACAAGTAAAAGCTCATCAATTCATCAGCACTTCAAAACATGAAGACTTGCACTCCACGTCCCCAACAACAATCAAGGATTTATTTTCCCTAATCCAACAGTATTACAGTAGCATAGCTTACATGCCCATACATCACATCCATACGTCATTAACAACACGAATGCATACAACATAATCTCATTCATTTTATTGAGAACATCATTGTACAATGCATTTCATACATCATGACATTGCATACAACTAGTCTTTCATCTCTTCAGGAAATATCAGTCAGCATATGGCTATCCTCAACAATCCACAAAAGGGTCAGAGATTAATACTTGAAATAAGCCAGGACAATTATCTATACGACCAGCTGAAGCAATCCTGCACGGGTTTCTTCTCATTCAGCTTTCAGATACAATTCAGATACGCTCTAGATACGGATGCCATTCTGATACTCATTCAGATTCAGCTTTCAGATACAGTTCAGATACGCTCTAGATACGGATGCCATCCTGATACTCATTCATATTCAGCATTCAGATACAGTTCAGATACACTCCAGGTATGGATGCCATCCTAATACTCATTCAGATTCAGCGTTCAGATACAGTTCAGATACGCTCCAAATATGGATGCCATTCTGATACTCATTTAGATTCAACTTTCAGATACAGTTCAGATACGCTCCAAATACGGATGCCATCCTGATACTCATTCATATTCAACTTTCAGATACAATTCAGATATGCTCTAGATACAGATGTCATCCTGATACTCATTCATATTCAGCGTTCAGATACAGTTCAGTTACACTCCAGATACAGATGCCATCCTGATACTCATTCAGATACAGCGTTCAAATACAGTTCAGATACGCTCCAGATATGGATGCCATTCTGATACTCATTCAGATTCAACTTTCAGATACAGTTCAGATACACTCCAGATACGGATGCCATCCTGATACTCATTCAAATTCAACTTTCAGATACAATTCAGATACACTCCAAATACAGATGCCATCCTGATACTCATTCAGATTCAACTTTCAGATACAATTCAGATATGTTCCAGATTCGGATGTCATTCTGTCACTCATTCATATACAGTCTAGATACGAGTCAGATACAATCATTTATGGATATTATTCTGGTACTCAACCCAACACATCCATTATTTCAGTATAAATCAACCAGAGATTTATTTTGACACTTCTTCCATTCCTACCAACAATCATTTTTTGATGGCATCTGTAAGCCCATCTACAACAACTTTCCATCATCTCCCAAAATGGAATCTTTTAAGCCCATTCCCTACACCATCAACCACCACATCATCGAGTGCAAATTTCTAGGCACTCTATTGTCCAATCATCTTTCACCTTCAAGTCATGAATGGCGGATCCACCAATCTAACTCTTCAGGTTTAAGAAGATTGAACATGGGCAGCTGTTGTACCCCAAAATTTTCCCTCTCATTTATAAAATATTTCTCACAAGATCTCCTTTGGTTCAAGACTACACAAGGATTGATCAGTTCAAGACACCTCCTTAAGCACTGATGACTAAAATTAGGGTTTGAGATTGCACAAGGATAATTTAACTTTCAATGCCTCATATGGCTTTCATGGATCATTATGGACCCCCAAGATTATTCTTCCCTTGTTTCTTTAATGCTTGTTCTCAGATGATTGAAGATCAAGTGTGGAAGATTTATTTTGGTCTTCATATGCATTTGAGATGATCCATGGATATGCTATGCATTTGAGGATGCAATACAATATGTCATGATGATTATTGTATGTAAAGTGCCAAAACTCATTGGGATCCGTTGCTCGTTGTCTTGAGACACCAATATGGATTGGTGCTTGAAAATTGAGAGAATTGAGTTATACCCTTATCGAGCTCACTGGGGATTAAATCTTGTTAAGGAGGAGTAGCTTGATCTGACTTCCTTCATGTGTTAGACTTCTTGTGAATGACTGAATAGAGACATGGATCTCAACCAATGCCCTGAGTCTCTCCGTGTGGGAGAATCAGGCGCTCAGTCGATTGTAAGGAGGTGACGAGGATGACATCTTGGTCCAGATGACCGTTATGACTTGCTACCTGCATAGAAGAACGAACACTTGAACGCCACAATATTCCATTAGGATGCCTTCATATCCATGTAATGTAGTGTTTCACATCTTAGATCGTGATTATTATTGGCTTATTATTTTCAATGCAATGCTTAACAAAGAATTTAAATCACGATTCACATACGAAAAATAAAGTAAAAGAACATAACAATTTTTTTTTAATGGAAGGGCAAATTTTTATTAATGAGTTTGGCCCGTGAATGGGCATTCATACATAGAAACAACTCCTAAATGAGGAAGTTGCAGAGGAAAAAAAAAAGAAATACAACGAGTAAAATGGCAATAAGAAAATCTCGAATTTTCGTTAAAACTGATATTGCTATAGTTCTCGCATCCCGGGTCGTCCTAGTGCCGTGCTTCCAAAGGATAATAGTTAGATCGATCCATCCCGCATTAGGAGGGTGTACGTGAAGAGTCTTCAGACTGCAGTCTCTCACTTTTCTGTCCCCAATTTTTGCCTGGATCGCCCTTTTGGGTTTTCAATCCATCGGGACACCCATTTTTTCCTAAGCCGCCCTTTCAGGTTTTCGACTTAGCGGGTTATTCTCTTTTTTCTTTTTTAGCCCTAACTTTTGCCTAAGCCTCCCTTTCAGGTTTTTGACTTAGAGGGTCCTTTCATGCGTAGTATGTTTTGACTGAGTCTGAATTGACTGGAAGCGGAACGTCTTCCCCATCCATGTTTGTCAGGATCAGAGCACCTCCTGAGAAAGCTTTCTTCACGATGTACGGTCCCTCATAGTTAGGAGTCCACTTGCCTCTTGGATCAATGTGGATTGGGAGAATCTTTCTTAAGACTAGGTCACCTGAGTGGAACTCTCGAGTTCGAATCTTCTTGTCAAATGCCCTCTTGAGACGCTGTTCGTATAACTGACCGTGACAAATGCTTGCCAAGCGCTTTTCCTTGATGAGATTGAGTTAGTCGAGTCTAGTTTGAATCCATTCTGCTTCATCAAGTTTAGTATCCATCATAACCCTTAAGGAAGAAATCTCCACTTCGACCGGGAGTACTGCATCCATACCATAGACTAGTGAAAATGGAGTTTCCCCAGTGGAAGTACGCATCGAAGTTCGATAACCACGCAGGGAAAAAGGCAACATCTCATGCCAATCTTTGTATGTTCTCACCATTTTTTGGACGATCTTCTTTATGTTCTTGTTAGCGGCTTTGACTGCCCCATTCATTTTTGGCCGATAGGGTGATAAATTATGGTGCTCGATCTTGAACTCTTCACACATTTCCTTCATCATCTTTTTATTGAGATTTGACCCGCTATCAGTGATGATCTTGTTAGGAGTTCCATACCGGCATATGATCTCTCTTTTGATAAAACGAGTGACAACTTGCTTGGTCACATTCTTGTACGAAGTCGCTTCCAACCACTTGGTGAAGTAGTCAATAGAAACGAGGATAAACCTGTGTCCATTTGAAGCGCCTGACTCGATGCGTCCAATCATATCGATACCCCACATTGCAAAGGGCCATGGTGAAGTCATCACATTCGAAGGAGTGGGAGGAACATGTATCCTGTCTGCGTAAACCTGACATTTATGGCACATTTTGGCATATACACAACAATCACTTTCCATCGTCATCCAGAAATATCCTGCTCGTAGGATTTTCTTGGCCATGGAATGCCCACTGGAATGAGTCCCAAAAGAGCCCTCATGTATTTCTCGTATAATGGATTCTGCCTCGTGTCTATCCACGCATCTGAGCAGAATCAAATCATAGTTTTTCTTGTACATAACGTCTCCTGACAATAAAAACTTAGACGCCAACCTTCTGAGAGTCCGCTTATCACAAATCGTAGCACCTTCGGGGTACTCTTGCTTCTCAAGATATCTTTTGATGTCGAAATACCACGGCCTTTCGTCTGATACATCTCCAGTTGTGAGATAATGAGCAGGGAAAATATGTGTTGGCTCCTTGTAACGATAGATCCTTATACTGGGTGCATGATTCGGGTAATTGACTTTGAACATTGCTGCTAAAGTGGCCAGAGCGTCTTCCAGTTGATTCGCTTCTCTAGGAATGTGCTCAAAGGTGACCTCATTGAAATGGGCAACAACTCAACTATGTAATCCCTGTATGGAACTAAATTAGGGTGTCGTGTATCCCAATCACCCAGTACTTGATGTATCACTAAGGCAGAGTCCCCATAAACTTCAAGAATCTTGATCTTCAAATCAATGGCTGCCTCAAGGCCCATCACACAAGCTTCGTATTCAGCAACATTATTTGTGCAATCAAAACATAATCTGGAAGTGAAAGGTATATGGGTATCGCGTGGAGAGGTCAGAACTGTCCCAATACCATGACCCATAGCATTTGACACATCATCGAACGTGAGAGTCCATCGCTCCCCTGGTTCAAGTCCTTCATTGTCATCAAGTTTCATAATATCCTCGTCTAGAAAGTCGAACTTCATGGGATGATATTCTTCTAATGGTTGGTGAGCGAGATGATTAACAAGAATGCTACCTTTGATGGCCTTTTGTATGACGTACTGGATGTCATACTCGGAAAAAATCATTTGCCACCGAGCCAATCTGCCTGTAAGTGTTGGTTTCTCGAAGATGTACTTTATCGGATCCATCTTAGATATCAGAAACGTAGAATGTGTCAACATATACTGCCTCAAGCGTCGGGCTGCCCACGTAAGAGCACAAGAAGTCTTCTCAAGTAAGGAATACCTCGATTCACAATCAGTAAACTTCTTGTTCAAATAGTAAATGGCGTGTTCTTTTCGTCCAGTATCATCATGTTGTCAGAGCACACAACCCATAGATCCTTCAAGCACAGTCAAATACATAATGAGAGGTCTCCCGGGAACTGGTGGTATGAGTATTGGTGGTTCTTGAAGATATTTCTTAATCTTCTCGAAAGCTTCTTGACAACTCTCATCCCAACAGACATCATGATTCTTGCGTAACAATTTAAAGATGGGTTCACAGGTAGCGTTAAGATGGGAAATGAACCTGGCTATGTAATTCAACCTTCCAAGGAAACCTCGTACTTCCTTCTCATTTTTCGGTGCCGACATATCTTGTATTACTTTTACTTTGTCTGGATCTACTTCAATTCCTCGTTGACTCATGATAAAACCAAGTAACTTGCCTGATCGAACCCCAAAGGTACATTTGTTGGGATTAAGCCTTAACCTGAACTTTCGCAAACGATCAAACAACTTCTTAAAATGAACCAAATGTTCTTCCTCAGTCTGTGAGTTCGTAATCATGTCGTCCACATACACATTGACTTCTTTATGAATCATGTCGTGAAAGAGAGTCACCATAGCTCGCTGATATGTCGCACTAGCGTTTTTAAGACCAAAAGGCATGACTCTATAGCAAAAGGTACCCCAAGGAGTTGTGAAAGCTGTTTTATCCATGTCCTCCGGAGCCATCTTTATCTGATTGTAGCCAGAGAAACCATCCATAAAGGAAAACACTGAAGACTGAGCAGTGTTATCAACCAATACATCAATATGAGGCAATGGGAAATTATCTTTCGAGCTTGCTCTATTCAAGTCTCGGTAGTCAACACACATACGTACCTTACCATCCTTCTTAGGTATGGGCACAATGTTAGCAATCCAAGGCGGGTAATTTATCATAGATTGGAAACCTGCTTCGAGCTGTTTCTGAACCTCTTCTTTGATCTTCAAGGCCATGTCAGGTCTGGTCCTTCTTGGTTTTTGCTTTACAGGAGGACATTCTAGCTTGAGTGGCAGTCTATGCATTACTATATCAGTGTCTAAGCTGGGCATGTATTTATATGACCAGGCGAAGATGTCAACATACTCTTGAAGCAATTCAATCAACCCCTTCTTTTCTTCACTTTGCAAGGCGGCCCCTATCTTGACTTCTCTTTTTACCTCTTCAGTACCGAGATTGACGACTTCTGTTTCTTCTTGATACGGCTGAATGACCTTCTCTTCCTGTCTCAAGAGCTTGGCTAGTTCTTCAGGGACTTCACAATCTTCCTCATTATCTTTGTTAACATGATCAACTGAATTCTCAAGGATATAGGGAGCCATAGCATTACCATTTCCAACGGAGTCTGAGACGGATCTGCATGATCGATGATTTTATGTTTTATTTTTAGAAAGTGCAAAAGAATATTTAGAATATGAAAAGAAAAGTATTGCCATTTTTATTTTGAAAAAGTAAAAGTAAAAGAAAATACAGAGAACAAAATTGTATGCGAAAGTGCGATTTTTCATTCAATGTTAAATGAAGATTGAAACATAAGGGGCCCCTTCTACAAGCTGTCAGTATGCCCTGGGCAGGACATATGACTTAAAATGGAAACAGAAAATTACACATCAAGGAAAACAACTTCAGGGATGTCCATGACAGTCCAATTGCTGAGCTCCTGGTCCGGCGCAACCTGATAGATAAATCTTGAAATATCTTCATCATCACCTTCAGCATCCGTGGAGAGTACTTGTCCTTCTTTGCTTACAGCAGCACTGACGAACACTTCAGAAATTGGGGGAACCTGCTGTCCTTTGAGAGGAACCCAACCAACTTGCACGGAGGATAATGGCTGATAACCAAGACCAAAACGATCCTTCTTCTCTGGAACTTCAATCAATTTTCCCCAACTGTCATAGGTAGGTCTAGCTTCTATGAGGGCTTTGGCATCCTTTAAAGAGGCCAGGGGTATCTCAGACTTCTTACATTCTACGACGGGGAATTTGTCAACAGTAACAATCTCCAAAACTTGAAAGGGTAACTCTTGTACCTCGCCTTCCACTTCCACATAACAGTAAGTAGTCAGATTATTAATCACTATGTCTTCTTCCCCGCAAACAAAGACAACTTGGTCATTCGCAATGAACTTCAGGTGTTGATGAAGGGTAGATGTCACAGCTCCTGCTACATGGATCCATGGACGACCCAAAAGGAAAGTATAGGATGGAAGGATATCCATAACATAGAATGACAAATAGAAAGTGTGGGGACCAATCTTGACAGGCAAATCCACTTCTCCATCCACCGATCTTCTCGAACCATCAAACGCTCGAACATTTAGAGTGGAGGGCCTCATCATTACTCCGTCCATATTCAGCTTAAACAAGGTAACCTTAGGCATCACATTGAGTGAAGAACCTGTGTCCACCAAAACTCGAGATAAAACAGTGTCCAAACACTTCATAGAAACATGCAGCCCTTTATTGTGGGCTCTACCTTAAACCGGGAGTTCATCATCACAGAAACCCAAACAATTTCCCACAACAATATTAGTGACTATTCCTTCAAACTGGGCCACAGAGATGTCTTGGGTAACATGAGCAGAACATAAGGTCTTCAATAAGACGTTGCGGTGGGCCTCTGAACACAAAAGGAGAGACAAGATGGAAATCTTGGATGGTGTCTGGTTGAGTCGATCCACTACTTTGTAATCACTCCGCTTGAGAATTCTCAAAAGTTGCTCCGCTTCTTGTCCTACAGAAAGTTCGGGTTGATTATCCATCACTTGCTTTCCCCTGGCCTTAGCTAGAGCTTCACTGTTAGTTTCCTTAGGAAGTGGTGGTGGAGGAGAAAAGATCCGACCACTGCAAGTCATGTTACTTGTTCCTGCAATGTTGGTAACATTCTTGTCACCAACCGGAGGACACTCATACCTCTTTCCATGAATATAGACTACATTATACTCCCATGGAACTGCCTTTGAGTCGTTGCTTGTAGGAGGAATAGGAGCTTGAATCATTGTGGGGGTAATAGGAACCTGAATTGTTAACGGAATATTAGGGGTGGCTGAAAAGCTTCTCGGATAGTAGGGGATTTCCAGGACATTAATCTCTTCTTCTCGGAATACTTTCTCTATCTGTAAGACACCTTCATCGATCAACTGTTGGATGGCCGTCTTCAACTCAGCACACTCTTTGGGTTTGGAAGAACATGTTAAGCAGAAGTCATGGAGTTCTTGTAGCACTTCATGCTTCAACAAATGTTCCCTGACAATTTCCAAAGATATCTTAATTTCATCAACCTTTGATACCAAAACCCATTCATTAACTTCTTCAATAGCGTTGACTGTTCCCCCTTGATGAGGAGGCATGGGATTATTTTGAATATTCAGACCAACAGGGTTGAAGTTGATGGCTTTTTCATTGATGAGATCTTGAACTTTGCATTTGAATGCTCTGCAATTTTCAATTGTATGGCCTGGGGCACCAGAATGGAATTCGCAATGAGCATTAATATCATATCCCCTAGGGAGAGGATTTGGCGGTGGACCGAGTTCGTGCAATTGAACCATTTGACTAGCAAGTAACAGTGGGAGAAGCTGAGCATAGGACATGTGAATAAGATCAAATCTTCTTTGAGGGGCTCTCTGTCTTTGAGGGGCTCTCGGGCCTTGTGGTTGTTGATTCGGTTGTTGATAAGTTGTAGGAGGTGCAAATTATTGTTGTGGAGCATAATGTGGTTGCAGAGCGAAAGGCCGTTGTTGGGCCATCCAGGGTGCTGGAGTTGTAGCAGCATATACTTGAGGAACAAATTAGTTGGGAACAACAACAGGTGTAGGAAAATAAGGGAATCGGACTTGAAGAAATGTGGGAGCTCTTCCTTGGTTGACGGTGATGGCACTGGTCTCGCCCTCTTTCTTCTTGACAAAACCAGAAAATGGTTTCCTATTAATGCTTGCATTGTTGTTAACAGTGTTAGGAACACCTTGAATTGTTCCAGCCTTAATACACGTCTCAACACGTTCACCAATAATGACCATATCAGAAAAAGAAGTAGAAGTGCTACTGAGCACATGTTGGAGATAAGGGCCTCATAGAGTACCCATAAACAGATCAATCAATTCACGATCCAAGAGAGGAGGTTGGACCCTTACAGCCAGTTCACGCCACCTCTGAGCATATTCTTTGAAAGACTCTTCAGACTTTTGTACCATCCCTTGGAGCTGAGTACGACTAGGAGCCATGGCAGTATTGTAATGGTAATTTTTCAAAAAAGCATCAGCAAGCTCTCCCCAAGTAATGACATGAGATCTTTCCAATTGCATATACCAATCCAACGATGCCCCAGTCAAACTGTCTTGAAAGAAATGCATGAGTAATGGTTCATTTTCAGCATAGGCCGCCATTTTGTGACAATAGGAACGAAGATGAGTCTCTGGGCAAGAAATGCCTTTGTATTTGTCAAACTCTAGGACTTTGAACTTGGGAGGAATAACTACCCCATGCAAGAGGCACATTGCAGCAGTATTGAATCCGGAAGCCTTGATACCCTCCATGGCTCTAAGTCGCTCTTCGAGAGCATGATACAATTTTGCAGTTTCGACAACCCCGACAGCAAGGTTCACTTGGGGTTCATCAAGATCAATAACATCATGATGATCGTCGACATCATTCCTAGGAGCACCGGTAGGAGTCTCAACATTTGCATTGTCATTTCTCCCATTAGCAAAAGTGGAAGGAGTAGCAGTAGTAAGCTTGGCAACACTTTGGTGTAGTTCTTCTTGACCCTTGATCACGGCATGAAGAGTTTCCATAAGTTGATCCATGCGAGTACCCATAGTGTCCATATCCTAACGGAGTGCATTCTGATTCTCTTCAAAAAGATCCATTAGCCTTTGCTGGTTGCCTCTGGTACGGTAAGGATGTGGATGAGTCGTCTTTGTTGTTTATCTGGATTTCTGAGAAAGGGGACCCTAATGAGTTTTTGTTGTGAAAAAATGAATGCATGTTAATATGGATGAATGCTTTATCTTCATTTCTGAGGAGACCCAAAGACTCATCTATCTTTTAAAATTTCCTTTTTTTGAAAAGCTATATCAACGAGACTTGTCTTTGGATTTCCCTAGATATGAGATATATATACATGATGATATGATGTCATGGTATGCTATGGCATGAAGTCTCAGCTCCACATATTCTAGATAACCATTGCGTAATCCATTGCACAGGCTGAAAGTAACAGGATCAAAAGTTCGACGTCACATGCATGGAGTCAAAGTAACCACCCATGAGGTATGTACTAGGGGTTTATCACATGCCGAACAAGGTTCTAAAGAGTTCTCAAAGTCTACGCTCTTCCTTTGGATATTACTGACGTCCCAATTACTTGGTAAACAATAATATTCGCAGGAAAAACTCATCCGAGTGCAATATCGCATGACAACTACTTCCAGATTACTCTGTTATAGTCTCCGCACTGCACCTAAAAGGCCAGGATGGGTTAATGGTTCTACGGCCCTCAGCTTCTCGAGTTCCCAGGTCGAAAGCAATAACATCTTCCCGATTACTTGGTAAACGTCACTACTTTTAAGGGGACCTCCACTGAGTGGGGGATTTTCATGCCTCCTTCTTCGGAATTACTCCCTCAAAGTTAACATGACTATACCGCCTGTCCTAATCCTATGTGTAACCCAAGTTCGGGTATAGGACTTATCAAAAGTAATCACCAAACCCAACATCACAATGTATCCAGAATATGTGAGTAGCAACAATATATGCAATATATACAAAAGAATAAAATAAATAAAGAAATAAAACAGTAAAGCAGGATAAAGCAAATAAATAAACATCCAAAAATACAAATAAAAAAACTAGGAGAGACTCGCTAAAGTTCCCCAGCAGAGTCACCAGCTGAAGCCACCGGCAGAAAACACAGAGCCGCCACCGAACTTTATTTATCCCGAAGGAAGGGGAAATATCGATAAAACCACAAGGGAACAGACAAGATGGTCTTGCGACCAAGAGAAAGGGTAAGGGAGTCGGTTATGCGAGGGGAAGGTATTAACACCCCTCACATCCGTCGTACTCAACGGGATCTATTTTGTTTGTTTGTCTTAAAGGGTGTATTTATCTACAACTATACTTGCTTAAAGGGAAATGAATGGTTTTTTATTATTGTGTTCGTGAGGGTTTCGCGACCCTTTGCCTATGTATCCACTGAAGGAATCAGAACACCGTAGTTCCTCTAGAAAATGGTTGGTTTGTTGGTGTTTTTTAGTGGGCGACGTTAACTAACACATTCTAGCAATAGGCACGATTGGTATCACGGTAGAACGGAGATAACATGCCCTTTGGGGGAGTTTTGATTTGTTGAGTGTTTTTGCGAGTTTTAAAATAAATTCAAGTAATGATTAAAGAGTGTTTTGGATTTGTGATTTGTGAATGAGAAGTTTGGCTAAAAATGGATGCGAATGAGATTTTGAATATACAATGGCCTAAAGTCGAAGCTTTGAATTAAAAGGTATGAGTTTGGAAATTACAAAGATATTTAAATATAAATAAAAGAGAATGTAACTAATTATCTAAGGAAGTTATTTTAAGTAAATTAAAAATTTAAGATTACTTACCAAAATAATTCCAAACTAACTACAAATTCTAAGGTTGTAAAAAAGTTCTAAAATTACTAAACTAGGTCTAAACTAAATTAAAATTCCAAGGTTGCTAAATTAAACCTAAAACAAAAAAAAGGTTCCAAAGTTACTAAACTAAATCTAAATCAAATAAAACTCTAAAACTACTAAATCAAATACAAATTCTAAAGTTATTAAACTAAATCTAAATCAAATAAAAATTCTAGAGTTATCAAATAAAATTCTAAAGCTACTAAACTAAATCTAAATCGAATAAAAATCCTAGAATTATTAAACTAAATCTAAATCAAATAAAATTCTAAAACTACTAAACTAAATCTAAATCGAATAAAAATTCTAAAATTATTAAATTAAATCTAAATCAAAATGAAAATGCTAAAGTTACTAATTCTAAATCAAATAAAATTCCAAAATTTCTAAACTAAAATAATTACCATAATTTGTCTAATTAATACTATATATTTATTTCTAAGATACTAACTAATTTAAATTAAATAAATTTAACTAAGAAAATAACTATAACTAACCTAAAGAGCACAGAAAAAAATGGTGTGATGATAGGAATTCATATTATTTGAAAAGAAAAATTAATCATTGGGCTTAAGCTGAAGGATGAGGCGGATGGGCTATGTATGGAGGGCCCAACAAAATTGTAGTGAAAGAAAGAAACCCTAGAAGCTTATTTTGATCAGCCGCACATCCCTCTTTGTTTCACGCTACAAGTTCCTTTGTTCCAAACTTTATCTTTCACGCTGCTTCCTCACGGTTTCGCCTTCCTACTATCGTAACAACAACCAAAACCCAACAAACCTTCTCTACTCATGAAAACAGACAAAAAAAAAAACGCCCTCCATGGAAGATTTCTCACATTTTCACAACAACAAATAAAACACTCTAAACTGTAAACTCCCTCTGGCTCACTCTCTGACAGATTCAAGACAAACAATAATACAACTATAGCTACGATAATTTTGAGAAACATAAGAGAAAACTTACAAGCTCAGAGCTAGCCCGAGGATTCCGACGTCGACAAAGAGTTTAGATACTCAGGTATGTTTTGACATCAATTCTTCTCTCTCATTTGTTCTTGGTTTCAATCCTTCTTCATCTATTCTTTGCTCTGAAACTGGAAATGCTATGGTGTTGTTGATTCTGTTCTGCGCCCGGTGTGCGTTTTGGTGCTCTGCAGTTGCCTTGAAGGTGCAAAACAGAGAACCCTAGTAAGGTAAAATCGTACTTTGATGCCTGATGCTGATCTTCTTATTCTTCGTGTTTTTGTTCTGCTGAAATGGTGATAGTAGAAGTGATGTAGTTTCAGGTTTTGAGTTAGCGGATCTGCAAAGATGAAAGGAAGCCTGGTCCCTTTTCTGTTCTCCCAATGTTACTCTTATGATTTTTTAGAACAAAACTATCTTTTTTCTGTTTTCACTCTCTTGTTGGATTGTTGGGTAAAAATCACTCTCTCTCAGTTTGTTGGCTGTTGTTCTGTTGTTGGTATGCTTTGATCTCTCTTTTGTTTTTTTTCTTGACTCGATTATCTCACCTTTGCTGGTTGTGCTCAGTTTTCTTATATAAAGATTGAAGAGTGATTTTTAGAGGGAAAAGGTTTGGGAAATTTGAACATATTATGATGTTGTTTGGAATGCCTTTTCGAGTACAGGCCCTGCCTATGTCTATTTTGGTGTTTGTATGCAGGTTGGACAAAATTATGTAGCAGGTTTTGGCTTGTCTTGTTTTGATGTTATTTTGGGTATGTTTTGGATAGGTTTAGGGTTGGCTTGGTTATGCAGTATGGAGGTTTTTTCCTTTTTCACTCTTATCTCTCAATGATGTAAAGCTGGTACTTTTACATAATTAATTCTGAAGGGTTTTCTTCTTTTGGAACATGATGACATAGAGGTTTTGAGAATGTGGTAGCTTGCTAGACTACTTGTTTTGTTTAATATTTACTGATTTGTTGTTAAGTTGAGTTGCTGGCCTGTTCTATTGTTGCTTGTTGTTTTGGCTTTGCTGCTTTGCTATGCTTGTTTTGCTACCTGTACAATTTGCTGTTTTTTTAGCAGCGCTGCTGTTGCTTTGTTTTTTGTTCAGATATGTTGTGCGCTTGGCCTTTGGGCTGCATTTCTTTGGCTGTTTATGTGTTGTTGGAAGTTTGACTATTTCACTTTAGCAACAAGAAAAATGTTTGCAATTTTCTTTCTCCTCTTTGTGAACCAAAATGAAAACTTTTTGTGATTTGCAATTGGGAGAAGATGGCCTATGATTAGAAATAAATACCTCTTTAACTGTTTCCAAATGCGAACCCTTATGATGAGGCACTGATTCTTTTTATCAATTAATTCTTGTTTGGAATTTCTTTTTCGTATGTTGATTGCTAACTTTTTCTTTTTCCTTATTTCATGAACCCGAGTATTGGATGATCGAGGAAAGGTTAAAATATGAAAAGGCCATAGCTAGCAAGGAGCGGATGAATTTCTTAAAGTTGAAGCAAGACATTTAATTATTTTTTTTGTTTTGTTTTGTAAACCGCAATTATACTTGTAATTCCAAGCCTTGTAACTCGTCGAAAAAAAATGTAATGAACACAAGCTTGAATGAATTTTTTTGTATGGAAATCAAACAACTCTTGATCTTTGATTGAGAATGGCAATTTTCACTTGAATGATTTGAATGCACCCTTTGGCTTCGTAACTTAAACTTCAAGAAATTGTGAGCAATTGTTATAACTTATATTCCAAAAAATCACGCGCCTTATCTTTCAAAATCCAATCAAACTCTCAAACAAAATAAATGCGTAAGAATTTAATTCCACTGGTTGATTCGAACTCAAAACACCGGTTGCTTGAACCTTGATCTTCATATCATGCCTGAACCAAACTTACACTTCTTGACCAGAACCTTAACTTTGACATTCACATCACGAGTAACTTGCAACTTAAGCAACCCAAAACATGTCTTGGTCATCATGAACCCTCAAACTTATTTCTTGTGCCCAAACTTTGCAGTTGTCAACTTAAACTTCAAATTCTCGACTCCATGGCTTAGAGACTTTAAGAAGAAACTTGAAATGCGAGGAGATGAAATTCTTGACCTAATGCACTGAGCTCTAAGCCATCCTTGAGGCAGGCGAAAGAAACATCTTTACAGAAACCAAAAACCCGAAAACCCTAGCCTTTTGACCAACAGACATAGGGAAATAAACCCTAACCCAGGCTCTGATAAATTTGAGCGAGAACCAACCTTGTAACGTGATGACAAAATTCATTCCACGATCCACTAATCAAGAACCAGGAGAACTCCCTTTTACCTGATAAGAAAACCTCAAAACAGGATTAGAAATAAAGAGGGCGCAACCCTAATACCTCAAACTAGAGCGTCTGATCCCATGAGATGCGCCATATGCAAATGACTGAGTAATTAAATGATGCAAATGATTGAGTAATAAAATGATGCAAATGAAATGCAAAGTTCAAAGCTAGACAAAAAGTAAAAGAGATAGGGAAAATTTGGGGTACACAACCGTTCCTAAACCGGAAGCACAATGGGATGAAAAAGATGAAAAAAATTATGCCTATGACTGGAAAGCAAGAAACATGCTCATAGAAGCTCTAGGACTTGATGAGTATTTTCGGGTCTCACATTGTGCTACGGCTAAGGAAATGTGGGACGCTTTGCAAGTCACCCATGAGGGCAAAAACCATGTAAAATTGGCTAGAATCAATACTTTGACGCAAGAGTTTGATCTCTTTCGCATGGAGCAAGGTGAAACCATCACCGACATGCACAAGATATTTTCTCATATAATGAATCGCTTGCATACACTTGGTCATGTAATTGCCAATTCTATTGCTGCTAACAATGTTTTGAGATGTATTAGCAGGGAATGGAAACCTAAAGTTACGGTAATTAAGGAAGCCAAATATCTAAATACTTTGGATCTCACAACACTATGGGGTAGGCTTCAAGAACATGAGCAAGAGCTCATAAGCCTTGGAAATCATGAAAAGGAAGAAAATAAGGAAAAGTCAAGAGACTTGGAAAAGAAGTCTATAGCACTAAAGGCTTCAAGCTCCAAGTCATCCACCTCAATTTCGTGTGCAAGTGAATCAAGTGATGACAATGAGAGTCTGGATGAGAGTATGGGTCTGTTCGTAAGAAAATACAATAGATTTCTCTGGAAAAATGAAATTCAACATTTGGATAAGAATCTCATCAATTATAGACGCCACTCTCAACCAAGCAAACAAGATGAAAGTAAGAATCCTAAGTCACGAGGATCATGCTACCATTGTGGCAAACCCGGTCATTACAAGCCAGATTGCCCCTATTTGAAGAAAGACAAAGCCAAGGCCAAAAATCAAAATAAACCAACCAAAGCTAGAAGAGCATACATTGCTTGGGAGAGAGATAGTGATTCCTCAAGTAAAGGTTTCTGAAGTTATGAAGAAGAAACGGTCAACCTTTGTCTCATGGCTCATCATCATAAGAAAAAGAATGCAAGTCATGCTAAGTATGATCATGTTGATGAAATGTCTTATTTAGAATTGTTAAATTCCTTAAATATTTTACATCAAGAGGCTAAGGAAGCTTTCAAACGCTTAGCCTCAAACAAGAAAATCTTTTCATATCTAGAACAAAAGGTTTCCGATTCTGAAAAGGACTTAGAAGCTCTTAAAGCATCTATGACAGAAAATATTGAAGGAAATGTGAAAAAGAAGAGAGACCTTGGTTTAAATGGCATGGATGTGAAACTTGTCATATTTTGAAAAAAGAAGTTAGAACTCTCAAAGCCAAAGTAGACAAAGCTTTACAACCTAAGATTACGTTTTCTATCGATCGCTCAAACTTCAGAAAAAGTATGATTAATCCCTATCAAAAATATACCTATGAAGTAAGGGATCAATATAGCAAGAGTAGATCTCACTTAGATATGTCTTGCCTATATTGTTGCAAGAAGGGACATACCATTAGTAAATGTCGATTTAGGAGATTCTTAGTTCCTAAAGGCATATACCAATGGTTCCCCAAAGGCAACAAATGTTTAACTCACACTCAAGGACCCAATGAATGTTGGGTACCTATCTCCCATGTTTGATATTTCAGGTGGAATGTCTTGAGCCTCTCGAGAGAAGATGGTTTCTCGATAGTGGTTGCTCAAGACACATGAAGGGTGACATTTCGCTATTCTTTGACTTTGTGGCAAAGAAAAAAGAATTTGTTACTTATGGTGATAACAACAATGGAGAAATACTCGGTAAAGGTAGTGTAGGTAATCCCTCATCCACCACTATCTCAGATGTCCTATTAGTTGAAGGCCATAAACACAATATTATTAGCATTAGTCAATTATGCGACAAAGGTTATAAAATTACTTTTCTAAAGGATGATTGCATAGTCGAACATAATGATAAGAAAGAGGATGTGTTTAAGGGCTTGAGGGTAAACAATGTGTATATGCTTGACTTGAATGATGTGTCTCTAACATGGGCTAAAAGTTTTGTCTCCATGAGTGAAGACTCTTGGCTTTGGCATAGGCGATTAGCACACGTTAACTTTGATTTGCTAAATAAAATCATATCTAAAGACCTTGTGATTGGCTTACCCAAAATCAAAGTTTCAAAAGATCATCTATGTGATGCTTGTCAAATGGGTAAACAAACATGAGTCTCTTTTAAATATAAAAATGTCATCTCTACAATGAAACCACTTGAGCTCCTCCATATGGACTTATTTGGACTATCTAGAATTAAAAGTCTAGGTGGAAATTATTATGACTTCGTTATAGTTGATGACTACTCTAGATTTTGTTGGACGATATTCTTAGCAAACAAAAGTGAGACTTTCTATGCTTTTGAATTTTTTCCCAAATTATCTCAAAACAAGTTGAATACAAAAATTGTTACCATCCGAAGTGACCATGGAGGTGAATTCAAAAATCACCTTTTTTGATGAATTTTGTGAAAGAAATGACATTGATCATAATTTTTCTGCTCCTAGAACACCTAAAAAAATGGAGTTGTTGAGCGTAAAAACCGTGTTTTATAAGAACTTGGGAGAACTATGATCAATGAACATGGTCTTCCAAAATACTTTTGGGCCGATGCCATTAATATGGCTTGTCATGTGATAAATAGGATCTTGATATGTCCTATTCTCAACAAAACACCGTATGAACTTTTGAAAGGTAGAAAACCAAATATTTTCATCTCCATGTCTTTGGTTGTAAATGTTTTGTATTAAATAATGGCAAATAAAATCTTGGCAAATTTGACTCAAAAGCCGATGAAGGTATCTTTCTCGGATGCTTGCAATCTAGTAAAGCATATAGGGTATTTAATAAAAGGTTACAAATTATGGAAGAATCCGTCCATGTTTCCTTTGATGAATCCTGTCCAAAAATTGTCGAAAAGGGTATTTCTTTTAATGGTGCAGGTGCTTCTTTGGAAAGGATACTCAATGATCAAGATGAAAAGAGTAATGAGCCGTTACTTGAGAAAGAAAAAGGGGAGATAGATCATGTGTCTAGAAAATAAGAATAAGACACTCAACCAACAAATGAAATAAATCCTCCTTTGGAGTGGAAAGAAACCAAGGATCATCCCATTGACAACATTCTTGGAGACATATCAAAGGGAATGACTACACGTTCTAAGATAAGTAACTTTTGTTATCATTTCACATTCGTCTCTCAAATTGAGCCTAAAAACCCTAAGAAGCTTTATTCGATGAACATCGGTTTTTGGCATTGCAAGAAGAATTAAACCAATTCAAGAGAAATGAGGTTTGGGACCTTGTCCCCCCTCCATGAGACCATCGAATAATTTGTACTAAGTGAGTATTTAGGAACAAACTTGACGAAAACAAAATCATAACTTGCAACAAGGCGCGTCTTATTGCTCAAGGGTATAACCAAGAGGAAAGCATCGACTATGAGGAAACTTATGCTCCGGTTGCCCGACTCCAGGCTATACGCTTGTTATTAGCTTATGCATGCTCACAAAACTTTAAGCTATTTCAAATGGATGTTAAGAGTGCATTCTTAAATGGTTATATTAATGAAGAAGTCTATGTATCTTAACCTCCCGGATTTGAAAATCACGAGTTTCCTAAACATGTTTATAAACTTAAACGTGCTTTATACGGTCTTAAGCAAGCCCCTAGGGCTTGGTATGATCAGCTTAGAAAGTTCTTACTAGAAAAGGTATTCTCTAGAGGGAAGGTTGATACAACCCTCTTCATTAAGCTCCAAGGAAATCACTCCATCTTGGTGCAAATTTATGTAGATGATATCATTTTTGGGTCAACTAACATCACCTTCGTCAAGGAATTTTCTAAAGTGATACAAGGTGAATTTGAGATGAGAATGATGGGGGAGTTAAACTACTTCCTAGGTCTTCAAATCAAACAACTCGAGGAAGGAACTTTTGTTAGCCAAACAAAGTATTGCTATGAGTTGCTCAAGCGCTTCGATATGGCAAACTCAAAAGTTATTGACACTCCAATGCCTACTACGGTTAGCCTAGATCGGGATGAACATGGTAAGCCGGTTGACGTATAAAGGTATAGAGGTTGATCGGATCTCGTCTTTATCTTACCGTTTCTCGTCCCGACATTACGTTTAGTGTTTGCATGTGTGCTAGATATCAATCTTGTCCTAAGGAGAGTCATCTAAAAGCTGTAAAACGTATACTTAGGTATCTTTGTGGTACTCCTAAGTATGTACTTTGGTTCTCCAAGGGTAGTGATTATTCTTTGCTTGGATATTTCGATTCCGGCTTTGCGGTTTGCAAATTGGATAGGAAAATCACAAGTGGCACTTGTCATTTCTTTTCAAACTCCTTAGTTAGTTGGCATAGCAAAAAGCAAGTTTCAGTTGCTTTGTCAACGGCCGAGGGGGAATATGTTGCAGCCGGTAATTGTTGTGCTCAAATTTTGTGGCTCAAACAACAATTACTCGACTATGATTTAAAACTTAATCATATTCCAATATTTTGTAATAACACAAGTTCCATCAATCTAACCAAAAATCCAGTTCTACACTCGCGCACTAAACATATTAAAATTAGGCACCACTTCCTTAGGGATGATATAGAGAAAGGTGAAGTCGTGTTTGAGCACATTGATAGCAAAAATCAACTTGCCGATATTTTTACAAAACCACTTGCGATCGAACCATTCTTTCATATTCGTAGGGAACTCGGTGTCCTTGATATTTCGGATAGATAGCAACTCCATTGAGTTGCATTCCCTTTATTTATCTTTATGTCTCTATGGCTATTTCGATTCATGAATATCATCTTGGGCTGGCGACATGTGAGGGCATCGTGTCATTCAAATACGTTCGGTAATATTCTTCCTACTCTTTCTTATTAGTGATCATTTTGCTTAAACTTTGGTGCTATGAAATGATTAAATGCTTTGTGTGTTATTGCTTTTGTGCATGCGTACTTGTTTATTGTGTTCAATTAATTTCTACAAAACCTACATGCCATGAAATACAAGTAATTTCAAAATTTTACATACATGAGCCGACCTATAACTCTGAGCGGTCGGCGCACGCCTGATTAAAACACATATTTAGGCTTATTTTACTAGAATGCATCAATGCATCTCTACATAGGCCGACGCGTCGCTGTTTGGCATCCCATTATATCTTAGTTTGTATTGTGTGGTTCCATTTGCATGCATCCATTTGCTATGCTATTGTTCCCTCTTGCTAGCATTCACCCGGCCTCCCTCTCCATCTCAAAACCCTAAAAACCCACGGTGTCATTTCAACTCCAAATCTCTCCAAAACTTCATCCATGGCTTCTAGGGAAACAAAGAAAAGAAGTATCAGAGGTAGCTCTTCAAATTAAACTCAGGTTACTCCTCTATCACTTCTACCTCCTGATCTCACTGAAAAGTATGATGCGAAGTTTGCTAGAAGGAGGTTGGTTAGGCAATTTTGTGCCTTCCGTCTCACTCTCAAACGCCTGCATATCTCAGATGTGGCGGAATTCTTGGACCATCAAAAGGTGTTTCCATTCCTTGAGTTGGATGGAGACTATAACGAGGTACTCTTCAAGGTATTCTATGCGGGTATACAAGGAAAATTCTCTGATCACCAATTTTCATACATAATTTCAAATAAGGTTGTCAAGGTAGATGATGAAATTTGGAAAGCTTTTGAGTTATTCCCGTTGACACTGATGCTGTTAAATTCACCGACACTAAGCTTCCTGCAGACTATGGTTTCAAACAAGCCTTTAACTCCATGTTAAAACGACCATATCCTGAGAGTTTTATGCAAAGTAGTGCTTTTCCAAAAATTGTCACAACAGGTCAATTGGTTCCTCTAGCTCGAATTATGCAATGGATTGTTTCAAGGATAATTCGCCCCAAAAAGGGTGGGTTATCCCGTATTGATTAACCTGAGGTTATGTTAATTAGGGCTATTCTAAACAAAATTAAGATTCATTGGCCGTATTACATCACTAGTCAGCTATTTTCATTGAGGGATTCCCCTAGAGGATCTGCTTTGGGGTATCCATCGTTCATTCATGGAATTCTAAGTCAAGCAAAAATGGATCTTACTGGTATTTCACCTACACCTATCCTGCCGGATTTAGGTTTTACCTCCAAGACTCTCGCACTTATGGGTCATCAATGGAATCCCCATCTTGGTAAGTATAAGTACTTTGTGAAATCAAACTCAGTAATGCTTTAAAATGAAGATGTTGAACAGGATGATGAAATGGAAGATGCTGAGGGCAGTGAAGTTCGTACTGAGAATCAAGAAAGTGAGGGAGAGGATGAAAAAGATGACAAAGGCAATGTTGACCATGAGCCTCATAGATCCTATGACGAGGTGGTGCGCAAACTTGAGGAAATGCACGTCCACCATCATGAAGACATGGTATTAGAAAATGAACGTATCAACAATCTTGCTGGAATAGTCAACCTTCAAAACATTCAGTTTAAGGATTATGCTAGCCTCCAAGACCGCCGATATAACACTCTTCGTGGAATGATGGAAACGCAAAACACAAAATTGGCAAACTTTCAGTCGACTTTCACGGCTCGCTTTCCACCAAACTAACCTGTTGAATCACCACAAGACAATGAGGAACAACAACATTAGTTAATGCTTGGCACTTTATTTCTTGATTGTTATGCTTGTATTACTATGGATTTGTATTAAACTGTTTTACTTCCTGTACTACTTTATGTTTTATTTTAGGTTTGTAACATTGAACATCGTATTGTATTACTTTATTGGTTATTGCATCTATTTTCGTTTGCACTTGCTTCATATAGTGTGTATGTTAGTTTGTGTTATTTTTGCAAAGTTGCAAAATATTGGTCATTCTATTTTTTTTGTTCTCTTAATCCATGTCCTTGTTTCTTTTTGATATTGTCAAAGGGGAGAAGGAATAGACATCAGAAATATGCAATATCTCAGGGGGAGGATGATTGGATGATTCGCAACCATTGAGATGATTCATATATGCGATTTAAGGTTTTTGCCATCATCAAAAAGGGGGAGTATGTGAGGGAAAAGGTGAAAGAACTGAGTTTTAATGCTTTTCAAAAACCTATCTGTGCAAATATATCATGCTTCAAACAGGTGCAAGTGAGAAACATCAAAAACAAGCATTTTTCTCAAAACAGACTGCATGGGTCGGCTCATGGAACCTTAGGTCGGCTCATGAGAAGAAGATTTTGGCTTGGAAATATCCGGGAAGGCGCACACCTTCTCTATGCGTCGATGCATGGTTCTGGGAAAACATGAGTCGGCGTATCAGGAAATGAGTCGGCGCACGCCTTCTGCACACCCTGCATGAGCCGACGCATCGCTAAATTGTCTCATTTTTTCTGCTATATTGTTACATCATGGGAATCACTTATATATATTGTTTGGCCTCTATTTTCTGATAACAATAAGAAAAAGTGAAAGATAGACACAAGTGCTCTCTTCATCTTCAACCTCTCATCAACCATCAACAACTACACACAATCATTTTTGTTGATCAAGTTTTTGGGATTGTGTTGATAACGTCCGAATTGAAAGTGCAATTTCAGATTTGGGTAGAGATCTTTGTGGGTTTTTTCTTGAATAAAACCATTGGGGTTTTGTCCTCCAAAATTGGGGGTTTTTATCACAAGTCTTTGCTTCATTGAATTCAGCCGAGCTAAGGGATTAGAAGACTGTGGGGTGTTCAATCGGGTAGCGGTAACCAGAGGATTGTGAAGAAGGATTTGGGGCCAATTTCTAGGGTTCAAAATCATTCAAGGTAGAAGGAGATTTTGTTCAAGATTTGGCATACTTGATTCATCAAGAATCAAGGGAAGAGGAGTGCAACATATAAGATTCATCAAGTGACTTTGAATTGTGGTGATTGTATCTTCTCTTACAAACTTTGCAAAATTAATTTCATAATCCTAATTCTAGATTCTAGAATTGGGGGCAGAGTAGCCCACGCGAGGACGACATGGTGAACTGCCTTAACAAATACTGTGTCCATTTTAGTTTTCTGCATTTTATTTATATTTGCTTGAATTTGTGAGTTATCAATTTTTCTCATTCATACAAAATAATTGTAGTGACAAACTAAAATTTACAACTCATATAACATTCATTTGAATCGCTATAATCACTATAATTTGAGTATAACCAAACCTTGTGTAGTACGTACACCAAGTGTTTGGTGAATTTACAACTCACAAATTTGCTTTATCTTTTCCGCAGTTAATTGGTAATAACTTACACCTTGTTAAACTTGCTAAAGAAATTCATCATATTCAATTTTTTTGTGATTCTATTCTCATCATTTTCATCAAATTGGTTCGCATCTCTGATCTTTTCAATACGTAAAGTTTAGACGATCAGATTCAGGGTTGTCGCTCTCTGATAAAAACAATATTACAAAAAGGGCAAAATTTTCAAAGTGATCTATTCAACCCCCCCCCCCCCCCCCCCTTCTAGATCCATCACATCGTCTAACAAAATTGACCAACCACCCTTGATCACACAAATGACTAATGCTAATAAGATTAGTATTTAGTTCTTTCACAAGAAGAACATCTTCTAAATTAGGAGAACCAACAACACACCAATTTTCCCACTCCTTTAATTTCTCCGTTAAATCCATCACCAAATCTGACAACCCCTGGGGGGGTGATATTTGATATCCACCAACAACTTCTGAACCCTTGTCATATAACTAGAGAATCCACTATCAAAGTACTATTCTTCTCTATTGAAATCTCTCAAGGAAATATGAGCTATGAAGTTAACCTCCCTATCTTTAGCACTTCTCTTTTTGCTTACTTGACTAGCCTTAGAATGAGCTGAAGATTTTTGATCTCCATACAATTTATAAAAAAAAAGCTTTATATTACCATATTCACCATAGTAATGATATCTCCAAGTTTATTGATGTTGGTTTTGAGTTTCATCATGTTTTCCGGGATGTTGTAACATATGAACGGACATTGGGTTAATTTTATTTCTTTCAGAAGGAAAGAACTTCTCTACAAACATTCTTCTCTGTTTATTATCAGATTGATAATGAACTATTGTATCTTCATCCTCTTTTACCATATTAGATCCATTTTTCATCCTTTTTAAGGAATTTAAGAGAGTTACCTTATTTTGTAGATGAGAAACAGTACATAGCAACAACTTATTCTCATTCTCCAATTCAGATATGATCTTTCTCTAATCTTCCCCTGTCTTAAGGATATCTTCACATCTATCACAAGTATCCTTGTAGAACACATCCAGGTCTTCATATAGGAAACTTTTATCACAAGATTCAACTTCATCTGCCCATCTGTCAGAGAGAGAGAGAATTTACATATTGGATAGTCTCAGAGTTAGATTCATCTTCTGACTCATCATCATCATACCAAGATACAATAAAGCCCTATTTGTTCTTCTTGAGAAAGGCATGACATTTTGGTCCAATGTGACCAAAACATTCACACTCATTACATTGAATTCCTTTGCTTTAATTTGAACTTGTCTTCAGTTCTGGTGTTCTTTTAAGAATCATAGTTATTGCTGATGCCAGATGATATTTTCTTGACATTTGATCTTCCTCTTCTATCCATTCTCTTCTGAATTCTATTGAATTTCTTCCCAAGTAATACAATGGTATTGGAAAATCATTCATCAATATCCAAATCAGCATTGGATACAAAAGTTGTGCTCTTGTTATTTTTCCCAGACTTATCATTAATAGCCAATTCAAAAGTTTTAAGTGAGCCAACATGTTCATCAACCCTCATGTTGCTGATGTCATGAGCTTTTTTAGTGGTTGCACCTTCATGTCAAATCTCTTAGGTAGAGACTTGGGAAACTTTATAACAAGATTTTCTTCTGACATCTTCTCTCCCAAGGCACTAGATGCGTGTTCTATTTCAAGAATATTCATGTGAAATTCTTGAATTCTTTCATCATCATTCATATTTAGGTTCTCAAATCTTGTAGTGAGATGTTGAATTTTGGACATCTTCACTTTGGATGTGAATTCATGATTTGTCTTTAGGATTTATCAAGCATCTCACTACGCCAAAAAAGACTTACGAAAGCGCTTTTTTTGGCCTTTAAAAGCGCTTAAAAGCGCTTTCGTAGGTGGCGCTGCTATAGGTTTTAGCAGCGCTTTTTGTTTAATGAAAAGCGCTTTCATAGGTCTACCTAAGGCAGCGCTTTTTTATGAAGAAGCGCTTTCATAGGTCTACCTAAGGCAGCGCTTTTTTCTGGAAAAGCGCTCTCATAAGTTTTCTTTTAGCAACGCTTTTTTCTGGAAAAGCGGTTTCATAGGTGGTCTTTTAGCAGCGCTTTTTCCTGGAAAAGCGCTGTCATATGTTTACCTTAGACAACGCTTTTTGTGAAAAAGCGCTTTCATAGGTTACCTAAGGCAACGTTTTTCTTGAAAAAGGGCTTTCATAGGGTATTTTTTTAGAGGTATAATTTATATAATTCATACTTGCATTGTTTGCAGCATATTATTTATATAAACCAGTTGCCATAACCTGTAATTCATAAACCGCGGTAATGCATTGTATACCATTGTAATCCAAAATATATATACACCATTTTTGTACCTCAAAATATATAAAAACCATTGTTATCAGTATTGTAACTCAAAATCAGTCTTACAAAATCAACCCTAACAACAACTAAACCAGTCCTAATGTATGAAAGAAACACGGTCAATTATGTATCAAGGTCCTGGTCCTGCGAGGTTTGAACATAATAACACGGTCAATATGGTATTCCATGTACACATGTAACGTATTCATAACACTTTTCACATAATAATGTATTCATACCTTATATGATTCTCTGCTCAATAAAATATTGACACAATTCCTCTTTGATTCCTTCCAACTGAAGTTTCGTGTAATATGCACATTTGTATTCATCGAAGTACTACATAACAAAACATAATATGCATGATTTAGTTAAAAGTAAAAAATTATATGAAATATCCGAGAAATAATAAAACAAATCCTAAGTTATAAATCCATACCGTGACTGGAATCTCTATTTGATTCAGTTGAAGGATTTCTTTGATAAACTGCATAACAAAGTATCCACAATCTATACCGTTTTGCTGTTGAGGACACTACATAGAAAAACAAATAAGAATATATAGTTGTATTGTTTTATCAAATAGCATAAATATTATAAGAAAAATAGTGGAAATTAATATACCTGCACTTTGATCCAATTAATGTTGTTTGATTTAGACCATCATACCCGAGCTTCTCTTTGACACCAGAATACTTGTATCGCTCTAACAAAATAAAAATATATATTTAGAACAATGTCACAGAAATAACTAAATATATAAATACACACAAATTTTAGAATAATCTCACTTACGTATCAATCATTAACTTCATATCCAGATAATTTGTCCAATCACCGTCAACCGAATTCAGATAATAGACCACTTCTTTTATAGGATCGGTAGCAACCAACAACCAGTGACGTCTATAAATTAAAACAACAGTTTAGAAGAAAATTTTCTACGCAAAAATTACAAATATTAAAATGAACTTAGAATGAAAATCTAACCCTGTAGGAATAGTATTATACGCCCAAAGATATAAGCTTTATGTACTTCCAGTTGCCATGAATCTTTCGACTAAGTGCTCTCTTACTGAATTCGGTTCCCTACCAATTGTCGCTCCGCCGACACGGGAGGAAGACACGAAATGGAATCTGTTTGATAATTGATTCCCGCGCATCAATTTGTCATATAACAACCTTAAATAAAAATATAATTAATATTAGACTATATTCATTGAAATGTTTAAAAAAAATTTCAGCTAATTACATAATATAAAGATGGGGTTACCGGATGTATGCGTGCATAATACTGACGCCTAATTCTTTATGACGGAAAATCTCTTCCACGTCCTCATGTCCAATTATTTCGGTGCAAGGAAAACCAAAGATACCTTGATCCATATCCATTTGACGAATACCACCATCCATCAAATCTGTTGTTCCCACTATTGTTTCAAGACACTGCCGGTATCGAGGGAAAAATCTTGTAGGAACCCTTTTCTTGGGTGGTACGCCAATGATTTTCTGGCTCACTTGTTGTGACCCTTGAAAAGGTACCTACAAATCATATAGAATCAGTTAAATTATAAAATTATGCAGTTTTTTATTCGGATCATATAATTAACACTTTAAACGTACCTCTTTTTTGTGATACATCAGACTCGTCGTGCCGCAAAATCCCTTTACCCTTAGATGCGGGTTTTGTAGGAGTCTATAATTATCGTGGAAATAACTGAGGTCAGAACTGACAGTTGAAGACTTAAAGATTCATAATGGTTTTCAACATACCTGATCATCTATGAAAATGAGGTCCGATGGCCATGCAACAAAAGATCATATTGCATCTCGCAGCAATGTGGTCTCAACAACAATGTTAGGTACCGGCAGCAACGCATCCATATCTAAAGCAATATCAACCGATACTTTCATGTGTCCATCCGGAAGCGGTCTATGGTTAAGTAAATCTCCCAAAGTGTTATGGACTTTTCCCTTGCCAACTAGTCGATAAGTCGGTGATGATAGGTATAGCTGGCAAGATGAAATGCCCTAAACCAATAATAACCGTTAGAAGTGACTAAAAATATTCTATAATAATAACGGATATATATTGAAAATTACCTCGGGAAATTTATGCTGACAGTTGATACTAGCTTTGTCACTAGTTTCTTTCAACTGTGAACTGCTCTTTTCCGCCATATATCTTTCTTTATCCTTCTGCAATTCACAGACTTGAGCTTGTAAATCCTGCAATGTTTGTATCACTTTTGCATTGCTAGGATTTATTCTCCTTGGATGCTTATACAAAGAGTTTGGAGTCACACCATGACCTTTACCCCTCACCTGACCCGGATACTCAGCAATATTTAGTGCTCGACTAAGTACGCTCCTGGTATCCTGATCCTCACCTGGGGATACCGATTGCGACAAGGCCTCCTGTAATTCATTTACATATCGAAAATTATTAGTGGAGATAAAAAATTATTTAAATATTAATAAACATTTGATTTAATTAAAGACACAATCTTATACTTACACATTCATCATATACATGTTGAATATCGGGATTAACAACTTGATCCTTGCCCACACGAGCTTCCTTCCACAGCAAATGTGCTGGTAGTGATGTTGCGTCACTTTTCGTCTCTTCTAACTACGCATTGACACAAGTCTTAATATCATCAATTATAACACATTGAGAGAATTAATAAGATCATAGAGTTTATATTTACTTACAATTTTTTCCTCTAAGCGAGCATATCCCAAACGCCCTTTTTTTGTATGGATATGCGAGTTTTGACGCTCTCTCGCAATTGATGGCACTCACTTTCTTGAAATTCTCGTATCTTCTTAGGCCTACAAAAATAACCCATTCTTCAGGTGTAATGAAGTTCTCATATTTCTTTGGACGTTTCGGATCCTTTTCAAGAAAATTTCCTTCATCATCTTTAAGATACTTGTTTGTTAAAAATGTTCTCCACCCTCTGTGTCTTTTTCCAGCCAAACCCATTATATACTTTTTACGTGTATCTTCAATGTTAAAAGACCTATACAAAAAACATACGCATAAAGTGTGTTAGTAAAATCAATTTAAACACATATTATCGTCAAGATAAAGCAAATAACAAAAACCATATATGAACCTTTATCTCAGCCCAAAGTTTCTCTTTACCCTCATCCAACTCTCCTCTTTTCCATCTAAGAGTGGTGATCGGAATGTGTATACGAACAAGCGCACCAATGTAGCTTGTCAACTTTGCAGCATTAGACCCAATTAGTTGGTCATTATCATTCCAATCTACATTATATGTTACTCCTCTATCTCTATCACGGATGATTCCCCTCATAATAGTTATACCTCGTGTAATATCTTTTTCTGAAGTCTTTTTTGAAGTCTTTTCTGGAGCATTTTCAGGAGCATTTGCATCTTGTGAGTTTTCTTGATTACTAGCCATTTGACCTGTAATAATGAAAAAAAAAATGACAAATATAAAAATGAAATGACAAATAAAAATGAAATGACAAATAAAAATGAAATGACAAATCAAATTTTATTGAATAGGCTATAATTATATATACTATTACCTTTTTCACTAATGTCTCTTTATTTTCTTGGTAGGAATGTGCTCTACTCGTCTCTTAACAACGCGGACAGTTGGATTGATCCAAATACCCTCATTATGATCATTTCTAATACATGATTCATTATCATTTTGATCAGTTATGGTTAAAGATTCAATGTCAACACCAATATCACTTTGATCTCCAATGCTTTCATCAATTACTTTGTTAGATAATAGCACTATAGACCATTTCGTACTTGTCGGATCATTGACATAGAACACTTCTTTAGCTTGAGAGGCTAGAATGAAAGGCTCATCTTTGTACCCCACCCTATTAAGATCCACTTGCAAAAAACCTGACTTATCCATTCGTATGCCATTATTATTTTCAACCCACTTGCAACCAAATATAGGAATCTGAAACTTCTCGTAATCAAACACCCAAATGCGCTCGATAACCCCCAAAATATGACAGATTTGCAAATTTTGGGTTTAAGTCCTTCACACTTGATATATGCATTGCTTCAGCGATCAAGGTGACACCACTATTTTGCATAGTACTTTTGTCATCCTGTTCTTTGGTATAAAATGTGTATCCATTAATTGCATATGCGCTATAAGAAAACACAACTAAACTTGGACCGTATGCTAAACATCTCAATCTTTCTGTTACTGAAGCAGGATCTGAACGATACTTTGAATAAATATGTTCCTTAAACCATGGTATGAAACTTCGATTGTGCTCTCGTACAATCCAATTCTCATTTTTATTTGGATTTAAACCTCGAAGAACACCCTTGTGAATTTTAACATACGGCTCAACTTCAAGCTCATTATGCAGAACATACAAATGCACTTGATCCCGTTCGACCATTGATACTGTCACAACTTTATTTCCAATTAGCTTCTTACCTTCTTTTTTTTCAACAACATGATATTAGGGGAGTCCAATTGATTGAACATTTGACAGATATTCAGTACAAAACTCAACCGCTTCTTCAACAATATATCGTTCAGCAATACAACCCTCTGGTCGACTACGGTTTTTCACATACCCTTTTAATATTTTCATATAATGTTCAGTAGGGTACATCCATCTCATATAAGCTGGTCCGCACAGTTGTGTCTCTTTGACAAGATGAACGACAATATGAACCATTATGTCAAAAAACGAGGGAGGGAAATACATTTTAAGATCACACAAAGTAACAACTATTTCTTTTTGCAATGTTGGTAAGATCTCAAGATCGATCACCTTGCTGCAAATTGACTTGAAGAAAAAACATAGTTTAGTTATTGCGCTTCTTACTTTTTCTGGAAGAATAGAGTATATACCTATCGGTAGAAAATGTTCCATTATAACATGGCAATCATGCGTCTTTAAACTCTTTAACTTGAGGTCTTGCATAGACACAAGTCTTCTAATATCTGATGAGTAGCCTTCTGGAAACTTTAACCTCACTTAGGAACTTACACAATATTTTTTTCTCCTTTCTGGATAGAGTGTAAACGGCAGGTGGTAGATATGTTCATCTTCCTTTTTTCACTGGTCCCAATTCAGTTCTTATTCCCATCTCTACCATGTCCTCCCTTGTTTAAGGCCATCCTTAGACTTCCCTTTTATATTGAGTAACGTACCAATAACACTGTCAAATACATTTTTTTTCAATATGCATAACATCAAGAAAATGTCTTACGTACAAAGATTTCTAATATGGCAATTAAAAAAAACCGACCTCTTCTTCCACCCACCTGTGACAACTTTATGTGCAAAAGGCTTGCCAAACTGAATACTCACATCTTTCACCTTTTCAAATATTTGATCACCTGTCAATCCAGGCGGAGCTTTACGTTGTTCGGTATCTCCGTTGAACGCTTTTCTCCATCCACAATATTGATGTTTAGAATTTAAGAATCTACGATGACCGAGAAAGACATTCTTCTGACAACGTTTCAATTGCATCGTATCGGTTCCATCTTCACAGATAGGACACGCTTTTTCACCTTTAATGCTATACTCGGATAGATTTCCGTAGGCTGGAAAATCGTTAATTGTTCCAAACAACATCGCCCTCAAGTTGAAACTTTCTTTCCTATACCCATCATAAACCTCCACACCGTTCTCCCACAAAATCTTCAAATCTTCGATTAAAGGTTCCAAATATATGTCTATGTCATTTCCTGGTTATTTAGGCCCAGAAATTAACATAGATAACATCATGTACTTACGCTTCATACATAGCCACCGAGGTAGGTTATAAATCATAAGAATCATAGGCCATGTGCAATGTGAGATACTTTGAATACCGTGTGGGTTCATTCCATCAGTAGACAATGCCAAGCGAAGGATTCTTGCTTCTTTTCCAAATTCAGGATAATCATTATCAATTTTCATCCACTGTGGTGAATCTGCCGGATGTCGAAACTTTCCATCAACAATTCTTTCATCTGCATGCCAAGTTAAGTGTCTTGAATCGGTTTCACTATGATACATCCGTCTAAATCTTGGAATTATAGGAAAATACCATAAGACTTTTGCCGGAGACAACTTTTTCTTATATCGAGGGGCACCGCATTTAGGACACTCATTTAATGATGCATACTCGTTTCGAAACAAAATGCAATCTTCTGGACAGGCATGTATCTTGTCATAGCTCATGCCAATAGAGTACAACATCTTTTTGGCCTCATACGTTCGATTGGGGAGAACATTATCCTCTGGTAGCATATCTTTCATAAGGGCTAATAACTCTGAAACCTTTATCCGACCATCCATTGCTTGCCTTTAAGTTGTAAAACTTTAATACCACAGACAATCTTGTGAATTTTGTACAACCATTATACAACGGTTTCTCTGCATCGCTTACCAACCTCTCGAACATTTTGGGACAATCATTAAGATCTTCTTCAAGCGCTTCTGCAATCTCTTCAACTCGATCATAATCGTATGTATCTGTGCCATTGTCGTTTGAAGCATAGGTCCTATTATCCCCCGATTCATCATTCCCGTCACTTTTCTCACCATGCATATTCCAACATGTATTACTTCTATCAATTCCATACCGTATTAAATGCGATGCCAACTGAACCGCGTCAACCCGATTCCCATAACAGTAACACAAACAAGGACATGTCATTCGAATGGGGTCTTCGGCGTGCGCAACAACAAACTTAACGAATTCCGATACCCCGTTCTCGTACTCTTTCGACAATCAATTGGAATACATCCATGTCTTATCCATGGTTTACGGTTTCTGAGTCAATCTGAGCTAAATGATAAATTCGAAAACAAAACCAATACTCAAAACTTGCACTTGCTCTTGCACAACCATATAACAAAACCAATACTCAAAACTTTTCACTAAATTCATTTTATTCTATCAACTACTTTAGTACACAAGTATAATACATTCCTACCAAGAAAAGAGATGAGTAGAACACATAAACAAGAAACCATCATTGCTCAAAATCAATCATAAAAAGCACACGAAAAAAATAATATATTAATAGAGTTAACAATATGGCTACCTTTATTAAATATTTTGTTACGCTCTATATTATTTCTCTCTTAGCTTGTTTTACCAATGCACAACTTGTTAATGTAAAATTAAAAATAACTGAAGCACAGATTTTAAAATAACTGATATTTAATTGGACCATGAAAGTGTTAGGTAAAATTAAAAACAAAAAAAAGAAAATAAATTGGTGCTTCCTTCTAATATTTTTTACTCTTACTGATACAGGATAGATTGAATAGCTTAAATCAAGGAGGACCGAGGCAAAGGGCAGAAGCTTTAGCTGCCTTAAGCTCTGCCTTCAGTTCATCAACCGGAACTAAAGTTGTTACACCTAGTAAATCTCCAAGAGGTCAAGGATCACAAAGAGCAGCTGCAGTAGCTGCTCTTTCTAACGTTCTCACTGCTGAAAAGAAGAAACAATCACCTGACAGTTCTCCTGTGGCAAGCGGTAGGCCTGTTGTTGAAAGTAACACTCCCGGTGAGATATATTGCTCTTGTTTACTTTTCTACAAATCAAACAAGTAACTTTTGACGATTTGACACGTTTGAGTTCTCTCTGCAGATGCTTAAAGTGAAACTTCCCCTTCTGAATCGGAAGGTCCTGAAGAAGTTACAGAAACCAAGGAGGCAGAGAAGCTCTGGTTTAGGGTTTAGGAGGAAGAAAATCTGACTGAGAATAGAAAAGTGGTACGAATTGTGTTTTGATATTTATTATAAAACTACCTACGAAAACGCTTTTAAAAGCACTTTCTAAAGGTCATCTATAACAGCGCTTTTACATCAAAAAGCGCTTTCGTAGCACATCCTATAGCAGCGCTTTTAAAACCGCTTTCTAAAGGCCAGCTTTAGCAGCGCTTTGGAAAAGCGCTTTCCAGGGCTGACCTTTAGCAGCGCTTTTGAAAAGCGTTTTCTTAAGGTACCCTCTGAAAGGCCAGCTTTAGTAGCACTTCCCAAAAAGCGCTTTCTAAGGGTGACCTTTAGAAGCGCTTTTGAAAAGCGCTTTCTTAAGGCACCCTTTGAAAGCGCTTTTTTAAGCGATTTTTTTTAAAACCTACAACAACGCTTTTTTCCAAAAGCGCTTTCTTTTATGTGCTGCTAAAACTTATTTTTGGCGTAGTGTCTTTAGCTATAGTACAAGCATTTATTAATCTGAAAAGGTTCTTGTCCAATCCACTGAATAGAGCATTCAAAGCCTTGGAATTTTCAAGAAGTAATTTATCATCTTCTTCAGATCAATCTTCCTCTGGCTTCAAAGACTCATTTCCATCTTTGTCCTTTGCAACAGGATGACTCCATCCTTTCAAAACAACCTTCCAAGATTTAATGTCCATGGATTTCAGAAAATCCACCATTCCAACCTTCGACCAACCATAATTTGAACAAGAAATTATTCTTCCTGGAGCTCACCCAATAGACATAACAGCGTGCCTACTCTGATGCCAATTGAAATTCTAGCACTAGCAATACAAATGTCAAGACTGATGTCCCAACACCAAAATCACAATGTCAAGATAGATGTTAAGACATCATCTACTGACAAAACAATTTTACCAAAATAGAAATTATGCATAATTAAATTGCAGAAGGTAAAATACATAATCAATTGGTAACCTAGTTTAGTGCAACATCACCTACTCCGAGGGCTACTAAGCCAGGAAGGAAATCCACTATAATAGTATTAGGTCAGAGACTAAACATTCCCAGTTTACAACTTATCACCTAATCACTACCTTATGCAATTTCTACCTAGAAACCTCTAGATATGAGATCCTTCTCTAACTTAACACAACCACCTCAGTGATAAAACCAGCCACAAACCAGTGACAAGAACCAAAATAAAAGATTACACTTCTAATAAACAATACTCAACTCTTTGATTAAAAGCTCATGAGTGAGAACAATAACTTGACACATAATCAACTATTTGCTTAAAAGCTCATGAGTGATGGGCATGTGACAATGAACAATCAGACTACCTCAATGTATCAGAAGATACATGAGTAGCATACAAAAACAAATAAAGCACCTAAAGTACTCTTAAAACCCTAAACCCTTATTTCAACCGCACATGTTTTTTTCAATGGTACTTAATTTTCTAGGTTTAGTAAGTCCCTATATACAAACTCTTATAGTATGGGCTTGGACTCTTCAATCAAATCCAATCTTCCAATAGTAAATCAACTACAAGATCTTCTCCACAATAATAGGAACAAATCTTCAGAATTTCCTAAAAAGTTTCTAATATCCTTTTTATGAAACCAAATCAAATATGCATTGTTCCCAAAATATCATTGGTTGGTTGCGCCTGTAGAGAACTAGAATCATCCAGAATCTCATATTTTAAAATCAAATTTTCAAGGATTTAAACAGCTATACTATTATGATCTTATGGTATAACATGTCACAACATCTTTTAAAACATTTGCCAAAAATAGTAACAACAGACTATGCTGTACTACTTAGTCAAGATGTCATGATATCTTGCTCAACATCAGGTTGTGATACATGTTTTCAACATGAACCATGTTTTACCAAAAGATTTTCCAATCATAAAATTACAGTCCTAAGAGATGCAAATGATTTATCCTTAACAACTAGAAAAATAACCTCGAAAAATTTGATGCAAAAGCTGATGAAGGCATATTCATTAGATATTCTACTTCGAGCAAAGCTTTCACGATTTTTAACAAAATAAACCTAACTAAAGAATAATAGTTTCATGTTACTTTTGATGAAACTAACCCTAAACTATTAGAAGTAGAAGTTATTGATTGTGCGGGTATTTTGGAAAAAATAAACCTGGAAGAAAATGATCAAGAAATAGAAAAAGTTCTAAGTCAAAATCAAATCTTAGATCAAGAACCTGTTCAATATCCAAATGTATATACTCCTGCATATCATAAAGATCTTCAAAGAGAATGGAGGATAGCCAAAGATTATCCTATCCAAAATTTTATTAGAGATATATGTAAGGGAGTTACTACTCGACACTCCCTTAGTATGGTATGTAGCTTTGTGGCATTTGTTTCATAAATTAACCCAAAAAAATTCAACGAGGCTATCATTGATAAAAAATGTTCCCTTTCCATGAAATAAGAGTTAAATTAATTTGAACAAAACAATATTCGTGAACTCCTGCCAAATCAAGTAATTGGCACCCGTTGGGTTATTAGCAATAAGTTAGATGAAGATGAAAATGTTTTCACAAATCAAGCCAGACTTGTTACGAAGGGTTACAAATAACGGGATGGAACTAATTTTGAGGAAACCTATTCCTATATAACTATATTATAGGCCATAAGGATGTTATCTTTTTCCTGACACATGAATTTCAATTTGTTGAGATTGATTTAAAAAATGCTTTTCTAAATGGGTACATCCAGAAGGAGGTATATGTTGATCAACCTCCTGTTTTTATTGTTTGGACCTTTCCTGATCATGTTTTCAAACTTATGAAAGCTTTATGCGGTATGAAACATGCTCCTAAATCGTGGTCATCTTATAAGCAAGTTCTTACTTGAAAACAAGTTTCAAAATGGACAAATTGATAAAACTCTTTTTATCAAGAAAATCGAGCATTTATTTTTAATGATTTAAATTTATGTTGATGATATCGTCTTCATTTCTACTAACGAATCATAATGCAAAGATTTCTCTAAAATAGTGAAGAACAAATTCAAAATGTCAATGATGGGGGAACTTTGATACTTCCTAGGGCTTCAAATTCATCAAGCTAAGAAAGAAACTTTCACCAATCAAGCAAAATATTGCAAAGAGTTACTAAAGAGGTTTGAAATGGAGAAATCCAAAACAATAGTAACTCCAAGGGAAACCTCAATTAACCTCAAAAAGGAGGAGAATGGAAAACCATTGAGAAAAGCATATATTGAGGTATGATAAACTCTCTCCTTTATCCCACTACATCTTGTCCTGACATTATGCTTGTAGCATGTCCTTATGCTCATTTTCAAGCATCCTCAAAGGAATCACATCTTAGTACGATAAAATGCATCCTGATATATCTCAATATCACATAACAAATTGGTATATGGAATACCAAGGGAGTGGATAATGACTTAGTTGGTACACCAATTATGATTTTGGTGGGTGCAAATTGGATAGAAAAAGCACCAATGGAACATGTCACTTTCTCGAGAACTCGTTTGTCTCGTAGCATAACAAGAAACAAGAAAATGGTGTACTATCCATAGCTGGGGTAGAATACGTTGTTGTGGGTAACTGTTGCTCATAAATTATTTGGGTGAAACAACAACTCAGTGATTACGGTGTTGATCTTGGAGTTGTCCCGATAAGATGCAATAACACTAGCACAACAAACCTCATCTAAAAATGGATACTTCACTTTCGAGATAAACACATTGAGGTTAGACACCACTTTAATAGGATCATTTTGAAAAATGGTAATATATACTTGAGTTTATGACCTCATCTAATCAACCCCCATACATTTTTACAAAACCACTTCCTCAAGAAAGCTTCTTTTTCATAAGAACCAAACAAGGAATCTTAAATCAATCATGAATGGATTAATATGCTTATGTGCCTCTTCTCATTATTCTTATTCCCTTTATCTAAAGGGTGATATGTGGTCTATGTGATATATTTTTTTCCCGTCTTCTTTTATTATGTAAAAAGGGGAGAAGTATACTCTCATGGGGAGTAGAGTATACTCTCTACTCATGCGGGTATGAGTTTAATCATCAAAAATTTTATCTATCGCTTTTCTCTTATACCACCACCTTGTGAGGTTCATTGTCATCATCAAAAAGGGGGGGGGGGGGGGGGGGGGAGTATCTATGTTCTTTCAGGTGTAAACCCGGTGATCCTAAAGCTGACAACCTCCCCGATGTTTTTACTATAACAACATTGATTAATGTTAAAGTCAGTGGTAATATCCTTTCAAATCTTTGATGACAGTGATTAATTGAAGGCATCTTAAGCCTCATTAAGTAGAAGATTCAAGGTTCAAGTAAAGTGCCCATTGGAAAAGGAACCTGAAAGCCTCATAGTTGTGAATGAGAGGAAGTGTGAAAGCTCGACGTGTTGTGTATGTTTGAGTGAATAAAGTCTTATGAAATGAAATTATGTTCCTCAGGGAACAAATGTTGAACCAGATGTATGAGATAACTTTTCTAACTTCTTAAACCTGGATTCATATAATATAATAACAACACAAAATTAAAGATAAAGCAATAAAGAACATAAGAGAATTTCTAACTCAAATTATTGAAACCATACCTACATATGGGGGACATCCAACCCAAGAAAGGAAATCCACTCTTCTATAGAATTAGTTCAAAGTTCCTTAGATGAACAAGCCTCTTGCTCAATGCCCCTCTTCTTAATTATACCGTAGTGTCTTTCTATTTAGAACTCCTACTAAATATGAGAACCCCCTCTCACTTTATCTCAATCACTAATCCTAAGTGAACAACTTCAATATACAACTTAGAGAATGTTGAATTACTACTCAACTAAACAAACCAATTACTATGTCTTATGCTATGAATGAAGCAATATAGTGGTGTACAATTAACACAAACAAAGAATCAACCTAAAACATAAAATATACTCAAGCTCATCGTCTTCAAGGAATGTAAAGTGTCTCTATATGCATATCAATCCATAACCTGGCTTTTCTCCTTGGATTTAGCATTGACCTTGTCCAGATATAGTGGAGATTCAGGTAAGATTTGTTTCTCCAAATCAGCTCCACTTAAAAGATTTGATTTGATTTAATTTGAATTCAAATTAAATCTCCATGATTTAAATTTAATCTAATTAAATAATCAAACAAAATAAATGTTAAAGCTTGAGAAAAAGTTCCACTAGTAGTTTTGCCTTGATGCTTTATCACAATGTCTGGGACATGTGTCCTTCATCAAGAACTCTATTTTCTTTTCAGGAGCAACTACCTTCTTAGTGGGAACTTTGGCCTTATTGTTCATGGAACTATAGTCAAACCCTATAATATTTTTCTCTCTAATATCCAAGATCTTATCTAAAATATCAGAACCACTATTCAACTTACACACAAAATTTGTCATATGTTAAAGCTTAGAGTTTAACAAAGTAACTTCCTCTTCCAGACCTGAGATAATTTATACAAGCTTCTCCTTTTCCTTAGCAATTACCCATATGGTCATCTTATGTTGCTCTATAATCATGCAAACTTATTCCCACTTGGAGTATAAAAGCCTACATGTAGCATCTAATTCTTCTTTATTCATGTCTTCATCACTAGATTCACCTTCATGATCATAATTTCTAATGAAAGCCATTACTTTGTTGATTATTCTCCTTCACTTTCATCATCAGAATCAGACCAAGAGACTGAAAATCCCTTTATCTGTTTTCTTAGAAAGGCAGGGCATTCAATTTTGGTGTAAACAAACCCCTTCTCACTTTGGTCTTCATTTTCTTGATTGTTGGATACAAAAGCAACACATTTGCTCTCTTTTTGAAATATTTCATTTATAGCCACTTCAATGGTTTGAAGATTGCCAATTAGTTCATCAACCTTCAAGGTACTTAAATTTTGAGTTTATTCAATAATTGTTACCTTCATGTCATAATTCTTTGGCAAAGATTTGAGGATTTTTTTGACCAGCTTATCTTCAGACATTTTTTATCCCAATGCAAATGAATTGTTAGCAATGTTATGAAGTATGATATTAAAATCAGATACGGATTCATCTGTTGGACTTGAGACTTCACACACAAGAAGGGGTGTGTGAATTGTGTAATTTGGAAAAACTTGGTTTTGAAAACTTTTGTCAATTTAAATCAGAGTTAGACAACATTTTCTAATTCTAAGTAGCAGAAGTAAAATATTTAAACTGTGGAAAATAAAAAGTTAAAGGAAGAAAAGGAACACAACAAATTATAGAGGTTTTGTAAAAAAAAAGGACATACTCCTCTTCACAAGACTTGGTCTTGAGAGTTTCCAATAATACTTGAGAGCTTTTAGTAGAAAAGGCTCATGAACCCCATTGTACAAGGAAATTGTGATTTTCCTATAACTAAAATATTACAAGACGAATGATATGAATGTTTGCGTCTCTTCTTTAATAACTTGTTGAAACTTAAGTGGCCAAGCTTCCTTTCCAACTGTAATTGAAGCAGTTAGTCCTCTCTCCATGAACATGGTCCTTGTAGATGTTAGTCTTCAAGTTCCAAAATATATTTGGGCTCCCTTTTTGGTTTTAACAGGATAACCAAAATAACCTTGATATTTTAACCGGGATGATCTCAAAACTTATAAAGGTTTTTATATCGGCTAATATTTAACCAATCAAGAAATAAGGGAAGATTATCAAGGCTAGATAATCCTTAACCTAGGAAATCATCACACATTTCCAAACCATAAGCTTTTAACGGTTTTAGCTTCGAACCACATATATAATCCCTATTTGGAAAATATTCAACCAAGGATTTTAAACATAGTTACCTTGGTGAGTGTATACAATTCTACCCTTCCAGAATTACATAAGAGATCTCCCTCATAAAAGGTACTTTCCTCACAAAAGCATTTGGCTATAAGAACTAGTGAGATAAAGATAAAAAAATTTAGAGAGAGAGAGAGTGAGTGTTAATACACAAACTCATATTCTGGATGATTTGAAATGAGAAAGAGAGCCTCTATTTATAGGCTTGAGGTTCCCCAAATAAGGAAATAGTATTTAAGAAAAAATAGTTGTTGCTAATTGATTGATTCAATCAAATAAGGTTTAAAACACAATCATGTACTTTTATGAAAAAGTCCTTTTGCTTTTACATGGTTTCACTCACTTACTATTTTAAGATATTATCTCTAAGCCTTTGTCGGTTGTAATCTTTTGCATTAACACTTGCTTGATATCTCTTGAGGCTTTTGATAGAGTGTAGTTTGTTTTGCCTTTATCTTATAGTCATGCTTATCAAACATTTATACTCATGGCTTGTCATGATAAAAATATATTGTCTTGATGAGAATCTATTACATGCAAAATAAGGTTTCACACCCCCCTTTTTTGATGATGACAACACATGTCTCAAGGGAGGTGGTAAAATTATCAAGATATATTTGGAGTGATAAATGTATATACATTCTTTGGTTTTAAGGAAATTTTAAAAAACTTTCCTTTCTAAAATGCTTCACAAAGAGCATTTTAAGAAAACTTCAATTTAGGGAGGCCTCTGACTAAATCAAGCTTATTTAGCTAAGAAATTTTTCTCATACTGACATGGCCCAATCGTTTGTGCCATATCCATTGCTCTTCATTAACAGCATGAGACACGTAAAATTTTGTTCTTTAAGATCAGAAAGTATAATATTATAGATGTTATTCTTCCTCTTTCCATTGAAAAGAATGGAGCCATCCTTATAACTAACAACTTTACATGAATTTTGATTAAAGATAATATCGTAACCATTATCACTTATGAACAATAGTTTATGCATTAAACCATCAACAAGTAAAACATTAGTAACATAAGGGAGATTACCATTAACTATTATACCAGAGCCTATGATCTTCCCTTTTTGATCACCTCTAAAACCCACGAAGCTATGAGGCTTAAGTTCCAGGATTTGGAACATATGACTTCTTCCCGTCATGTGTTGCAAGCATCCAGTGTCCAGGTACCATGACTAGTGTTTCAACTTGACTGCAAAGGAAATCTGAAACATAGATTATCTTATCCTTGTGTTGCACTCCAAAAATTTTCCTATGGATTTCAACCACATTTAACTTATGCTTCACATTCATTTGCATGATAACCACAATCATTCACATCATTGGTCCTCAAAGATCATGGGATCACAACTCTCTTGAGACTAGGTTTTTGAGAGGAAGAGACTTATCCCTCAAGGATTTGCATCATCATGATCATATCTATCTAAGCACAAGGATTTTTATCTTCTTCAAGATTTCCTCAAGAGTTAGGAATTCATCATTAGTTCATCAATTGATTTGAAAAGAACTAGGGTTTTGACATTCACTAGTGAAAATCAGGAATTAGGGTTTTCTGGGTTGAGCTTCAATAATACTTTATTCAAAGAATCATCAAAAATATCATCCCATGAGTTCCAAAGTATCTCAACATGCTAAGGGTTTCATTATAATCTAAAAATTTCATTGAGATTGGACAAATTGGATTCATCTAATACAAAGTCAACTGCAAAGTAAAATCTTTGACTTTTGGATTTTTTGGTCAACCAGGGACTTCTCAAGTTGAATTTCATGAAAATATTATTGATGAAGTCATTTGATCAAGCTTAATCAATAAAATCAAGAGAAATAATCAAAGAAAAAAATTAGGGTTTTTGGAAATTTAACTAAGTCCTTAAATTCTCATGTCCAAGTGCACTACTTTGCAAGCTTATAACTTATTCATCAAGCCATAATTTTTATTTCTCCAATGGTCAAATTATATATAATGTTTCATACTACATATTTATCAAAGGGAATGATCTCTAAAAAGTAAATGAATTTGAAGATATGAATTGATCAAAATGGACGTTTAAAGTTGTCAAAATCTCAACACTTAGAAAAAATTGTCCAAGTGTTTGTTCAGTCAAAAACACCAAAGTTGTGAGGCATTTTCCACCAAGATCCCATCTTATTCAAGGAAAGTGATCAAGATGAAAGTTGTAGAGGATGTTTCAAGCTTTCCAAAATGTCCAAGAGCAAGAAAATATGATGCTTGAGCTAGGAGAATCAAAAAGATGAAGTTGGACATTCAAAGTTGCATTATAGGTCATTTTTGTGACAAACTCATGATCAAATCTTAACACCATGCAATCCAAATTTTCCGGCCATGTTACTTTTAAACATCAACTTAATCAGAGATTTGCATGAAATTATGGTGCATTACACAAAGATTTGATGCATTATCCACTTGATCGTGACATTTTGGGATGAAAATGCATAAAGCTTGATAGCCATTTCCATAAAGATGACTTTAATCACAAAGTCCACTCCTTGAAATCCCTACAAGCTTAGAAGAAATCCCTACAAGCCTCTATATTATCGAAAGATCAAGCAACATTGCATTGGAACCACGATTTTGTTTGAAACTTCATGTTGCATCTCAACCAAGTCTCAAATACCTTAAGTCTCAAAATTGATCAGTTCAACCCATCAAGCTTCCCTATAAATAGAGATCAGTTCTTACTTCAAAATACACCTTGAGAACACTTGAAAATACCTCAAATATCTTTCAAACTCAGAATCCACAAAAACCTCTCAAAAACTCCATTTTTTAGTTTTGAAGAACCTTATCTTTGAAACTCTCAATCCTTGCAATCTCTTTGCAAACCAACCATCAATTCATCAGCAACACACCATATATACACTTCTCTATGTATTGACTCGTCCTTGAAACCACCCAAACACTCCACCCAACCCATGACCAAACTCACATGCACTTGGTTACAAAGTTTGAGCAAGTTATAAAGTGTTCTAAAAATTGCAACACATTTAGGGAGGTACAAGGAAGCTCATCACATCTCTTGTTTTCATCTGGAGCACTGAAGAAGGCATTGAACCTTGCTCCAATTGGTAAGAAATATCAAACTTTGAACTCATCAAACACACATCATTAATTCATACTTTCTGAAGCAAAAATGTAGACTCATATGTGTTGAAGCTAACCATGTAGTTATTTGCAATTTATCATGCCTGTATGTGAAGTTTCAAAGAACTAAACATTAGGGTTTGGTTTTATTTTTGTTGGGTTCGTGCATGCTTATCTTTGATTTTCAACTTATGTAAATTATACCATTGAAATACTTATTTAATTGAGTGATTTTGATCTTTACATCTTTTAAAATGGTTGAGAATTGAAGAAGTTAGCATGAGTGCAATGTTGTTTTGTAGGTGGCGTGTTCTTTTGATAGGAATTTCTGGAAATCAATTTTATTACTTATTTAATTGTTTGCGTTTAAAATAATGGATGTATCACCACCCCAGTGGTTTAAGCGTGTGTTTTCAAGTCTTTCCAATCATAAGGGCGCAGGTTCAAACCAATATACCCCCCCCCCCCCTTTTGCATTTCCCATCATTTTTTGCTTTCTTACGCGTTTAGTGGCCTGTTTCATATTTTATTCATTGATTGCACTATGTTAACACCATAAGCGCATGGCCTGGTGGTTAGTCTTTTAACCTGACAAGGGCGTTGGTTCAACACCTTTGAGAAGAATCCCATTATTTTAGCACTTGTTTATTTCACCTTTTTCTTCAACATTCACTTGATTTTTCAATAAGAAAATTAACTCTATTTTGTGAATTTATAAAAAATTTCCAAAAATAATATTTATTTTGACTATTTTTGTATAGTTGAAAACATAGACTTTCTAGGTGTTCTTTTAAAGACTTTTTAATTGATTTATTTTCTAATTTCACTTAGAATAATCATAGTATGTCTTGTGTTGAATATTGCTTGATACCTTGTCTCTTGTGATGTTTATACCAAGATCAACTTGGCTTTGACTTAGTTTTTTTTTAACAAGATTTTAATGCATGATCTTTATACTTGTACACAAAAACCTAAAATGCTCCATGACCCTCTATTTTGATTTTTATGCATGAAATTTGATTAAAGTTTGTTTCTTGCTTGATCAATGAACACTAGATGCATGTTTGCTTTGAGTTTAACCATGTCTTGATCATATATACATGTATGTTCTTAACTTGTTGAATAACATGATTTAATCTTCACATGCTTGATTTTCTCTTCGGTATTTGTCCATATTTCATAAAATTGTTTGTCTTTAAGGATGTATTTCCTGCATAAACTCCTTTTAACAATAAACCATATCATGCATGATTGATCTGTTCATCAAAGTGTCCTTGCATCTTCTATCCTTTTGTCACAACTTTTACTTGATAAGCATGGATTTTCTTTGTTTGAACTCATTCAATTGTTTGTTCATTGCTTATGTGATTCACATGCTCCCTTAGGCTCACTTGGTTCATCTTAATCCTTTATTAAGGCTTGAATCAAAGTAGACATTAGGACTTTAATCTAAGCATGAAAATATTAGGGTAGAAGTTCCCCATTTCAATCCAAACTCTAAGTCCATCATGACATGACAACATTAGGTTAGATTCCTTTAAATCTTAACCTTAGGGCCACTTTGCATGTCAAAATTAATATTTAAAGTCTCCCTTTAGACTTTCCTTTCTTTTGCATTGCATTCTTTAAAACTAAAACATTTTCTCGATCAAAATTCAAAAACACTTAACAAATGTTCAAAACTCTTTTCAAAACTAAAGGTGTAAAGGTGATGAGTGCCTCCTTGGATGAGGTTCCACTTATCACCTCTCTCCTAACAAAAACACAAGCCAAATCCAAATCAATTTGCCCCTTGGATTTTCCCCCTTAAAACCTTTTCAAAAAGGACATGTTAACTTCGTTCTACCGCAAAGAGACAACCTCTAACTGCTAGAATATGAACTTAACATCGTTCATAAAAAACACACCACAAACCAACATTTTTAAGAAGAACTACGGTGTTATAATTCCATCCAGGGATACATAGGCACGAGGTTTCACGATCAAGGCGAACACACTAATAAAAAACCATTTTATTTATTTTTACCAATAAATTTATGCATACATTCCCTTTAGCAAGTAAGTTGTAGATACATATACACACCCATTGATTAGAATAACAAGAGTGGATCCCATGGAGTACCATGGAGGTGAGGGATGCTAATACCTTCCGTTTGCATAATCGACTCCCTTACCCAGACATTGGTTGGAAGACCATGTCCTCTTTTCCCATTTATTTTTGAGGTTTTTTTCTATACTTTCCTTTCCCTATTCTCAGGATAAATAAAATTAGGTAGCGACTTCTTTTGTTTTTAGGAAGCTTTCTTTGTGAGTATTTATCACGTAGCTTCACTTAAGTACCCACATTCTTTTGGATCCTTTATTTTTAGTACTCCCAGAGTTCTTAACAAACTTGGGTTTCTGAGCTGAATGGTTAAAACGACAAGGAGTAGATTTTAGTTTTTCCTTAGGTTTTGAAATATTTTCTTCTTTAGGCACATAACCAATAGGTACAAATAAAGACTTAAGAGTATTTGGTTTTTCATCTTTTCCTCAAGTGGATTCTTCATCAGAGTCATAACCAATTCCTCATGTTCCATTTCTCCTGCAACTATAGATCATTGAAGCCTTTATGCTTCTATCTGGACTTCTAGCAAGGAATTTCTGGAAAGATTTGTCATATTTCTTTCTGAGATCATCATAATTCACAAAAGCTTTTGAAATAATGTCTTCCTAAAGTTTTGAACACTTGCTTTTTGTTGGATAAGTAAATCTAGTGTCACCCTTTAGGATTCAAATGGGCTTAACATCCCAATCCATGGGGCCTAAAGGGAGCTTACAAACCTCGCTTTAGGTGAAGCCCCTGAGGGATCATATTATAAGGAAATAAAGTTGTTCCCTCACTAACACCAATTGCTTTTAGCGCAGTGGTAAGCGCTTAATGCTACAAGTGATATCAGAGCATGGTCATGGGTCTGAATCCCCCTGGATGACACTGGGGGAGGGGGGAGATTGTTGGATAAATGAATCCAGTGTCACCCTTTGGGACTCGAATGGGCTTAATATCCCAATCTATGGGGCCTAAAGGGAGCTTACAAATGTGGCTTTAGGTGTAGCCCCTAAGGGCTCATACTATAAGGAAATAAAGTTGTGTCCTCACTAACAGCAATTACTTTTAGCACAGTGGTAAGGGCTTAATCCTACACTTTTAAGGGTAGAGTTGTCATTCTTAAGAATAAAATTTTCTTCATTTAAAATGGAGAATGATTTCTGAAGCTTGCTGTATGATTTAGATTCAGAAACATGGACTTATTTCAGATCCTTTTATTTGTCCTAAAGCTCTTGTTACTTTTCCAGAATCTCACATAAACAAAAGTATAGTTCAGAACGAGGGAGTTTAGAAAATACCTCTTCAAAATTTGATTCATATTATGATTCTAGCTCTGACTGAATCTTCTCATAAGAAGATTTTATGCTTGCCACTAATGTCATGTCCACTTTCTCTTCCTCATAATCATCTTCTGAAGAATCAAAATCATCCCAGGTAGCCATCAGCCCTTTCTTCTTCTCTTTGAAGAATATCTCCTCTGGCTTGACTTTTCTTAGCTTGGGAAATTCATTCTTGCACTGACCTGGCTCCTTGCATTCAAAGCATGTGATGTCTTTGCTTGCACATGACTTCCTTTGTCCAGAAGTAGACTACAAACCACCACCCGTCCTTCTTGCTCCTCTGAACTTGCGTTTTCTTTTTTTCTAGTGTTGGTTAACCCTTATGGAGAGAAGAGACAACTCATCTTCTCCTTCAAATTCTTCTTCCTCTTCATCTTTGAAGTGCTCAAGTCTTTTCATACTTTCCCATAGATTTCAAAGCCACTGCTTTTCTTTTTCTCTGAGGATCATCTTCTTCAAGCTCTATCTCATGACTTCTCAAAAAACTAACAAGTTTCTCAAAAGTAGTGTTGTTCATCTCCTTTGCTAGTTTCAATGCAGTTACCATGATCCTCCATCTCTTGGGTAGTCTTATGATAATTTTCTTGATGTGATCTGTAATAGAATAACCTTTGTTCAAAACCTTCAGTCCTACAACAAGAGTCTGAAACCTTGAGAACATGTTCTCAGTAGTTTCATCATCCTCCATCTTGAAGGCTTCATACTTCTATATCAAGGCAAGAAACTTGGTCACTTTTACTTGAGCATTTCCCTCACGAGTCATCCTCAAAGAATCAAATATAGACTTGGTTGTGATTCTATTTGTAATCTTCTCATACTCAGTGTAAGAAATAACATTTGAAAATAATAGTTCTAGCATTGTAATGATTCTTGCAATATTTATTTTTTTGCCCAATCATCACTCTTCTTTATATCTTATTCCCACTATCATCAATAGGATGTTCGCAGCCATCAACTACCACATCCCATAGATCTACATCATGAACAAGAAAGAAACTTTTTATTATTTCTTTCTAGTCATCAAACCTTTTTCCATCATAGACTGAAGGTTTGGCATTACAGTTATCTCTTTTATTAACAATGCGTGCAGTTGGTGGAGGGATCCCTGCCATAGTGTTTCACAAAAAAATCTGGATCTCTATCTAACACAATTAAGTGTTTGATAAACAACCAATACAAGAACCAAATCTCTGATGCCAATTGAAGGTACATGAAACACAAGAAATGGGGGGGGGTCTAAATTGGGTTTCTAGATTTGAAACTTTTTCTCCCCAACACCAGCAAAAATGAAACAAGAACAAAATAAATGAACACAATTATTTTTATCATGTTTCACTGTAACAAAGTTAATTTAATCCACCCGCCAAGGTGATTTTTCCATTATCCACAAGGACTTAATCCATTATAACCAAACTTGATTACAATCCACAAAGATTACCTGTCAATGTCTTCTTGAGAAATTCCGACTATACCCTAGTCTCTCAAGGAACAATCAACATAGAAGTTCAAATACAAAAGGTGTGTTGACAAGATTGCTTCTAAGAAAGCAGATTACACAAGTTGAAATACAAAGATAAACACGAAAGTGTTTATAGAAAGTATATGAACAAAAGTTCCTTGCTTTACAACTCTTACACAGAAATGAAATATTTACGTTTGTGATTTCACGTGAAAATTAGTAAAAAAATTTAGAACTTTAAATATTTCTTTACGGTTAATCGTCATGTATGCACATATTGAGGTTGATTTTTTTTAATACATAGAATCCCTAGGACTATCCTATTTTGAATTAATTATATATAATTTTTTATCGCCTTTTAGCCCAAGGCCTTCTTTGTTTTACACCTACGAAACATGGTCATATTGTTTGTCTTTCGATTTCAGTAAATATTTTATTTGATTTTAGATGTAAATATGACCCAATGAGTAGGGATGGAAAAATGGGCCACCCGCCCCGCCCAGCCTTAAACCCTCCAAAAAAGGGGTGGGGCGAGCAATCCTGGAAAGTGAAATTAGGCTAAAAATTTAGCCCGCCCCGCCAAGGTGACGGGTTGACGGGCTGTAGGCTTGCCCACCTACTTTTTATTTATTTATTTTCCTTTCTTAAATAAATTAATAGGCTTTTTCTTTTACATTTCCGTTAGATTTTTTACTTATTGTTTAGAATATTTTTTTATAAATCTTGTCAAAGCACTACTACAAAATTCACAAACAACAACGTCATGTTTATGACGTATCCATATACACCGTAGGAATAGGTTAAAATTTGCGCGCCTAGTGAGTTGTTGGATTTATAAATGATGGTTGATTTTAAACACCGTAGTAAAAAATTATGTGTAGCATGCTTCGATTCCCAACAACCACTTTTTTTTCCATTTTTTAGAGTACATTAAGCGTGTCTCACCTATCTCCATTATTTAAAAAATAAATTGTAAATTATTTAACAATAGTGAATACGCCAGCTGTGATCGGTGGATCTGGAACTGACTGTTTAACGCTGGTTCGCGAAATGTCGCGGAAGCAAGAGTCGCCACCGTCTTTTATTTTCTCCAAATGGAAAGGACAAAAGCACAAAAAAATTCCTTAAAGAGATTGCTCTCGGTTCGGGAGGTAGGTTATAGAAAGGGAAGGTGTTAGCACCCTTTCTATCCATGGTTATCCATGGGCTCTTAGATACTTGCTCAATGTGTTTTCAAAATGGTTTGTTTGCTTTTCAACTGTGGGTTTTAAAAAGTTTCTTTGAAAGTTTCAGATCGACTCTTGTGTCAGAGTGTTTGAAAAATTGTTTTGAAAGCTTTTGAAAAGGTGTCGGTGTGAAAAGTATTTTTTGCTTTGTTTTGAAATTAGAGCAAGTATCTAGAGTCGTCTACCTACCCTAAGGAATTCGTCTGTGTAAATGTCCTTAAAGTAGTGCCATCCCACCATTGAGAGGTAGGTAGCACTACCGTTGGAGGTGTTCGGGTCAATTCGAGGTTCGGGACATGGTGATCACCAGAGCAATGGGAAGACACCTTAGAAGCTACCCTCATGCCAGGTTCCCGGATCATGAGGACTTACTAAGACATCCTCTACTCGACGATCACCTTTCGAGAGGCAAGGCAACAGTGAGGCGTACCCTAGGGGTGGTGTGTGATTTGTGTGTCGTTTTCATTTATGTTTATCTTGTTCATGGATTGGTGATCTACGCGTTGCTTTTATTTTGGCATTCATTCTTTCATGCAAATTATTAACAGTTTAAAAGATGCGGAATTAAAATAAATCTAAAGCTATTACAAATGGCGCGGGTCCACATCGCCAAAATTAAACCGGACCCGATTTGACGGAAAGTAAATAAAGCGAATTAAAGTGCAAAAAGTAAATATTACAAAGCTTTGGGAGAGATACATAATTATTTGAGCGAAATAAAATAAATATGCGAAATTAGATAAATTATGAACGAGGGCGTTGGACCCTTTTGCAAAAGTTAAATTAATAAGGAATTAAAATTAAAAATAAAAAGAAAATGTTTTTGGTATTTTTGTGTTTTTTAAGAATTTGATGAAAAAAAGAAAAAGAATCAATTTAAAATTAACTAAACCCTAATTCTAATGGTTTTTAAATTTATTATGAAAGTATTAAAATTTAACCTAAATTAAACCTAAGTTTTTCATGTACAATTTAATTATAACAATAAATAAATAAATAATATTATGATGAAAAAAGGAAAAGTTAAAAGGAAATAAAAATTATCAATTAAACTTAGTTCTACATTTTTTATATTTTTGTTAAAAAGGATTAAAATTGCAACCTAATTAAAACTAAATATTTACATGTGAATTTATTTATAAAAATATTAAAATAAAAATGTTTATTATGTTTTTTTTGTCTTTTCTGATTTTTAGATATTTTTTATATTTGATAAAAATAATTAATTGAATCAAAACAATAAATAAAACAATAATTAAAAAATAATACAATATGAAGAAAATTTGCAAACCAGGGGGGGTGGAAGTCCCAATATGGAGGTATAGTTTTGAATAATCTGGCCCAAAATATCCTGAGTCCGTTTGACTTTTTGAATCGTATGCTGGAGCGTGGACTAGGGTACAGCGTGCTCCTTAGATCTGTGCCTTTGGTTTGGTCATCAGGGCACGTGGACGTCTTGATTATGATGGTGCATCATGCGCTTCAGTGTAAACGCTGCATAGGAATTCACACAGAAAAACAATATTGAAATATGCAAGACCTGGGACTTGAACCCAGGTCATGGGGGTTACCAACATCACACCTTGCCAGCTGAGCCACTACACGCATTCGTTAATTAAATATACAACAAATATAATAAAAGAAACAACGCGTTAGTGGACCTACGCGCGAAAATATTTAAATGGGCCAATCAGTTCTCGCCACCACATCATCTTCTTCGTTCCATTTTTTTTTTTTGAAATACTAAGGACATAGGCGACGGTTTTAGACGCGTCCTCTTAGGCCAGTTTCCAAGAAATAGCGATTAGGCCATCTCTAAACATAAATTAGGCGCGAGAGTCCTGTTTTCTTCGTCTGAACATGCTGAATCTAATGGTGGTACTGTGGTGTCACAATTTTGCTTCGTTTCAAAAGCCCCAAATTTGCCAACCTGTAAACCCTAGAAATCGCGCATGGTACAATTGTATATACAGCATAAAAATTAAATTAAACATCATGGTTAGCTTTAAAACATCACAATGAATATAAATCCACAACTAGAATGCCATGAGAGTGCCTAGAATATGATATACGATTATGAGTTTTTTGCTGTACATGGAAGGTCCTCGTTACCAATTCTTGGGACTTGAATGGATGTAGATGATTGGAATGTGTTCAGGGCAACCTTGGCAAACTATTGGAACAAGTTTTGCACCTTGAATCGACCTAAAAAGCTGTTTTCAGATTTGAGTTTTATGGAAATTTTTTCAAGTTTGCAAATGTGTTTCTTGCGCAGCTTCTAGTCTCCCAGCATTAGGTTTAGGTTTCTGATTATGTAGTGAAGGCATTAGGTCAACAAAATTGGCCAAAATCTCTTTCATTCATTGATTGAATATTTGATTTTCTTAAAGATCTTTTCATATCTTTTCCATGTGTATTTTGCTCTCAATCATGCCAATCAGTCCAATTCTTTCCACATTTAACTAAGCATGAAATATTGAGTCTAAAACATGCATAAAAAGATTGGTTAGGTCATGTTAGATATTTTTCACATATTTAAATGATTTAAATGAATTAATATGAATAATAATTCAAATAAATAAATAAAAAATGAGAAAATACTTCCCTTTGGGCCAAGTGGTCGTGCATATGCTTGGAATGATGAATCATGGAATAAAAATGGGCCCATTAGCAAATTTAGGTCATTTGAAGTAATGTTGACTTTTCAAAATATCCAAAAATTTCCCAACTTCCACAAGGCATAACTTGCTCAATGTTTAATCCTTTCTCATGTTCTTGGACATTTTGGAAAGGTCTTTGAGTCCTTTAACCAATGCCTTTGGTCCCATGTCATTTTGATTTACCAATCTCACGTTATGGCCTTTGACTTAAAGTCCCTTTTTGTTGACTTTTGAAAATGACCTATAATGTTGAAATTGATAACTTTTTGTGAGAGCATTTCTTGGACTTGAAGTATGAAGATGAGTTGTAGGAAATGTCTTTCTCTTCAAAATGAGCTTTGGATGGGATTTTTCTGATAATCCATGTGAAAGTTATGCCCTGGTCAATTTCAGTTGACTTTTTCAGCTGTCCAAATAAGGAAACTTTTGCATCTTTGATGATTTCTGAGCCAAATTTTGAGAATCATGATCAAGCATTGATCAAATGATGTTTGTGGCTTCAAAATGATATGTTGACCAAAAATTTGAACTTTTGACTGCCAAATGACCATTTTGCCCCTACAGTTGACTGTAGTGCAATTTAGGGTTTTGACTGTGCAATTTTGAGCTAAATGCCTTGAAACTTGATATGAGGATACTTGACCATCTTTGTAAGCCTATGAGACTTGATTGGGCCTTTGAAAACTTCATTTTCTTGATCAGAGCCCAAACCCTAGTTTTGACTGTATAGGAGACAGTTGGACAGTACAACCCTTGGGGAATATTTGTGACTTGGCTTGGAAATTTCTTGAAGAATATGGGAGGGCAAATTTTGGGGTACAACAGTTGCCCCTGTTCAATCTTCTTAGACCTGAGGATGCAGATTGGCTGACGTGCCTTTCGTAATCCGAGGGTGGAAGATGATTGAACACTAAAGTGCCCAGAAATTTGCGCTCACATAGTGGCAGTGTGATGGGGGAATGGGCTTATAGATGCCATTTGGAGATTGCTGGATAGGAGGATGGTCTTATAGATGCCATCTGGATGTTGATCGCGTAGGAGATTCCTTAGCGAGAACCTGCATACCTGCAAAAGAAAAAAAAGTACCTGACACGTTGCAGGAGCTGGTTTTCAGATGCTTTGTATAAATGTGTCCTGACTGGTTACAGGAGCTGAGTTTGGAGCTTCAAAAGATGATGAATGGACCAGGTATGGTTACTGCCTTAGCATGAATGGTAAGAGAACCTTGGGTGATTTTAACTTCAACAACGCTCGTTGAGAAAATCTTGGTGGGAAATACCATCTTCGCAGTATTGGGACGAGAACCATAGGCCATTATAATCTGAAAGAGAATCACCTCACTCACTGTCGGAGAGGGAATCATAAGAAAAAGGAATTGTCACCTCACACTCACCGTCGGAGAGGGAACCATAGGAGACTATCACCTCACACTCACCGTCGGAGAGGGAAACATCTGAAACAGGAATTACCACCTCACACGCCGTCGGAGAGGGGACCATAAGAGACTATCACCTCACACTCATCGTCGGAGAGGGAAACATCTGAAAAAGGAATTACCACCTCACGCACTTGTCGGAGAGGGGACCATAGGAGACTATCACCTCACACTCACCGTCGGAGAGGGAAACATCTTGAAAAAGGAATTAACACCTCACGCACTTGTCGGAGAGGGGACCATAGGAGACTATCACCTCACACTCACCGTCGGAGAGGGAAACATCTTGAAAAAGGAATTACCACCTCACGCACTTGTCGGAGAGGGGACCATAGGAGACTATCACCTCACACTCACCGTCGGAGAGGGAAACATCTGAAAAGGAATTACCACCTCACACACTTGTCGGAGAGGGGACCATAGGAGACTATCACCTCACACTCACCGTCGGAGAGGGAAACATCTTGAAAAAGGAATTAACACCTCACGCACTTGTCGGAGAGGGGACCATAGGAGACTATCACCTCACACTCACCGTCGGAGAGGGAAACATCTTGAAAAAGGAATTACCACCTCACGCACTTGTCGGAGAGGGGACCATCTGAAAAGGGATTACCACCTCACACTCACCTTCGGAGAGGGGACCATCACTTCTGCTGAGTCTTTATCAGAAAAATCTTGTTGGGAGTCGATTTAGCTGGACTAGAGAAGGCCTTGAAATATGTTTTGAGAATTTAACTGCATCCTTCCTGAAAGGTAAAGGTCAGTCATATGCAATGCATGATATGGATCAAGCAATAATGTTCTCAATATAAATGAGATTTATATGATACGATGCGTTATGCATGCTATAATGATGTATGTGATGTTTTATGAATGTATTTTTCGTCTAGGAAAGTAAATCCTTGACGGGTGCCGGGAAGTCATATCCTGGGCTGATGTTGAAGAATAAGCTTTTACTTCCGCTGGGGATGATAGTTGCAAGAATACTGGTAGGAGAAGATGACTCCGTTGAGGAATAAACTTGGCAAATGGAGGATTTTGCGGGGAGAAAAGATACCCTAACGACCATGCTGGGAAGCAATACTCTGTGGGGATAGAGATGCTTTGCTGAATGTTGATAGTAACTTGCTGAGGATGTCTTGTTGTGGAAGTGTGAATAGACTTTGCTGGGGTTAAGAAGGAACTGTGTTGACGACGCCCTTTCCGTGGCTTTTGGCTGAGGATAACCCAGTTATATCCTGTTAAGGAAATAACTCTTTAAATAAAGTCGGGAGACGCGTTCGTGTTCTGCGAGGGGATAAGCTTCCAGAATTTACTGGGGATAAGCTTACTGCTTGGGGAGATGGATTCCAACTTCCCTGGGGAAGCTGGATTGGACTCTCCTGGGGAAGTATTGAACTGCGGGGGAAGTGATTCCTATGGATGTTGATATACCGCCGGGGAACAATCTTTAGGCCAAGACTGCCGGGGATGCTTGTTGAGAATATATGGCTGCTGGGGAAGTATTGAGATCTACTGGAGGATACTCAATTTCCTTGAGATTGGATAACTCTGCTTGGAGAAGAATACACTTTTGTTGGCTCACTCTCTGGGGAATTCAGGTATACTGGTCATGTTCTTTAGCTGAACCTACCTTGGTACCTTGGAGGATAGAACAATTAGACGGTTCGGACAACTCTTTTATTGCCCCTGTTTCTAGTGTCACCTGCAATTAATTCCTTTGTTTCGTATGCAAATATTTATGAGTTAGCAAATTATTGTCAATGCATATATCACAAATTGAACCTTGGACGTTCTTCGTAAAACAAAACAGAAAAAGGAAAACACTTGGCACGTTTAACTGAAAATATATTTATATTGATTTTTGAATGGCCTGTGAATAGGCGTTTTGTGTACAAGAGGCTGACGTCCTAGTAAGAGGAACGTCGCCGAACAAGAGGGTTTATACAAATTTTGTACAAAAGAAAGTAAAACAGCTGTGTGAAGTGAATGATCCACTGGGTTTCAACTCTGCTATTGCCTTTATAACTCCGAGCGTCTCATCACTTGATGACCTTGGTTGAAGGTGAAGCTGACTGATCGATGCCGTCTGAACCTGATGTAGATACCGGATTTTGGATGCAAAGTGATCCAATGAGACATAGTATTACGCTTTTATCCCTAATTTTTGCCTGGACCGCCCTTTCGGGTTTTCAGTCCACCGGGATACCCATTTTTGCCCAAGCCGCCCTTTCAGGTTTTCGACTTGCCGGGTGTACAGATTTTTCATTTTCATCCCTTCATTTTGCCTGAACCCTTTTGGTTCGACGGGAAGCCCTAATTTTTGCCTAGGCATGTCAGCCTAGCGGGTCTTTTTTCATGCGTAGTATTTTTTAACTATGTCTGCATTGGCGGGGTGAGGAAGGTCGTCACCATCCATGTTGGTCAATATCATGGCTCCTCCTGAGAACACATGCTTAACCACAAATGGCCCTTCGTACGTAGGGGTCCATTTGCCCCTTGGATCACTCTGAGGAAGGATGATTCTCTTGATCACCAGATCCCCAACTTGATATTCCTATGGTCTGACCTTTTTGTTAAATGCCCTGATCATCCGTTTCTGATACGTTTGACCATGACAGATAGCAGCAAGTCTCTTTTCGTCAATGAGGTTGAGTTGATCAAGTCGTGTCTGGATCCAATCATCTTCGTTCAGATTTGCATCCTTCATTATCCGGAGAGAAGGTATTTGCACTTCAATCGGCAAGACTGCCTCCATGCCATAAACCAGAGAGAAAGGAGTTGCCCCGGTTGACGTCCTAGCTGAGGTACGGTACCCATGCAGAGCGAACGGTAACATCTCGTGCCAATCTTTATACGTCACTGTCATCTTTTGCACGATTTTCTTGATGTTCTTATTTGCTGCTTCTACAGCCCCATTCATCTTCGGTCTGTAAGGAGAAGAATTGTGGTGATGTATCTTGAACTGTTCGCAGAGCTCAGCGATCATCTTATTGTTCAGATTGGTAGCGTTGTCTGTAATAATCCGCTCAGGGACACCGTACCGACAGATCAGATTGTGTCGAATGAACCGTGCCACCACAGTTTTGGTTACTGTAGCATAGGATGCTGCCTCAACCCACTTCGTAAAATAATCAATCGCTACTAGGATGAAGCGATGTCCATTAGATGTCGTAGGTTTAATCTCGCCGATCATGTCTATGCCCCACATTGCAAACGGCCAAGGCGCAGTCAGAACATTCAGGGGAACCGGAGGAACATGCACCTTGTCTGCATAGATCTGGCACTTGTGGCACGTCCTGGAATGTTGGTAACAATCAGCTTCCATTGTGGACCAGTAATATCCTGCCCGTAGGATTTTCTTAGCCATAGTATGTCCACTGGAATGCGTACCAAAGGTCCCTTCATGTAGCTCTTCCATGATCCTTTCTGCTTCAGTCTTATCCACACAACGCAGTAAGGTTGAATCATGGTTTCGCTTGTACAAGATGTCGTTGCTAAGGAAGAACTTGGCTGCGAACTTCCTCAGGAATTTCTTATCATTGACAGAGGCACCTTCAGGGTATTCCTGAGCTTCCAGATATCTCTTCACTTCGTGGTACCAAGGCTTCTCAGTCACCAATTCAGTTTCGAGATCACAACAGTATGCCGGTTCGTCCAGTTTCCAGATGATGATCCGGGGAGCCTCATTATCCCATTTGACTTTGAACATAGAAGACATTGTAGCTAACGCATCCGCTAACTGATTCTCTTCTCTTGGAAAATGCTCAAAGGTTATTTCTATGAAGTGGGGAATCAGGGTCAACACACATTCTTTGTAAGGGATCAAGTTTGGATGTTTCGTATCCCACTCTCCTTTGATCTGATTGATCACAAGAGCGGAATCTCCGAAGACACTTAGAAATTTGATCCTTAGGTCGATCGCAGCTTGAAGACCCATGATACACGCCTCATACTCCGCCATGTTGTTGGTACAGTTGAAACACAGCCGGGCAGTGAGTGGAGTATGAGTACCTTGTGGAGATATGATTATGGCACCGATACCGTTTCCCAAAGCATTGGAGGCTCCGTCAAAGTGCATAGACCATCGGGATCCTGGTTCAGGTCCTTCATCCGGTCCAGGTACTTCACAGTCAGTTACTATCATAATGCTTTCATCCGGAAACTCGAAGTTCATTGATTGGTAGTCATCTACAGCTTGATGTGCTAAGTGGTCTGCCAATACACTTCCCTTGATTGCTTTCTGGGTCGTGTACTGAATGTCGTATTCCGTCAAGATCATTTGCCATCTTGCTATTCTCCCAGACAGAGCAGGCTTTTCGAATATGTACTTTATCGGATCCATCTTTGAGATCAATAAGGTAGTATGAGTCAGCATGTACTGTCTCAGCCGGCGAGCAGCCCATACCAAAGCGCAGCAAGTTTTCTCAAGCAGTGAGTATCGGGTCTCACAGTCGGTAAACTTTTTGCTAAGGTAATAAATGGCATGCTCTTTTCGGCCAGACTCGTCATGCTGCCCCAGCACACACCCCATTGAATTGTCGAGCACTGTCAGGTATAGTATCAGAGGTCTCCCTTCAACCGGTGGCATAAGGATATGTGGTTCTTGGAGATACTCTTTGATTCTGTCGAAGGCAGCCTGACATTCATCGTTCCAACGTACTACCTGATCTTTCTTCAGCAACTTGAAGATTGGCTCACAGGTAGCAGTCAGATGAGAGATGAATCGAGCGATGTAATTCAGACGTCCTAAAAAGCCTCTGACTTCCTTCTCTGTCCTAGGAACTGGCATCTCTTGAATAGCTTTGACCTTAGCAGGGTCCACTTGAATACCTTTATCACTGACCACGAAGCCTAGTAACTTTCCCGATCTTACCCCGAAGGTGCACTTGTTCGGGTTCAATCTTAACTTGTACAGTTTCAACCGGTCAAACAACTTCTGCAGATGATCTAGATGCTCTTCCTCAGTCTGGGACCTAGCAATCATGTCGTCCACATATACTTCTATCTCATGATGGATCATGTCATGAAACAAGGCGACCATGGCACGTTGGTAGGTTGCCCCAGCGTTCTTTAATCCGAATGGCATGACCTTGTAACAGAAGGTGCCCCACTGAGTGACAAATGTAGTCTTTTCCATGTCTTCAGGTGCCATCTTAATCTGATTGTAACCTGAAAAGCCATCCATGAAAGAGAATACTTTGTGCTGAGCTGTATTATCAACAAGGACATCAATGTGAGGTAAGGGGAAGTCATCTTTGGGGCTGGCCCTGTTCAGATCCCTGTAGTCGACACACATTCTGACCTTACCGTCCTTCTTAGGTACCGGCACCACATTAGCGACCCACTGAGGGTAAGAAGTCACTACAAGGAACCCGGCATCAAACTGTTTCATGACCTCGGCTTTAATCTTCTCAGACATCTCTGGACGCATCCGACGGACCTTTTGTTTAACTGGAGGGCAGTCTTCCTTAGTCGGCAAGTGATGGACCACAATGTCGGTATCCAACCCTGGCATGTCTTCGTAGGACCAGGCAAAGATCTCCACATAATCATGTAACATCTTGGTTAACCGTTGCTTCACGCCGAGCTCTAGGTTGGCACCAATCTTTACCTCTTTCCTGTCTGCCTCAGTACCCAAGTTTATGATTTCCACTGGCTCTTCATGGGGTTGGATTGCCCTCTCTTCCTGAAGCAACAGCCTTGCAAGCTCGCCAGGCACTTCGCAATCATCTTCACCTTCGTCTTCGGCTAAGTTGATCGGATTTTCGAAGTCATAACTGGCAGTAGCAGAGTTGTTATCAGTGAGATCCAGAGTGGATTGAAACCTGTATGAGTGAGTGTGTGTGTAAATACAGCTATTTTGAAATATATGTAAAGGAAAGAAAGACAGAAAAGGAGCACAATATTTGTAATGCGAAAATACGTCCAAGATTTTCATTCATGATATATGAAATGACAGTTTGTATGCCCTCACAAATAGAACCACGGTGCCTCGGGTAAGACACCGGGCCATAGAGTTTATCATTGTTTATTACAAAATAACGAAACAAAGAAATTTATTACTGAGTAACAAGAGAAGCAGATAAGTTGTCCTTTGCACTCCAATTGTTAGATCCGCCGTCGGTTGCCGGGTAGATCCAGCTATCAAACTCAGCTTCATCAACTTCCTCTTCGTCCCCAATAGCATTAACTCCATGAGCAGGCAGGGGAGCTGTCACTACATTAGGCTTGTCAGATGCCTCAAACTGTACCTCCTTAGCGTCAATGAGGTCCTGCAGCTTGTTCTTTAACGCCCAACAGTCATCAGTAGAGTGCCCCGGGCTATCTGAATGGTAGGCACAACGAGCATTTGGGTTGTACTTGGGAGATGTAGTGTTGGGGAACTTCGGGGCTTCCCTGACAGTCACTAAGTTAGTGGATAGCAACTGTGGCAGGATCTGTGATAGGGTCATGCTTAACCGGGTAAACTCTCGCCGGGGTCTTTCAGCCCTTTGAGGATTATTTGGCCGGGGAGCGGCAGCAGGCTTAGCAATCATCACCGCACTGACAGATTGGCGGTGCTCAGGTCTCTCTGATTTCCTAGAACCATACACGGCACTAGACTCCTTCTTAAATGGTTTCTTTTCCGAACTAGATGATGCACCCTTCGCAATCTTCCCAGACTTCAGCCCAGCTTCAATTCTCTCTCCAGTCAGAATCAAATCAGTGAACCCAGCAGAAGAATTCCCAATGAGATGGTTGAAAAACGGCCCAGATAGGGTCCCCAAGAACATGTCTACCAGCTCCCGATCAGTCAATGGTGGCTGCACCCTACCAACCAGGTCTCTCCACTTCTGAGCGTACTCCTTAAAACCTTCGCTTGCACCTAACGCCATACCCTGGAGTTGGGTACGTGTGGGGGCAAGGTCGGCATTATATTGATACTGCTTATAGAAAGCAGTAGCCAACTCCTCCCAGTTACGAACCTTGGTCCCATCCAGCTGATAGAACCATTCGAGATGAGTCCCTGAAAGACTCTCCTGGAAGAAGTGGATCCATAAATTCTTATCCGAAGAGTACGGCTGAATTTTCCGAACATAGGACCTTAAATGCAGCTTGGGACAAGACGCCCCGTCATATTTGGAGAAGGATGGTGCTTTGAACTTGTGCGGGATAATCACACCAGTTGACAAACCCAGATCTCCGAAATCCAGCCCAGGTACCTGTTGAACCTCCATAGCCTTCAACCTGTCCTCCAGTTGCTTATATCTGTTGTCTGCAGGAGGGTACTGCTCTTCATCAAAATCTGTCTCGTTGTCGGAGACTACCGGACTAGGGACCTTTACTTCTGCCTGAGAAGGACTCTTGCCAACAGAAGAACCAGCCTCTTCATGTTGCAGAGTATTGCCAAACCTTCGGCCCGAGTTGAACAGAACAGTTCTTCTCTTCTTCTTCTTCTCCTTCTTCAGGAGCATAGTCTTTAACTCTTTTTGGCCTTTAGCCAGACCCTTGATTAGTTCTTGAAACTGCGCATTCTGCGCCTGAAGAGCCTTGATTGATGTCTCGGTTGATGCAGATTCGGGATTCATGATGCTGAAATAAACAGCGAAGAACTGTAAGCAACCTGAAAAGAGGAAAAACCTGCTATGCACATGATGTATGAAATGCGTATGCAAATGCATTCAAGGGTTCGAAAGTTCAAATTTGTTGTAGACAAAAGGAACACACGTTATCATTAAAGAAATCATTGTTTGATACATCAGAGCCTCATGGGCGAAAGTACAAAAATCAAATCAATCCCAAAATACACTGCGCATCCTCTTTGGAGCTATGTAAGTGTTGAGATTCCTCTCCTCATGCAACAGGCGGGTGAGCTCCAAGACCTTCTTTTCACTGGCATGTAGACTAGTCTCAAGAGAAATCCTTTCCTCCTTAAGCTGGAACCAGCTCTTCTGCATTTCTTCCCAAGATGTGGGCATATCAGGGTGCTGAATAGTGTAGGACACTTCCCCTTCCAAGACTGGTTCTTTGATTACTGGGAGCATATGGGGATAAGGCATCACTAACTTCTGGGAGCGGGCGCGTACCCACTTGAGATAAGGCTCCGAAGGGATGGAATTCCTGTGCCCCAGTGTCTTGCTGTCTATCCTATTGGGCATCCTCCAGGCTCTGATAAATCTCTGGCGAAGTCCTTGAGTATCGTTGTCGAAGTCAAAAACTATGTCAGGAATTAACATGTCATGAGGACCATCCCTCCGAGCATAACCAAACTGTCTCCAAGCCAAGCATGGGCTGTAAGTAATACCTCCTCTGATTCCAAGTAAAGGAACATTAGGGTACTCCCCGCAACGATCAATGATAGTGACATCTTCTCTGGACCTAGGGCACCAATGTATATCTGCATGCGCAAGAGTCATCAACCGTTGTGACCATCTCAAACCCCGCTCATTCTTCAAGACTGATTGTGGAAGGTGCGAAATAAACCACCTTCCCAGGAGAGGAGTGCAACACATAAGGACACCTCTTTTTCTCATGGTTCGAGTGTAACATGAGTGAAGGATGTCCCCCAGCAACGTAGGTATAGGATTTCTGGACATAAAGATCTGAACAGCACTGATATCAATAAGTTGATCTGGGTTAGGGAACAACACCAAACCATAGACAAGGAGGGCCACAACCTCTTCAAAATCTTGCAAGTCAAGGGAGTTCCAACATTCAAGAGCCTTTTCAAACAGAAACCTGGCTAAGAACCCTTTGATACCACTTCTGACTTCCCAATGTCCCTTGAGGTCAGATGACTGTAGGTGCAGGGCTTTAGCAATCTCTTCAAGCTTAGGTTCCCTTTCTGTACCGTTGAAAGGTAGCTGATCAAGGATAAGGATCTTCAGGAGCCGGGAGAACTCCTCCAACGTAGGTACCAACTGATAATCCAAGAAGGTAAAACAGTGATGCAGAGGGTCAAAGAATTGGAACAAGACCTTTATCATATCTTCCTCAATGTTAGTGTTGACCAAGCTGATGAGGCTTCCATGCCTTTCACTGAATGATGAGTTCTCAGGAATCCTGGATATAAGCTCCTTAAGCTGAGGAGGGACTCTTACAAGACTGACTTGAATTGTCTTTCTACGAACAGTTTCCATGTCCTACAAAACAAGAACAAAGATGAAAATTCGAACCCCTGAAATGGTTAGTCAATGCATAAGATGCTGGATGATGTCATGATGCTATGATTAAACACACCACAGATATTTACAAAGACAAACATGTAAGGCACACAAGGCACACAAGACAAGCCCTTAAGGTTTAAGGCCAGCATGGGGTCTGGGTATTACCCTTTTGAAGTTGGTGGGCTCAAAACCTGTCCTAATCAAAGTAACCGGGTTCTAAGGTTCCCAATGTCACGGGATTGCTTTCATTGTTCATCGTTTCGATTTAGCCACTGAACTGGCGACCGAAATATTCCAGGAAAGCAACCCTCAATTGAGCGTAGTATCGAGTATCAACCAACCTCGGACTGCACCAAAGTCAGTTATCTCACTACCCTAAAGAGGCCAAGATAGTTCAATTAAGGTTCCTAAGGTCTGTTGATGCTTCATGACACCACGCAGAGGCCCCGTACTCTCCTTGACTGAACTCAAGGGTTACCGGTACACACCAAAGTGTCACATCAACGTAGCAGACTGTTTCAACCATGTCGGTATACCCCGCACAGTTCCCTCACAGCCTTGTTGCTACTTTCTAAGAAGGTATCCCCCAGATCCGGGTTAGGATCTATAGAACTCCCAAGCAACCCACAATAATAAAGCAAGCAAAGAAGACAATTGAAAACACAGTGATCTTAATCCTAAGGTACACCCCACTTTTTTAAGATATCCCCAGCAGAGTCGCCAGTTCTGTGATCGGTGGATCTGGAACTGACTGTTTAACGCTGGTTCGCGAAATGTCGCGGAAGCAAGAGTCGCCACCGTCTTTTATTTTCTCCAAATGGAAAGGACAAAAGCACAGAAAAATTCCTTAAAGAGATTGCTCTCGGTTCGGGAGGTAGGTTATAGAAAGGGAAGGTGTTAGCACCCTTTCTATCCATGGTTATCCATGGGCTCTTAGATACTTGCTCAATGTGTTTTCAAAATGGTTTGTTTGCTTTTCAACTGTGGGTTTTAAAAAGTTTCTTTGAAAGTTTCAGATCGACTCTTGTGTCAGAGTGTTTGAAAAATTGTTTTGAAAGCTTTTGAAAAGGTGTCGGTGTGAAAAGTATTTTTTGCTTTGTTTTGAAATTAGAGCAAGTATCTAGAGTCGTCTACCTACCCTAAGGAATTCGTCTGTGTAAATGTCCTTAAAGTAGTGCCATCCCACCATTGAGAGGTAGGTAGCACTACCGTTGGAGGTGTTCGGGTCAATTCGAGGTTCGGGACATGGTGATCACCAGAGCAATGGGAAGACACCTTAGAAGCTACCCTCATGCCAGGTTCCCGGATCATGAGGACTTACTAAGACATCCTCTACTCGACGATCACCTTTCGAGAGGCAAGGCAACAGTGAGGCGTACCCTAGGGGTGGTGTGTGATTTGTGTGTCGTTTTCATTTATGTTTATCTTGTTCATGGATTGGTGATCTACGCGTTGCTTTTATTTTGGCATTCATTCTTTCATGCAAATTATTAACAGTTTAAAAGATGCGGAATTAAAATAAATCTAAAGTTATTACAAATGGCGCGGGTCCACATTGCCAAAATTAAACCGGACCCGATTTGACGGAAAGTAAATAAAGCGAATTAAAGTGCAAAAAGTAAATATTACAAAGCTTTGGGAGAGATACATAATTATTTGAGCGAAATAAAATAAATATGCGAAATTAGATAAATTACGAACGAGGGCGTTGGACCCTTTTGCAAAAATTAAATTAATAAGGAATTAAAATTAAAAATAAAAAGAAAATGTTTTTGGTATTTTTGTGTTTTTTAAGAATTTGATGAAAAAAAGAAAAAGAATCAATTTAAAATTAACTAAACCCTAATTCTAATGGTTTTTAAATTTATTATGAAAGTATTAAAATTTAACCTAAATTAAACCTAAGTTTTTCATGTACAATTTAATTATAACAATAAATAAATAAATAATATTATGATGAAAAAAGGAAAAGTTAAAAGGAAATAAAAATTATCAATTAAACTTAGTTCTACATTTTTTATATTTTTGTTAAAAAGGATTAAAATTGCAACCTAATTAAAACTAAATATTTACATGTGAATTTATTTATAAAAATATTAAAATAAAAATGTTTATTATGTTTTTTTTGTCTTTTCTGATTTTTAGATATTTTTTATATTTGATAAAAATAATTAATTGAATCAAAACAATAAATAAAACAATAATTAAAAAATAATACAATATGAAGAAAATTTGCAAACCAGGGGGGGTGGAAGTCCCAATATGGAGGTATAGTTTTGAATAATCTGGCCCAAAATATCCTGAGTCCGTTTGACTTTTTGAATCGTATGCTGGAGCATGGACTAGGGTACAGCGTGCTCCTTAGATCTGTGCCTTTGGTTTGGTCATCAGGGCACGTGGACGTCTTGATTATGATGGTGCATCATGCGCTTCAGTGTAAACGCTGCATAGGAATTCACACAGAAAAACAATATTGAAATATGCAAGACCTGGGACTTGAACCCAGGTCATGGGGGTTACCAACATCACACCTTGCCAGCTGAGCCACTACACGCATTCGTTAATTAAATATACAACAAATATAATAAAAGAAACAACGCGTTAGTGGACCTACGCGCGAAAATATTTAAATGGGCCAATCAGTTCTCGCCACCACATCATCTTCTTCGTTCCATTTTTTTTTTTGAAATACTAAGGACATAGGCGACGGTTTTAGACGCGTCCTCTTAGGCCAGTTTCCAAGAAATAGCGATTAGGCCATCTCTAAACATAAATTAGGCGCGAGAGTCCTGTTTTCTTCGTCTGAACATGCTGAATCTAATGGTGGTACTGTGGTGTCACAATTTTGCTTCGTTTCAAAAGCCCCAAATTTGCCAACCTGTAAACCCTAGAAATCGCGCATGGTACAATTGTATATACAGCATAAAAATTAAATTAAACATCATGGTTAGCTTTAAAACATCACAATGAATATAAATCCACAACTAGAATGCCATGAGAGTGCCTAGAATATGATATACGATTATGAGTTTTTTGCTGTACAGGGAAGGTCCTCGTTACCAATTCTTGGGACTTGAATGGATGTAGATGATTGGAATGTGTTCAGGGCAACCTTGGCAAACTATTGGAACAAGTTTTGCACCTTGAATCGACCTAAAAAGTTGTTTTCAGATTTGAGTTTTATGGCAATTTTTTCAAGTTTGCAAATGTGTTTCTTGCGCAGCTTCTAGTCTCCCAGCATTAGGTTTAGGTTTCTGATTATGTAGTGAAGGCATTAGGTCAACAAAATTGGCCAAAATCTCTTTCATTCATTGATTGAATATTTGATTTTCTTAAAGATCTTTTCATATCTTTTCCATGTGTATTTTGCTCTCAATCATGCCAATCAGTCCAATTCTTTCCACATTTAACTAAGCACGAAATATTGAGTCCAAAACATGCATAAAAAGATTGGTTAGGTCATGTTAGATATTTTTCACATATTTAAATGATTTAAATGAATTAATATGAATAATAATTCAAATAAATAAATAAAAAATGAGAAAATACTTCCCTTTGGGCCAAGTGGTCGTGCATATGCTTGGAATGATGAATCATGGAAGAAAAATGGGCCCATTAGCAAATTTAGGTCATTTGAAGTAATGTTGACTTTTCAAAATATCCAAAAATTTCCCAACTTCCACAAGGCATAACTTGCTCAATTTTTAATATTTTCTCATGTTCTTTGACATTTTGGAAAGGTCTTTGAGTCCTTTAACCAATGCCTTTGGTCGCATGTCATTTTGATATACCAATCTCAAGTTATGGCCTTTGACTTAAAGTCCCTTTTTGTTGACTTTTGAAAATGACCTATAATGTTGAAATTGATAACTTTTTGTGAGAGCATTTATTGGACTTGAAGTATGAAGATGAGTTGTAGGAAATGTCTTTCTCTTCAAAATGAGCTTTGGATGGGATTTTTCTGATAATCCATGTGAAAGTTATGCCCTGGTCAATTTCAGTTGACTTTTTCAGCTGTCCAAATAAGGAAACTTTTGCATCTTTGATGATTTCTGAGCCAAATTTTGAGAATCATGATCAAGCATTGATCAAATGATGTTTGTGCTTCAAAATGATATGTTGACCAAAAATTTGAACTTTTGACTGCCAAATGACCATTTTGCCCCTACAGTTGACTGTAGTGCAATTTAGGGTTTTGACTGTGCAATTTTGAGCTGAATGCCTTGAAACTTGATATGAGGATACTTGACCATCTTTGTAAGCCTATGAGACTTGATTGGGCCTTTGAAAACTTCATTTTCTTGATCAGAGCCCAAACCCTAGTTTTGACTGTATAGGAGACAGTTGGACAGTACAACCCTTGGGGAATATTTGTGACTTGGCTTGGCAATTTCTTGAAGAATATGGGAGGGCAAATTTTGGGGTACAACACCAGCCGTTCTTAGAGGACTTAATTTTCCACTACGGTTGCTTTGTCCATCCGCAATTTAAGGGTTTGATGATAAATTAAAACAAACTTATTTCATATTTCTTTCATAAGACTCCCTAGGTGAACAAGCGATCCAGAGACGACAACGGTGGCTCAAATCTTCGTATCCATTCATTTGGAGCTCACATCATCACCCTCTTCATTCATTTGATTCTTCAACTTCGCAGTACGGTACTCTTCAACATCTTCATTCCTTTTTTTCTTTTTTTATGTTGTATATGCTTAACCCTCTTTGTTCATTTGATTCTTCAGCTTCGCAATACGGTACTCTTCAACATCTCCATTCATTTTTTCTTGGTTTATGTTGTATATGCTCAAATCTTCATCCTCTTTGTCCATTTGATTATCTAGCTTCGAAGTATGATACTCTTCAACATCTTCATTCCTTTTTTATTTTTTTATGTTGTATATATGCTCAAGTTAGTATGAGAGTAAATTTTTCATATGCTTTAGGTTTCGACTTGCATATGCTCAAGTTAGTTTTTGGATTAGATTTTGGTGTGTAATTTAATTATTTTACGTGCATAAATTTCAAAAATTGTTATGAATCGTAGTTGGATGAAATCCAATAGATTAGGCTCGATTTATTAAAATGAGTTCTTGAATTCCTTGAATACGCTGATAAACATCGTAGCTATTATACCCGAATTTCGCCCCTAAAATCTCTCATCACATCACATATATCTCATGTATATCATAAATTCCATGATTGTGGGATCAAAGGGGCTCTTTGGCATCAGGTTATTTCCCTATGGATTGAGGTTGCTACCTTTCTCAAGTTGGTTCAATTAGTTCTCTCATTACTCTTTCTATGGAACTAGAGTTTTGGGTCACAAGCATCATGGATATTTTCCTTGACAACTTCCCAAAATTTTTCCTCCTAATTTCTTTTATTTGGCTTAGGCTTTTGCATTCATCTGCATATATTTCATTAGGTCACTAACATAGCATACATTTTGAATTTCAATAAAGGCTGGTTTCTTCTGGTTATTCTTCAAGTAGTGAAATGCAGAATTAGGGTTGTGATATATGATTATTGAGGGCCCCTTCTCTTCAAGGTACAAGGTTTTTCTTCTCCAAATTCATCGAGATTAAGGATTATGATTTTCTTCCTCGAGGATCATTGAATTAGGGTGTGGATTCATTTGGATTCGCTCCATACTCAGGGTGTTTGTTCTTTATTTACTCAAGGGGTTTCATCTGATTAATTGGGTTGCAGATGGTTTTGGCAACTATGAAATATGGTTGATGACCTAATACTTGAAAGTATTCCCCATTCACATTGAGAACCTTATTACTAAGTCATATCAATGCGAAAGGATGCATCAGGGAGTCAATTTGGAGCCATGTTATTTGGTAATCTTCGCATTTATACAAGGGCACGAGATTTAAAGTTTGGTTGCTTAGAGGACACGAAGTGGTCAAGGTAAAAGCATGAAAGAAGTGTCAATACCTCTCAAGGGAGGGAAAATTGAATTCTCAAAGATCATGTTGGTTCTTTATTGGTATTTGACCATGGCTATGCTATTGGATGCAAACATTGAGTTTTTGACTTGGCATAAAAAGAGTTAAAAGGGAGTACAAAAGAGGAGATATTATGAACATATTTCTTTACATGATAAAAAGGGAGTGCAACATGTCCTAAAACCTAAACCCCATCTTCAATCTTCTTTGTTCTACAATAATTTTGTTCCATCTCCAAAACTCCCTTTCACTTTGCACAACTTCAAGTAGTTTTTCCTTGGTATAAACATCATGCCCACACTAACTTTCTTCAACCTCGTTTGCGTAAAGTTCCGTGAACCTATAATTCGGAAGCCCTGCATACAAAACCTTCTGAAGCAGTTCACCATAAAACCTGCATATAACCAAAAAGTACTAGTTCACACATAATCAACTCATCAGTGCAGAAAATGAATGAAGAATGCAAGAAACGGCTCAGAGTCAATAAATGATAGCAACCTCATATAACCAGAATGAAAAAGAAGAGAAGAAATCAAGTTAGAAAATCAAAACCTTGGCCTGCACAACTCAAAAATAGTTGGAAAATAGTAGCATATCGTGGAAATATAATTGCTAACTCACTAATTCAGAAAATATCCAAAATATCCAGTAACTCTGTATTTACACATTAAACTAGATCAAGAATGGTGCCTTTAACCAATTTACATGAAGTATGGAAAAATGTAATTCGGGTAATCAGGAAAATCAGGATAAGTGAGAAGGAAAACAAATAAATTAGTTCAGCAGAAATACAAAAAGGACAGAAATAGAACCAAAACCATTCTAATTAACTAGTCCCAGCCTTACCCTAACCGCTTTCAACCAAAAATAACCATTAAGTCAGTAACATATTTTTAATCTCTAACCTCCTAACCATTTTCCTAACTACACTAACTAACTTCACATTTCATGCTAACTGAATCTAACAGAATTTCATAACCGCCTAACCAAATGTTGACTCAACTCTAACTGATTCTTCCAATAAACTCTAAATGACTTTCTACCAACTGGACGATAACAAAATTTTCTCAGATTCAAGGGGAGAGGGTTCACTTAGCATTATTGACAAAAACCAAAATCAGAGATACGATACATTGATTATCAGTTGACAGAATAACATAATATAAAAAGCATAACTCACCTTTTTCAATCTCATTTTTCAATCGTTGGAAGAATGACCAAAAGCTATTTCTTCTTTCTTTTTGTTTTATCTTCCTGCATTTTCACATCCACCGTCACGCACCGAACCTTCAGTCTCTCTTATTCCTCTCCAATTCATCACTGAATCTTCATCTTCATCTTCATCTTCCAAAACAATCACAGAAAAAATCCTCAACTCTCGCTTTATAACTCTTGTATCAATTCTACTACAGCCAGGTTCCCTTCCTCAATAGACTTCCTTCTCTACACTCTTCTTGAGATTTCTTGGCACAGAGTAATATTCGTCTGTTTCAATCATCCTTGCATCTGAATTCAAGAATCATTGTGTATACTTCATCATTCCTGCATCAACAAAAAGCATGCGATCAAGAACAATAACACGACGAAAGGAAACAGAAACACGAAGAAGAGAAGAAGAAGAAGAAAAGAGTGAATAATTTACATCTATATTTCTCATCTTTGCAACGGTGTTGAAGAAGAACTTGACTCGTCTCCGGTAGGTAACACTTTTTAATCTCTTCCATTAGCATATAATGTGTTTTTTTACTCTGTTGAATCAATGAAGAGATGATAAGTTTGAGACGAAATCGCGAACAAAAATGAGAAGACGAATTGGAATCGGAGGAGATCGAAGGAGATGAAGGATGCGGAATCAAGAAATGGTGGAGATTGAGAATGTTAGATAGAGGAGATAAGTCTATTGAGTTCACTGTCGATTTGGTTTGAGATCAGAAGAGCGGCAACGCGAGTGGGTATGAGGAAAAGAAGAAGAGTTGAAACTTCACATTAGGAAAAACCTGATCCTCTTTTATCAGTTTCCTTCGTACATTACTTTATTTCAACAGATATAAAAAATAATGCGAAAAAAAATCTAAAGGAATAATTATTTTGAATTGGACGTTGTCATAGTAATTAGGGCCTAAGGTTTAGGTTATTGGACCAACCATTCCTCCTTAGTGAAGAAGTGAAAAACACAAGAAGGGGGGTTGAATTGAACTTAAAAATCAAATGCAATAGACTCAAGATTTTTATCCTGGTTCGCTTGATCTCAAACTACTCTAGTCCACCCGCCAAGGTGATTTCGCCTCTCTCCAAAGAGGACTTAATCCACTAATAAAACAGATTACAAATCTACTTTGACAACTGCCAAAGTCTTCATGAGTATGACCATAAACCAGTTTATCTCAAGGAACAATATCTTAATCAAAGAACAATTAACTGTGTACTATTTGTTTTTTGTTACAAAAACTGTATAACTATTGTGATGTATTACACAATTTGAGTATATAAATGAATATGAATATTTGCAGCTTTTTGAGATGTATGAGCAGTCGTTAGTAAAAATCGTAAATGATTTACCCTTTGAGCTTGTTTATATAGGTGTGGAAATCTATCCAAATTTAAACGTGATAATGGACACATAATACACTTTCCATACTGAGAAGATTCTTGTCCGAATGAAGTCGTTGCAAATGATAATTTCTTAATGGAAAAGTAACTCTTCAGAACTTAGGAATCTTGCATGCTGATTTACTTCAGAACTTTGATAACTCTGAGATATGAGGATCTATTGGCGCGTTAGACTTCTGTTCAGAATCAAAATATCTTTTACTTTTGCGCAGATTCTGAGCATCATTCTTCATAATATTCTAATTGCTCAGTTTGAAATCTACTATGGCTTAACTTCTGATGTCGTTTTAGTCAAAACTTTTGTACAACATACAACACAAATTTAGAGTGCATATTTGTTCTTTGTGTTTGTTATCATCAAAACTCTTAAAAGGGTTGTAGAATCAAACTATATTCTAACAAAATCCCCCTTTTTGATGATGACAAAAACTAGGATTTTCAATAAAAAATTATAGAACAAAAAGCTTAAGAGAGTCTCCCCCTGAGTTGAGTACTCAGATAGAGATGAGTTACTTCCCTGAAGTTCCTTCTTGTCAGAGCTTTTGATGCATCTCTTTGTCTTTATCAGAATATGTTCTTGTTTATGCTTTCAGAGAAAAATAGAAGTTAAGATATTCAGAATGTTTGAGACTTTGTCCCGGTATACTGTTATTGAAAATATCTTATGTTCTCCACCTTTTTGTTAGGTATCAAAAAGCAATATAATCAGAGTAAAAAAGATGATAATTTGTATTGAAAACAGAATGCAATGACATTTTTCAAAAACAAAGAGGATAAGATGAAGAATACATAATATAAGTTAAAGAAAATCTAAGATGAAGGGGAAGTCGTGTGAACAAAGCTTCCACCAAGCTCTTAATCTGAGTGCTTGATTCTTCATGCTTTCCCAGAATATCCTTGATTTCTTTTGTTGTATCTTCTTGCTTGTCGAATATATCCCTTATCTCTTTGTTTGTATCTTCTTGCTTATCCAACCTTGCATGAATTAAAGCATTCTCCTTCTTCAACTCTTCCAGAGTTTGCATGACTATAGACGAAGCTGGTGTATCTTCAGAGGTTGCATGTCATTCAGAGCACTCTACAGCCTCTTCTAATTGAACAACTTCTTCTGTTGCAATTTCCTTTTCTGGAGCAGTAGTCAGAGGGTGACTGTCAGAATCTGGTTCAGTGGCTTCTGAAGGTTAGTGCACTTTCCAGGGAGCATTTTCCACTAAAAGAATTTCTTTCTTGTCCCAGTGACTTAGAACTTGGTCTTTGAAGGATTTCAGCTGATCACTGAAGTTCTATTGAGCCATCTCATAGATTAATACTTTCAGCCTCTGGGATTCAGAGTTAAACCATTTTCTGAATCTATCCTAGAGAATCAGAAGCAACAAGATTAGAATTCTCTTGACTTGCTTGCTTCAAAGTAATTCTGTTTCAAAAATCAACAAGTTCTTACCAACATATGATTTGGTTAAGGTTGGTTTGGGTTTGAGAACGGCAATTTTATTTGAGGTAGAAGCTAGATGGTCCAACGTTTCTAGATTAATGAAAGTTCTGAGATGATCAGCTAGACGGTTGATTGGTGAGGAAGTAGAAGAATTAAAAATCAGGATTGGTGAGTGAGGAGTGTTTGGTGGTGTGGAATCATATGGTGAAGGTATTTCTGGAATATCATGGATGGAGAGAGGTAAATGAACCATAAGAGGTTATGTTATTCCAGGAATTGGGGTAGTGGTATCAGATTCTGTAAGGGAGTCTTCTGATTGGTTTGCGGTAGCGTGTTGATTTTCTGGTTCAGGTGTTTCAGAATTTGGATTTTCAGATTGAGGAGTGAGAGGGTTTTCATTTTCTGGTTGAGGTAAGTTTATGTTTTGATGTTCTGGTTGAGGATAGTGTGGGTGTGGATTTTTTAGTTGTTGAAACTGGATATTTGGATTTTCTAGGATTGGTGAGTGAAAGTCTTGATCAAACAGTTCAATATCAGAGAGAACTCTTGCAAGTTCTGGTTGATTTTGTTCTGGATTTGGATTGGGGGAGTGAGGTTCATTTAAGAAATTGCCAAGAGTTATAGATGGATCAAACTCTATGTCAAAATCCTCAAATGTTTATGGTGAGGGATTTTCTGTTGGTTGAGGGGGAATGGTTTCAGATGTTGGAACAACTATAAATTCTACAACAGAAACAAAAGATGTGTTACCTTTCTTTTTTGCAGCTTTGGGTGTCCTCTGAGAGGATCCTTCTCCTGCTTCCTTCCTCTTTCTTGATTTCTTCAGTGCAACCTCTGGAGCTGCCTTGTGCAGGTCACGGATGTTGATTTCTGGAGTAGTCCCATCTTCCTTGCAAGCTTCAAGGTATCTGGCCACAATCTCTGGAGAAGCATCAATCTCAGAGAATATTGGAAAATCCTTCAAAGGGATTCTCCTAGAAGTGATTACCTCATGAGAAGAAATTGTTGGTTCCTTCTTAATACTTTCAATATTCTTCATTTTCTTCAGATTCTTGGCATTCAGTGGGTTCCCAGCAGTTGCTTCTAGAGTGCTGATCTCTTGAGCCTATGTCAGATGTTCTATCAACCTGTTTTCTGTCAGGATATCTGAAATCAATCTTCCCAGAGGAATCCAATCCCTCTTAGTTCTTTCTTCTTCTCTTGTCTCTTTCACACTTGTTCTCAGATGGTTGAAGAGCAAATGTGGAAGATTTATTTTAGTCTTTTTTGCAATGAAGTATAACAGAAAATGCTGATCAATATTGATGTAATCAGGAGAGCTTGTAGGCTTCCTGTGATTGATACATCCCAGAATGATCCTAGCCCAGATTCTGTAATAATCTTTCAAGTCTCTGATCTTGATGGATGGTTGTCCAGAAGTGAAAATGACCCTAGCAATGAATTTTAGGTCAGAACACTTGTCAGCAATATCAATGCATCTGACTCCGCCGCCATTGTACCCAATGAGTTTCCCAATCAAATCTTATGTAATCACTATATTCTTCCCTATAACATATGATGTAACCTGATGGTTGGATGAGGTAGCATGAATCCAGAATTCCTTAACAAGAATAGGGAATGTTGGACCCAATAGACGATCAAAGTATCTGTTCCATCCCTGTGTCGTTACATCTTCATACAGATTAAACCCGTTTTCCTGTAAACTCTCAAAATCGATGATCAATTCACATAGAACTTCAAGGTTGTCGACCAGAGTAAGCAGTGTTCTAATGGGCTCCTCATATTGTTCTGTTGACAAAGAACCAGGAGCATTGTAGAGATTCTTGAGGCTTGATGAGGATGCCATTGTTCACACGGATTCATTGAAGAAGTCTGAGAATTTTTTTTTGGAAAACTAAAGCGAAAGAGAATAGTGAAAGCAGTAAGAGGTGAATGAAATAGTAAATTGAGTTTTGTAAACACTTTAGAAAACGTAATTAGTAAGAAAGAGTAAATGAGTATTGATTATACTGAATTAATGAAACCTGAAATTAGGGGATTTCGTGTAGATACTGAACAATTACCATTGACAAGTGTCTCAATGCATCCAATCAGAGCCTGAACCCTTTAGAATTTGAATAGGTGTTCAGCCTCAGAAGGTAGCTTGTGAGAGGATGGTAGATGTTTGATGGTGTGAACTACACGCCTCTATCTTTGAAATGAAAAGTTCAGATCTTCATAGATAGATTATGAGGCAACTGTACTCCTAACTTCTGAAGACAAGCTGATCAAATGTTCACAGAAAACATTAAAATTCTGAGGGTTAGAATGCAAATAAAACATTTTATTCTGGACACAATTTCATGTTGAGATGTTTCAGAATGAAATTGAATCTATCTTCAGAAAGGGGTTTTGTTAACACATCAGCCCATTGATGGTCTGTGTCAGTGAATTTTAAAGTGAGAATTCATTTCTGAATATAATCCCTAATAAAATGATGTTTTATTTCTATATGCTTAGCCCTAGAATGCAGAATGGGATTTCTAGATAAACAGATAGCAGAAGTATTATCACAGAAGATAGGGATGTTACTCTCAAATATGTTGAAGTCTTCAAGCTGACTTTTCATCCAGAGCATTTGTGTGCTACATCCAGCAGCTGCTATGTATTCAGCTTCTACTGTTGACAACACAATTGTGTATTGTCTCTTACTGGTCCATGAGATCAGATTGTCTCCCAGAAAGTGGCAGCTTCCAAAAGTACTTTTACGCTCTACTCTATCTCCAACAAAGTCAGCATCACAGTATCCTACTAAGCTGTATTCATTGGATTTTCTATAAAACAAACCCAGGTTAGTTGTACCTTTCAGATACTTGAAAATTCGTTTAACTGCTGTTAAGTGAGATTCTCTAGGATCTGATTGGAATTTAGCACATAAACACACGCTGGATAAAATATCAAGCCTTGAAGCCGTCAGATAAAGGAGATAACCAATCATACCTCTGTAGATCTTATGTTCTACCTTTTTACTTTCCTTTTCCTTTTCCAGAATGCACGTGGGATGCATTGGAGTCTTTAAGGGCTTACATTCTGAGAGGTCAAATTTCTTCAGAAGTTCTCAGACGTATTTGCTCTGGTGAATGTAAGTTCCTTCTGGAATCTGGTTGATCTGAATGCCCAGAAAGAATTTAAGTTCCCCCATTAAGCTCATCTCAAACTCTTCCTACATACACTAAGTGAATTCTCTTCCCATATAAGGTTTAGTAGATCCAAAAATAATGTCATCTACATAAATCTGACAACCTAAAATGTCATTCTTAAATGTCTTACAGAATAGGGTCATGTCCACTTTCTCTCTGGTGAATTCCTTTTCTAACAGGAAGTTACTTAGCCTTTCGTACCAAGCTCGGGGAGCTTGTTTCAGACCATAAAGTGACTTTTTTAGTTTGAAAACATATGCTGGGTGTTTGGAATTCTCAAACCCATGGGGTTGGTGCACATATACCTCTTCATCAATGTAACCATTTAAGAATGCACTTTTGACATCCATCTGATACAGAGTGATGCCATTGTTTACAGCAAAAGAGATTAAGAGTCTGATAGATTCTAACCTGGCGACTGGAGCAAAGGTTTCTGTATAGTCTATCCCCTTTTGTTGATTATAACATTGTGCCACCAGTCGAGCCTTGTTTCTGATGACTTCTCCTTGCTCATTCAGTTTTTTTCTGAACACCCACTTTGTTCCAATGACGTTAAATCCTTTTGGTTTTGGGAACCAGATCCCATGCGTCATTTCTGGTAAACTGGTTTAACTCCTCATGCATTGCCAGAATCCAGTCATTGTCCAGAAGAGCTTCATCAATTGTTGTTGGTTCAATCAGAGATACCAATCCCATGAGGAATTCTTCAGAGTTTCTGAATGTTGATCTTGTTCTAATTAGATCATCCTTCTTTCCCAGAATCTTATCTTTTGGGTGAGCTATGATGCTTCTGGATAACTTTTTCTAGAGTTGATCAACAGAAGGTACTGGAATGCTTGTGACATTTCCTTTTGAAGTTGTTGGAGCATCTTTGTTGGGAACTTCTGATGAGTTGTCTTTAGCACCTGTGAATTAAACTTCTATATCTGCAAAAGATTCATTCTGCTTTGACTTTTAAGGGTCAAGCTTATCATCAAATCTAACACTGATTGACTCTTCAACAATCTGCGTTTCTGTATTGTATACTCTGTACCCTCTTGAGCGTTCAGAGTATCCTAACATAATACACTTTTGTGCTTTAGAGTCAAACTTGTTCAGATGATCTTTAGTATTCATAATAAAACATTTACATCCAAAAGGATGGAAATAAGAAATGTTGGGCTTTCTGTTCTTCCACAATTCATATGGAGTCTTTTCCAAAATAGGTCTTATAGAGATTCTATTCTGAATATAACATGCGGTGTTAATTGCTTCTTCCTAGAAGATCTTAGCAATGTTAGTCTCATTGATCATGGTTATGGCAATTTTATGCAATGTTCTGTTCTTTTGTTCTACAACTCCATTTTGTTGGGGAGTTCTAGGACAAGAGAAGTCATGCGAAATGCCTTTTTCATTAAAAAATGTTTCAAATTTTTTGTTTTCAAATTCTCCACCATGATCACTTCTGACTTTGACAATTCTAAGATCATTTTCATTCTGAACTTGGTTACAGAAAGCAACAAACACAGAATGTGACTCGTCCTTGTGTCTTAAGAACTTTACCCATGTCCATCTGCTATATTCATTTATGATCACTAACCCATACTTCTTGCCACTAACAGACGTAGTTTTCATTGGTCCAAATAAGTCTATGTGCAGAAGTTCTAATGGCCTAGAGGTGGAAACAACATTTTTAGCTTTAAAAGCAGGTTTTGCAAATTTGCCTTTCTGACATGCTTCACACAGAGCATCTGAGCTGAACTTCAGATTAGGAATTCCTATGATCAAATTGAGTTTGTTAATCTGAGATATTCTTCTCATACTAACATGCCCTAATCTTCTGTTTCAGACCCATTGCTCGTTGTTAACAGAAAGAAGGCATTTTACATTTTGACTTTTTAGTTCATAAAGTTTTATCTTATAAATGTTATTTTTCCTCTTTCCATTAAACAGGATAGTTCCATCTTTCTGACTAACAACTTTGCATGAATTTTGATTAAATATTATATCATAACCGTTATCACTTAATTGACTTATGGATAACAGGTTATGCATCAATCCATCAACTAATAGCACATTATTAATAGAAGGAAGATTACCATTACCTACTGTTCCAGAGCCAATGATATTCCCTCTTTAGTTGCCTCCAAAGCCCATGTAGCCTCCAGGTTTAAGTTCCAGGCTTTGGAACATATGCTTTCTTCCCGTCATGTGTCGAGAGCATCTAGAGTCCAGGTACCATGACTGATGTTTTAGCCTTGCTGCTAAATATATCTCTTTTGTGTCTGATTCTGAGTCTGGCTGAGATGCTTCGCTATCTTCTGTCACATTAGCCATAAGATAAATGTTGGCTCTTTCATCATCTGATTCTGAGTCTGCGTCAGAAGTATCTGAATCATCCCATGTTGCCATGATACTTTTCTTCTTCTCCTTGAAGAACTTATTTTTGGGCTTCTCCTTCTGAAGCCTTGGACAATCACTTTTATAGTGCCCCTGTTCATTGCACTCATAGTAGATGATGTCTCTGTTGTTTGACTTCCTGTGACCAGATGAAGCTTCAGATCTTCTGTGTCCAGAGAAGGGCTCAGACTTTCTGTATCTGGAGGAGGATTCATTCGGATTCCCTGACCTTCTGGAATTCTTGAATTTTATTTGCCTCGGCTTCCACAACTGATTGACCCTTCTAGAGAGAAGAGACAGTTCGTCTTCTTCTGATGAGGACCCATCAGAGGTTTCTTCCATAGCCTGCAAAACCTTAGAATCAATTTTTTTTAGATTTTAATGCTAAAGGCTTACCTTGCTTCTGAGGCTCGTCGTCTTCTAGCTCTATCTCATGGCTTCTGAGGGAGCTAACAAGTGACCATTGGCCTCCATTGCTTTGGTAAACTTTTGATGATCTTCTTCATGTGATCAATAGTAGAATACCCATTGTCAAGAACTCTCATCCCAGCAACAAGAATCTGGAATCTTGAGAACATCGCTTCTATGGATTCACTGTCTTCCATCTTGAAAGCTTCGTATTTCTGAAAGAGCGCAAGGGCCTTGGTTTCTTTAACTTGTATGTTGCCTTCATGCGTCATTCTCAGAGAGTCAAACATGTTTTTGGTTGTCTCTCTGTTTGAGATCTTCTCATACTCTGAGTATGAGATGGCACTGAGAAGAATTGTTCTGGCCTTATAATGGTTTCTGAAGTCATGCTTTTGCTGGTCAGACATTCTTTTTCTATCTATCTTCTGACCGCTTTCATCCACTGGATGTATGTATCCATCAATTACCATGACCCATAAATCAGCATCATGATCCAGAAAGAAGCTCTCAATTCTATCTTTCCAGTAGTCAAAATTTTCTCCATCAAAGACTGGAGGTTTTCCACTGATATTGTCCTTGTCATCATAATAGTCATTGCTGATGTTTTGGCTTGGTCCCACCATAGTGTTTTTCTAAAGCTTGGATCTGGTACTGACACAGTTAAGTGTATGAACTCGGAACCAGGAGCTTTGATGACAATTGAAGAAGTGAAAAACATAAGGAGGGGTTGAATTGAAACTTAAAAATCAAATGTAATAGACTCAAGATTTTTATCTTGGTTCACTTGATCTCAAACTACTCCAGTCCACCCGCCAAGGTGATTTCGCCTCTCTCCAACGAGGACTTAATCCACTAATAAAACAGATTACAAATCTACTTTGATAACTGCCTAAGTCTTCTTGAGTATGACCACAACCCGGTTTATCTCAAGGAACAATATCTTAATCAAAGAACAATTAACTGTGTACTATTTATTTTTCGATACAAAAACTGTATCACTACTGTGATGTATTACACAATTTGAGTATATAAATGAATATGAATATTTGCAGCTTTTTGAGATGTATGAGAAGTCATTAGTAAAAATCGTAAATGATTTACCCTTTGAGCTTGTTTATATAGGAATGGAAATCTGTCCAAATTGAAACGTGATAATGGACACTTAATGCACTTTCCATACTGAGAAGATTCTTGTCTGAATGAATCTGATGCAAATGATACTGTCTTAATGGAAAAGTAATGCTTCAGAACTTGGGAATCTTGCATGCTGCTTTACTTCAGAACTTTGATAACTCAGAGATATGAGGATCTGTTGGCGCGTTAGACTTCTGTTCAGAATTAGAATATCGTTTAGTTTTGTGCAGATTCTGATCATCATTCTTCAGAATATTCTGATTTCTCAGTTTGAAAGTTATTGTGGCTTAACTTCTGATGCCGTTTCAGTCAGAACTTCTGTACAACATACAACACAAATTTAGAGTGCATATTTGTTCTTTCGGTTTGTTATCATCAAAACTCTTATAAGATTTATAGAATCAAACTATTTTCTAAGACTTAGGCCCACTTCTTTTTTGTGATGTTGGAACTTGTGATACCAAAAAAGCTAATGGACTTAGCCTTGAGCCTAGCGCCCTTCTTCAGCAAACCCCTGGATTCCGGCTCATACTCCCATGAAGCCCAGTGCATTTTTTTGTTTGTATTATTGGCATCATGCTAGCAATTGAATAAGGAAATCAGATTGGACCTTTTTGATGGGCCTTAGCGCCACCATTACTACAACACCCCCTGATTCCGATTCTCACCCATCCTGTTTAGAATTTTAGGGTTTTCCTTAGATTTTCTTGCTCATTTATTTTTAATAAAAATTGGTGATTTTAGGAACTAATAAGGATAATAAAAATAAGTAGAATTTAGGAATTTTTTTATGATAAAAAACTATAAAATCAATAAACAAATTTAGGCTTTTTATTTGATTTTAGGAAATTAACCCATAATTTTTCGATTACTTGAGATTTATAATTCACCTTTTCTTATTGAGATGGAGTCTTATGCAAGATTATTGTGAGATATGCGAATTTTCTTGAGATTCCGATTGTGATTTATTTTCACATTGATGATGCTTCGACACTTATTCTGAGTAATTGATTTCTGACTCTTTTCTTTGATTGGTTAAGCTTTCGTGAAGATCATCAGATTTCTTTGTTTTGATACGCTTTGCTACGGATTGATATTTGTTTGGTATTTTCTCTCGTTTATCTCATTTCATCATTTTACTGCTTTCTAGATATCATGAGAAGTAGGAACTTTACTGCTTTTTAAATATCATGACAAGTAGGAAATAAAGAGCGCGCGCTCGAAGTCGCTGTTTAAAGTCTTATAGCAGGCACCGCTTTTTGTATTCTATTTGTGTTTGTTTAAAATCCTACCTTAGAAGTATGTATTATGCACGTGTGTTTACATTTGTGCCCGTATGTACTACAGATGATAAGTCCTCAAAAAGAGGCAAGCGGGGAGGGTCCATAATCAACCCCCGCAAATTCTAGTCTATGTCATCCTTAGCTCACGTTGTACATCGATGCTTCGGAGTCGTGCATATCATATGTATCAAGTCAGTCATGTGGAGAACGATTCTCAACCAACCCCCCACACTTTGTCAGGAGTTCACAATGGTCATTGTTAATACTCCGCTACCCACTTGTTTGCATTTGGTGATCCACTCCCCTTAGCTAAAGTAATGCTTTTCTTTTTTATTTCATTTGCCTCTCGCTTGTTTGCTTTGGGTGATACGCTCTCCTTAGCTAAAGCATTTCTCTTGTTCCGCCATTCCTTTGAGTCAGTATGTGCTACTTATGTTTGTGTGTTGTTGCCAAAGCACTTGTTTGCTTATTTGTTTTCTATATCGTGTTCCCTTAGAATAGGAATTTGTATGCTTTCCTTAAGATTTTTCCATTAGGATAGCTTTTGAGTTATACATTAGGATAATTATCCATGCATGCTAACATAGGGTAGAGATTTCCCTTGACATCCTTGGTATATGGCCTTCATTGTATGATAACACTAGGTTAGATATATGTTAGTCTCCCTTAGATGTTTTCTTTCCATTTTGCATAATTGCATTTAAAACTAAAACTTTTTTTTCTTGGAAAATGTATAAAAAATGCTAAGCATACAAAAATTCCTTTCACGTTAAAAAATATCAATCAATCCATTTATTTTCTCCATTAGGATTTTCTCTTATAAGAACGCGTTGATTCCTTTTCACTACAGTGTGTGAGTCTCCAATGGTTGAGCAGCGGTGGAATGATTGAGTTTAACATTATTCATTTAAAAAATATAAACAAAAAAAAATTGTGATCTGAACTACAGTGCTTTTATTCCTTAAAAGGGATACGTAGGCATCTGGTCACAGGGCTCAGCCGAGCGAAAATTTGTAAATATTTCCCTTTTTTCCCGGTGTTTTCTTTCCATGCATTCCCTCTTAGAATTTTCTTTTTCTTTTAGCTCTTAAGCATTTGATTGAACACACCCTTAGATTAGAACAACAAGAGTGGATCCTGTAGAGTACTACGGACATGAGGGGTGCTAATACCTTCCCCTCGCGTAATTGACTCCCTTACCCAATCTCTCGGTCGCAAGACCTTGATTCCCCCCCCCCCCCTACCCTAGGTTTTTCTTTGATGGTTTTCCTTTCTCTTTATGTGGGATAAATAAATACTCGGTGGCGACTTCATTGATTTTTCCGCTAAAGAAAAATGGCGACTTCACTGGGGAAAGTTGACCAATTGCTGGTCAATCCTGTGAGTCACTCCTTGCTCATGTTTTTCTTTTCTTTAGGTGTTTATCTTTATGCTTTATAGCTTGTTCATTTGTATATACTTGAGCATATGTATGGATTTCATTTTATCGCTTTCCATATACTGGTTATTATTGTTGTATTGGATTTCTGGTTTTTCAGGTTGAGTGGGATATTACTATTGAGGTAAAAGGCCCAATACCCAGGCCAAGTGATAAACAATAGAAACACTAGGAATAGAGTGGAACATGGAGAATAGGGGATGTAGATTACCCTAGACGGTTGTGTCGTCCATGCTCAGAGGAGGTTTTAATGAGGTACAATTGACTTTATCTTGGCCTAGTATTTACCCATGAGTAGGGAGGGAATAATCTTTATAGGTACAGATGGTGACTATGTTCTGTTGGTGACTTTGGTTCTTGGTATTATGAATTGGTATGGACCTTCGATCTTACTACATGTGGTCGTGGTTCTGTTATCAATTCAGCAGCTATCCAATGTTGCAGAAGCTTTGATCCTACATGTACATACATAGAATATTAATGTAATTATTAGCATACATGTTACTTTGTTTCCAAGCATCATTTCTTTAATTCCAATTGTTAAGCCCCTAAAAAACAGACATTGTTAAAAAAATACCATGGCTTAATAATAGGAACCAAAGCGTATAAACTCTTGGAAATGAGAACATGTTATTTATGTTGCATGTCATGAATCATATTTCATTTAATTACGCATTTCATGAGTTTACCAAAAGTCTTATTCAAGGTCCTTTGATATTCATAATGAAGTTGTCTCATCGATATAACACTCGAGCCAACTCTAAGAAGAAGGTGGAAAATCTCGAACATGAGAATTGCGAACTGCGCAAAGAGGTCACCACTTTATGAACTGGAATGGCGAACTTAACTGCTTTGGTAGTCATTGGTGTCTGCTCAGAATCAGCCACTGCCACCTCTACCTCCTCATGCTACGCAACCTTAACAAATAACGGTTATCTCTGAGGTTATGATAGTTCCCGTCTCAGTTGCTCTGAATACTACCATTGCTCAGCATGGTATGCCTCCTGGTTATCCATAGGGAATGCCCGAGGGTTACGTGCCAAAAAGATATAACCCTACTGCTCAAGCTTCTCAGCCTATTCAACAAGTTATGGTTTCTTCCCCTTCTGTGCTACACGTTACTCCTACTGTTAACAATGAGATTCGCCATGCTATACCTCCAGTAATGAATGTTGTCCTTGTTATTAATGATGTGGTTCATCATACTACTCCTCCACCAAGTGAAGGATTTGGATTCTATGACAGAATGGATGATTTCCAAGATCAGTTCAATGACATGCGAAAGGAAATGAAGGCCCTGAGGGGAAAAGAGTTGTTTGGACAAAATGTAAGAGATCTATACTTGGTCCAAATGTAAAAGTACCCGCAAATTTCAAAGTGCCGGAATTCAAAAAATACAAGGGCAATACTTTTCCTCATGCTCACCTTGTGATGCATGTGAGAAGAATGTCCACTCACACCGATGATTAACATTTGCTAATCCACTTTTTCCAAGACAGTCGGACTGGTGCTGCATTGAAGTGGTACATGAGCTTGGATAGTTCTGATATTCATAGCTTTAACGACTCAGGTGAAGTGTTTGTTAGGCACTACAAGTATAATATGGACATGGCACCTGACCGTGATCAACTCAGGGCTATAGTCCAAAAAGACAAGGAGTAGTTTAAAGAATATGCACAGAGATAACGTGAAGTAGCCGCCCAGGTGATTCCTCCAATGGAAGAGAAAGAGATGACAAAGATCTTTGTAAAGACTCCCGGTTCCTTATACTATGAAAGAATGGTGGCAAGTGCACCAAGTGATTTCACCGAGATGGTGGCCATGGGTGTTCGCTTAGAAGAAGCTGTGAGGGAAGGTCGTTTGACAAGAGATGAAAGTTCTAGTGGTACGAAGAAACCATCATACGGGTTTTCTATAAAGAAAGAAGGAGATAAAAATGTTATTTTTCAAGAGAGAAGGGGTAAACCTCCTAGAAGACATCATCACCACCAACAACAGGTTGCTTCGGTAACTCTGGTTGTTAACGTAGTTCCAACTGTTGTTGTATATCAAAGAGCACCCCCAATAAAGTAATCTAGGATAGTGTCAGAAAAGAGAAGCTTTTGATCCTATCCCGATGAGTTATACAAAGTTATTTCCAGCATTGATTCATAAAAACTTAGTGCAAACCAGGAACCCTCCTGATATACCTACAACACTGCCATGGTATTATAAAGCAGATCAGAGTTGTTCCTTTCATCAGGGAGCCCCGGGGCACATCATTGTGAATTTTTACTCTTTAAAGTTAGAGGTTCAGAAAATGGTCAGATCTGGTCTCTTGTCCTTTAAAGACGTTGGTCCCAACGTGAAAGATAATCCATTTCCCAAGCATGGAGGTGGAGGAACGGTGAATATGGTTTCTGATAATCTGGAAGAATTCAGGATTTATAATGTGAATCTGATAAAAGGAGATTTGGTGAAGATGCATACCAACCCTTGCAGGTTCAGCTATTGTATGCATGGCCATGAGATGTGTAATATCTGCAGCCGAAATAGCCACGGATATGATAAGGTAAAAGTTGATCTTCAAAAAGTGATTGATGAAGGCCTTCTTCGTATTGTCAGAACCAAGGCTGAATATGAAGAGGAAGTGAATATGGTGTATGCATGTCCCGGTGAGTTTCGAATTTATGACGTGAACAATATGGATGATAATTTGGTGCAGTTGCATGCCAACTTTTGCTACATGCCAGGACAAGAGGTACATCAATATGGTAGTTGTCGGATCTTTTGTAGGGACCCCCATCGGTGTTCCATCATAAGGAGAGGTATTCAATTTCTTTTAGAAACAAGTACCATCAAATTCAAAAGAAATATAGATGGTTATATTGGAGTCAACATGATTGAAGACTATCCTGGTGAGATTATGTCGAATGATGAGTATGTTTCTGCCGATGGCTTCTCTTCTAATGATGAGTATAAGCATGTGGATGAAGGTGATCTTTCTAATGGTGATTTTATGAGTTATGAATATACAAAATAGGTAGGGGTGAATTTTATTGTACCCCATTTTGAAATTCCTACTCTGGTAGAGATTACATATTGCAGCAAGCCCGATGTAACTCCTGTGGTTATATGTTTACCTGGTCGCGTCTTGTACGAATCATACAAAGTTGTACCCTATAAATACAATGGGAATATCCTAGAGGACAGTGTGGAGATTCTGATACGACTTTTGACCCATGTGAAGAATATCGCTAAGGCTAGTCGAGTAACCTGTAGTGGTCGTGTTTTTGCTCCTACTTTTTAAGGAGGTGTTAACCATGGAAAGAAGGTCGTCAAAACCAATGCTGAATCTAAGAAGGTAGTAGGGGAATCCAGTGGCGCTACCTTGGAAAAAGATGTGGATGACATGCTAAGGATCATTATGATGAGTGACTACAAGATTGTAGATTAGTTATTGCAGACCCCGTCTAAGATTTCTATCTTGGCATTATTGATGAATTTCGCTGCCCATCGGGAATTCCTAATGAGAGTATTAGATCAGGTGTTTGTTGAAAGAGATATGCATATGGATCAGTTTAATGGTGTTGTGGGGAACATCACTTCTTGTAACAATTTGAGCTTATGTGATGAGGAATTTCCCGATAAGGGAAGAAACCATAATATGGCTCTACACATATCGATGAATTGCAAGAATGATTCTTTATCTAATGTATGATTGATAATGGTTCTGCTTCAAATGTGATATCAAGGAGCACTCTGTTAAAGCTTAAGTACCAAGGAGCTCCCATGCACCCTGGTGGAATCATAGTGAAGGCTTTTGATGGCTCGAGAAAATCAGTCATTAGAGAGAGTGATTTACCTATTCATATAGGTCCACACATGTTCAAGATCACTTTTCAGGTGATGGATATTGTACTTGCTTATAGTTTTCTATTGAAAAGACCATGGACCCACGAGGCAGGGGTTGTTACGTCGACTCTTCATCAGAAGTTGAAGTTTTTCTCAGAAGGAAAGGTGGTTATTGTGAATGGCGAGTAAGCTTTATTGATATCTCATTTGTCTTCCTTCATCATTATAGAGGCTAACGAGGTTGTAGTTCGAACACAGATCCAAGATTTGTCGATCGAAAGTATAAGGAAGAATGAGGATTCTATCGCTTCATTTAAAGATGCTCAACGGGTAATGCAGAATGGCCCTAGCAAGGTGTGGGGGCAAATTATTGATCCATCTGTGAATAAGAATAGAGCTGGTTTGGGTTTCTAAATTAAGAATAATAAAGGTGAAATTTTGAAGCCAAAGTCTGCTTTCGACAAGTATCAAGATATCTTCCACAAGGCGAGATATCTATATCCAACTACTTCGAAGATCAATGCTATCCTTGAGGATGAGCCAGAGCAAGAGATGCCGAATTTCATGACGCATGGAGTGAAGGTCCATAATTGGATCATTGTTGATGTTCCTTCTTGCATTCACATTTCTAAGTAACTTGTATTTTGTTTATCTTTCCAAAAATCCTTTCACTCTGCCCAAGGTGAAAGTGATATTATATGGGCATGTCTTTTCTTTTGAACTATCAAATCCTTAATAAAAGTTGTTTTTGTTTTCCAATTGTATTTCACTTGTTTCTTTTTCTTGGAAAATGGTAATCAGAAAAAACCTTTCAAAATAAATGATAATCGTAAATAAATATGCATAATCACCTGTACATTGGTCAGTTTCTAAAATCAATCATAATCATATGTGCAGATTAATTAAGAAAACCATTGAATACAATGACCTCGTGCCTTCTCCCATCTTTGAATATCCTGTGTATTTGGCTGAGGAAGTAGAATACGATGAATTCCCAGAAGAGGTTTCACGGTTGCTTAAGCGCGAGGAAAATACCATTCAGGCGTATAAAGAGCCGTTGGAGGTGATTAACTTGGGGTCAAAGGAAGATCCAAAAGAAGTCAAAATTGGAGCATTGCTCCATCCTGATGTGAAGAGAAAGTTGATTGAGCTATTGAAGGAATATGCTGATATTTTTGCTTGGTCTTACCAGAACAAGCCTGGGTTGGACACCGATATTATGGAACATCAATTGTCGTTGAAGCCAGAATGTCTGCCAATCAAGCATAAGTTGAGAAGAACTCACCCCGACATGGCAGTGTAGATTAAGAGGAATTCTTGAAACCGATTGATGCTGGTTTTCTTGTAACATTAGTATACCCTCAGTGGATTTCCAATATCGTTCTGGTACCTAAGAAAGATGGAAAAGTCAACATGTGCGTCGATTATAGAGATCTAAATAAAGCAATTCCGAAAGAAAATTTCCCATTGCCACATATTATTATGTTGGTTGATAGCACAACAAAATTCAAATTTTTCTCGTTCATGGACAGATTTTCTGGGTACAATCAAATTAAGATGGCTCCTGAGGACATGGAAAAAAATGACGTTTATCACACCCCGGGGAACATTTGGTTACAGAGTGATGCCCTTTGGGTTGAAGAACGTTGGTGCAACGTACCAGAAGGCTATGACAACCATATTCCATGATTTGATGCATAAAGAAATCGAGGTATATGTTGATGATATGATCGCCAAATCTCATACTGAAATAGGGCAAATAGAAGACGTTTTGAAGTTATTTCAGCGTTTGTGAAAGCATCTCCTCTATATGAATCCAAATAAATGTACCTTTGGTGTTCATTCTGGAAAGTTGGTAGGTTTCATTATCAGCCAAAAAGGAATTGAAGTTGACCCTGATAAAGTCAGAGCAATTTTAGAAATGCATACACCAAGAACTGAAAAGCAAGTTAGAGGCTTCCTCGGGTGGTTGAATTATATTTCCAGGTTCATTTCCCATATGATCACGACATGTAAACCAATATTCAAGCTTCTGAAGAAAGATCAAGGGTGGATATGGATTGATGATTCCCAAAGGGTATTTGAAAGCATTAAAGAGTATCTGCTTAAACCTCCTATCTTGCTCCCTCCTATCGAAGGAAAGCCATTGATTATGTACCTGACTGTGTTGGATACCTCTATGGGTTATATTTTGGGACAAAAATATGAAACATGAAGAAAATAATATGCCATTTATTATCTATGCAAAAAGTTTACTGAGTGTGGGTCGCGATACACTCTACTTGAAAAGACATGTTACGCGTTGGCCTGGGCTGGGAAGCATCTACGTCAGTATATGTTGAATCAAAGTACTTGGTTGATATCCAAAATGGATCTAATCAAGTATATCTTTGAAAAGCCTGCTCTTACCAGAAGAATTGCTCGCTGGAAAATGTTGTTGTCTAAATATGATATTGAATGTCGTACTCAAAAGACTATTAAAGGCAGTGTGTTGGCGGAATACCTTGCTCATCAATCGGTTGATGATTAACAATCTGTTAAATATGATTTCCATGATGAGGATGTGATGTTTTTGAAAGCAAAAGATTACGATGAACCTTTTCCTGAGGAAGGTCCTGATCCCGAGTCCCGATGGAATATGGTGTTTAACGGAGTTGTGAATTATGGAAAAGGAATTGGTGTTGTGATTATCACTCCTCATGGGTATCATATCCCTTTCACTACAAGGTTGACCTTTGATTGTACCAATAACATGGCAGAGTATGAAGCATGTATCATGGGACTTGAAGCAGCTATGGACCTCAGAATAAAAATCCTTGATGTATATGGTGATTCGACTTTGGTAATAAACCAGATTAAGGGAGAATGGGATACTCATCATACTAGCTTGGTTCCCTATAAATATTACGCAAGTATATTATTACCTTTCTTCAATAAAGTTGAATTCCATCATATTCCTCGAGACAAGAATCAGATGGCAGATGCTCTAGCCACTTTGGCTTCCATGTATCAAGTGAATGCCTGGAATGATGTACCTCAGATCACAATTTGGCGTCTTGATAGACCAGTGTATGTGTCTGCTACAGAGGTGACATAAGATGATAAACCCTGATATTATGATATCAAGCATTTCCTTCAGACTCAAGAATACCCGTTGGATACATCCAACAAAGATAGGAAGACATTGAGAAGGTTGACGAGTAGCTTCTTCCTTAATGAGGATGTGTTATACAAGAGAAATTATGACATGGTCTTACTCAGATGCGTGGATAGACACGAAGAAGACATATTGATGCATGAGATCCATGAAGGTTCCTTTGGTACCCATTCTAATGGACATTCGATGGCAAAGAAGATGCTTGGGGCAGGTTACTATTGGCTGACAATGGAATCTGACTGTTACAAATTTGCGAAGAAGTGCCATAAGTGTCAGATTTATGCTGACAAGATTCATGTGCCTCTGGAACTTCTCAATGTTAATTCTTCCCCGTGGCCTTTCTCTATATGTGGGGTATTAATATGATTGGGATGATTGAACCCAGTGCATCGAATGGACATTGTTTCATCTTAGTGGCAATTGACTTCTTCACCAAATGGGTGGAAGAATCTTCTTATGCTAATGTCACTAAGCAGGTGGTAGTGTGCTTTATCAAGAATAATCTTATTTGTAGGTATGGTGTTCCAAGTAGGATTATCACTGACAACAGATCAAATTTGAATAATAAGATGACGATAGAACTTTGTGAAGAATTCAAGATTGTCCATCAAAAAGTGTCTCCTTATAGGCCTAAAATGAATGGGGTTGTTGATGCTGCTAATAAAAACATTAAGAAGATTATCCAGAAGATGGTTGTTACCTATAAATATTGTCATGAGATGCTCCTTTTTGCTTTGCATGGGTATCCCCTTTTTTGGCATGGAAGCAGTGCTCCATGTTGAGGTCGAGATTCCCTCTTTTCATGTAATAATGGAAACCATGTTGTCGGAGGCTGAATGGGTCCATAACAGGTTTGACCAGTTAAATTTAATTGAAGAAAATAATGACGGCCTTATGTCATGATCAGTTATACTAGAAGAGAACTAAGAAAGCTTTTGATAAGAAGTTCAAACCTCGTGAATTCAGAGAAGGCAACCTCGTGCTCAGAAAGATCATGTCTTTTAACACTGATTCTAGGGGAAAGTTGACTCCAAATTATGAAGGCCCATATGTTGTCAAGAAAGCATCCTTTGGCGGTGTATTGATTCTTGAAACTATGGATAGTGAGGAGTTACCACGTCCTTTGAATGTTGATGCAGTCAAGAAATACTTCGCCTAAAGAAATAAAAGAATAGCTCGCTAAGTTGAAAACCCGAAAGGGTGGCTTAGGAAAAAGGAGCATTTCGGTACCCTGGAAACCCGAAAGGGAGGTCTAGGAAAAAATTAGAGACATAAACAAATTAATTTTCCCGGTAGGTTGAAAACCCGTAAGGGAAACCTAGGAAAAAGTTAGGGATTTCTTGGCAAGTAACTACATCAGACAAGATTTGATCATTAAAGCAACAATCTTCTCAGATTCTTATCACACTTCAAATGAAGTCTCTGCTTAGGAGTTCTAAGTTGTTAGGGAGAATACTGATCATTGTATTTGAATGTATATTTTCCATATATTTACCATTTTTAAAACTTTGTAATCATCTGTGAGTGTCATCGTTTGCAGACTACCATTTTTTAATCTCATTCTTCAATCATTGGAAGAATGACCAAAAGCTCTTTCTTCTTTCTCTCTGCGTCATCTTCCTGCATTTTCACATCCACCCTCACGCACCAAACCTTCAGTCTCTCTTCTTCCTCTCCCAATCATCACTGAATCTTCATCTTTATCTTCATCTTCCAAAACAGACACAGAAAAAACTCATCAATCTCTCGCTTTATAATTCTTGTATCAACTCTACTACAGCCAGGTTCCCTTCCTTAACGACCTTCCTTCTCTATATGCTTCTTGAGATTTCTCGACACAGAGTAATATTCTCCTATTTTAATCATCCTTGCATCTGAATTTAGTAATCATTGTGCATACTTCATCGTTCCTGCATCAACAAAATGCACGCGATCAAGAACAACAACACGACACAAGGAAACCGACACGTGAAGAAAAGAAGAAGAAGAAAAGAGTGAAGAATTTACCTCTAGATTTCTCATCTTTGCAACGGTGTTGAAGAAGAATCGGACTTGTCTCCGATAAGTAACAATTTTTAATCTCTTCCATTAGCATATAATGTGCTTTGTTGTTCTGTTGAATTGATGAATAGATGAGCTTTTTGAGACGAAATCATGAACGGAAATGAGAAGACGAATCGGAATTGGAGGAGATCGAAGGAGATGAAGGAGTCGGAATCAAGAACGGACGGATATTAAGAATATATGATAGAAGAGATAAGGCCGTTGAGTTCACCATCGGTTTGGTTTGAGAGAAGATGAGCGGCGGCGCGAGTGGGTATGAGGAGAAGAAGAAGAGTTGAATCGTCACATTAGGAAAAATCTAATCCTCTTTTATCAGGTTCCTTCGTACATTACTCTATTTCAACAGATATAAAATATAATGCAAAAAAAATCTAACGGAATAATGATTTTGAATTGGAATTTGTCATAGTAATTAGAGCCTGGTTTTCAGGTTATTGGACTAAACGTTCCTCCTTAGGCCCACTTCTTTTTTTTGATGTTGGAACTTGTGATACCAAAAAAGATAATGGACTTAGCCTTGGGCCTAGCGCCCTTCTTCAGCAAACCCCTGGATTCCGGCCCGTACCCCCTTGAAGCCCAGTGCATTTTTTGTTTGTATTATTGGCAGCATCCTAGCAATTGAATAAGGAAATCAAATTGGACCTTCCCAATGGGCCTTAGCGCCACCATTACTACAACACCCCCTGATTCCTATTCTCATCCCTCCTGTTTAAAATTTTAGAGATTTCCTTAGATTTTCTTGCTCATTTCTTTTTAATAAAAATTGGTGATTTTAGGAACTAATAAGGATAATAAAAAAATAAATAGAATTTAGGACTTTTTTTATGATAAAAAACTATAAAATCAATAAAAAAATTAGGATTTTTATTTGATTTTAGGAAATTAATCCATAATTTTTTGATTACTTGAGATTTGTAATTCACCTTTGCTTGTTGAGATGGATTCTTATGCAGGATTATTGTGAGATATACAGATTTCCTTGAGATTCCGATTGTGATTTATTTTCACATCAATGATGCTTCGACACTTATTCTGAGCATTTGATTTATGACTCTTTTCTTTGATTGGTGAAGCTTTCCCAAAGATCGTCGAATTTCTTTGTTTTGATACGCTTTGCTACTGATTGATATTCGTTTGGTATTTTCTCTCATTTATCACATTTCAGCATTTTATTGCTTTCTAGATATCATGAGAAGTAGGAACTTTACTGCTTTTTAGATATCATGAGAAGTAGGAAATAAAGAGCGTGTGCTCGAAGTCGTTGTTTAAAGTCCTGTAGCATGCACCGCTTTATGTATGCTATTTGTGTTTGTTTAAAATCCTACCTTTGAAGTAGGTATTTTGCATGTGTTTTTACATTTGTACCCGCATATACTACATATGATAATTCCTCAAAAGGATGCAAGCGGGAAGGGTCTGTAATCGACCCCCGCACATTCTAGTTTGTGTCATCCTTAGCTCACGTTGTACGTCGATGCTTCAGAGTCGTACAAATCATGTGTATCGAGTCAGTCATATGGAGAAGGGTTCGCAACCAACCCCCCACACTTTGTCAGGAGTTCTCAATGGTCATTGTTGATACTCTGCTACCCGCTTGTTTTCTTCGGCTGATCCTGTAACACCCCAGTTTCAATTATTTGATTTATTTAAATTTGGGAAATTATTTTATTAGAATTAATAAAATAAAAAGGAATTATTTATTTTGAAATATGGAGGAAAATAAAAGAAATAAGAAAATGCTGAGTTTTTAAGTTATTGGGCTTAGATGTTGTTAGTAAAGAGTGGGGGTGCAGGAGAAATAAAGTTATGTTTTGGAACTCAAGTTAGTTTTCTCATTTTTCACGATAAACAGAAGTTGGGAATTTGGGGAAATAGAGCTCTGAAGGTACGAAGAACGAGGAACGAAAAACATCGCTCAAAAGATCAAAGCTGCTAATTGATAAGGTAAGGGGGGCTATTACTCGATTTACCTTTGTTTATGGGTTTATGTACGGTTGATTTGGGTACTCGTAGGGAAAAACCCCAATTGTTAGATGTTAATAGGAATCGATACCCTTAGGATTGAATCTTGTTGGAAAAGGGTTAGGTTCCCAATTGTTATGAATCGATTAGGAATTTTAGGTTCCAAATGGTAAATTGGGAGTATATCTGCATGATCGTGAATTTACCTTGGAAGTGGTAGGGATAACCTTAATGTTGTCAGAAATTCCCTCAAAAGGACGAGTAATCACTGTTAAGGGTACCATAATAATTGTTGGTAATTATGAAATGAATGTGTTGTTTTGAGTTGTGAAATATCGATGTCGTTAGGTACCGAAATGCTCGTTTAGCCGACAATTTCCCGCGTTTGGCTGCTGTTATCTGAGCTGCTGCAGATACAGGAAATTTCTGTACGCGCTCAGCAACACGGGCCGTGTTGCACAACACGGGCACCCGTGTTGCTCTTCTGGTTGCTTTTCTGGTTGTACAACACGGGCCGTGTTGCACAACACGGGCACCCGTGTTGCTCCCCCTGTACTGATAAGGATAAAATGTTTTTTTTTCCTGGAATGTGTTGCCCAACACGGGCCGTGTTGCACAACACGGGCACCCGTGTTGAGTCCCTGTATTGATGAGGAAAAATTGTGTTTTTTGGACGTATTGCCCAACACGGGCCGTGTTGTACAACACGGGCACCCGTGTTGAGGTTACTGTGTTGATTTTCTGAACTTTGTTTCAGTGCTTGATTTTGGGATTTTATTGCCATGCTTTTGGATAATGTTATCGAGCATGAATTATGATATGACTTGATATGATTGATGTTTAAATAGTATGCTGAGTGATTACATGCTATCCATATCTCGTTATGATTTGATGTTGTTGATGTTGCATGATATGTTGATTGATGTTATAGTATGCTGAGTGTTACATACTTACATATCATGTTGCATTTGTTAATTCCCATTGTGTGGAATTAACATGGTGGCCAATATACGTGTCCGCGATTTAATGGAACGTTGAGGTGGTAGCCGTGTCCGCGATATAATGGAACGGTGAGTTATCCGTGACCCGAGATTTAATGGGGCGGTAAAGTGGTACCACATGCATGGGTGTGTTGCATTACCTTGAATATAACATGAATGGATGATTTATCCAATGTTGTATGTGATTGTTTGTATGCACGTGTGGTTGCTAAATGGTTGACGATGTTTGATGTTAATTGCAAATACGAAAGCAATATATCATGGGTATATGAATTGTACAGGTTTTGGTAAACTATGAAATATGCTAATTATTGGGTGATGCTTATGATTTCCTGAATTGATTGTTATGAACGTATAATCAAATGTATAATTGAGATGCTCACCCTTACTGTTGAATATTTCAGATTGAGGAGCTTCGTTCAGGTGCTTGGCGAAGGCTTGTGGTGTCTAGTTTATTTCCGTTTTAGTATTGTCCGGGTCATGCTCTGATAGTTGTAACTCCGGGAACGTTTGTTTATCGAGCTGCTTTAGTCAGACTCGTTTACTTCCTTAGTATTTGGTTATAATATGATGTTGATATATTCCAGGTGTTAATCCCTGATGATTGAAATTATTATAACTTTGGTTTTATTAAATAAATTATTCCGCTGTGTAAACATGTATGAGTTACTACTAAGATTATGCATGACAGGAATTTGTTGTTTTATTAAAAGAGAATTGTAGCATCCTCGAATTATACATGTACTCTGAAATTATAATTTTAATTATTTGCGAAATTTTATTCGGGGTTTTTAGAGGGTGTTACAATAGTGGTATCAGAGCATAGTCGGTCGTTGCGACCAGAGTCTTGAGTCAGTCATTCCTTTTGTATGCGATTAGTGTAAGGCAACACTGTCGATACTGTATTCTGATGTGGAGTATGTTTTAATTCTCAGGATTATGGCTGGAGGTAACGGACGAAACGATGCTGCACTAGCTGAGGCTTTGGGGATGTTAGCTGGTGTACTTGCTGGAAACCCAACTGGAGGCGTGATTGGTGCTGATAGACAATTGGGAAACTTCCAAAGGAACAATCCTCCGTTGTTCAAAGGTACACATGACCCTGAAGGTGCTCAGAAGTGGCTGAAGGAAATCGAAAGGATCTTCCGTGTGATTGATTGTACTGAAGATCTGAAAGTTAGATATGGTACGCATATGTTGGCAGAAGAAGCCGACGACTGGTGGGTTGCAACCAGGACTGAAATGGTTCAGGATGAGGAGGCACTGACTTGGGCTAACTTCAGAAGGGCTTTTCTGAGGAGGTACTTTCCTGAAGATGTTCGGGGAAGAAAGGAAATTGAATTTTTGGAGCTTAAGCAGGGCAATCTGACTGTCAGTGAATATGCTACTAAGTTCACTGAGCTGGCAAAGTATTATGCACACTACAACAATGATGAGGCTGGGGAATTCTCTAAATGTATCAAATTTGAGAATGGTCTCCGAGACGAGATTAAGTAGGGAATCAGGTACCAGCGTATTCGTAGATTTTCTGATCTGGTGGATTGTAGCAGAATCTTGGAAGAAGATATTACCAAGAATAGGTCGTCTCACTCTCGTGGGGCTGTTGACAAAAGAGGAAAGCAACATATGGACCGTGGCAAGCCATATGGTAGAGATAACCAGAAATCAGGTGGATGGAAAAGGCCTAGTGGGGGAGATTCTAAGGCTCCTATCAGATGCTACAGGTGTGGTGAGTCTGGTCATCACATTCGAGATTGCAAGAGTGATGAGAAGAAGTGCTATAAATGTGGAAAGGCTGGTCATTTGTCTATTGATTGCAAAGGGAAGTCTGTCACTTGTTACAATTGTGGCGAAGAAGGTCACATTCGTTCGCAGTGTCCTAAGCCTAGGAAGGATCAGTCAGGTGGAAAAGTGTTCGCTTTGTCTGGATCTGAGACTACTCCAGAGGATCGATTGATAAAAGGTACGTGTTTTATTCATGGCACACCTTTAGTTGCAATTATTGATACTGGTGCAACTCATTCTTTCATTTCTTTGGATTGTGCTGAGAGGTTGAAACTGGACATATCTGGTATGCGAGGTAGCATGGTTGTTGATACTCCTGCATCGGGTTCAGTGACAACTTCACTTGTATGTAGGAATTGTCCTATTGAGATTTTTGGTAGAGGTTTCGGTATGGATTTAGTGTGCCTACCGCTTGAACAAATTGATATTATCCTTGGGATGAACTGGTTGGAATTCAACCGGGTTCATCTGAACTGCTTTGCTAAGACGGTGATTTTTCCAGAAGCAGTCGGTGTCGAGAATTTGACTATGACTGCTAGGCAGGTACAAGAAGCAATGGAAGACGGTGCTAATGTGTTTATGTTACTTGCTTCGTTAGATGCGACAGGAAAGGTCAGGAGTGGTGAATTGCCAGTGGTGTGTGATTTCCCAGAAGTCTTTCCTGATGATGTTGGTGAGTTACCTCCTGAGAGGGAGGTGGAATTTTCTATAGATTTGATTCCTGGTACGAGACCGGTGTCGATGGCGCCATATCGTATGTCTGCGTCTGAGTTGGCTGAATTGAAGAGTCAGTTGGAAGATTTACTGGAGAAGAAGTTTATTCGTCCAAGTGTTTCGCCTTGGGGTGCTCCGGTATTGTTGGTTAAGAAGAAAGAAGGTTCTATGAGACTGTGTGTTGATTACAGGCAATTGAACAAGGTGACCATTAAGAATCGGTACCCGTTACCGAGGATTGATGATTTAATGGATCAGCTAATTGGAGCCAGTGTATTCAGTAAGATTGACTTGAGATCTGGATATCATCAGATTCGTGTGAAAGCGGAAGACATTCAAAAGACTGCTTTTCGAACGAGGTATGGGCATTATGAATATTCTGTTATGCCGTTCGGAGTTACTAATGCACCTGGTGTTTTCATGGAATATATGAATAGGATTTTTCATCCGTATCTGGATAAATTTGTTGTGGTTTTTATTGATGACATTCTGATTTATTCCAAGAATGACAAAGAGCATGCGGAACATCTCAGAATTGTGTTAGAGTTGTTGAAAGATAGGAAGTTGTATGCAAAGTTGTCCAAATGTGAGTTCTGGCTGAATGAAGTTAGTTTTCTTGGACACGTGATTTCTAAGAATGGGATTGCAGTGGATCCTACAAAAGTAGAAGCAGTATCTCAGTGGGAAGCGCCGAAGACTGTTTCTGAAATCAGAAGTTTTCTTGGTCTTGCAGGTTATTACAGAAAGTTTATCGAAGGATTCTCAAAGTTAGCATTGCCGTTGACGAAGTTGACTCGTAAAGGACAAGCGTTCATTTGGGATTCTGATTGTGAGAAAGGTTTCCAAGAATTGAAACGGAGATTGACTAGTGCTCCTGTTCTGATTTTGCCGAATCCGGTGGAATCTTTTGTGGTCTATTGTGATGCATCTCTGTTGGGTCTAGGTGGTGTTTTAATGCAGAATCAACAGGTAGTTGCGTATGCTTCGAGACAGTTGAAGGTTCATGAAAGGAACTATCCTACTCATGACTTAGAGTTGGCAGCAGTTGTGTTTGTCTTGAAATTGTGGAGACATTATCTGTATGGTTCGAGATTTGAAGTGTATAGTGATCATAAGAGTTTGAAGTATCTTTTCGATCAGAAAGAGCTCAATATGAGGCAAAGAAGGTGGTTGGAATTTCTCAAAGATTATGATTTTGGTTTGAATTACCATCCTGGTAAGGCAAATGTGGTTGCGGATGCTTTGAGCAGGAAATCCTTGCATATGTCTATGATGATGGTTCGTGAATTGGATTTAATTGAATAATTCCGAGATTTGAGCTTAATTTGTGAAAGTACTCCGAAGTGTGTTCGTTTGGGTATGTTGAAACTTACTAGTGGTATTCTAGAAGAGATCAGGATCGGGCAGAAATCTGATGTTAATTTAGTTGATAAATTGACATTGATCAACCAAGGTCAAGGTGGTGAGTTTAGAATTGATGAAAATGATGTTATGAGATTTGGCGATAGAGTTTGTGTTCCTGATGTCGCAGAAATCAAGAAGAATATATTAGAGGAAGGACATCGCAGTGGGATGAGTATTCATCCGGGCGCCACGAAAATGTATCATGATTTGAAGAAATTGTTTTGGTGGCCGGGAATGAAAAAGGAAATAGCTGAATTTGTGTGTGCATGTTTAATCTGTCAGAAATCGAAGATTGAGCATCAGAAGCCGTCTGGATTTATGCAACCAATGTTTATTCCAGAATGGAAGTGGGATAGTATTTCTATGGATTTCGTATCTGGGTTGCCGAGGACTCCTATGAATTGTGAAGCAATATGGGTCGTTGTGGATAGGTTGACTAAGTCTGCTCATTTTATATCGGTGCGAATGGATTACTCAATGGAGAGATTGGCACAGTTATATATTGAGAAAATAGTGAGTTTGCATGGATTTCCTTCTAGTATTGTGTCGGATAGAGATCCGAGATTTACTTCGAAATTTTGGGTAGGATTACAGAAGGCTTTGGGTACTAAATTGAGGTTGAGTTCGGCTTACCATCCTCAGACTGATGGACAGACGGAGAGGACGATTCAATCGTTAGAAGATTTGTTGCGTGCTTGTGTTTTAGAGAAGGGTGGAGCTTGGGATGGCTATTTGCCATTGATTGAATTTACTTATAACAATAGTTACCATTCGAGTATTGGTATGGCTCCGTTTGAGGCATTGTATGGTAGACGGTGTAGAACACCTTTGTGTTGGTATGAATCTGGAGAGAGTTCGGTAGTTGGGCCAGAGATTATTCAGCAGACTACTGAAAAGATCAAATTGATTCAAGAAATGATGAGAGCTTCTCAGAGTCGTCAGAAAAGTTATCATGATAAGAGGAGGAAGAATTTAGAATTCAGTGCTGGAGATCATGTGTTTATGAGAGTTACTCCGATGACGGGTATTGGTCGAGCGTTGAAATCTAAGAAATTGACTCCGCGTTTTATTGGTCCGTTTCAGATTACGGAAAGAGTTGGAGAAGTTGCTTATCGTATTGCTTTACCTCCGAGACTTGCGAATTTGCACGATGTTTTTCATGTTTCTCAGTTGAGGAGATACATTCCAGACCCATCTCATGTAATCCAAATAGATGATGTACAGGTGAGAGATAACCTGACAGTAGAAACATTGCCTATGAGGATAGAAGATCGGGAAGTGAAACAGTTAAGAGGTAAAGAGATAGCATTAGTGAAGGTTGCTTGGGGAGGTCCAGCAGATGGAAATATCACTTGGGAGCTGGAGAGCCAGATGAAAGAGGCTTATCCGGAACTGTTCGTCTAAGGTATGTTTTCGAGGACGAAAACTCTTTTAGTGGGGGAGAGTTGTAACACCCCAGTTTCAATTATTTGATTTATTTAAATTTGGGAAATTATTTTATTAGAATTAATAAAATAAAAAGGAATTATTTATTTTGAAATATGGAGGAAAATAAAAGAAATAAGAAAATGCTGAGTTTTTAAGTTATTGGGCTTAGATGTTGTTAGTAAAGAGTGGGGGTGCAGGAGAAATAAAGTTATGTTTTGGAACTCAAGTTAGTTTTCTCATTTTTCACGATAAACAGAAGTTGGGAATTTGGGGAAATAGAGCTCTGAAGGTACGAAGAACGAGGAACGAAAAACATCGCTCAAAAGATCAAAGTTGCTAATTGATAAGGTAAGGGGGGCTATTACTCGATTTACCTTTGTTTATGGGTTTATGTACGGTTGATTTGGGTACTCGTAGGGAAAAACCCCAATTGTTAGATGTTAATAGGAATCGATACCCTTAGGATTGAATCTTGTTGGAAAAGGGTTAGGTTCCCAATTGTTATGAATCGATTAGGAATTTTAGGTTCCAAATGGTAAATTGGGAGTATATCTGCATGATCGTGAATTTACCTTGGAAGTGGTAGGGATAACCTTAATGTTGTCAGAAATTCCCTCAAAAGGACGAGTAATCACTGTTAAGGGTACCATAATAATTGTTGGTAATTATGAAATGAATGTGTTGTTTTGAGTTGTGAAATATCGATGTCGTTAGGTACCGAAATGCTCGTTTAGCCGACAATTTCCCGCGTTTGGCTGCTGTTATCTGAGCTGCTGCAGATACAGGAAATTTCTGTACGCGCTCAGTAACACGGGCCGTGTTGCACAACACGGGCACCCGTGTTGCTCTTCTGGTTGCTTTTCTGGTTGTACAACACGGGCCGTGTTGCACAACACGGGCACCCGTGTTGCTCCCCCTGTACTGATAAGGATAAAATGTTTTTTTTTCCTGGAATGTGTTGCCCAACACGGGCCGTGTTGCACAACACGGGCACCCGTGTTGAGTCCCTGTATTGATGAGGAAAAATTGTGTTTTTTGGACGTATTGCCCAACACGGGCCGTGTTGTACAACACGGGCACCCGTGTTGAGGTTACTGTGTTGATTTTCTGAACTTTGTTTCAGTGCTTGATTTTGGGATTTTATTGCCATGCTTTTGGATAATGTTATCGAGCATGAATTATGATATGACTTGATATGATTGATGTTTAAATAGTATGCTGAGTGATTACATGCTATCCATATCTCGTTATGATTTGATGTTGTTGATGTTGCATGATATGTTGATTGATGTTATAGTATGCTGAGTGTTACATACTTACATATCATGTTGCATTTGTTAATTCCCATTGTGTGGAATTAACATGGTGGCCAATATACGTGTCCGCGATTTAATGGAACGTTGAGGTGGTAGCCGTGTCCGCGATATAATGGAACAGTGAGTTATCCGTGACCCGAGATTTAATGGGGCGGTAAAGTGGTACCACATGCATGGGTGTGTTGCATTACCTTGAATATAACATGAATGGATGATTTATCCAATGTTGTATGTGATTGTTTGTATGCACGTGTGGTTGCTAAATGGTTGACGATGTTTGATGTTAATTGCAAATACGAAAGCAATATATCATGGGTATATGAATTGTACAGGTTTTGGTAAACTATGAAATATGCTAATTATTGGGTGATGCTTATGATTTCCTGAATTGATTGTTATGAACGTATAATCAAATGTATAATTGAGATGCTCACCCTTACTGTTGAATATTTCAGATTGAGGAGCTTCGTTCAGGTGCTTGGCGAAGGCTTGTGGTGTCTAGTTTATTTCCGTTTTAGTATTGTCCGGGTCATGCTCTGATAGTTGTAACTCCGGGAACGTTTGTTTGTCGAGCTGCTTTAGTCAGACTCGTTTACTTCCTTAGTATTTGGTTATAATATGATGTTGATATATTCCAGGTGTTAATCCCTGATGATTGAAATTATTATAACTTTGGTTTTATTAAATAAATTATTCCGCTGTGTAAACATGTATGAGTTACTACTAAGATTATGCATGACAGGAATTTGTTGTTTTATTAAAAGAGAATTGTAGCATCCTCGAATTATACATGTACTCTGAAATTATAATTTTAATTATTTGCGAAATTTTATTCGGGGTTTTTAGAGGGTGTTACAATAGTGGTATCAGAGCATAGTCGGTCGTTGCGACCAGAGTCTTGAGTCAGTCATTCCTTTTGTATGCGATTAGTGTAAGGCAACACTGTCGATACTGTATTCTGATGTGGAGTATGTTTTAATTCTCAGGATTATGGCTGGAGGTAACGGACGAAACGATGCTGCACTAGCTGAGGCTTTGGGGATGTTAGCTGGTGTACTTGCTGGAAATCCAACTGGAGGCGTGATTGGTGCTGATAGACAATTGGGAAACTTCCAAAGGAACAATCCTCCGTTGTTCAAAGGTACACATGACCCTGAAGGTGCTCAGAAGTGGCTGAAGGAAATCGAAAGGATCTTCCGTGTGATTGATTGTACTGAAGATCTGAAAGTTAGATATGGTACGCATATGTTGGCAGAAGAAGCCGACGACTGGTGGGTTGCAACCAGGACTGAAATGGTTCAGGATGAGGAGGCACTGACTTGGGCTAACTTCAGAAGGGCTTTTCTGAGGAGGTACTTTCCTGAAGATGTTCGGGGAAGAAAGGAAATTGAATTTTTGGAGCTTAAGCAGGGCAATCTAACTGTCAGTGAATATGCTACTAAGTTCACTGAGCTGGCAAAGTATTATGCACACTACAACAATGATGAGGCTGGGGAATTCTCTAAATGTATCAAATTTGAGAATGGTCTCCGAGACGAGATTAAGCAGGGAATCAGGTACCAGCGTATTCGTAGATTTTCTGATCTGGTGGATTGTAGCAGAATCTTGGAAGAAGATATTACCAAGAATAGGTCGTCTCACTCTCGTGGGGCTGTTGACAAAAGAGGAAAGCAACATATGGACCGTGGCAAGCCATATGGTAGAGATAACCAGAAATCAGGTGGATGGAAAAGGCCTAGTGGGGGAGATTCTAAGGCTCCTATCAGATGCTACAGGTGTGGTGAGTCTGGTCATCACATTCGAGATTGCAAGAGTGATGAGAAGAAGTGCTATAAATGTGGAAAGGCTGGTCATTTGTCTATTGATTGCAAAGGGAAGTCTGTCACTTGTTACAATTGTGGCGAAGAAGGTCACATTCGTCCGCAGTGTCCTAAGCCTAGGAAGGATCAGTCAGGTGGAAAAGTGTTCGCTTTGTCTGGATCTGAGACTACTCCAGAGGATCGATTGATAAAAGGTACGTGTTTTATTCATGGCACACCTTTAGTTGCAATTATTGATACTGGTGCAACTCATTCTTTCATTTCTTTGGATTGTGCTGAGAGGTTGAAACTGGACATATCTGGTATGCGAGGTAGCATGGTTGTTGATACTCCTGCATCGGGTTCAGTGACAACTTCACTTGTATGTAGGAATTGTCCTATTGAGATTTTTGGTAGAGGTTTCGGTATGGATTTAGTGTGCCTACCGCTTGAACAAATTGATATTATCCTTGGGATGAACTGGTTGGAATTCAACCGGGTTCATCTGAACTGCTTTGCTAAGACGGTGATTTTTCCAAAAGCAGTCGGTGTCGAGAATTTGACTATGACTGCTAGGCAGGTACAAGAAGCAATGGAAGACGGTGCTAATGTGTTTATGTTACTTGCTTCGTTAGATGCGACAGGAAAGGTCAGGAGTGGTGAATTGCCAGTGGTGTGTGATTTCCCAGAAGTCTTTCCTGATGATGTTGGTGAGTTACCTCCTGAGAGGGAGGTGGAATTTTCTATAGATTTGATTCCTGGTACGAGACCGGTGTCGATGGCGCCATATCGTATGTCTGCGTCTGAGTTGGCTGAATTGAAGAGTCAGTTGGAAGATTTACTGGAGAAGAATTTTATTCGTCCAAGTGTTTCGCCTTGGGGTGCTCCGGTATTGTTGGTTAAGAAGAAAGAAGGTTCTATGAGACTGTGTGTTGATTACAGGCAATTGAACAAGGTGACCATTAAGAATCGGTACCCGTTACCGAGGATTGATGATTTAATGGATCAGCTAATTGGAGCCAGTGTATTCAGTAAGATTGACTTGAGATCTGGATATCATCAGATTCGTGTGAAAGCGGAAGACATTCAAAAGACTGCTTTTCGAACGAGGTATGGGCATTATGAATATTCTGTTATGCCGTTCGGAGTTACTAATGCACCTGGTGTTTTCATGGAATATATGAATAGGATTTTTCATCCGTATCTGGATAAATTTGTTGTGGTTTTTATTGATGACATTCTGATTTATTCCAAGAATGACAAAGAGCATGCGGAACATCTCAGAATTGTGTTAGAGTTGTTGAAAGATAGGAAGTTGTATGCAAAGTTGTCCAAATGTGAGTTCTGGCTGAATGAAGTTAGTTTTCTTGGACACGTGATTTCTAAGAATGGGATTGCAGTGGATCCTACAAAAGTAGAAGCAGTATCTCAGTGGGAAGCGCCGAAGACTGTTTCTGGAATCAGAAGTTTTCTTGGTCTTGCAGGTTATTACAGAAAGTTTATCGAAGGATTCTCAAAGTTAGCATTGCCGTTGACGAAGTTGACTCGTAAAGGAAAAGCGTTCATTTGGGATTCTGATTGTGAGAAAGGTTTCCAAGAATTGAAACGGAGATTGACTAGTGCTCCTGTTCTGATTTTTCCGAATCCGGTGGAATCTTTTGTGGTCTATTGTGATGCATCTCTGTTGGGTCTAGGTGGTGTTTTAATGCAGAATCAACAGGTAGTTGCGTATGCTTCGAGACAGTTGAAGGTTCATGAAAGGAACTATCCTACTCATGACTTAGAGTTGGCAGCAGTTGTGTTTGTCTTGAAATTGTGGAGACATTATCTGTATGGTTCGAGATTTGAAGTGTATAGTGATCATAAGAGTTTGAAGTATCTTTTCGATCAGAAAGAGCTCAATATGAGGCAAAGAAGGTGGTTGGAATTTCTCAAAGATTATGATTTTGGTTTGAATTACCATCCTGGTAAGGCAAATGTGGTTGCGGATGCTTTGAGCAGGAAATCCTTGCATATGTCTATGATGATGGTTCGTGAATTGGATTTAATTGAACAATTCCGAGATTTGAGCTTAATTTGTGAAAGTACTCCGAAGTGTGTTCGTTTGGGTATGTTGAAACTTACTAGTGGTATTCTAGAAGAGATCAGGATCGGGCAGAAATCTGATGTTAATTTAGTTGATAAATTGACATTGATCAACCAAGGTCAAGGTGGTGAGTTTAGAATTGATGAAAATGATGTTATGAGATTTGGCGATAGAGTTTGTGTTCCTGATGTCGCAGAAATCAAGAAGAATATATTAGAGGAAGGACATCGCAGTGGGATGAGTATTCATCCGGGCGCCACGAAAATGTATCATGATTTGAAGAAATTGTTTTGGTGGCCGGGAATGAAAAAGGAAATAGCTGAATTTGTGTGTGCATGTTTAATCTGTCAGAAATCGAAGATTGAGCATCAGAAGCCGTCTGGATTTATGCAACCAATGTTTATTCCAGAATGGAAGTGGGATAGTATTTCTATGGATTTCGTATCTGGGTTGCCGAGGACTCCTATGAATTGTGAAGCAATATGGGTCGTTGTGGATAGGTTGACTAAGTCTGCTCATTTTATACCGGTGCGAATGGATTACTCAATGGAGAGATTGGCACAGTTATATATTGAGAAAATAGTGAGTTTGCATGGAGTTCCTTCTAGTATTGTGTCGGATAGAGATCTGAGATTTACTTCGAAATTTTGGGAAGGATTACAGAAGGCTTTGGGTACTAAATTGAGGTTGAGTTCGGCTTACCATCCTCAGACTGATGGACAGACGGAGAGGACGATTCAATCGTTAGAAGATTTGTTGCGTGCTTGTGTTTTAGAGAAGGGTGGAGCTTGGGATGGCTATTTGCCATTGATTGAATTTACTTATAACAATAGTTACCATTCGAGTATTGGTATGGCTCCGTTTGAGGCATTGTATGGTAGACGGTGTAGAACACCTTTGTGTTGGTATGAATCTGGAGAGAGTTCGGTAGTTGGGCCAGAGATTATTCAGCAGACTACTGAAAAGATCAAATTGATTCAAGAAATGATGAGAGCTTCTCAGAGTCGTCAGAAAAGTTATCATGATAAGAGGAGGAAGAATTTGGAATTCAGTGCTAGAGATCATGTGTTTATGAGAGTTACTCCGATGACGGGTATTGGTCGAGCGTTGAAATCTAAGAAATTGACTCCGCGTTTTATTGGTCCGTTTCAGATTACGGAAAGAGTTGGAGAAGTTGCTTATCGTATTGCTTTACCTCCGAGACTTGCGAATTTGCACGATGTTTTTCATGTTTCTCAGTTGAGGAGATACATTCGAGACCCATCTCATGTAATCCAAATAGATGATGTACAGGTGAGAGATAACCTGACAGTAGAAACATTGCCTATGAGGATAGAAGATCGGGAAGTGAAACAGTTAAGAGGTAAAGAGATAGCATTAGTGAAGGTTGCTTGGGGAGGTCCAGCAGATGGAAATATCACTTGGGAGCTGGAGAGCCAGATGAAAGAGGCTTATCCGGAACTGTTCGTCTAAGGTATGTTTTCGAGGACGAAAACTCTTTTAGTGGGGGAGAGTTGTAACACCCCAGTTTCAATTATTTGATTTATTTAAATTTGGGAAATTATTTTATTAGAATTAATAAAATAAAAAGGAATTATTTATTTTGAAATATGGAGGAAAATAAAAGAAATAAGAAAATGCTGAGTTTTTAAGTTATTGGGCTTAGATGTTGTTAGTAAAGAGTGGGGGTGCAGGAGAAATAAAGTTATGTTTTGGAACTCAAGTTAGTTTTCTCATTTTTCACGATAAACAGAAGTTGGGAATTTGGGGAAATAGAGCTCTGAAGGTACGAAGAACGAGGAACGAAAAACATCGCTCAAAAGATCAAAGCTGCTAATTGATAAGGTAAGGGGGGCTATTACTCGATTTACCTTTGTTTATGGGTTTATGTACGGTTGATTTGGGTACTCGTAGGGAAAAACCCCAATTGTTAGATGTTAATAGGAATCGATACCCTTAGGATTGAATCTTGTTGGAAAAGGGTTAGGTTCCCAATTGTTATGAATCGATTAGGAATTTTAGGTTCCAAATGGTAAATTGGGAGTATATCTGCATGATCGTGAATTTACCTTGGAAGTGGTAGGGATAACCTTAATGTTGTCAGAAATTCCCTCAAAAGGACGAGTAATCACTGTTAAGGGTACCATAATAATTGTTGGTAATTATGAAATGAATGTGTTGTTTGGAGTTGTGAAATATCGATGTCGTTAGGTACCGAAATGCTCGTTTAGCCGACAATTTCCCGCGTTTGGCTGCTGTTATCTGAGCTGCTGCAGATACAGGAAATTTCTGTACGCGCTCAGCAACACGGGCCGTGTTGCACAACACGGGCACCCGTGTTGCTCTTCTGGTTGCTTTTCTGGTTGTACAACACGGGCCGTGTTGCACAACACGGGCACCCGTGTTGCTCCCCCTGTACTGATAAGGATAAAATGTTTTTTTTTCCTGGAATGTGTTGCCCAACACGGGCCGTGTTGCACAACACGGGCACCCGTGTTGAGTCCCTGTATTGATGAGGAAAAATTGTGTTTTTTGGACGTATTGCCCAACACGGGCCGTGTTGTACAACACGGGCACCCGTGTTGAGGTTACTGTGTTGATTTTCTGAACTTTGTTTCAGTGCTTGATTTTGGGATTTTATTGCCATGCTTTTGGATAATGTTATCGAGCATGAATTATGATATGACTTGATATGATTGATGTTTAAATAGTATGCTGAGTGATTACATGCTATCCATATCTCGTTATGATTTGATGTTGTTGATGTTGCATGATATGTTGATTGATGTTATAGTATGCTGAGTGTTACATACTTACATATCATGTTGCATTTGTTAATTCCCATTGTGTGGAATTAACATGGTGGCCAATATACGTGTCCGCGATTTAATGGAACGTTGAGGTGGTAGCCGTGTCCGCGATATAATGGAACGGTGAGTTATCCGTGACCCGAGATTTAATGGGGCGGTAAAGTGGTACCACATGCATGGGTGTGTTGCATTACCTTGAATATAACATGAATGGATGATTTATCCAATGTTGTATGTGATTGTTTGTATGCACGTGTGGTTGCTAAATGGTTGACGATGTTTGATGTTAATTGCAAATACGAAAGCAATATATCATGGGTATATGAATTGTACAGGTTTTGGTAAACTATGAAATATGCTAATTATTGGGTGATGCTTATGATTTCCTGAATTGATTGTTATGAACGTATAATCAAATGTATAATTGAGATGCTCACCCTTACTGTTGAATATTTCAGATTGAGGAGCTTCGTTCAGGTGCTTGGCGAAGGCTTGTGGTGTCTAGTTTATTTCCGTTTTAGTATTGTCCGGGTCATGCTCTGATAGTTGTAACTCCGGGAACGTTTGTTTGTCGAGCTGCTTTAGTCAGACTCGTTTACTTCCTTAGTATTTGGTTATAATATGATGTTGATATATTCCAGGTGTTAATCCCTGATGATTGAAATTATTATAACTTTGGTTTTATTAAATAAATTATTCCGCTGTGTAAACATGTATGAGTTACTACTAAGATTATGCATGACAGGAATTTGTTGTTTTATTAAAAGAGAATTGTAGCATCCTCGAATTATACATGTACTCTGAAATTATAATTTTAATTATTTGCGAAATTTTATTCGGGGTTTTTAGAGGGTGTTACAGATCCGCTCCCCTTAGCTAAAGTAATGCTTTTCTTTTTTATTTCATCTGCCTCCCGCTTGTTTGCTTCAGGTGATACGCTCCCCTTAGCTAAAGCATTTCTCTTGTTTCCCCCATTCCTTTGAGTCAGTATATTCTACTTATGTTTGTGTGCTTTTGCCAAAGCACTTGTTTCCTTATTTGTTTGTTATACCGTGTTTCCTTAGAATAGGAATTTGAATGCTTTCCTTAAGATCGCTCGATTAGGATAGCTTTCGAGTTATACATTAGGATAGTTATCCATTCATGTTAACATAGGGTAGATATTTCCCTTTCCATCCTTGGTATAGGGTTATCATTGTATGATAACCCTAGGTTAGAGATGGGTTAGTCTCCCTTAGATGTTTTCTTCCTATTTTGCATAATTGCATTTAAAACTAAAACGTTTTTTCTTGGAAAATGTATAAAAAATGCTAAGCATACAAAAATTCTTTTCATGGTAAAAAATATCAACCAATCCATTTATTTTCGCCATTCGGCTTTTCTCTTCTAAGGACGTGTTAATTCCTTTTCACTACAGTGTGTGAGTCTCCAATGGTTGAGCATCAGTGGAATGATTGAGTTTAACATTGTTCATTTAAAAAATACAAACAAAGAAAATTTGTGAGTCGTACTACGGCGCTCTGATTCCTTAAAAGGGATATGTAGGCATCTGGTCACGGGGCTCAGCCGAGCGAAAATTTGTAAATATTTCCTTCTTTTCCCCGTGTTTTCTTTGCATGCATTCCCTCTTAGCATTTTCTTTTTCTTTTAGCTCTTAAGCTCTTAAGCATTAGATTGAAAACACCCTTAGATTAGAACAACAAAAGTGGATCCCGTAGACTACTACGGATTTCAGGGGTGTTAATACCTTCCCCTCGCGTAATCGACTCCCTTATCCAATCTCTCGATCGTAAGATCTTGATTTCCCTCCCCCCTTTAGGTTTTTCTTTGATGGTTTGTTTTCTCTTTATGTGGGATAAATAAATACTCGATGGTGACTTCATTGATTTTACCGCTACAATGTTGTATATGCTCAAATCTCCAGCCTCTTCGTTCATTTGATTCTCTAGCTTTGAAGTACGATACTCTTCAACATCTTCATTCCTTTTTTATTTGTTTATGTTGTATATATGCTCAAGTTTGTATCAGAGTATATTTTTCATATGCTTTAGGTTTAGACTTGCATATGCTTAAGTTAGTTTTTGGATTAAACTTTGGTGTGTAATTCACATTATTATACGTGTATAAATTTCAAAAGTTGTTATGAATCGTAGTTGGATGAAATCCAATAGATTAGGTCCGGTTTATAAAAAATGAGTTCTTGAATTCCTTGAATATGCTGATAAACATCTTCTTGACAATGACGGTATCTTTTATTGTCCTTGTGTTGTTTGTGTGAATATTAATAAGGGTACAAAGAATGAAATATTCCAGTACCTTTGTTGTGAAGGTATATGTCAAAATTATATAATATGGACGTGGCATGGCGAGGTGGATAAAGAGGAAAGTCGGGCATCATAAAGTCAAAGAGTGGATAAAGATGAATATATGGAAGATCAATTAGAGGATATGTTCCGTGATATTGGGGAATCTTCTTTTAAGAATGCTCATATTTATGATACTATATATAGTGATAAAGACACCTATTTATATAAGGGATGCACAAATTTTACACGATTGCCGGTGGTGTTAAAGTTGTTTAATCTAAAGGAAAAAAATGGATGGACGGTTAAAAATTTCTTGGAATTACTTGAATTGCTAAAGAAAATGTTACCAAAATATATCAAATTGCCAGATCGTTGTTATGAGGCCAAGAAGATATTGTGTCCAATGGGTCTGGAGTATATAAAAATACATGCTTGCACTAAGGATTGCATATTATACAGGAAAGAGTATGAAGACATGTAACAATGTCTGAAATGTGGTGTGTCGCGTTACAAGCTGAAGGCCAACAATGGTGATGACAATGACAATGATAATGTTAGTAGGAAGCATCCTCCTGCTAATTTGTTATGTTACTTGCCAATAATTTCATGATTTAAGAGACTCTTTTCTAATTTGAATGACACAAAGAATCTTAAATGGCATGCAGATGAAATGACTCGTGATGGAAATATTCGCCACGTAGCTAATTCGTTGCAATCGGATAAAATTAATTTGTTGTTTCTGGCTTGGGCTTGCTACCGATGGAATGAACCCCTTTAGTAATATGAGCACTAATCATTCTTCGTGGCCTGTTCTTCTCACTATTTACAATGTATCTCCTTGGTTGTGCAGGAAGCATAAGTATATATCGTTAAGTATGATAAATTTTTTACCACGACAACCTGGTAACGACATAGATGTTTATATAAGTCCATAAATTGATGATTTATTGAAACACATTTATATATATTGAATAATATAAATGAAGTTCAACCTATCATAGATACTCACAAAATACTTTTGATGAAAAATATCCACGAATGAGTGACAAGTTTTTGTTGATAGAGCAAAACAAGAGATTCATAGATTGGTTTTAAAAAATTGTATCTTGTAGCAGTTGAAATGTTGAGACTAAGCCATTGGATTGACCTGACTCGCACAGATCAAATAAAAATCACCACCGTGATTTATTATTTCCAAAGAAATGGGAAAAGAGCGAATAACCCAAAAATAGGGGGAGAGAATCTAAGTTCGGGGATTGGTTATGAAAAGGGAAGGTATTATAACCCTAAACATCTACGGTACTCCGCAAGAACCTCTTTGAAAATTTGTGTATTTTGTCTTTAAAAGTTGTATAAAAAATAGATGGTGGAGATGAGGAAAGAAATATTTTTACAATTTTTGCACCCGCCACGGTTGCGAACCTTTAGTGGCTACATACAACTTTCCGTGCAATAGGGGATCAGGGTACTCGTAGTTCACCTTTAAAAATTTTAAAAACACAAGTGTGTTAGTTAGTTTTAAGAGACGAGACATCATCGTCGTATCCGAGTGGAAGAACACACTTACTACCCACGATTATGAGAAAGGAGAATTTGCATCATCTCAAAGTGCAGGGTATAGCTTAGATTTTAAAACCAAGAAAGCCTCGCTCAACACCCAAGTGGAAAATTTCTCACTTCACTATATATCGTAGAAGTGTAGTAGTTTGCATCACTACAAGGATTGACAAGAGTCTAATCTTTTGAGAGAAAGTTTTAAGGTAAAAAGCCAAAGTGGCAAAATGGTTTGGATGAGATTGATTGACTTTTAGTATTCTCACCAAAAAATTTCAAAGTATTATTAAATTGGTTTAAGTTTTATTAAGAAAATATTTTTGAAAATGCATGGACCTAAGTCCAAGTTTATTGTGAAAATTATTCAAGTTTATAAAACAAGGATAGTTTTGAAAAGGAGGGAGAAGATTTTTAAAATTAAAGAAGGTGGGAGAAGATGAAGGGGCTATCCTAAAGCATAAGGTAAAAGCTAGGGAAAAGAACCGTCTAACCAATAAGAAGCCAACACTTGACATAATGAGTCAATGTAGAATTCCCATTCTTTGGATTGAAACTAAACAAGCAAAGATAATAAACCTCTTAAAAGAACCAAGCTTCAAATGCATTAAGTCTTCACAAAATTGGGCAGAGTAACGGTTGTATACAGATGAATTCCCGATCACAGATAAAGCATATAATCAAAATAACATGCACACAAAGAAAACAAACAACCCAATGTCTCGGGGTAAACCCCAAGAACTCCAGACAAAACAACAATAGAAGTCACTAAGGTCTCAAGGTAGGTCAAGGTCTCAAGGTAGGTCAAGGTCTCTAATCTTAAGTCCAAGAAGTCCATAACTACAAAATGTCAAGGATAGTAACCAAATAGTCCAAGTAACATTAAAGCTTTTTATTGTTCAAGTGGATTATTAGGTATCTTCAAAAAGAAAATGAAGAGCTCAAGTGAGAAAAATAAAAATGACATAAAAATAAATGCTCAAGTGAGCAAAGATGAAAATAGCATGAAATGTAAATGCTAAAATAAATATTGTGTAAAAGTAAATACGTAAAGTAAAAGCATAAAAATAAAAGTCAATTGTTAATGATTTAGAAATTAGAGGTTAGTTGAATGACCAACTTGAAATTTGCATTTGAAAACTCATTAGAAGATTGATAAAATTAAAGCCTCTCAACAACAAGTTTCATTTGCTTTTTGTCAAGTATATCATTCATTTCAAATTCTCAAGGAAACAACAAAGATCAGCGGTGTTTAAATGATTCACTTAGTCCAAAATTTATGAAGATTCATTATAGGATTGATAAGACCAAATCCTCATAACAATGAACCTCAAGGTTATTGGATCAAAGGTTTCGAACTAAACATATTTGGGCTTGCAAACATAGGTTTGGGCCACGAATGATCATTTCTCGATTCGGGATAAAGTTTAGCGCTATGTTAAGCAATCATAAGTGGACTTATATAAAAGTCTCACCTATTTTGAGGCCGGTCAATAGCAATTTATGTGTCATATGTTTGGAGAGATGATATATAGATCATCCTCTAACAACAGGTAGCACATGCAAGAAAAGGATAAGATGAAGAGGGAGGGGAAATATTTGAATCAAAAAATTTAATTAATCTACTATTAAAATCATCCATCCATTTTGGTGGAGTTAAACTCAACACCCAAGATCCAATGATGTTAATGAAGTTCATGATCAACAATCACATAGTCAGAAACAAATGATTTTTAAATTATTTATTAAAATGGAAATAAAAGGTAAAATAGAAAATTATATTCAAAGTATCAAAGAAAAATTAAAAGAGATCATAGAAAAGTCAGAAATAATCTCAAATATTTTTATAAAATTTTTGGTAATTTTTTAAAACAGAAAAGTATTTTTTAAACTAATGAAAATCACTCAAATAAATGAAAAAAGATCAAAAATAGTAGAAGTCAAAATAAAATTTTAAAAAAATTTCAGAAAGTCAGAAATAAGGAAAATGTTTTTTTTTTTAAATTTTAGAATTTAAAAATATCAAAAAGTATTTTTAAGTAATTAGAAACAAATCAAAATAAAGAAAAATTATAAAAAATATCAAATCTGAAAATAAAATCATGAAACAATAAAAATCAGAAACAGAATATTTGAAAATATTTTTTTGAATTTTTTCATATTTTTGAATCAGAAATGAATTTTCTATGATTTTTTTGAAGTTTGGTGTAAAAAATAGAAAATAAAATAAAATTTTAAAAAATATGGACCATTGGATGAGAGTCAAAATGCGCTAGTAATCAGATCCAAAGGATCAGGCACGTTGTGCATATCATAGTCAGCTTTGAAAATTGCACAATATCACCTTTTAATATTTAAAACAACTAAAATTATGGCGCGTTGGATGGAGTATGACTAATAGAAGTAATCAGATCCAAGGGCTCTCAAAGCGCGCGTATGATAAAGTAAACATACTGGATTAAATTCAAAAAAATACATGTCACGCCTTCATTGGTTGAAGTACGACACGTAGGTCATCTTCAACCTCCAAATGCCCTATATTGGGGTTCCTCAAACTGTAAAATTAGAGGACCAGACTGGTACCATTAGATTCATCTCTTCAAGACAATTCTAATGGTACCATCGCGCCAAATTTTTATAAATTGAGCAAGGCTTAAATTGAGAAGATGCAGAAATAATAGCGAGCACAAAATTCTGGAATATCTCACTCAAATCTCAATGAAATTGCAAATTATAAAAAGCATGAGAATCAGAAGGATGCAGAGAGTAGATTAGTCTTTTAGTTGGATCAATTTGACCAATAAATCTACCCGAACAAAGTAGCAAAAGATGGCTCTGAAATGGACTTCTGTAGATCAATATAGGTCACAATTCTTGAAGGTAAGAGTATGGTTAGCTTCAGAGAAGTTCAATGAAGCTAAGTGAAAGGAGCTTTTAGTGTTTTGGAGTGAGAATGCAAGAAATCATAAATTCAAATTCATAGTTTGTGTGGGATCTGAACAGGGGTCAATTGGATATCAAAAGCTTGTGAAAATGAGTGGAATAGAGTCTGTATTTATAGGAGAAGCGAATGGAATCAAGAGGAGGGGTGAATGATGCAATTTCCATTGAGTTCGTGCACACCTGTGATCATGAAGAAAATGTGATCACATGTGCATCAAAACTCAATAAAACGATGTGTTTTATCATTCTAAATGATCTAAACATATTTTCTAATCATGTTTAAGTGGAAAACACGTGGAAATTTGGTGATTAGAAGCCAAATTATGAATTTTGTAATCTGACTTGACGTGAAACTTCAGTTTCAAGGTACCAACTTTGAATCAATGGTATTCATAGCTCAAATGGTCTTAGGGCATGGTTCTTGAAGCATTTAAAAGATAAGGTCACAATCTTTGCAATGTGTCAAGAATGGGATCAGATTAATGTTTGATCCAAAAAGTTGTGATGAGTCAAAGTTGAGAAAAACATGATGACTCTTTGTACTTAGAAAAATTCTAAGTGTTTTCTTCAAAAGTGACCTATAACTTTTTAAGTTCAAACAAGGCCTTCCTCCAAAATTGAGCTTTGATAATTGATGCTAGATTGAAGTAGACTTCCCAAAGAGCATTGTGAAACTTGAATCACTCAAAAATACCAATTATTGAAAAGTTATGGCCTTGTAAAATTGGTGAAAATTCATGAGGTGACCTATAATCTTTTGAGTTCTTAGGGCATCTTCCACTCATTTTCAAGATTTGCACATAAAAGAAGAGTTGAAGTTCACATCCTTAAGATCATTATGGAAAAGAAATGGGTTCAAAGAGATAAAAATTGACCAAGTTATGATCTTTTAAAGTCACATAAGGGAATTTGATGACCTATCTAGAGGACTTGTAAACTTTCTCCATCATTAGGAATCTTCCACACAAAATTTGCTTGAAACTCTTGAAGTGATTAATTGATAACCCTTTAAAGAAAAACATATCTTTGGAATCACTCAAGAATATATAAAGATGAGCAAGATATAACCCTTAGAAGTTCAAAACCCTAGATCCTCAAGCACCAAAATAACTTGGAAACTCCTTTCAATTTTGACAAACTTTCTTGCATAATTACTCTTGCCATGTGAATAAAAGTTGTTCTGGATGATAATAAGAACCAATATAAACAAAAACCACTTCCAAATATTAAGAAATGTAAGAGTTATGTACTTGTGATCAAGGAATCAAGAGCTTGTCCAATTAGGTCAAACCTCTTCAATCAACCCTTGCATCTTTTGACTTTCTTTGACAAATTGAGGCATGATGAATCATAGTAGACCTTATCATGATGTAATTTAATGCATCCTCAATGATGAAGCTTGAATCTCAATGAAGTTTTGTTGAAGAAGGCATGGAAGTAAACCCATGAACCTATGAATGAACCTGATGAAGTGTGTTCTTCCCTCACCTATAGTATCATCTATTAGAGCAAACATTCATTGCACTTATTAGTTAAAAGTTAATCAATACAAAACATATATGATCACAATATACAAATCAATGTGCTTGGTGATTCCTCATGAGCAAACCTAAAGATAGGGAGAATAACCAAAGCCTAGTGTGATCTTGTTGTGATTGATTTGATATGAGATGATAGAGGAATCTTAGGGGAAAATATTGGGGTACAACATCTTCCCTTATTGAAGTGTCTTCTATCCGGAGATACAAAGGTTAAAATCTTTGTGTCAACGCGATTGAAGATACTTAAATATAAAACAAGCCCTATTTTTTAGCCCTAAGATACCATGCAATGGTTATGATTGTGCATGCAAACGAATAGATCCAAAGGTGACACAGGACGCCACTGGGGAAACAAAAAATAAAAGTACAAAAGAAAATTAGACCAGGAAAATAAATCACTGGTGAGCAGAAGACTCAACTTTACTATGGTAAAGCCTAAGGAGGAGACAAAGTAACATCAACTCAAATATTGAGGATAGAAAATAAAAGGATAACAGTGGTCAACATATAACTGTAAATTATCCACTCACTGAGAACATAGCGGAAAAAAAGTAACGTTGTCCCACAGGGGGGAAGAAATGGTAGGATAAAACCAACAAACACCAATATTAGGGTAGGTCACAAATGAGCAGCACCAATACTTATGATTGGAAACAAATGAATTCTTACGAGTAAAGTGAGTCTCAATGATGAACTATCTCCCATAATGACGAGACTACCATCCATCGGAGTAAACAAATCTCAACAACAAACTATCTCCCATAATGACGAGACTACCATCCATTGGAGTAACAAATCTCGAAAACGAACAATCTCTCATAATGACGAGACTACCATCCATTGGAGTAACAAATCACAATAATGAACTATCTCCCATAATGACGAGACTACCATCCATTGGAGTAACAAATCTCAATAACGAACTATCTTCCATAATGACGAGACTACCATCCATTGGAGTAACAAATCTCAACAAAAAACTATATCCCATAACAACGAGAATACCATCCATTAGAGTACAAATATCAACAAAAAACTATATCCCATAATGATGAGACTGCCATCCATTGGAGTAACAAATCTCAACAACAAACTATCTCCCATAATGATGAGGTTACCATCCATTGGTGTAAGAAATCTCAACAACGAACTATCTCCCATAATAACGAGACTACCATCTATTGGGGTAACAAATATCAATAATGAACTATCTCCCATAATGACGAGACTACCATCCATTGGAGTAACAAATCTCAACAAAAAACTATCTCCCATAATGACGAGACTACCATTCATTGGAGTAAATAAATCTCAACAACAAACTATCTCCCATAATGACGAGACTACCATCCATTGGAGTAACAAATCTCAACAATGAATTATCTCCCATAATGACGAGACTACAATTCATTGGAGTAAAAAAATCTCAACAACGAACTATCTCCCATAATGAAGAGACTACCATCCATTGGAGTAACAAATTTCAACAATAAACTATCTCCCATAATGACGAGACTACCATCCATCGGAGTAACAAATATCAACAACGAACTATCTCCCATAATGATGAGACTACCATCCATTGGAGTATAAATCTCAACAATGAACTATCTCCCATAATGATGAGACTAGCATTTATTGGAGTAATAAATGAATCTTCTCAGGGAACTAACATACTTACTGGGGAAGAACATGTTTCTCATATAAAGAGACCGCCACTTGCTGCTTTGAGAAGGAAATGCAATAATAATGTTGGGAAATGAATCTTGGCTTCTCTGAGGATATGCCAAATCAGTCCTGCTGAGGAGATAAAGTCCTCTCGTGAAAAATAAATGCACATTCTCAAACGGGGCTCAAAGCCTGCATAAAACATAATAATAATATTTTCGGGGATCATAGATTCAAACCATAAATATACCAGAGTGAAACAGTCAACCAAGACAGCACCCAATGAGGACCAAGCTCAAATGGGGATCACGTTCCATCTAGATAATGAGCTGAATAGGAAGGCTAAAACAAAATTCTCCCACGAGGGATAACTCAGTGGATAAATTGAAAGAATATACACTTTCTTCTTAGGGTTGACACTCTATTGGAAAGAGGGTAACATAACTCTGCAAAATAGGGTAATATGCCAACAAAATATTAATGAATGCAAATGAGCAATGAATTTTAAATTCATCTATGCATGATATATGTATGAATGTATGAATGTTGTTATGTATATGCTGACAACACAGACACACAACACTGGGAATAACCAGACAAAACAAGCTTGGGTAAAGTTAACACTCGGCTAAATTACATCCAGGATAAAAATTTCACAAGGAAGTAATCACCACCTGAGGAAATAAATTCCTATTTCATGGATTAACTTCACTGGGGAGAAACACAATCCGAAAGATAATTATGATACGGTGGCAGAACCGACTGCTATACTGGTTTGCGTTTTGTATTCGTAAATGTGCGGTAAGCTAGAGTCGCCATCGACTTTTATTACATCCAACAAAGGAAAAGGAAAAGGAAAAAGAACAGAAAAAACCTTTTTTCGAGATGTTTCTGAGTACGGGGGGTAGATTATAGAAAGGGAAGGTGTTAGCACCCTTTTTATCTGTGGTTTTCCACGAGCTCTTAGGTACTTGCTCATTTTTTAAATTGCTTGTTGTGCTTGTTTTGAAAAGTTTTGTTTACTTCGTGATAACCCTTGTATCGGTCCTCAAGAGTGTGACGAAGTTGTTTTGAAAACTGTTTTTTTTAAAGTGTTTGTGTGAAAAGCTTTTATTTTGAGCAAGCACTTAATATTTCTACCTACTTGAAAAAAGGTCTGTTCCTTTTCATTTCCTTTAGACAGTACTATCCTACTATTAAGGAGTAGGTAGCTCCGTCGTTGGATTTGTAAAGGGACATTCGAAGGGACGAAATGGTCTTTGAAGGCAACGAGTAAAGATACCTTAGCATTTCGAAGGGACTATCGTCATAAGATCAATTCGTAGGTAACTCGAGGGACAAATAGGGACTATGATCTTTATGACAATTTTGAATCGCGGGTCATTGCTAAGGTATCCCTATGTTTGAGGGACACAACCATTATTTTCCGAGGCAACCAAGTGAGGCAAAAACCTAGGAGTGAGCATGTGCAAGTGTTTTATTTCAGTTTCATTTATCTTGCGCATTTAGGGTTTTCTACTGTTTTATATTGATTTATCTTTCACATACAATCCTAATATCCATACATCTAGCAGTTTACTAGTTGCGGAAATTAAGAGCGAGAAATCAAAACCCTAGCTATTACAAGGCTTTGGAGAGGGGATTACATAATCAAAAACCGGGGGAAAATGATAAATGTGAAATAGTAAACCTAATTAACTATTACAAACTTGGAACACTTACAATAATTAATAAAAATAATGAAAGTAAAGACGCGCGTGACGAATTAGATAAGGGGAAATAATGTCAAGTTGAGAAAATAATAATTTACGAATAAAGGAAAAATATTTTTTGATTGTTTTGTGAAAAATAATTAATTTTGCGAATCAACCTAATTTCTATTAAATTTTAATTACAAAAAGATTTAAATTGACCTAATTAAGATGGTTAGTGCAAATAAATATTTTTTATGAGAAAAGACTAAATCTAATATTTTTGTAATTTTCTGATTTTTATGATTTAATTAAAAAAACAATGATTTTTTTATTTGTAAAATAATTGAAACAAATGATTAAATAAAAAAAAATGAAAGAAATTAAAAAAAATTGAAACTGGGCCTGGTATGATGAGCAACATGGGGGTATGAACTAGAATTTTCAAGCCCAGATTTTTTTTGCAAGCCCACCCTGCGCTTGGATCCAGTGTTGGCCATGTTTGAAGGTGCATCATGGACTTCTCTCCACTGGGCGCTAGATCTAGATCTGAAGATGATCCACTGGCTGGATTTGGAGGGTGTATGGTAGACACGCTGGAACCCAAGGCATAAGATCTACAAGCAAATATTAGGAAAAATATTATGTAGGAGGCAGGGATCGAACCCCTGAACTCCTACACACGCGCGCCTTGAAGACTTCTCTCTTTTCCATCTGAGTTGGGTTGTTAGTCATACATATAATCAAATAAAATGGATATAATACAAATAGAACGTTATGCCTAAGAAAACGCGCGAATTTTTAAACAAGCCAATGGTATGCAGCCACGCCTTCATCTTCCTCGCTGGGACTGTTGTCTTAGGTAAAGACCTTTACCTACAGATGTTGGCCATAGCTACAACCTGCGCATCTCAAAAACCATGTCCAGGCAATATAAATTAGATTTAAGATCATGGATCAATTGGGTTTGATCCTTTAATCATGATAGTATCCATCTTGAGATCCAATTATTCCTACATTTGAAAACCCTAAAACGACTTTATAAACCCTAGCAATGGCGTTTCATCCAACAAGCATCAAAACATGCAATTAAATATGCAAACACATTCTAAAGGATGATACAAACATGAATATATACTTATAAATCACTTATCATGCGTGAATTGCAAAAATCAATTTCAAAAATATGAACAAATCGTGATGTTGCTATCGCGCGTTTCTTGATGCTTCAGGCTTTGATAATGCTTGTTATCGCCCCAATGAACGTCCAGGAATATGATTTGACCTTTAGAACGCTTTGAACTGGCCTTTGGAAGAAGATAGGTCTTGCACTTTTTGACAAAAAAAGTGAGTTTGTTTCTGGCTTTGGAGGCAGGCTGCGCACGAAAATTCTCTTTTTTAGGGTCCACCAAGCTTCAGTATATGTATTGAATCCAATTATGTTAATATTTTTGGCAAGAATCCAAAGAATAATGGTCTTGAAGTTTTGATTCCAATCTTTCCAAAATTGGAGATTTCCTCTTGTTTATGGCTTGGTATGATTTGCTTGAGGTTATACAGCTTGCATGATGTACAATTCAATGCAAAACAAATCTCATTCCATAAGTTTGATTTATTTTAATTTAATTTGATTTAATTTGAATTTATTTGATTTTAAAATGAATAAAAATCAAAATAAATTAAATAAATGAGTGAATAATGCATTGGGGGTACCATAGGTCGTGGACCATGCTAGGATTGAGATTCAATCTTGAAAAGATGGGCCCATGTGGAAAAAAATGCAATTTTGAGCATTGTTGATTTTGGGCAAATTTCCAAAAATGGCCAACTTTGACAATGCATATCTCTCTCAATTTTGACCCTAAGAGGGTGTTCTTGTACTTTTTAGAAATCTTAGGATGTCCCCTAAGCAACCTCTTTGGTTTAATCTCAAGTGGATCTTCCATGTTCATGTAAGGAGCTTAGACCCAAAAGGTGTTTTTGTTGACTTATTAGAATGACCTATAATGTCTGAATTCATATCTTTCCATGAGTGCATTTCTTGAACTTGTGGGCTGAAGATGAGTTGTAGGGAATTGGATTCTATTCAAAATGAGCCTTGGATGAGAAATTTCTTATAAAGTATGAAAAAGTTACGCTTGGTCAAAGTTTGGTTGACTTTTCTTGAGAAACCCTAATTTAGCAACTTTTGAGTTTTGATGAATTAGGAGCCTTCCTTGGGGAATCATGATCAACCCTTGATCAAATGATGGATATCAATTTAAAATGTTGAGGTTGACCAAAAATCTTGAAGTTTAACTGTAAATAAGCCACAATTGACTTTTGACCTAGTATAGTTGATTTTTAGGCATTTGAGCAGTTGACTGAGCAAACTTCTTGTGCAAGGCATGAAACTTTACATGGATGATCTTGAGAACATATTAAGACCATGGAGAATATTTGAGACCTTTGTAGTTCACCCATCTCAAGGCAAATGGAAACCATGGTTTGAGGTTCATTGTCTTAGGAGAGCATTTGTCTAATCAATCCTTGGGCATCTTTGGGCAAGTTGAGGAATTCAATGAGTATGTTTTGAGTAAAATGGGAGGGAAAATTTTGGGGTACAACAATAATCAAGTCAAAACAGTAAATCAAAATATATACAGGAATGTAACATCCTCCTCTAGGCTTCACCAGGGAAAACTCACACAAACTTCAATGGGGAAAACAACATCTTAATATCTAGATTTCCACTGGAGATAATAATATTGACTTCATAGGGAAGCTGAAAACCACATCGTCGAGATATCGTATGAGGATCTCATATTTATTTAGTTTGGGAGGAAAATACCATATCATTGAGAGGAGCCCAAAATACATTCCTCGATACCAAGAGTGATGATTACACAACCTTCTATGGGGAGAAATCATGAAACCACACGGGGATAACATCTTCTAGAGAGAAACATTAACTCAAATTTACTTGGGTATCTAAGAAGTTAAACAATACAAAAAGAAATCAAAATTATGGGGATTTTAAATCAAACCCAGCACTTGGCGGGAGAAAACCCAAAAAGTTGACAACTGTTTCCACACTTATTTGAAAAGATACTGCCCTTGTCTAGTTGCCAAACAACAACAATAATGCCGACACCAAAAAAGGGCGATGTTTTGCAAATGATTCCACCTCATCACGCAAAGGGAGAAGGAACTTCCTTCATATGAGTGAAGACCTCACTAGGGAATCTAGAATATAGATTTAAAACCATACAAACCCGAAACCAAAATTATCAACCTAGAGGAAAAAATTGAACCAAGACCTGACTGGGGAAAATGGGATCACAAATCTGACACCACACCATACATCAATTGGTATCATCTCCAACTATTTGAAAAACAACAAAAAGATCATACACATATCAGCAAAAGCAACCTAAAAGAACTTCCCTGGGGAATACCTACTTCTAAAAAATTCAGAGTTCGTCCATCCTCGGAATCACTATTTTTGTTTTTCTTGAGTCACAGAATCTAAATTAAAAGGTAATTTGTAAATTATTTTCAAAAACAATTTTATTATTAAATCTCTTTATTTTGAAAATTACTATCAATAATAAATGGAGTCTTTGTAAGCAGACTAAAATAAGAATTACAAGAATTGGATAAAAGCTCAAACTTTATTAATAGAATGGTAGTCTGCGAATGGCGAGACCCCATAGATGATTACAAAGTCTGGAAAATGGTAATACATTGGAAAATATACATTGAAGCACAATGACTGCTATTCTCCCTAACAACTTTGAATTCATGAGCAGCGACTTCTATTTAAGTGTGGTGAGGATCTAAGAAGATTGTTACTTCAATGATCAAGTCTTGTCTGATGTAGTTACTTGCCAAGAAATCCCTAACTTTTTCCTAGGTTGCCCTTGCGGGTTTTCAACCTAGCGGGAGAATTTATTCTGTTTGTGTCTCTTATTTTTTCCTAGACCTCCCTTTCAGGTTTTCAGCCTATCGAGACGCTTTTTTTTTGCCTAAGCCGCCCTTTCGGATTTTCGACTTAGCGAGCTGTTCTTTTATTTCTTTTAGGAGAAGTATTTCTTGACTGCATCAACATTCATAGGACGTGGGAACTCCTCGCCATCCATAGTTTCAAGAATCAATGGACTGCCAGAGAAGGCTTTCTTGACAACATATGGGCCTTCAAAATTGGGAGTCCACTTTCCCCTAGAATCAACATTAAAAGACATGATCTTCCTGAGCACGAGGTCGCCTTCTCTAAATTCACGAGGCTTGAACTTCTTATCAAAATATTTCTTCATTCTTTTCTGGTATAATTGACCAAGACACAAGGCCGTCATTCTTTTCTCTTCAATCAAATTTAACTAGTCAAACCTGTTACGAACCCATTTAGCCTCTCACAACTTGGTTTCCATTATCACACGTAAAAAGGGAATCTCCACCTCAATAGGGAGCACCGCTTCCATACCATACACGAGAGAGAATGGGGTTTCCCCTATTGCAGTGCGGACGGAAGTACGATATCCATACAAAGCAAAAGGGAGCATATCATGCCAATGTTTATAGGGAACAACCATTTTCGGGATGGTCTTCTTTATGTTTTTATTAGCAGCTTCAACAACCCCATTCATCTTTGGCCTGTAAGGAGATGAATTGTGATGGACAATCTTGAATTCTTCACAAAGTTCTGTCATCATCTTGTTATTCAGATTTGAGCCATTATCAGTGATAATCCTTCTTGGCACACCATACCGACATATAAGATTGTTTTTGATAAAATGTACTACCACCTGCTTAGTAATGTTAGCATATGAAGCTACTTCCACCCATTTGGTGAAGTAGTCTATTGCCACCAAGATAAAATGATGTTCATTTGACGCCTTAGGTTCAATCATTCAAAACATGTCAATACCCACATAGAGAAAGGCCACGAGGAAGAAATAACATTGAGAAGTTTCGGAGGCACATGAATTTTTTCAGCATAAATCTGGAATTTATGGTACTTCATTGCAAATTTGTAACAGTTAAATTTCATTGTCAGCCAATAGTAACCTGCCCTAAGCATCTTTTTTGCCATCGAATGTCCATCGACATGAGTGCTAAAGGAACCTTGATGGATTTCACACATCAGTATGTCTGCTTCTTGTCTATCCATGCAACTGAGTAAGACCATGTCATAATATCTTTTGTATAACACATATTCATTGAGGAAAAAGCTTCCTGCCAACCTTATCAATGTGTTTCTATCTTTGTTTGACGTGCCATCCGGGTATTCATGAGTCTAGAGAAAATGCTTGATATAATAATACCAAGGTTTTTCCTTTGACGTTCGCTCTATTGCAAACACATGAGCCAACATGTCCAAATGTCGCACTGTTATACGAGACACGTCGTTCCAAGTATTTATTTGATACATATAAGCCAAAGTAGCCAAAGCATCTTCCATCTGATTCTCATCTCTGGGAATATGATGTGTTGTACCCAAAAATTTGCCCTCTCATTTCTCAAAGGATTACCCTGGACCCTCAGGTTTGCTTCCATCCAATTCCAAACCTCGAATTACAGATTTTTCAAGAAAGTCATTCAAAAGGGCAAAATGGTCATTTGCACACTGAAGAGTCAAACTTTGACTTTTGGATCAAAATCAAGTTTCAAGAGTCATATTTCATCAAGACATGTTGAGATATGATGTTTGTTTCATCTAGAAATTTAAAAGTCAAAACTTACTTTGGAAAAGTCAAATTTCTAAATACTTAGAATTTCTCTAAGTGTTTAAGAAATATGACAAGCTCATAACTTCTGATCAGATTATCACCATGATGCAAGCTGATTCTGGATTAACTTCTAACACAAGAGTTATGGACTCAAACAAGATCTGAAACATTACAGAACAAAACTTCTCTTGGAAATGCTGGAATTTCAAGTTATAAATGTTCAAAGATACGTCCATGAAACTAAAGCACTCAACAAATTCTGGACACTTTCAAAACAGATTTTGGTCAGAACTTTTGGGCCAGTTTTCACAAAGGTTCAGTCAGAGTTTCCAAGGGTAATTCAAAGAAGGTTACAAAGCGTGCTACAAGTTTCCTGGAAAGTCTGAGAACTCCTTCAGAACATGCTGGAGCGAAAAGATTAAAGGATCAAAAGTTGGATGTTTATTCTAAGTTACGCTGATGCTGAACTTCTGACCCAGACTTAGGCTATGATGCACAATCTCATAGTGCATGATTTCTGGTTTGATAAGTCTCATCATCATTTAATGCTCACAACCACTTTTGAGTCTTTATCCAAAGGATTTCCCCCACGTGTACCTTTACTGTCTTGGAAAAGCAAACTTTTGTACAAAAGTGTGTTGGGGCCATGCGTTGCTTTTGCTTTTGAGGTTACCTTTCCTTAATTCCTGCTTACAAGCCCAGCTTAGGCGCTGCCAAACTGCTAACCACCATACCTATTTGAACTAACTTCAAGAACAAGTCAGCTCCTAGCATATGATGTTGGTGCCACTTGACCTCTCCAAACTACTAAACCTTTGCCTATAAATTAGACTTTATTGGCAATTGTAAAAGGGTCGGAAATTTGAGAAAGAAAAGCCTTGAACCCCTGCTAAAATTCCAAGAGTCCAAAAACTGCAAACACATAAATACAAAACCTGTTAGCTTTTGATTTCTTGCATTAAAACTCCTTTTTTTAAGTGTTTCTTGATCAGAACCACCCATACAGTTTCTGATATACATTCAAAAGCCATCCTAACTCCTGTAGTCAAACTGTAACACACTAACCATCAATATCCACCTCAAAGAAGTCACAACTTTGCTCCTTGGCTGTTCCAGAATTTTCTGATCATTCACAACCCAAATTGAAAGTTTCCAGCCTGCTGAACACGAGAGGAAGCGGTTCAGAACATCACAAGTGGTCAGAGCCAGACTCTAGCTCACAGAATATTCTCCAGCTGCAAGGTAAGCTTCTGCTGACTCTCATCATATTACTTAGGTATTATCAGGAAATTTTGTTCAAAAATTCAATGTAGACATCCTGATTCTGATGCTGTACATATTCAGAGGTTTCATATATTTGCCTGCCTAAGTAGAGAGAATTTCAGTTCAGAACTTCTTGAAGAAATTAGAACTCAGAATTAGGATTAGCAAATTCATGCTTGCTTCTGATTTATAGTTCTGATATCTCTTGTTTCTGAAACATTATGAAACCTGCCATAATTGTTATATGCGCATCTTCTGTTTTGTTGAGAAATGACCAAGTCGCAGATGCTCTGACTAGCATGGAGAGGGAGACGAAGTTCTGCCAGCGGCATCAGATCTTCTGAAATCTTCTTTATTCTCAGCGGACTCAGGACTTCTGACCTTCCTTGTTTCTACTAACGTTTATTTCTATTTGTGCAGCACGCCAGAGTCAGAACTTCTGACCTCTTTTGTTTCAGCAAAGCGCTGATTCTGTTTTCCTTTCTCCTTATTATTTTTGCCATCATTTTATTAATCAAAAACACAAAAAAAAATTCATATTCACATATCTTATTTTATTTCTTTTAACATAAAAGATCAAATAATTTTCTTAAACCAAACTTATTTCTTTTTTAAAATGAAACAAGTCCATTTTACATTTCTTGTACATTCTTATCCAATCAATGTGGTTGTAATAGTAACTTAGGATTTAATTTGCAATCCCCATTTATGAATTTGTACACCCCATCCCTCTAATGTTTGTAATAGCGTAGGACTTTACTTTTCCTCATTTTTATTGCTTTCACATATTGTTAGTAATTAGGGTGTGCATGATGAGATAAAAACAACAAATAGACAACACATATTCAAGACAAAAACAAAGCATGAAAACAACACATTTGCACACAAGCACCCCTAGGGTTATTCCACTTGGTTTCCTTATACAAAATGGCCATATTACGCATGCGAGGTATCTTAGTAAAAAACAAGAAAATACAAGATCATAGTCCCTCGATGACGCTCTCTAAGTTTCCTTACAAATGATCTTAGTCCCTCAAAAAGAATTCTAAGATACCTTGCAACATTGATAATCATAGTTATACGATGACCCGCGCTCGTCCGGTTTATATCCAAAGATAGGGTTGCTTACCAAATCATTGGTAAGACAACAATGTCAAAGGAAAAGAAAATGAACAAGAAAGACATTTGAGTAGGTAGATTTGTTCCTAGTTGCTCGCTTGCTCACAACAAAAAACATTTTATACACCAACACATCTCTTTGAACTATTTTCGAAACCAACACTTTGTACGCATTCTTATAGAGACGAGAATCATTAAAAAGTCACATTTTCAAAATACTTTCAAAACCCATACCACATAGCACATTTCAAAACAAAAGCAAGTGATCTAGCAAGTAACTAAGAGCCCATGGAAAACCATGGATGAAAAGGGTGCTAATACCTTCCCTTTTCATAATCTACCCCCCGAACTCAAGAAAACATCTCTAAAGGTCTTTCCTGTGCTTTTTCACCTTTCCTTATTGGATAAAAGAAAAGTCGGTGGCGACTCTTGCTAAACCGCAACATTTGCGATCAAACACAAAAACAAAAAGTCAGTTCTCCCACCGTATCATAGAACTAGCGACTCTGCTGGGGAATTTTAAAAGTGGAGTTACCTTAGGGTTAGATCACATTTATTTGATTTCATTGTTTAACTTGTATGCTTTATATTTTGGTCCTTTCTTTGGGTTTGAATCCTCTACCCGAATTTGGGATACCTTATAGGTAAGTAGCAATCGTTGTGGAAATTGTGGGGATATACCGACATGGTCTAAGCAATAGCTACATTAGTGTGACATATTTGTGGGTACCGGTATCCCTTTAGTAGCCAAGGAGAATACGGGGCCGCTGAGTGATGTCATGAAGCACTAACTGACTTTTAGAACCTTTACTTGACCAACTTGGCCATTAGGACGTAGTGAGATGACCGACTTTGGTGCAGTCTGACGTTGGTTGATACTCGATACTACACTCATTGAGATTTGATTCCCAAGATTTGTTTGGTGGCAAGTCAGTTGTCAATCGGAATGAAGCTTGTGCGAAAGGTCAGTGATATTGAGATCCCTTAGAACCCGGTTACTATTACTAGGACAGGTTGAGCCAACCAAAACTTCAAGAGGGTACTTACCTACAAACTTCATGCAAGCCTGAACCTAAGGACTTGTCTGCTTTGTGTAGATATGATTATTTGTATATAAACTTGCTTACTTTGCATACTTATACATAACATCATGACATCATATCATAGCATTTTTAATAACATTGAACCATAGCATTTCAAGGATCTCAAGGGTCTTTGATGTAGGGTCACGTTGAACCAGACGTCTATCATGGGGCAGGAGGATTTATTTTCCTTTAACCAAACACCGTCAAAGATCAAGTACAACAATTTGAGTCAAGGGCTACAACCCACTTGGCATGGTGAACTAAATTCTCGTGGAGGACATCCACTGATACAAAGTTCTCCAATAAAAGTTGTTGATCAAAGTTCAACTTCTAAACTTTTTCTTGTGTTTACTCCGCGAGATCCTTGAAAACATGCATCCACATATCATGCATCATGTCATGACAAATTTCTCCCATACAAGTCTCCTTATATTCCTACTGTTTATTTCAGTAAGATGGATATAGAACAAACAGTGAAAGATCTCCAAGCTCAAAACGCTCAATTCCAACAAATGTTCCTGGCTATGGCTAAGGGGCAAGAGGACCTGAAGACCCCTCTTCTCAAAGACAAGAAGAAAAATTCCAAGAAGTCATTAGGCTTCCTGAACTTGAGAAGAAGACCTAGAGGACCAGTCAAGGGAGCTCTAGATATTTCAACTCCATCCAACATGGGGGATAGTCATGAAGAAGACAACAATCTGGAGATTGATGAAGCCGAAGCTGACTACTCTGAGGAACAATCTCCTCCCACTGTTGACAAGTACAAACATATGGATGATCGCCTCAGTGCTATGGAGATTCAACAGATACCTGACTTGGATTTAAGAGACACGGGTTTGGTTTCTGGAGTGGTCATCCCCCCAAAGTTCAAAATCTCTACCTTTGTCTTGTACTATGGAGTCTCTTGCCCTAAGATGCACTTAAAGTCTTATGTCCGCAAGATTCAGCCATACACAACTAATCAAAAACTTTGGTTCCATTTCTTATAAGAGAGCTTAGTTGGGACACAACTTGAATGGTTCTATCAATTGGAGGGTTCTCGCATCCACACCTGGGAGGATCTAGTTGTTGCTTTCTACAAGCAGTACCAATATAAAGCTGATCTTGCACCAACTTGTGTGCAATTGCAGAACATGACCTTGGGTTCCAACGAGTGCTTCAAAGGATACTCCCAAAATGGAGAGATCTGGATGGTAGGGTGCAGCCCCCATTAACTGACAGGGAGCTGATTGACACCTTCATGGGAACCTTGACGGGACCTTTCTTCAAACATCTAATAGGAAGCTCCTCGGCCGGGTTCACCGAGCTAGTACTGACTGGTGAAAGGTCAAAGCTGGCATCAAAAGTGGAAATATCCAAGGAGATACACCTTCTAATGCTCACAAAAAGCCATACAATGGGAAGAAAGAGTCCAATACTATGTATGGTCAAAAGAGTCTCCAAGATCAACATGTAGGGGAAATCCTGATCTCTAATCCTACACCTGTTCAACAAAGACATATCAATAGGTGTAGGGTAAGATATCAAGAAAGGCAGTACACTAACATCAACATGCCTTTGTCTCAAACATTACAACATTTGCTGAAGTTGAAGTTGATCACACCAAAGGATCCTCCTCAAAATCCCGATACCTCCTCTTCTAAGTACAATACAAACGTAAGATGTGCCTACCATTCTGATAGTCCCGGGCATGACACTGACAGTTGTTGGACTTTGAAGAACAAGATTCAGGACTTGATTGATGCCAAAGAGATTGAGTTTGACCCTCCGGAGACTCCAAACGTGATCACTGCTCCTATGCCAAATCATTGAGAGCGTCTTGTTCATTTTGAATTTTCAATTGTAATTTCCTTTGTTATTCAAACAATCATATATTAATGTCAAACTTTGTTTCATTAATGCATTGCATATGTTTGTCTTGAATTCATCCATTTGTTTTCACTATATTTAAACTATGCTTTTTACTCCCTTTATGATATTCAGCTCTTGTTTCAAAAAGTTGCAAGCCTTTAGAGGGAGGATGACGAAAACAATACCTTAATCCCATACAGTATGCTTTTGAATAGACTTTGTTGACGATGTACAGGCATTCTTTCAAATCCTAAACACTAGAGTTATAAGGAAGATAATCCCTAGTCAACCCCTTCGAGCCAAAGAAGTAGAAGTTTCCTTTTACACAAATTGAAACCTTTAATCAAAACCTTGGGCAGGGTAGTCTCTTAGTTAATTCAATTACGCATTCAAATCGCAAACTCTCATCTCGTAATACAATGAATGACGTCAAAAAACTTTCCTCTGGAATCAAAAGACGATAATGGTTCCCTACCAAATAGGCAATCATTATCTCTCGAACAGAAAAGCCCACTAAGTCAAACCCTACAAAGGAGACTTAAGAAGAACCGGGGCATCCCGCTGACCGTAAGAACAGTCAGGAAAAATTAGGGATAACAAATCAAAAGAAGGAGGTCACTACAAATCCTCAACAACATGAGAAATGTTGCAAAAATGACTTCCTTCCGACAAACTTAACTTATCCAAACCATCACCAAATTGTCATTCCAAACTCAATTGGAGTTCAAACGTATAATTAACTGAGTTTAGGGTTGGAGAACATCACGAAGAACGGGTGGGTACAAATACACTTTGAGCCTTAATTCTTTGTTTCTTAAACCATGAACCAATCCACGTTACAACCCTTCAAAAGTCCTAATTGAAGCATGGGTTAGTTCGAAAGCATACTGTTAAAAAAGGTATCATGACTCCTGTAAGGCTTACTCTAAATCTTGAGTTGAAATTTCTTTACTTGCTAAAATGCATTTTCAAAACTTCAAGACAAGCATAAACTTTGCATTATTTGAATATCGTTGTTTGCATATGGCTGTTGATTTGACAGCAGAGAAATTGATACAACGAATATCCAGTGAACTGAAGCTCTCTCAGTGAACTACATCACTTCAAGTGGGATGACACTTCCAATAACAAATGTCATATCTACAAGGGGTCATGGCATGCCACTATCCGGCACACCTGAGGAAATCAAGTCAAGATTCCAAGAAATATTTCAAGAAATGCTGAATAACCAGGGGCAGGTCTTTATCTGAATCACTTGAGGCATTGAACTTGAATTCCAACAAAGGGTTACGTACAGTCAAACATTTTATGGCAGTGCCACAAACATTTACTGCTAGGGCAGTGACAAATCTCCCCAAAATCCTTCTCATAAGATGATTCCCCAACCATATTTTCAATCTCTAAAAACCTCTTCCCAACTGAGTCGACTACAAGAATCCTCGAGGATTTCTGCCAGTGAAGTCGCCACCTCTCCAACAGACTAAACAACAGGGTTTATTTCCCAACAAATGGCGGAATTCCGCAGCTTGAATTTTCCTCTCTGACTACTGCAAATCAGAGGACCACAACTCCTCTTCCCCTATAGAATACTCTACAATCCCCAAAAACACTGTGAAGCCTGGATTTCAACCAGATAACAGTATAAGGTGTTGCGAAGTCTGGAATTCGACCAGATAATAGTTCACTTCTTCAAAAAACACTGTGAAGCATGGACCCGACCAGATAACAGTTCAACTTCATCCTTTCAAGAAAGTTACTGCGAAGCCTGGAATCTGGCCAGATAACAGTAAACTTCTTTATCCACAGCAAGTCGTTGTGAAGCCTGGAATCTGACCAGATAACAACTAACTTTTGATTCTCTCCAACCAAAGATAATTCCCCAATAGAGCAACGGACAACCGAGACTCCCGAACTCTTTTCCCCAAGCAAGAATCAACACTCTCCATAGAGTTTTCAATATTCCCCAACAGAATTCTCCTCAAACAACAAAATAGGAATCCCCGGTGGAAACATTCTAAGAAAAGTTTGAAGACACACCTACTCTTCAACGGCAGTCCGGGATTTAATAACTCCCCGACACTTGTCAAGGGTTTATTACAAAAAAATACATTCATTAACATTTCACATTTCATATATAACAAGTGCATACAACATAATCTCATTTTTGAGAACATTATTACATAATGCATCTCATCTACCATGACATTGCATACAACTTTGCCTTTACCTTTTCAGGAAAAGGTCAACAGATAAAGTTCATCACCTTTTTGGAGTAGTAATCGTCAGAGATTCCTTCATCATCCTTTTGGAGTAGAAATCATCCAATATTCCTTCTTCATCCTTCTGAGGTAGTAATCGTCCAAGATTCCTTCATCGCCTGTTGAGGTAGTAATCATCCGAGATTCCTTCATCATCCTTTTTGAGTAGCAATCATCCGAGATTCCTTCATCATCCTTCTGAGATAGTAATCGTCCAAGATTCCTTCATCTACTATTGAGGTAGTAATCGTCCGAGATTCCTTCATCGTCTATTGAGGTAGTAATCAGCCGAGATTCCTTCATCATCCTTTTGGAGTAGAAATCATACGAGATTCCTTCATCATCCTTTTGGAGTAGCAATCATCCAAGATTACTTCATCAACCTGCTGAGGTAGTAATTGTCCAAGATTCCTTCATTATCTTTTGGAGTAGTAATCATCCCAAATTCCTTCATCATCCAACTGGACCTTCAGATACAGTTCAGATACGCTCTAGACACGGACGCCATCCTGATACTCATTCAGATTCAGCTTTCTAGATACAGTTCAGATACACTCCAGACACAGATGCCATTTTGATATTCATTCAGACTCAACTTTTGATACAGTTCAGATACGCTCTAGAAACGGGTGCCATTCTGATACTCATTCAGACTCAACTTTTGATACAGTTTAGATACGTGCCAGATACGGATGCCATACTGATACTCATTCAGATTCGATTTTCAGATACAGTTCAGATACGCTCCAGACACGGATGCCATTCTGATACTCATTCAGATTTCAACTTCAGATACAGTTCAGATACGATCCAGATTCAGATGTCATTTTGTCACTCATTCAAATACAGTCAAGATACGGATGTCATTCTGTCACTCAAACACAGTACAGATACAAACACGTCTGGATGGCATCTATAAGCCCATCTCTAACAACTATCCGTCATTTCTCAAAATGGCATCTTTAAGCCCATTCCCTATACAATCAACCACAACATCATCGAGGGCAAATTTCTGGGCACTCAAGTGTTCAATCTTCTTCCACCTTCAAGTCACGAATGGCAAATCCGCCAATCTAACTCTTCAGGTTTAAGAAGATTGAACAGGGGCAGCTGTTGTACCCCAAAATTTGCCCTCTCATTTCTAAAAGGATCACCCTGGACCCTCAGGTTTGCTTCCATCCAATTCCAAGCATTGAATTACAGATTTTTTAAGAAAGTCATTCACAAGGGCAAAATGGTCATTTGTATACTGAAGAGTCAAACTTTGACTTTTGGATCAAAATAAAATTTCAAGAGTCATATTTCACCAAGACATGTTGAGATATGAAGTTTGTTTCATCTAGAAATTCAAAAGTCAAAACTTACTTTGGAAAAGTCAAATTTCTAAATACTTAGAATTTCTCTAAGTGTTTAAGAAATATGACAAGCTTAGAACTTCTTATCAGATTATCACCATGATGCAAGTTGATTCTGGATTAACTTCTAACACAAGAGTTATGGACTCAAACAAGATCTGAAACATTATAGAACAAAACTTCTCTTGGAAATGCTGGAATTTCAAGTTATAAATGTTCAAAGATACATCCATGAAACTAAAGCACTCAGCAAATTCTGGACACTTTCAAAACAGATTTTGGTCAGAACTTCTGGGCCAGTTTTCACAAAGGTTCAGCCAGAGTTTGCAAGGGTAATTCAAAGAAGTTTACAAAGCGTGCTACAAGCTTCCTGGAAATTTTGAGAACTCCTTCAGAACATGCTGGGGCGAAAAGATTAAAGGATCAGAAGTTGGATGTTTATTCTAAGTTACGCTGATGCTGAACTTCTGACCCAGACTTAGGCTATGATGCACAATCTCATAGTGCATGATTTCTGGTTTGATAAGTCTCATCATCATTTAATGCTTACAACCACTTTTGAGTATTTATCCAAAGGATATCCCCCACGTGTACCTTTACTGTCTTGGAAAAGCAAACTTTCTTACAAAAGTGTGTTGGGCCCATGCGTTGCATTTTCTTTTGAAGTTACCTTTCCTTAATTCCTTCTTACAAGCCCAGCTTAGGCGCTGCCAAACTGCTAACCACCATACCTATTTGAACTGACTTCAAGAACAAGTCAGCGTCTAGCATATGATGTTAGTGCCACTTGACCTCTCCAAACTACTAAACCTTTTCCTATAAATTAGAATTTATTGGAAACTGTAAAAGGGTTGGAAATTTGAGAAAGAAAAGCCTTGAACCCCTGCTAAAATTCCAAGAGTCCAAAAACTACAAACAAAAAAATACAAAACCTGTTAGCTTTTGATTTTTTGCATTCAAACTCCATTTTTCTTAAGTGTTTCTTGATCAGAACCACCCATACAGTTTCTGATATACATTTAAAAGCCATCCTAACTCCTGTAGTCAAACTGTAACACACTAACCATCAACGTCCACATCAAATAAGTCAGAACTTTGCTCCTTGGCTGTTCCAGAATTTTTTGATCATTCACAACCCAAGTTGAAAGTTTCCATCCTACTGAACACGAGAGGAAGCTGTTCAGAACATCATAAGTGGTCAGAGCCAGACTCCAGCTCACAGAACATTCTCCAGCTGCAAGGTAAGCTTCTGCTGACTCTCATCATATTACTTAGGTATTGTCAGGAAACTTTGTTTAAAAATGCAATGTAGACATCCTATTTCTGATGTTGTACATATTCAGAGGTTTCATATATTTGCCTGCCTAAGTAGAGAGAATTTCAGTTCGAAACTTCTTGAAGAAATTAGAACTCAGAATTAGGATTAGAAAATTCATGCTTGCTTCTGATTTATAGTTCTGATATCTCTTGTTTTTGAAACATTATGAAACCAGCCATAACTGTTATATGCGCATCTTCTGTTTTGTTGAGAAATGACCAAGTTGCAGATGCTCTGACTAGCATGGAGAGGGAGAAGAAGTTCTTCCAGCAAAATCAGATCTTCTGAAATCTTCTTTGTTCTCAGCGGACCCAGGACTTCTGACCTTCCCTGTTTCTACTAACGTTTATTTCTATTTGTGCAGCACGCTAGAGTCAGAACTTCTGACCTCTTTTGTTTCAGCAAAGCGCTGATTCTGTTTTCTTTCTCCTTATTATTTTTGCCATCATTTTATTAATCAAAAAAACAAAAAAATATTTCATATTCACATATCTTTTTTATTTCTTTTAACATAAAAGACCAAAATATTTTCTTAAACCAAACTTATTTATTTTTTAAAACGAAACAAGTCCATTTTACATTTCTTGTACATTCTTATCCATTCAATGTGGTTGTAATAGTAACTTAGGATTTAATTTGAAATCCCCATTTGTGAATTTGTACACCCCCATCCCCCTAATGTTTGTAATAGTGTAGGACTTTACTTTTCCACATTTTTATTGCTTTCATGTATTGTTAGTAATTAGGGTGTGCATGATGGGATAAAAACAACAAATAGACAACCCATATTCAAGACAAAAACAAAGCATGAAAACAACATATTTGCACACAAGCACCCATAAGGTTTTCCACTCGGTTGCCTTATACAAAATGGCCATATTACGCATGCGAGGTTTCTTAGTAAAAAACAAGCAAATACAAGATCATAGTCCCTCGATGACGCTCTCTAAGTTGTCGTATAAATGATCTTAGTCCCTCAATAAGAATGCTAAGATACCTTACAACATTGCTAATCATAGTTATACGATGACCCACTCCTGTCCCGTTTATATCCAAAGATAGGGTTGCTTACCAAATCAATAGTAAGACAACAATGTCAAAGGAAAAGAAAATGAACAAGAAAGACATTTGAGTAGGTAGATTCACTCCTAGTTGCTCGCTTGCTCACAACAAAAAACATTTTATACACCAACACATCTCTTTGAACTATTTTCGAAACCAACACTTTGTACGCATTCTTATAGAGACGAGAATCATTACAAAGTCACATTTTCAAAATACTTTCAAAACCCATACCACAAAGAACATTTCAAAGAAAAAGTAAGTGATCTAGCAAGTAACTAAGAGCCCATGGAAAACCATGGATGAAAAGGGTGCTAATACCTTCCCTTTTCATAATCTACCCCCCTAACTCAAGAAAACATCTCTAAAGGTCTTTCCTGTGCTTTTTCACTTTTCCTTGTTGGATAAAAGAAAAGCCGGTGGAGACTCTTGCTAAACCGCAACATTTGCGATCAAACGCAAAAACAAAAAGTCAGTTCTCCCATCGTATCACATGATGGAATTAAACTTTATTGAAGAAGGGTAATAATCTTCTATCATAGTCTTTGTAGGGAATCAAGCCAGGGTGACGAGTATCCCATTCTCCTTTAATCTTATTTATTACCAAAATTGAATTGCCATACACATCTAGAATTTTGATTCTGAGATCAATAGCCTCCTCGAGACCCATGATACAAGCTTCATACTCTGCCATGTTATTGGTGTAATCAAATGCCAACCTTGCAGTAAAAGGGATATGCGACCCATGAGGAGTGATAATCACAACATCAATTCCTTTCCCATAAGCATTTATAGCTTTGTCAAATACGATACCCCACCGAGATTCAGGGTCAGGACCTTTCCCAGGCAAAGGTTCATCACATTCTTTTATCTTCAAAAACATCACATCCTCATCAGGGAAATCATATTTAACAGACTGATAATCATCAACCGGTTGGTAAGCAAGATAATTTTCCAACATACTGCTTTTTATAGCCTTCTGAGTACGATATTCAATATCATATTCAGACAACAACATCTTCCAACGGGCAATTCTCCTTGTAAGAGCAGGCTTTTAAAAAATATACTTAATTGGACGCATTTTGGAAATCAACCAAGTAGTATGATTCAACATATATTGTCGCAATCACCTTGTCGCCCAGGCCAAAGTACAACATGTTTTTTCCAGCATAGAATACCGCGACTCACAGTCAGTAAACTTCTTGCTGAGATAATAAATGGCATATTCTTTTCTCCCTGTTTCATCTTGTTATCCCAAAATACAGCCCATAGAATTATCTAACACTATCAGATACATAATAAATGGTCTTCCTTCAACAAGAGGGAGCAAGATAGGAGGTTCAAGCAGATACTCTTTAATACTTTCAAATACCCTTTGGCAATCATCTGTCCATACACAACCTTGATCTTTCTTTAACAACTTAAAGATCGGTTCACATGTTGCAGTCATATGGGAAATAAATCTGGAAATGTAATTTAACCGCCCAAGGAAGCCTCTAACTTTATTTTCAGTTCTTGGTGCAGGCATTTCATGAATTGCCTTAACTTTATCAGGATCAACATCAATCCATTTCTGGCTGACAATGAAACCCAACAGTTTTCCTGATCGAACACCAAAGGTACATTTATTTGGATTCAAGCGGAGATGATACTTCCTCAAATGCTGAAACAATTTCAACAAATCTTCTATATGCCCTTCTTCAATCTGGGATTTGGAAATCATATCATCAACATATACCTCAATTTCCTTGTGCATCAGATCATGGAATAGGGTTGTCATAGCCCTTTGGTACGTTGCACCATTGTTCTTCAACCCGAAGGGCATCACTCTGTAACAGAATGTTCCCCAGGGTGTGATAAATGTTGTTTTTTCCATGTCCTCAAAAGCCATTCTGATTTTATTATACCCGTAAAATCTGTCCATGAACGAGAATACTTTGAATTTTGATGTACTGTCAACCAACATATCAATATGTGGCAATGGAAAGTCATCTTTTGGACTAGCTTTGTTTAAATCTCTATAATCTACGCACACGCGAACTTTTTCGTCATTCTTTGGTATTGGGACAATATTGACAATAAATTGAGGGTACACTGATGTCACAAGAAAACCAACATTAATCTGTTTTAAAACATCTTCTTTAATTTTCAGTACTATATCAGGGTGATTTCTTCGCAATTTCTTCTTGATTGACGGGCATTCTGGTTTTAGCGGAAAATTATATTCCACAATATCAGTATCCAAACCAGGCATGTCTTGGTATGACCAAGCAAAGATGTCCACATAGCCTTTCAACAATTCAATCAACTTGTTCTTCACGTCAGAATGAAGCAATGCTTCAATCTTGACTTCATTTGGATCTTCCTCTGAACCAAAACTAATCATTTCTAACGGCTCTTTATATGGCTAAATGGAAATTTCCTCGCGCTCAAGCAACCGTGAAACTTCCTTCTAGTATTTCATCATATTTCTCTTCTTCGGCCATATACGCGAGATATTCAAAGTTGGGAGAGGCTACACGATCATTATACTCGACATGTTTTTTAATTAATCTGCACATATGATTTAGGATTGCTTTTAGAAACTGACACATATAGCAAGTGATTATGCATATTTAATTACAGTTTATTATTTATTTTAAAAGGATTTTTCTGATTACCATTTTCTAAGAAAAAGCAGAAAATAAAGACACAATTTGGGAATCAAAAACAAATTTTATTAATGATTTTAAAGATCAAAGCAACAGATATGCCCATACAATATCAATACTTTCACCTTGGGCAGAGTGAAAGATTTTTGAAAAGATTAACAAAAACGAATCACTTTAAAATATGAAGGCAAGATGGAACATCAATAGCGGTCCAATTTTGGACTTTGACTCCATGCGTCTTGTAATTCAGCATCTCTTGCTCTGATTCACCTTCCAGAATAACATTGATCCTAGGAACAGTTGGATAAAGGTAACCTCCGCTGTGAAAGATGTCTTGATATTTTCCCAAAGCAGGCTTCAGCTTCATATTGTCAACTTTATTACTCTTCACAAAGAAACCCAAATCAGCTACATTCTTATTCACAGGTGGATCAACAATCTTCCCTCATACCTTACTAGGGCCATTACGCACTACATGTTGGGCATCCTTAAACGAAGCTATATAATTCTCATTTTCCCTTACATTATCAATGGATAAAGCTTGGAACTGAGTTCCAACAGCAGCTTCATCTGCTTCCATAACAGTGAAAGAGGATAAATGAGATATTAACAAAGTTTGTTCTCCATTTATGATGACCAACTTTCCTTCACAAACAAACTTCAGCTTCTGGTGCAAAGTTGAAGTAACAACCCCTGCCTCGTGTATCCACGATCGTCCCAGTAAACAGTTGTAAGAAGGCACAATATCTATAACCTGGAAAGTAATCTGAAATAAGTGCAGGCCTATATGAATAAGAAAATATACTTCTCCAATGATAAACTTCCTTGATCCATCAAAAGCTTTCATAATTATGCCACTCGGGCGCATAGGATTTCCTTGGTACTTCAGCTTCATGGGCGTGCTCCTCGGTATGATATTTAAAGAGGACCCATTGTCAATTAACACATTGGACAACGAGTCATTCTTACAATTCATGGAGATATAGAGAGCCAGGTTGTGATTCCTTCCTTCATCAGGAAATTCGTTGTTATAGAAACTCAGGTTATTACATGATGTAATATTCTCGACAATACAACTGAATTGGTCCAAAGGCGTATCACTTTCCACAAAAGCTTGATCCAATACTCTCATCAAAGATTCTTTGTGGGAAGAAGAGTTCATTAGTAAGGATAGGATAGATATCTTTGATGGAGTTTGCAATAATTGATCTACGATTCTATAGTCGCTCATCTTGATAATCTTCAATATATCATCCACATATTTTTCCAGAGTAGTACCACTAGATTCCCCACTACTTTCTTAGGTTCAGTACTTTCAATAACCTTTTTATCAACCTTAACATTCCCTCGAATGACAGGTGCGAAAACACAACCACTGTGTGTCACTCGAATGGCTTCATCAATATTCTTGACATCAGATAAAGGTTGTTTTGTACCCCAAAATTTACCCTCTCATGTTTTCCAAAGTCTTCCCCCTGCATGGTTGATCACAAACCCTTGCCTAAGGAAAAAGAAAATTTTTGAGTGGTGCTTTAAGTACCTTTCGATTGGCATTCTGAAAGACCCTTCGATTGGTATTCTGAAGGAGCCTTTCGATTGGCATGGATAATTCCCTTCGATTGGCATTATGGACAAGCACTTCGATTGACATTCCAAAAACGCTTCGATTGGCATTATGGACAAGCACTTCGATTGGCATTGTGTCAAGACCTTCGATTGGAATTCTGAAAGAACTTTTCGTTTGGCACCCTGGGCCAAGCCTTTCAATTGGCATGCCAAGGGATCCTTCGATTTAGCATTGTGTCAAGGTAGCTTCGACAAGCATGTTAACCATGTCCTTCGATTAGCATGAACAACACCTTTCGATTGGCCTGTTAACAAAGCCTTTCAATTGGAATTTTAATTAGTACCCTTCGATTGGTATCTGAACAAAATCTTTCGATTGGCGTAGCAAAGGACTCTTTGATTGATATTTCAATAAATACCCTTCGATTGATATTTGGACAAGGGCCATTTGAAGAACTCCTTCTAGGCCATTCGAAAGAGGCCATCAAGAGGGCACTCAAAAAAACATGTCCAGGTACACTGAACATGAGAAAATGGCATGTTTTCCTTGCAAATATGGCAAGAATTCAATTGATTGTGGATTCAATTCCTGAGTTAAAGGCCAGATTCTTGCCTTTTCTGTTCCTAACTCCACAAGAGCTGATTCGACCAGAGGGATTCTTTTCAAATCAGGACCAATCGAAGAGCAGGGCCTGAATGCATTCGAAAATAAAAGGTGTCCAGGTTCATTCAAGATTCCAAAGAGACATGAATATTTCAAAAAATGAAATCTTTTAATATGTCTGATTCTTGTCTCATGGCTTTAAAGGCCTGGTTAAACGGCTGTCCCTTGCCATTTTCGTGCACCCTCACACTCCTATAAATACGAGGCCAGTGACACATTACGGGGGACCGAGAAAAAAACGAAGAATGAAAAAGGAGAAAAAGAAAGAAAAGGAGGATTTGGAAATACGCTGCCCACAAACCCACCAAAGGTTGTCAACATTTTCAGAAGTAATTCAAGCCAAAGCAGCCATTCTGCAAACATCTCCACACCCAGAGCCACAGATCATACATCTTTAATTGGTAAGGGTTTGCAAAACCAAAATTGCACCTTCATGACATTTAAATATACATCGCATATGTATTCTTGTTATTACTGATTATGTTGCATGTAAGCTACAGCGCAAAGATGAGACCGTGCCATTGCTTGGGCACGATCTGAGTTTCTCCTTCGAATCTCAGGATAAAACAAACCCAGACCCAGATTCAGCAGATTCAAGTTGAGGGAGGATCCGAATTGGGAGGAGATTCGAATCAGGGGGGTAAAGTCCCCCCTGGGTCTTTAACATTTGTCTCGTTTTGCAGGAAATATATTCTCAGAATCTTGTTCAGAGCTTCAAAGCTTAGCAGCTTAGCTTCAAACTGGATCCAGGGTTCCCAGATCGAAGGATGACATATCCAGATCGAACACCCCGAAAGTGCAGCCCCTCATGCACCTTCGATCAAGCCTCTTCACTGGATCGAAAGACAGCCCATACCTCTTTCGATCCAGGCCTCCAGAATTATACCTTTCTTGATTTACTGCCTGTTCCTTCGATTTCATCTTTGTTTTGACTATTTTATTTCTTTTTTTAAATCAACATAAAATTAATTAAAAAGAAAAACCACAAAAACATTAGGCTAGTTTTTTCTATTAAATTAACTTTGTCAATTAACCATTTAATTATCTTAACATTTTCTCAAAACTAAAATTAAGAAGATTTAGATCCTTTTTCCCAAAATAAAATAAAACACAAAAAGATTTTATTCTTAGGATTTTTAGAGGTTATGTTCAGATTCGCGCGCGTTTATTTTATTGTAACTTCCTACTGGTTTGTAATAGCTTAACTAAGACTTTTACACTTTACAGCTTTATTCCCCCAATTTTGGACATGTAAATAATCCCCCTCCCCGAAGCCTTGTAATAGCGTAGGATTTACAATTCCCACACTTTAAATTCCTGTACATATATTAACTATTTAGATGTATGCTAACTAGGATTGCATGACAAGATCTATCTTGACTTAAAATCAACAGTAGCTCACCATGACATGTAAAGATAATATAAACTGAAAATTGACACACTCGCACATGTCACTCTTAGGGTACGCCTCACTTGGTTGCCTCGAACGTGGTCATTGAGTATAGGATGTTTTAGAGGTCGCCCTTTTGTCAAAAGATCATAAGTTGCCTCTAAACGGTTTCCTCGGATAAAATGATCTAAGACATTAGAGTTACCACTAAGGCGTCCTAACATTGCTTTAGTGACCACACGTCCCTTAAGTCAAATTGACCCGAAAACTCCAACGACGATGCTACCTACTCCTCAATAGTGGGATAGCATTGTCTAAAGGACATTTACACAGTTTAATTCCTTTTTGAGTAGGTAGAGGCTCTTAAGTACTTGCTCCTTTTAAAACAAAACAAAAATTTTCGCACTTACACTCTCTTCAAAAACAAAACTCTTTTCAAAACCCACAATCACAAAGAAAAGCAAACTTTTGAAAACATAGTGAGCAAGTACCTAAGAGCCCGTGGATAACCACGAATAGAAAGGGTGCTAACACCTTCCCTTTCTATAATCTACCTCCCGAACCCGAGAAACATCTCAAAAAGGAATTTTTCCGTGCTTTTGTCCTATCCTTGTTGGATAAAATAAAAGACGGTGGGGACTCTTGCTTACCACGACATTTTGTGAAATCAAACGCAAACGCGAACCAGCATTCCAAAACAGACAGTTCTCATTCCCACCGATCACAGAACTGGCGACTCTGCTAGGGAATTATTCTTATAAGTGAGGTGTACCTTAGGATTAGATCACTTATGTTTTCAATTGTATGCTTTATATTTGTGGGCTTGTATTGGAGTTCTATAGATCCTAACCCGGATCTGGGGATACCCTTTAGGTAAGTAGCAATAAACTGTGAGGGATCTGTCCGGCGTAGACCGACACGGATGAAGCAGTAGTTACGTTGGTGTGACACCTTGGTCTGTACCGATATCCCTTGTGTTGGAACGAGGAGAGTATGGGTCTTCTAAGGGGTCATTAAGCACCAACTGACCTTAGAACCTTTAATTGACCAACTTGGCCATAGAACAGTAGCAGTATGCTACACTCATTGAGACTAAACTCTCGCGATGATTCTGGCCGCAAGAAAAGGTTACTAAACTGGAATTATGACCGATTAAGGGTAGTCAGTGATATTGAGATCCTCTAGAACCCGGTTACTATTTTTTAGGACAGGTCTTAACCAACTGAAACTGAAAGAGGGTAATACCTAAACTCCATGCCAGCCTAAACTTAAGGCTGTTTGTGTGACTTGTGTGCCTTCAAACTTGAACTACTTGCACATTCTTGTTATCTACAACATGGGTTCCTTGTAGGTTTTGTTTACAGTCCTTATCCAATAATCTGGATTTATTGCAGGGCTTACTTACATCACCTCACACTTTTGCTTAAACGCATAGCATACACATCATAACATCATGCCTTAATATTTCCTTAACCATTTCAAGGATCTCAAGGGTCTGTGATGCAGGTTATGGTAAATCAAATGTCTAGCAAGGGGCAAGGGGATTTATTTTCCTCTAGCCAATGTCATCTAGAGATCAAAACACGATAACTTGAGTCAGGGGCTATGACCCACTCGATATGGTGAGCTTGACTCTTGAAGAAGGACTCTTAATGACACGAAGTTTCTTCAATCAAATCCTAACAGTTTCTTGTTTACTCCGCGAGATCCTTGAAAATATTGCATACATATATCATACATATCATTGCATAACAGGTCTTCCAGTACAGGTCTCTCATGTTCTCGCTGTTTATTTCAGCCATGGCTCTCCAACAAGACAACCAAGATCTTCATACTCAAGAGACTCAGTTCAGGGAAATCTTCCTAAACCTATCCAAGGGGCAGGAAGAGTTGAAAACACTCCTCGTTGGGGACTTGGTCAAGAAACGTCTTGAAGACAATAAGGACGAACAGTTGGAACAACTGCAAGCTGAGTTCAGTACCATGAAAACCTAGATGTTGGGGCAGATGGCTCTTATCCAAGGCTTAGCTCGGGAACAAGAAGAGCTGAGAACCATTATCAACCAGCTTCATCAAGACAGATACAACAACATGAAGCAAACAATCAAGGCCGGGGACCAAGTCATTAATCAACTTCCGAGAAGTCAAAGGTTTGGTTTGATGAAGAATAGACCTCTCCAAGTTGCTACTACCTCAAGGGTCCAACAACAACCTTGCCATAAACAACGGGTTGATCAGAGTAAGCCAAATATTCCCAAAAGGCAATTTACCAAGATCAACATGTCGTTGTCTCAGGCTTTACAACACCTGTTGATATTGAATCTGGTGACGTTAAGGGACCCTCTTAAGAATCCCAACAAAGCCTCCCCAAGGTACAATCCTGATGCAAGGTGTGCATAACACTCTGACAGTCCAGGACATGACACAAACAACTGTTAGGCTCTGAAGAACAAGGTCCAAGACATGATTGATGCCAAGGAGATCAAGTTTGACCCTCCGGAGACTCCAAACATAATCACTACTCCTATGACGAATCATTGAAAGCTTTTGTTCATTTGAATTTTCAAGTTGTAATCTCTTTGTTATTCGAACAATTATCTATTAATGTCAAACTCTGTTTCATTAATGCATTGCATATGTTTGTCTTGATTTGATCCACTCATTTTCATTACATTTAAACTATGTTTTTTTACTCGCTTTATGACATTCAACTCTTGCTAAAAGTTACAAGCCTTTAGAGGGAGGATGACGAAAACGATACCACGATCTTTACAATATGCTTTTGAACAGACCCCGCTGATGATGTACAGGCATTGTTTTAAATCCTAAACAGTGGAGTTATAAGGAAGATAATCCCTAGTCAACCCCTTTGAGCCAAAGAAGTTGGAGTTTTTCTTTTCATAAATTAAAACCCTTAATTATAACCTGAGGCAGGGTAGTTCTCTCAGTTGATCCAGGTGCACAATGAATGGCACCAAAGAAGTCCTTCCGAAACAAAAGACGGTGATGGTTCTGTATAATCATAAGGACAGACAGTCATTATCTTTCGAAATAAAAGCCCACTTAGTCAAAACCTATGAAGGAGACTTACAAAAAGAAAAAATTGGGGCATCCCGCTGGCTGTAGTCACAAAAATGAACAGTTCAGGAAAAAGACAGGGATAATAAAATAAAAAAAAGAAAGAGATCCTACAAACTCTCAGCAAAAAAAAATGACTGCCTGTTCAAAATAAATTGTCAGTATTCGAACCATCACTGGTATGTCAGAGCAAAGACTCAAACAAGATCTAATGCCCGATTAACTGAGTTTAGGATTGAAGAACATCACGAAGAGCGGGTGGGTACAAATAAATTTTGAGCCTTTATCCTTTGTTTCTTAAACCGTGAACCAGGCCACATTATAACCCTTAAAAGTCCTAGCTGAAGAATGGGTTGGTTCGAAAGCATACTGTTACAAAAGGTATCCTAACTTCTGTAGGGCTTGCTGTAAATCCTGAGTTGACATCACATTTTAACAAAAATTTGCCTGTTTTACTGGAAAATGCATTTTCAAAAATTTCAAAAGACAGACATAAGCTTTGCATTCTTAAAATAACATTGTTTGCATATGACTATTTGTTCAACAGCAGAGAAATTCGCACGATGAATATCTAGTGAACAAAAACCTTTTCAATAAAAAGGGTCACCTCAAGTGGAAAAAACACTTCCAATCAAGGGGCACGGCATGATCATTGTCCATCATCTGGGGCAGTCAAGTCAAGATTCAAGGAATCTCTCAAAATGCCAAATAGCCAGGGGCAAATCTCCATCAGAATCAATTGGGGCATTGAACATGAATTCCAGCAACGAATTTTGCATGATCAAACGAATATCTTCTGGTAGTATGGAAACACAACACTACCGACAATGACGCCTCTCTACATCCTGAGGGAATGGACATAGTCAAAAAATACCGCGCGTGAATCAAAGACCCGCTAGGTTGACTGACCTAGTCAAAAATAAGGGCTTCCCAGCGAACCAAAAGGGTTCGGACAAAAATAAGGGATGAAAATGAAAAATCTATACACCCGGTGTGATCGGTGGATCTGGAACTGACTGTTTAACGCTGGTTCGCGAAATGTCGCGGAAGCAAGAGTCGCCACCGTCTTTTATTTTCTCCAAATGGAAAGGACAAAAGCACAGAAAAATTCCTTAAAGAGATTGCTCTCGGTTCGGGAGGTAGGTTATAGAAAGGGAAGGTGTTAGCACCCTTTCTATCCATGGTTATCCATGGGCTCTTAGATACTTGCTCATTGTGTTTTCAAAAATGGTTTGTTTGCTTTTCAACTGTGGGTTTTAAAAAGTTTCTTTGAAAATTTCAGTTCGACTCTTGTATCGGTCCTCAAGAGTGTTTGAAAAAATGCTTTCGAAAGCTTTTTGAAAATGTGTTGGTGTGAAAAGTATTTTTGAATTTGTTTTGAAATTAGAGCAAGTATCTACGAGAACCTACCTACCCTAAGGAATTCGTCTGTGTAAATGTCCTTTAAAGTAGTGCCATCCCACCATTGAGAGGTAGGTAGCACCACCGTTGGAGGTGTTCGGGTCAATTCGAGGTTCGGGACATGGTGATCACCAGAGCAATGGGAAGACACCTTAGAAGCTACCCTCATGCCAGGTTCCCGGATCATGAGGACTTACTAAGACATCCTCTACTCGACGATCACCTTTCGAGGCAAGGAAACAATGAGGCGTACCCTAGGGGTGGTGTGTGTGATTTGTGTGTCATTTTCAGTTATTTTTGTCTTGTCGTGTTATGGGTGATCTACGCGTTTGTTTTTATTTGAGGCCATTCATTCTTGCATGCATTTATTTAACAGTTAAAAGAGTACGGAAAGGTAAAATTCTAAACTATTACAAAGGCGCGGGTCCACATCGCCAAATTAAACCAGGACCCGATTTGACAGAAAATAAAGAAATAAAGTAAAGTGCAAGAAATTAAGTTTACACGGCTTTGGGAGAATTACAGAAATAATTAAAAGAAATAAAATAAAACGCGCGAATTGGAATTAAAATTGGAAACGAGGGCGTTGGGCCCTTTTTAATGAAATTAAATTAAATGATTAAATTAATTAAATTAAAATGAAATTATTTTTTGAGGTTTTTTGGTACTTATGATTTTAATGAGAATAATTAAATGAAAGAAAATATTAACTCTAATTCTAGTTGTTTTTAATTTATTAAGAAAACATGTTAAGATTAAACCTAAGATTAATCTAATTATTTACATGGTAATTTAATTACAAAAATAATATTTAATAATTAATTATTGTGAAAAGAAAAGAAAAAGGATAAAAATTGATACAAACCCTAATTCTACAAATTTTAAATTAATTAAGAAAATACTTGAATTAAACCTAATTTAATAACTAAAATTAATGGATAATATTTATTTACAAAATATCAAAACAAAATATATTATTAATTTTGTCTTTTCTGATTTTTTTCTATTGTTTTTTGTTATTTTATGAAAATATTAAATCAAAGAATTAAAGGAAATTAATTAAAATAAAGAAAAGAAAAAAATATAAAAAGAATAAAAGAAACAAACTCTAGGGGGTTCTGTCCCCAAGTGGAGGGTTTATGGTAGCAATTCTTGCCCACTTATATCAAGCCCTCTTGACCTTTCCAGGACGCATGTAGGTGCGTTGACTCAGGTCCATCATGTTCCTCCAATTATGACCCTTTGATCCATCTCAGTAGGCACGTGGATGGCTTGATATTGTGGATGTACGATGGACGCTTGCTTGGAAATTACATAGAAGCATTGTTAGAAAAATGTTATTGAAAGGGAGGGGGACCTGGGGCTCGAACCAAGGTCCTGGAGATTACCAACGCATATGCTTGCCAACCACGCTGCTTTGTCTCTTTGTATATTATATAAACAATAAACATTATAAAATAAAACAAAAGTTAGTGCCTGTTTCCGCGCGAAATTTCAGATGGACCAACCAACGCCTTACACTTCATCATCTTCTTCCTTAATGCGTTTTTCCTGAAAATATAAAAGGGTTAGCGGGGGTTTTGAACCCCCCCAAAATATGCAATTTCCTGAAATAGCGAATAGGCCATGTGGGTACATAAATTAGGCGCGAGGGTTCTATTCAGATCGTCCAAGCATGCTGAGTTTGGTCATGGTATTGAAGTGTTCCAATTTTATGGTATTCAGAAACGCCCAATTTCAAGTTCAAAGAACCCTAGCATCCTTTAATGGTGATTCGTCATATAACGCACGAAAGCTCAATCAAAGCACACAGTTAGCTTTAGAATTAATCAAGGAACATAAATCAAACATCAAAAATTACTAAAGACGCATGAATCATGATGCAAGAATGTAAAAAAATTTCTGTACAGGACACCATTATTCTCACGTTTCTTGGTGTTAGGATGGATGGTTTTGATTTGAAAACCTTCCTTGAAGCCTCAGGAAGGTAATGGAACAAGTCTTTTGGCTTGAATCGACCTGTAACCTAGTTTTCAGTATTTGAATTTTCTTGAAAAAAATGCAAACTTGTTGGTCAGGTTCTTGCGCAGCTGTGAGGTTCTGAGGAGTAGGGTTTGCATTAGTATGTATATGTGAACGATTAGGGTTGGAAATTTGGTCCAAAGAATCAATGCATTGATGTATGGAAGATTTGATTTTCATGCATAATGTTTTCAATCTTTTTCACATGCTTTTGATGCCAATCATATCCATTTTCCATGATTCTTTCTATATCTGATTGTGCACGAAATCTTAAGCCTATTCCATGCACAAAAAGATTTAAAACATTAGGTTTAGTATTTTTCACCTATTTATTTTAATTAAATGAATTATTAATAATTAAAAATCCAAATAAATAAATAAAAATGATAAAAAACTTCCCTTTGGGCCAAATGGTCGTGCACATGCCTTGGATGATGAATTGTGGAAGAAAAGGAGGCCCATTAGCATTTTTAGGTCATTTGAAGCAATGTTGACTTTTCAAAATATCCAAAAGTTTCCCAACTTCCACAAGGCATAACTTGCTCAATTTTTAAGCTTTGCCCATGTTCGTGGACATTTTGGAAAGGTATTTGAGTCCTCTAACCAATGTATTTGGTCCCATGTCATTTTGATTAACCAATCTAAAGTTATGGCCTTTGACTTAAAGTCCCTTTTTGTTGACTTTTGAAAATGACCTATAATGTTGAAATTGATAACTTTTTGTGAGAGCATTTCCTGGACTTGAAGTGTGAAGAGGAGTTGTAGGAAATGTCTTTATCTTCAAAATGAGCTTTGGATGGAATTTTTCTGATAATCCATGTGGAAGTTATGCCTTGGTCAAGTTACAGTTGACTTTTTCAACTGTCCAAATATGGAAACTTTTGCATCTTGAGACTTTTTGAGCCAAGCTTTGAGAATCATGATCAAGCATTGATCAAATGATGTTTATGGCTTCAAAATGAGATGTTGACCAATAATTTGAACTTTTGACTGTCAAATGACCATTTTGCCCCTACAGTTGACTGTAGTGCAATTAGGGTTTTTGACTGTGCAATTTTGTGTTGTAAGTCTTGAAACTTGGTATGATGATGCTTGACCATATTTGTAGGCATGTGGGACTTGCTTGGACCCTTGGAAACTTCATTTTCTTTGTCAGAAACAAAACCCTAATCTTGACTACTAGGAGGCCTTTGAACTGTGCAACCCTTGGGGAGATTTTGAAGCTTTGACTTGGCCAATCTTGAAGAATATGGGATCGCAAATTTTGGGGTACAACAGTTGCCCCTATTCAATCTTCTTAGACCTGAGGATGCAGATTGGCTGACGTGCCTTTCGTAATCTGAAGGTAAAAGATGATTGAACACTAGAGTGCCCAGAAATTTGCGCTCACATAGTAGTGTGATGATGGGGAATGGGCTTATAGATGCCATTTGGAGGTTGATGGATAGGATGATGGGCTTATAGATGCCATGCTAAGAGGTGATGAATGGTGGATGGGCTTATAGATGCCATCTGGGTGTCGATCGCGTAAGAGATTCCTTAGCGAGAACTTGCGTACCTGCAAAAGAAAATGATTACCTGACCTGTTACAGGAGTGGTCTTCAAACTCTTGTGTAGATGTGTCCTGACTGGTTACAGGAGCTGGATCTGGAGCTTCAAACGGTGATGAATAAACCAGGGATGGTTACTACCTCAACAGGAACGCTGAGAGAACCTTGGACGATTACGACCTCAACAGTAACGCTGAGAGAATCTGGGGACGATTACTACCTCTGCAGTAATGGGGAGAGAACCATAAGCGACTTCAACCTCAACAGTAATCATTGAGAGAATCTTGGACGACTTCGACTTCAACATTAACGCTGAGCGAATCTGGGGATGATTACTACCTCTGCAGTATCGGGGAGAGAACCATAGGCGACTACAACCTCAACAGCAATCATTGAGAGAATCTTGGACGACTTCGACTTTAACAGTAACGCTGAGCGAATCTGGGGATGATTACTACTTCCGCAGTATCGGGGAGAGAACCATAGGCGACTACAACCTCAACAGCAATCATTGAGAGAATCTTGGATAACTTCTACTGAGTCTTTATCAGGAAAATCTGTTAGGGGTCGATTTAGCTGGACTAGAGAAGGCCTTTGACTGGATAAGAAACAGAAAAATCTTAGGGTCGATTTAACTGAACCGGTCTAGGTCTTGAAATGTAGCTTGAGAACTCAACTGGATCTTTCCTGAAAGGTAAAGGTCAGTCATATGCAATGCATGATATGGATCAAGCAATGATGTTCTCAATATAAATGAGATTTGTAAGATGTGATGCGTATATGCATGCTATAATGTATGAAAATGTGACGTTTATGAATGTATCTTTTCGTCTTAGGAAAATAAATCCTTGACGGGTGCCGGGAAATCACTCCTGGGCTGATGTTGGAGAATAGATTTTGCTTCCGCAGGATGATAGTTGCAAGAATACCGGTAGGAGAAGACAACTTCGTTGGGGAATAAACTTGGCGAATGGATTACTCTGCGGGGAGAAAAGTACTCTAACGATCTTGCTGGGAAGCAACACTCTGTGGGGATAGAGATACTTTGTTGAGTTGTTGATAATAACTTGCTGGGGATACCCTTGTTGTGTTGGAAGTGTTAATAGACTTCGCTGGGGATAAGAAGACTGCGTCGGCGACGATATTTCCATGGCTTTTGGCTGAGGATAACCCAGTTATATCCTGATAAGGAAATAACTCTTTGAATAAAGCCGGGAGATGCGTTCGTGCTCTGCGAGGATAAGCTTCCAGAATCTACTGGGGATAAGCTTACTGCTTGGGGAGATGGATTCCAACTTTCCTGGGGAAACTGGATTGGACTCTCTTGGGGAAGTTTTTGAATTATACCGGGGAAGTGACTCCATTGAATGTTTGATATACTGCCGGGGAACAATCTTTAGACCAAGATTGCCGGGGATGCTTGTTAAGAATGTCCGTATACTGCTGGGGAATGTTGAGATCTGCGGGAGGATACCCAACTTCCTTATGGTTTGATAATATAGCTTTGCTTGAGGAGAGTATACTACTTGCTGGCTCACTCTCTGGGGAATTAAGATATCTGGTTATGTTCTTCAGCTGAATCTACCTTGGTACCTTAGAGGATAGAACAATTAGATTGCTTAGACACTCTTTATTGCCCCTGTTTCTAATGTTACCTGTAATTAATCCTTTGTTTCGTATGCATATATTCATGAGTTAGCAAATTATTGTCAATGCATATATCATAAATTGAACCTTGGACGTTCTTCGCAAAACAAAACAGAAAAGGAAAAAACAATTGGCAATTTTAACTGAAAAGTGTATTTGTATTGATTTTGAATTTGCCTGAAAAATAGGCGTTTATGTACAAGAGGCTGACGTCCTAGTAAGAGGACGCCGCCGAACAAAAGAGTTTATACAATTTTGTACAAGAGAAAACAAAACAGCTGTGTGAAATAAATGATCCCACTAGGTTTCAACTCTGCTATTGCCTTTATATCTCCGAGCGTCTCATCACTTGATGACCTTGGTTGAAGATAAAGCTGACTGATCGATGCCATCTGAACTTGATGTAGATACCGGATTCTGGATGCAAAGTGATCAATGAGACATAGTATTACGCTTTATCCCTAACTTTTGCCTGGACCGCCCTTTCGGGTTTTCAGTCCGTCGGGATACCCATTTTGGCCCAAGCCGCCTTTTCAGGTTTTCAACTTGCCGGGTGTACAGATTTTTTTATTTCATCCCTTCATTTTGCCCGAACCCTTTTGGTTCGTCGGGAAGCCCTAATTTTTGCCTAGGCGTGTCAGCCTAGCGGGTCTTTATTATGCGTAGTATCTTTTTACTATGTCTGCATTGGCGGGGTGAGGAAGGTCGTCACCATCCATGTTGGTTAGAATCATGGCTCCTCCTGAGAACACATGTTTAACCACAAATGGCCCTTCGTACGTAGGGGTCCATTTGCCCCTTGGATCACTCTGAGGAAGGATGATTCGCTTGATTACCAGATCCCCAACTTGATATTCATGTGGTCTGACCTTTTTGTTAAATGCCCTGATCATCCGTTTCTGATACGTCTGACCATGACAGATAGCAGCAAGTCTCTTTTCATCGATAAGGTTTAACTGATCAAGTCGTGTCTGGATCCAATCATCTTCGTTCAGACTTGCATCCTTCATTATCCGGAGAGAGGGTATTTGCACTTCGATCGGTAAGACTGCCTCCATACCGTAGACCAAGGAGAAAGGAGTTTCCCCGGTTGACGTCTTGGCTGAAGTACGGTACCCATGTAGAGCGAACGGTAACATCTCATGCCAATCTTTATAAGTCACAGTCATCTTCTGCACGATTTTCTTAATGTTTTTATTTGCTGCTTCTACAGCCCCATTCATCTTCGGTCTGTAAGGAGAAGAGTTGTGGTGTTGTATCTTAAACTGCTCGCAGAGCTCAGTGATCATCTTGTTATTGAGATTGGTACCGTTGTCTGTAATAATTCTTTCTGGGACGCCGTATCGACAGATCAGATTATGCCGAATGAACCGTGCCACAACAGTCTTGGTTACCGTAGCGTAGGATGCTGCTTGAACCCACTTCGTGAAATAATCAATCGCCACTAGGATGAAGCGATGCCCGTTGGATGCCGTAGGTTTAATCTCACTGATCATGTCTATGCCCCACATTGCAAACGGCCAAGGCGCAGTCAGAACATTCAGCGGAACGGGAGGAACATGCACTTTGTCTGCATAAATCTGGCACTTGTGGCATGTCCGAGAGTGCTGGTAACAGTCAGCTTCCATGGTGGACCAGAAATACCCTGCCCGAAGGATTTTCTTTGCCATAGTGTGTCCACTGGAGTGTGTACCAAAGGTCCCTTCATGTAGCTCTTCCATGATCCTTTCCGCTTCAGTCTTATCCACACAACGCAGTAAGGTCGAATCATGGTTTCGCTTATACAAGATGACGTTGCTAAGGAAGAACTTCGCTGCGAACCTTCCCAGAAACTTCTTATCATTGACAGATGCACCTTCAGGGTATTCCTGAGCTTCCAAATATCTCTTCACTTCATGGTACCAAGGCTTCTCGGTCACCAATTCAGTCTCGAGATCACAACAGTATGCCGGTTCGTCCAGTTTCCAGATGATGATCCGGGGAGCTTCATTGTCCCATTTGACCTTGAACATAGAAGACATTGTAGCTAACGCGTCCGCCAGCTGATTCTCCTCTCTCGGGAAGTGTTCAAAGGTTATCTCTGTGAAATGGGGGATCAATGTCAACACACATTCTCTATAAGGAATAAGATTCAGATGTTTCGTATCCCACTCTCCTTTGATCTGATTGATCACGAGAGCAGAATCTCCGAAGACACTCAGAAACTTGATCCTTAGGTCGATCGTAGCTTGGAGACCCATGATGCATGCCTCATACTCTGCCATGTTGTTGGTGCAGTTGAAACATAGCCGGGCAGTGAGCGGAGTATGAGTACCTTGAGGGGATATGATTATGGCGCCGATACCGTTACCCAAAGCGTTGGAGGCTCCGTCAAAGTGCATAGACCATCGGGATCCTTCCTCAGGTCCTTCATCCGGTCCAGGTACTTCACAATCAGTCACAATCATGATGCTCTTGTCCGGAAACTCGAAGTTCATTGACTGATAGTCGTCTACTGCCTGATGTGCCAAGTGGTCTGCCAATACACTTCCCTTGATGGCTTTCTGAGTTGTGTACTGAATGTCGTATTCCGTCAAGATCATTTGCCATCTTGCTATTCTCCCAGACAGAGCAGGATTTTCAAATATGTACTTTATAGGATCCATCTTTGAGATCAATAAGGTAGTGTGAGTCAGCATATACTGTCTCAGCCGGCGAGCAGCCCATACCAAAGCGCAGCAAGTTTTCTCAAGCAGTGAGTATCGAGTCTCACAGTCGGTAAACTTTTTGCTAAGGTAATAAATGGCGTGCTCTTTTCGGCCAGACTCGTCATGCTGCCCCAGCACACACCCCATTGAGTTGTCAAGTGCTGTCAGGTATAATATCAGAGGTCTCCCTTCAACCGGTGGCGTAAGGATGGGTGGTTCTTGGAGATACTTCTTGATTCTGTCAAAAGCGGCCTGACATTCATCATTCCAACGTACCATCTGATCTTTCTTCAGCAGCTTGAAGATTGGCTCACAGGTAGCAGTTAGGTGCGAGATGAACCGAGCAATGTAATTCAGGCGTCCTAAAAAGCCTCTGACTTCCTTCTCTGTCTTAGGAACTGGCATCTCTTGAAAAACTTTAACCTTAGCAGGGTCCACTTGAATACCCTTATCACTTACAACGAAGCCTAGCAACTTTCCAGATCTTACCCCGAAGGTGCACTTGTTCGGGTTCAACCTCAGCTTATACAGTTTCAACCGGTCAAACAACTTCTGCAGATGATCTAGGTGCTCTTCTTCAGTCTGGGACCTTGCGATCATGTCGTCAACATACACTTCTATCTCGTGATGGATCATATCATGAAATAAAGTAACCATGGCACGTTGGTAGGTTGCCCCAGCGTTCTTCAGTCCAAAAGGCATGACCTTGTAGCAGAAGGTGCCCCACTGAGTAACAAAGGTAGTTTTTTCCATGTCTTCAGGAGCCATCTTGATCTGATTATAGCCTGAAAAACCGACCATGAAAGAAAACACCTTATGTTGAGCTGTATTGTCAACAAGGACATCAATGTGAGGTAGGGGGAAGTCATCTTTGGGGCTGGCCCTGTTCAGATCCCTGTAATCGACACACATTCTGACCTTACCATCCTTCTTTGGTACCGGCACCACATTAGCAACCCACTGAGGGTAAGAAGTCACTGCAAGAAACCCGGCATCAAACTGTTTCATAACCTAGGCTTTGATCTTCTCAGACATCTCTGGACGCATACGGTGTACCTTTTGCTTAACCGGAGGGCAGTCTTCCTTAGTAGGCAAGTGACGGACCACAATATCGGTATCTAACCCGGGCATGTCTTCGTAGGACCAGGAAAATATCTCCATATAATCATGTAGCATTTTAGTCAACCGTTGCTTCACGCTGAGCTCTAGGTTGGCACCAATCTTTACCTCTTTCCTGTCTGCCTCGGTACCCAAGTTTATTATTTCCACTGGCTCTTCATGTGGTTGAATTTCCCTCTCTTCCTGAAGCAACAGTCTTGCAAGCTCGCCAGGCACTTCGCAATCATCTTCACCTTCGTCTTCGGCTAAGTTGATCGGATTTTCGAAGTCATAACTGGCAGTAGCAGAGTCGTTACCAGTGAGATCCAGAGTGGATTGAAACCTGTATGAGTGAGTGTGTACAGCTGTTTTTGAAATATATAAAGGAAGGAAAGAAAGAAAAGGAGCACAAGATTTGAAATGCGAGAAAACGTCCAAGACTTTTATTCATGATATATGAAATGACAATTTATATGCCCTCACAAATGAAGCCATGGCGCCCCGGGTAAGACACCGGGCCATAGAGTTTTAATTGTTTATTACAGATACCAAAAACATAGGAATTCATTACTCAGTAACAAGAGAAACAGGTAGATTGTCCTTTGCACTCCAATTGCTAGGTCCACTGTCGGTTGCCGGGTAAATCCAGCTATCAAACTCAGCTTCATCCACTTCATCCTAGTCCCCAATAGCATTCACTCCATGAGCAGGCAGGGGAGCTGTCACTACATTGGGCTTCTCAGATGCCTCAAATTGTACCTCTTTGGCGTCAATAAGGTCCTGCAGCTTGTTCCTTAAGGCCCAACAGTCATCAGTGGAATGCCCCGGGCTATCGCAGTGATAAGCACAACAGGCATTTGGGTTGTATTTGGGAGAGGCAGTGTTTACAACCTTTGGGGCCTCCCTGACAGTCACTAGATTGGTGGATAGCAACTATGGCAAGATCTGCGACAAAGTCATACTCAAACGGGTGAATTCTCTTCTAGGTCTTTCAGCCCTTTGAGGATTGGTTTGCCGAGGAGCGACAGCAGGCTTGGCAATCATTACCGCACTGACAGATTGGCGGAGCTCAGATTTCTCTTGTCTTCTAGAGCCATATACAGCACTAGCCTCCTTCTTGAAGGGTTTCTTCTCAGAACTAGACGATGCACCCTTCGGAATCTTACCAGACTTTAACCCAGCCTCAATTCTCTCTCCAGTCAAAATAAGATCAGTAAACCCTGCAGACGAGTTACCGATAAGATGGTTGAAAAATGGCCCAGATAGGGTCCCCAAGAACATGTCTACCAACTCCCGATCAGTCAACGGAGGCTGCACCCTGCCAGCCAGATCCCTCCACTTCTGAGCGTACTCTTTAAAACCTTCACTTGAACCTAACGACATACCCTGGAGTTGGGTACGTGTAGGGGCAAGGTCGGCATTATACTGATACTGCTTATAGAAAGCAGTAGCCAACTCCTCCCAGTTACGAACCTTGGTCCCATCCAGCTGATAGAACCATTCGAGATGAGTCCCTGAAAGACTCTCCTGGAAGAAGTGGATCCACAAGTTCTTATCCACTGAGTACGGTTGAATCTTCCGCACATACGATCTGAGGTGTAGCTTGGGACAGGATGCCCCATCATACTTGGTAAAGGATGGTGCTTTGAACTTACGAGGAATAATCACACCAGTAGACAAACCCAGATCTCCAAAATCCAGCCCAGGCACCTGTTGTATCTCCATAGCATTCAACCTGTCCTCCAACTGCTTATATCTGTCTTCTGCCGGAGGATATTGTTCCTCGTCGAAATCAGTCTCGTTGTCGGAGACTACTGGACTAGGACCTTTTTCCCCTTGGGGGGTACCCTTGCCTATGGAAGAACCAGCCTCTTCATTTTGCAGAGTGTTGCCAAACCTTCGGCCCGAGTTGAAAAGAACAGTTCTTCTCTTCTTCTTCTTTTCCTTCTTCAGGAGCAGAGCCTTCAGCTCTTCTTGGCCCTGAGCCAAACCCATGATTAGTTCCTGAAATTGCGCATTCTGCGCCTGAAGAGCTTTGATGGACATCTCAGTTGATGATGAGTCAGGATTCATGATGCTGAAATAAACAGCGAAGAACGGTAAGCAACCTGAAACGAAGAAAAACCTACTATGCACATGATGAATGATATGTGTTTATGCAATGCATTCAAGGGTTCGAAAGTTCAAATTTGTTGTAGACAAAAAGGAACACACATTATCATTCAGGAAATAATTGTTCAGTACATCAAAGCCTCATGGGCACATATTACAAAGCAAATCAATCCCAAAAGACACCACGCATCCTCTTTGGAGCTATGTAGGTGTTGAGATTCCTCTCCTCATGCAATAGGCGGGTGAGCTCTAAAACCTTCTTTTCACTAGCATGTAGACTGGTCTCAAGAGAATTCCTTTCTTCCTTAAGTTGGATCCAGCTCTTCTGCATCTCTTCCCAGGATGTGGGCATGTCAGGATGCTGAATGATGTGGGACACCTCTCCTTCCGAGACTGGCTTTTTGATTACTGGGAGCATATGAGGATAAGGCATTACTAACTTCTGGGAGCGGGCGCGTACCCACTTGAGATAAGGTTCCAATGGGATGGAATTCCTGTGCCCCAGTGTCTTACTATCTATCCTACTTGGCATCCTCCAAGCTCTGATAAATCTCTGGCGAAGTCCTTGTGCATCGTTGTCGAAGTCAAAAACTATGTCAGGAATTAACATGTCATGAGGACCATCCCTTCGAGCATAACCAAACTGTCTCCAAGCCAGGCATGGGTTGTAAGTAATACCTCCTCTGATTCCAAGTAAAGGAACATTAGGGTACTCCCCGCAACGATCAATGATAGTGACATCCTCTCGGGACCGAGGGCACCAATGTATATCTGCATGTGTAAGAGTCATCAACCATTGTGACCATCTCAAACCCCGCTCGTTCTTCAAGACTGATTGTGGAAGGTGCGAAATAAACCACCTTCCCAGGAGAGGAGTGCAACACATAAGGACACCTCTTTTCCTCATGGTTCGAGTGTAACATGAGTGAAGGATGTCTCCCAGCAACGTAGGTATAGGATTCCTGGACATAAAGATCTGGACAGCACTGATATCTATAAGCTGATCTGGGTTAGGGAACAACACCAAACCATAAACAAGGAGGGCCACAACTTCTTCAAAAGCTTGTAAGTCAAGGGAGTTCCAACATTCATGGGCCTTCTCAAACAGAAACCTGGCTAAGAACCCTTTGATACCACTTCTAACTTCCCAATGTCCCTTGAGGTCAGATGATTGTAGGTGCAAGGCTTTAGCAATCTCTTCAAGCTTAGGTTCCTTTTCTGTACCGTTGTAGGGTAGTTGATCAAGGATAGGGATCTTCAGGAGCCGGGAGAACTCCTCCAGTGTGGGTACCAGCTGATAATCCAAGAAAGTGAAACAGTGATGCAGAGGGTCAAAGAACTGGAACAGGACCTTTATCATATCTTCCTCAATGTTGGTGTTGACCAAGCTGATGAGTCTTCCATGTCTTTCACTGAATGAAGAGCTCTCGGGAATCCTGGATATAAGCTCCTTAAGCTGAGGAGGGATCCTTACAAGGCTGATTTGAATTGTCTTTCTGCGAACAGTTTCCATGTCCTACAAAACAAGAACAAAGATGAAGATTCGAACCCCTGAAACGGTTAGTCAATGCATATGATGCTGGATGATGTCATGATGCTATGATTAAACACACCACGGATATTTACAAAGACAAACATGTAAGGCACACAAGGCACACAAGACAAGCCCTTAGAGTTTAAGGCCAGCATGGGGTCTGGGTAGTACCCTCTTGAAGTTGGTGGGTTCAACCTGTCCTATTAGAAGTAACCGGGTTCTAAGGATCCCAATATCACTGGATTGCTTTCGTTGTTCATCGTTTCGATTTAGCCACTGAACTGGCGACCGAAATATTCCAGGAAAGCACCCTCAATTGAGTGTAGTATCGAGTATCAACAAACCTCGGACTGCACCAAAGTCAGTTATCTCACTACCCTAAAGAGGCCAAGATAGTTCAATTAAGGTTCCTAAGGTCTGTTGATGCTTCACGACACCACGCGGAGGCCCCGTACTCTCCTTGACTGAACTCAAGGGTTACCTGTACACACCAAAGTGCCACATCAACGTAGCAGACTGTTTCAACCATGTCGGTATACCCCGCACAGTTCCCTCGCAGCCTTGTTGCTACTTTCTAAGAAGGTATCCCCCAGATCCGGGTTAGGATCTATGGAACTCCCAAGCAACCCACAATTTTAAAGCAAGCAGAGAAATCAATTGAAAACACAGTTGTGAACTAAGCCCTAAGGTACACCTCACTTTTATAAGAGTCCCCAGCAGAGTCGCCAGTTCTGTGATCGGTGGATCTGGAACTGACTGTTTAACGCTGGTTCGCGAAATGTCGCGGAAGCAAGAGTCGCCACCGTCTTTTATTTTCTCCAAATGGAAAGGACAAAAGCACGGAAAAATTCCTTAAAGAGATTGCTCTCGGTTCGGGAGGTAGGTTATAGAAAGGGAAGGTGTTAGCACCCTTCCTATCCATGGTTATCCATGGGCTCTTAGATACTTGCTCATTGTGTTTTCAAAAATGGTTTGTTTGCTTTTCAACTGTGGGTTTTAAAAAGTTTCTTTGAAAATTTCAGTTCGACTCTTGTATCGGTCCTCAAGAGTGTTTGAAAAAATGCTTTCGAAAGCTTTTTGAAAATGTGTTGGTGTGAAAAGTATTTTTGAATTTGTTTTGAAATTAGAGCAAGTATCTACGAGAACCTACCTACCCTAAGGAATTCGTCTGTGTAAATGTCCTTTAAAGTAGTGCCATCCCACCATTGAGAGGTAGGTAGCACCACCGTTGGAGGTGTTCGGGTCAATTCGAGGTTCGGGACATGGTGATCACCAGAGCAATGGGAAGACACCTTAGAAGCTACCCTCATGCCAGGTTCCCGGATCATGAGGACTTACTAAGACATCCTCTACTCGACGATCACCTTTCGAGGCAAGGCAACAGTGAGGCGTACCCTAGGGGTGGTGTGTGTGATTTGTGTGTCATTTTCAGTTATTTTTGTCTTGTCGTGTTATGGGTGATCTACGCGTTTGTTTTTATTTGAGGCTATTCATTCTTGCATGCATTTATTTAACAGTTAAAAGAGTACGGAAAGGTAAAATTCTAAACTATTACAAAGGCGCGGGTCCACATCGCCAAATTAAACCAGGACCCGATTTGACAGAAAATAAAGAAATAAAGTAAAGTGCGAGAAATTAAGTTTACACGGCTTTGGGAGAATTACAGAAATAATTAAAAGAAACAAAATAAAACGCGTGAATTGGAATTAAAATTGGAAACGAGGGCGTTGGACCCTTTTTAATGAAATTAAATTAAATGATTAAATTAATTAAATTAAAATGAAATTATTTTTTGAGGTTTTCTGGTACTTATGATTTTAATGAGAATAATTAAATGAAAGAAAATATTAACTCTCATTCTAGTTGTTTTTAATTTATTAAGAAAACATGTTAAGATTAAACCTAAGATTAATCTAATTATTTACATGGTAATTTAATTACAAAAATAATATTTAATAATTAATTATTGTGAAAAGAAAAGAAAAAGGATAAAAATTGATACAAACCCTAATTCTACAAATTTTAAATTAATTAAGAAAATGCTTGAATTAAACCTAATTTAATAGCTAAAATTAATGGATAATATTTATTTACAAAATATCAAAACAAAATATATTATTAATTTTGTCTTTTCTGATTTTTTTTCTATTGTTTTTTGTTATTTTATGAAAATATTAAATCAAAGAATTAAAGGAAATTAATTAAAATAAAGAAAAGAAAAAAATATAAAAAGAATAAAAGAAACAAACTCTAGGGGGTTCTGTCCCCAAGTGGAGGGTTTATGGTAGCAATTCTGGCCCACTTATATCAAGCCCTCTTGACCTTTCCAGGACGCGTGTAGGTGCGTTGACTCAGGTCCATCATGTTCCTCCAATTATGACCCTTTGATCCATCTCAGTAGGCACGTGGATGGCTTGATATTGTGGATGTACGATGGACGCTTGCTTGGAAATTACATAGAAGCATTGTTAGAAAAATGTTATTGAAAGGGAGGGGGACCTGGTGCTCGAACCCAGGTCCTGGAGATTACCAACGCATATGCTTGCCAACCACGCTGCTTTGTCTCTTTGTATATTATATAAACAATAAACATTATAAAATAAAACAAAAGTTAGTGCCTGTTTCTGCGCGAAATTTCAAATGGACCAACCAACGCCTTACACTTCATCATCTTCTTCCTTAATGCGTTTTTCCTGAAAATATAAAAGGGTTAGCGGGGGTTTTGAACCCCCCCAAAATATGCAATTTCCTGAAATAGCGAATAAGCCATGTGGGTACATAAATTAGGCGCGAGGGTTCTATTCAGATCGTCCAAGCATGCTGAGTTTGGTCATGGTATTGAAGTGTTCCAATTTTATGGTATTCAGAAACGCCCAATTTCAAGTTCAAAGAACCCTAGCATCCTTTAATGGTGATTCGTCATATAACGCATGAAAGCTCAATCAAAGCACACAGTTAGCTTTAGAATTAATCAAGGAACATAAATCAAACATCAAAAATTACTAAAGACGCATGAATCATGATGCAAGAATGTAAAAAAATTTATGTACAGGACACCATTATTCTCACGTTTCTTGGTGTTAGGATGGATGGTTTTGATTTGAAAACCTTCCTTGAAGCCTCAGGAAGGTAATGGAACAAGTCTTTTGGCTTGAATCGACCTGTAACCTAGTTTTCAGTATTTGAATTTTCTTGAAAGAAATGCAAACTTGTTGGTCAGGTTCTTGCGCAGCTGTGAGGTTCTGAGGAGTAGGGTTTGCATTAGTATGTATATGTGAACGATTAGGGTTGGAAATTTGGTCCAAAGAATCAATGCATTGATGTATGGAAGATTTGATTTTCATGCATAATGTTTTCAATCTTTTTCACATGCTTTTGATGCCAATCATATCCAATTGCCATGATTCTTTCTATATCTGATTGTGCACGAAATCTTAAGCCTATTCCATGCACAAAAAGATTTAAAACATTAGGTTTAGTATTTTTCACCTATTTATTTTAATTAAATGAATTATTAATAATTAAAAATCCAAATAAATAAATAAAAATGATAAAAAAACTTCCCTTTGGGCCAAATGGTCGTGCACATGCCTTGGATGATTAATTGTGGAAGAAAAGGAGGCCCATTAGCATTTTTAGGTCATTTAAAGCAATGTTGACTTTTCAAAATATCCAAAAATTTCCCAACTTCCACAAGGCATAACTTGCTCAATTATTAAGCTTTGCCCATGTTCTTGGACATTTTGGAAAGGTCTTTGAGTCCTCTAACAAATGTCTTTGGTCCCATGTCATTTTGATTAACCAATCTCAAGTTATGGCCTTTGACTTAAAGTCCCTTTTTGTTGACTTTTGAAAATGACCTATAATGTTGAAATTGATAACTTTTTGTGAGAGTATTTCTTGGACTTGAAGTGTGAAGAGGAGTTGTAGGAAATGTCTTTATCTTCAAAATGAGCTTTGGATGGAATTTTTCTGATAATCCATGTGGAAGTTATGCCTTGGTCAAGTTACAGTTGACTTTTTCAACTGTCCAAATATGGAAACTTTTGCATCTTGAGACCTTTTGAGCCAAGCTTTGAGAATCATGATCAAGCATTGATAAAATGATGTTTATGGCTTCAAAATGAGATGTTGACCAAAAATTTGAACTTTTGACTGTCAAATGACCATTTTGCCCCTACAGTTGACTGTAGTGCAATTAGGGTTTTTGACTGTGCAATTTTGTGTTGTAAGTCTTGAAACTTGGTATGATGATGCTTGATCATATTTGTAGGCATGTGGGACTTGCTTGGACCCTTGGAAACTTCATTTTCTTTGTCAGAAACAAAACCCTAATCTTGACGACTAGGAGCCCTTTGAACTGTGCAACCCTTGGGGAGATTTTGAAGCTTTGACTTGGCCAATCTTGAAGAATATGGGAGGGCAAATTTTGGGGTACAACACCCGGCAAGTCGAAAACCTGAAAAGGCGGCTTGGGCAAAAAAGGGTATCCCGGTGGACTGAAAACCCGAAAGGGATGTCCAGGCAAAAATTAGGGATCAAAGCGTACGACTGTGTCCCGTCATCTCGTCACTCACCTACTAGAAGAAGACTTGTCATTTCAATCGAAAGAGACCAAGCACCTCATAGGTTGGGATAATACTCGATCCACAGGGCCTCCGCAGGCACCTTCTCCCGCAAAAACAGGGGCAAATAAGAATTGTCTGAACTGTACAAGTTGCTTTGTCCACCAGGTACCAAGGTATATATTCAGCTGAAGAATACGACCAAGATACTGTCACTCCTTGCAGAGTAAAACAGTAATGGTAGCTCTCCCCCACTGAGACTCGCAACCATGAACGAATCATCCATACTCTCCCCCAAGCAGAGTTAGTCTACCGTCAGCCCCGAAAAGGCTTGGTATCCCCAGAAGATCTTAGTATTCCCCAGCGGAGTATAAAGATATTCTCCAGCAAGCGTAAGAGCATCCCCGGCGGTCTTAATATTCCTCAATAGAATATAAGAATGTTCCCCGACGGAATACAAGGTGCCACAGTGGAGTCATTTCCCCAGCGCAGTCTAAAAAATTTCCCCAATGGAGTTGAATCATCTTCCCTAGTAGATTCTGGAAGCTTATCCCCTGCGAAGCACAAATAAGTCTCCCCAGCCAAATTCAGAGGTTATCCTCACAAGAGTCTAACTGAGTTATCCTCAGCAAGTTGCAACTGAAAGATCATCCCCAGCGAAGTTCTTTCTATCCCCAGCGGAGTGCATCATCAAAATCTCCAACAGAGCTTATCAACGGAATCCCCAACGGAGTTTATCATTAAAATCTCAGCAAATTATCTCTTCCCCACAGAGTAATTCCCCGCAGAGTAATCTCTTCACCAGTTTATTCCCCAACGGAGTCATCCTCTCCTGCAGGTTTATTCTTGCAATCATCTTCGTTCATCATCCCCAATGGAAACGAAGAATTCAACCCTACTCTCCAGCAGCCGTTCGGGATTTATTTTCCCCAACAAAAACATCACATTTCCATACATCATGATACATGCATATATGCATCATACCATACAATCTCATTTATGTTGAGAACATCATTGCTTGATCCATATCATGCATTGCATATGACTGACCTTTACCTTTCAAGAAAGATGCAGTCAAATTCCCAATTATGTCAATGGAGACAAAATCAGTTAAATCGATTCCTAAAGATTTTTTTGAGGCAAAGCCAGTCAATGGAGACAAAATCAGTTAAATTGATTCCTAAAGATTTTTCTGAGGTGAAGCCAGTCAATGGAGACAAAATCAGTTAAATCGATTCCTAAAGATTTTTCTGAGGCGAAGCATGTCAATGGAGACAAAATCAGTTAAATAGATTCCTAAAGATTTTTCTGAGGCGAAGCCAGTCAATGGAGACAAAATCGGTTAAATCGATTCCTAAAGATTTTTCTAAGGCGAAGCCAGTCAATGGAGACAAAATCAGTTAAATCGATTCCTAAAGATTTTTCTAAAGTGAAACCAGTCAATGGAAACAAAATAAGTTAAATCGATTCCTAAAGATTTTTTTAAGGTGAAGCCAGTCAATGGAGACAAAATTAGTTAAATCGATTCCTAAAGATTTTTCTGAGGTGAAGCATGTCAATGGAGACAAAATCAGTTAAATCGATTCCTAAAGTTTTTCTGAGGCGAAGCCAGTCAATGGAGACAAAATCAGTTAAATCGATTCCTAAAGATTTTTCTGAGGCGAAGCCAGTCAATAGAGATAAAATCAGTTAAATCGATTCTTAAAGATTTTTCTGAGGTGAAGCCAGTCAATGGAGACAAAATCAGTTAAATTGATTCCTAAAGATTTTTCTGAGGCGAAGCATGTCAATGGAGACAAAATCAGTTAAATCGATTCCTAAAGATTTTTCTGAGGCAAAGCCAGTCAATGGAGAAAAAATTAGTTAAATCGATTCCTAAAGATTTTTCTGAGGCAAAGCCAGTCAATGGAGACAAAATCAGTTAAATCGATTCCTAAAGATTTTTCTGAGGCGAAGCCATTCAATGGAGACAAAATCAGTTAAATCGATTCCTAAAGATTTTTCTGAGGTGAAGCCAGTCAATGGAAACAAAATCAGTTAAATCGATTCCTAAAGATTTTTCTGAGGCGAAGCCAGTCAATGGAGACAAAATCAGTTAAATCGATTCCTAAAGATTTTTCTGAGGCGAAGCCAGTCAATGGAGACAAAATCAGTTAAATCGATTCCTAAAGATTTTTCTGAGGCGAAGCCAGTCAATGGAGACAAAATCAGTTAAATCGATTCCTAAAGATTTTTCTGAGGTGAAGCCAGTCAATGGAGACAAAATCAGTTAAATCGATTCCTAATGATTTTTCTGAGGTGAAGCCAGTCAATGGAGAGAAAATCAGTTAAATCGATTCCTAAAGATTTTTCTGAGGCGAAGCATGTCAATGGAGACAAAATCAGTTAAATCGATTCCTAAAGATTTTTCTGAGGCGAAGCCAGTCAATGGAGACAAAATCAGTTAAATCGATTCCTAAAGATTTCTCTGAGGCGAAGCCAGTCAATGGAGACAAAATCAGTTAAATCGATTCCTAAAGATTTTTCTGAGGCGAAACCAGTCAATGGAGACAAAATCAGTTAAATCGATTCCTAAAGATTTTTCTGAGGTTAAGCCAGTCAATGGAGACAAAATCAGTTAAATTGATTCCTAAAGATTTTTCTGAGGCGAAGCATGTCAATGGAGATAAAATCAGTTAAATCGATTCCTAAAGATTTTTCTGAGGCGAAGCCAGTCAATGGAGACAAAATCAGTTAAATCGATTCCTAAAGATTTTTCTGAGGCGAAGCCAGTCAATGGAGACAAAATCAGTTAAATCGATTCCTAAAGATTTTTCTAAGGTGAAGCCAGTCAATGGAGACAAAATCAGTTAAATCGATTCCTAAAGATTTTTCTGAGGCGAAGCATGTCAATGGAGACAAAATCAGTTAAATTGATTCCTAAACATTTTTCTGAGGCGAAGCCAGTCAATGGAGACAAAATCAGTTAAATCGATTCCTAAAGATTTTTCTAAGGCGAAGCCAGTCAATGGAGACAAAATCAGTTAAATCGATCCCTAAAGATTTTTCTGAGGCGAAGCCAGTCAATGGAGACAAAATCAGTTAAATCGATTCCTAAGGATTTTTCTGAGGTGAAGCCAATCAATGGAGACAGAATAAGTTAAATCGATTCCTAAAGATTTTTCTGAGGCGAAGCATGTCAATGGAGACAAAATCAGTTAAATCGATTCCTAAAGATTTTTCTGAGGCGAAGCCAGTCAATGGAGACAAAATCAGTTAAATCGATTCCTAAAGATTTTTCTAAGGCGAAGCCAGTCAATGGAGACAAAATCAGTTAAATCGATTCCTAAAGATTTTTCTGAGGTGAAGCCAGTCAATGGAGACAAAATCAGTTAAATCGATTCCTAAAGATTTTTCTAAGGCGAAGCCAGTCAATGGAGACAAAATCAGTTAAATCGATTCCTAAAGATTTTTTTGAGGCGAAACCCGTCAATAAAGACAACGCGTCAATGGAGTTAACCCGTCAATAGAGACAACCCCTCAAAAGACACAACCTGTCAATAGAGACAACCTGTCAATAGAGACAAACTGTCAATAGAGACAACCTGTCAATAGAGACAACCTGTCAATAGAGACAACTCGTCAAAGGAGACAATCCGTCAGAAGAGACAACCTGTCAACGAAGATAAAACCACCTACCAACAATCTCCAAATGGCATCTATAAGCCCATTCCCGACATCACAATGCTGATACTACACCATGCGAGTGAAAATTTCTGGGCACTCTAGTGTTCAATCATCTTCCACCTTCGAATCACGAAAGGCACGCATGCCAATCTACATCCTCAGGTTTAAGAAGATTGAACAGGGGCAACTGTTGTACCCCAAAATTTGCCCTATCATGTTTTCCAAAGTCTTCCCCCTACATGGTTGATCATAAACCCTTGCCTAAGGAAAAATAAATTTTTTGAGTGGTGCTTTAAGTACCTTTCGATTGGCATTCTGAAAGACCCTTCGATTGGTATTCTGAAGGAGCCTCTCGATTGGCATGGATAATTCCCTTCGATTGGCATTATGGACAAGCACTTCGATTGACATTCCAAAAACGCTTCGATTGGCATTATGGACAAGCACTTCGATTGGCATTATGGACAAGTACTTCGATTGGCATAGTGTCAAGACCTTCGATTGGAATTCTGAAAGACCTTTTCGTTTGGCACCCTGGGCCAAGCCTTTCAATTGGCATGCCAAGGGATCCTTCGATTTAGCATTGTGTCAAAGAAGCTTCGACAAGCATGTTAACCATGTCCTTCGATTAGCATGAACAACACCTTTCGATTGGCCTGTTAACAAAGCCTTTCGATTGGAATTTTAATTAGTACCCTTCGATTAGTATCTGAACAAAATCTTTTGATTGGCGTAACAAAGGACTCTTAGATTGATATTTCAATAAATACCCTTCGATTGATATTTGGACAAGGGCCATTTGAAGAACTCCTTCCAGGCCATTCGAAAGAGGCCATCAAGAGGGCACTCAAAAAAACATGTCCAGGTACACTGAACATGAGAAAATGGCATGTTTTCCTTGCAAATATGGCAAGAATTCAATTGATTGTGGATTCAATTCCTGAGTTAAAGGCCAGATTCTTGTCTTTTCTGTTCCTAACTCCACGAGAGTTGATTCGACCAGAGGGATTCTTTTCAAATCAGGACCAATCGAAGAGCAGGGCCTGAATGCATTCGAAAATCAAAGGTGTCCAGGTTCATTCAAGTCTCCAAAGAGACATGAATATTTCAAAAAAGGAAATCTTTTAATATGTCTGATTCTTGTCTCATGGCTTTAAAGGCCTGGTTAAACGGCTGTCCCTTGCCATTTTCGTGCACCCTCACACTCCTATAAATACGAGGCCAGTGACACATTACGGGGGACCGATAAAAAAACGAAGAACGAAAAAGGAGAAAAAGAAAGAAAAGGAGGATTTGGAAATACGCTGCCCACAAACCCACCAAAGGTTATCAACATTTTCAGAAGTAATTCAAGCCAAAGCAGCCATTCCGCAAACATCTCCACACCCAGAGCCACAGATCATACATCTTTAATTGGTAAGGGTTTGCAAAACCAAAATTTCACCTTCATGACATTTAAATCTACATTGCATATGTATTCTTGTTATTACTGATTATGTTGCATGTAAGCTACAGCGCAAAGATGAGATCGTGCCATTGCTTGGGCACGATCTGAGTTTCTCCTTCGAATCTCAGGATAAAACAAACCCAGACCCAGATTCAGCAGATTCAAGTTGAGGGAGGATCTGAATTGGGAGCATATTCGAAACAGGGGGTAAAGTCCCCCCTGGGTCTTTAACATTTGTCTCATTTTGCAGGAAATATATTCTCAGAATCTTGTTCAGAGCTTCGAAGCTTAGCAGGTTAGCTTTGAACTGGATCCAGGGTTCCCAGATCGAAGGATGACATATCCAGATCGAACACCCCCAAAGTGCAGCCCCTCATGCACCTTCGATCAAGCCTCTTCACTGGATCGAAAGACAGCCCACACCTCTTTCGATCCAGGCCTCCAGAATTATACCTTTCTTGATTTACTGCTTGTTCCTTCGATTTCATCTTTGTTTTGACTATTTTATTTCTTTTTTTAAATCAACATAAAATCAATTAAAAAGAAAAACCACAAAAACATTAGGCTAGTTTTTTCTATTAAATTAACTTTGTCAATTAACCATTTAATTATCTTAACATTTTCTCAAAACTAAAATTAAGAAGATTTAGATCCTTTTTCCCAAAATAAAATAAAACACAAAAAGATTTTATTCTTAGGATTTTTAGAGGTTATGTTCAGATTCGCGCGCGTTTATTTTATTGTAACTGCCTACTGGTTTGTAATAGCTTAACTAAGACTTTTACACTTTACAGCTTTATTCCCCCAATTTTGGACATGTAAATAATCCCCCTCCCCGAAGCCTTGTAATAGCGTAGGATTTACAATTCCCACACTTTAAATTCATGTACATATATTAACTATTTAGATGTATGCTAACTAGGATTGCATGACAAGATCTATCTTGACTTAAAATCAACAGTAGCTCACCATGACATGTAAAGATAATATAAACTTAAAATTGACACACTCGCACATGTCACTCTTAGGGTACGCCTCACTTGGTTGCCTCAAACGTGGTCATTGAGTATATGATATTTTAGAGGTTGCCCTTTTATCCAAAGATCATAAGTTGCCTCAAAACGGTTGCCTCGGATAAAATGATCTAAGACATTAGAGTTACCACTAAGGCGTCCTAACATTGCTTTAGTGACCACACGTCCCTTAAATCGAATTGACCCGAAAACTCCAACGACGATGCTACCTACTCCTCAATAGTGGGATAGCATTGTCTAAAGGACATTTACACAGTTTAATTCCTTTTTGAGTAGGTAGAGGCTCTTAAGTACTTGCTCCTTTTAAAACAAAACAAAACTTTTCGCACTTACACTCTCTTTAAAAACAAAACTCTTTTCAAAACCCACAATCACAAAGAAAAGCAAACTTTTGAAAACATAGTGAGCAAGTACCTAAGAGCCCGTGGATAACCACGGATAGAAAGAGTGCTAACACCTTCCCTTTCTATAATCTACCTCCCTAACCCGAGAAACATCTCGATAGGAATATTTCTGTGCTTTTGTCCTTTCCTTGTTGGATAAAATAAAAGACGGTAGCGACTCTTGCTTACCGCGACATTTTGCGAAAACAAACGCAAACATGAACCAGCATTCCAAAACAGTCAGTTCTCATTCCCATCGATCACAGGTTGGATGGGGACTTCCACACCATCCTCCAAGATTATAGCATTGTATTTATATGGCACGACTTTGTCTGATTCATAAGGAACAGGACTCGACAAGGAAATCACCACTGGAGCAACAACTGGTTTGCTATGGTATTCAATCTCTATAGGGGGAACACCAAAACAAGGCACAATAAAATCCACCCCTTCTTCAGAATACTTAGGCATCACATAATCATTGTTGCAGAACATATCTTTATCTGAGGAAATGAATTCATCTGCAGAAGCATACTCATCATCTGACACAATATCGGTCGAGCAATCTTCAATCACATTAATCCTGTTTTAATCATATTTATTTCCTAAAACTTTGATAGTGCCATTATCCAATAATAACTGAACACCCCTTCTCACAATGAAACAACCCCGAGAATCTTTGCAGCAAATCTGGAAAGACCCATAATGGTGTTCTTCTTGACCATCCATGTGACAGAAGGTAGCGTGTAACTGCACCAAATCGTCATTCATACGATTCACGTCAAAAATCTAGAACTCACCGGGACATCCATACACCATGTTCACATTTTCTTCGTACTCTGCCTAGGCCTAATTATATGAATGAGGCCCTCGTCCATCATTTCCTGAAGATTAGCTTTTATCTTATCACATCCCTGGATATCTGTACTGCAAATAACACAACCAGCATGCTCGTGCATATAGTAGCTGAATTCACAGAGGTCAGTATGCATCTTCATCCGATCCCCTCTAACTAGGTTAATGTCAAAAATCCGGAAGTCCCCAGGATAACCAGCGACCATGTTTACAGCATTTTCTCTTCCATGCTTAGGAAAAGGGTTATCTTTCACGTTAGGGTCAACATCTTTAAAGGATATGAGGTCAGATCTTAACATCTTTTGTACTTTAGATTTCAAAGGATAACATTTCTCGATGTTGTGCCCTAGGGCTTCTTGATGGAAAGCACATGTCTGGTCTGTCTTATAATACCAGGGTAAAGGTGAAGGTATAGAATGGGGAGGCCTAGTCTTAACCAACTTCTTATGAATCAAAGTCGGGAGCAACTCTGAATAGCTCATTGGAATAGAGTCAAAAGCCTCTCTCTTCTGACTTTACCCTTGATTCCCATGAGGAGATGGTCTCTGATAGGTAACATTGGTTAGAGCTACATTAACGAATGGAGTCACAAAAGCAACCTGTTGGTGGTACCGTTGATGTCTTCTAGGTGGTCCAATATTCCTTTCCCATCTAACAACATTTATTTCACTTTCTTTCTTTCAAGAGAATCCGTATGACAACTTCTTTGTCCCTTCATCTATCATCAAGCACCCTTCTTTGACAGCCTCTTCTAAACGAACACCCATGCTCACCATCTCGGTGAAATCACTCAGTGCACTGGAGACCATCCTTTCATAATAAAATGATCCAAGGGTTTTCAGGAAGACCTTGGTCATTTCTTATTCTCCCATAGGTGGTACCACCTGGGCAGCTATCTCGTGCCAACATTGTGCATATTCTTTGAATGACTCCTTGTCTCTCTGAGCCATTACCCTCAACTGGTCACGGTCAGGTGCCATGAACATATTGTACTTATAATGCTTGATGAAGGCTTCCCCAAGATCATTAAAGGTGCGAATACTATTACTGTCAAGACTCATATACCACTTCAGAGCAGCACCAGTTAAACTATCTTGGAAGAAATGAATAAGCAAACACTGATCATCAGTATGGGTAGACATTTACCTGATATATATCACAAGGTGGTCACGAGGAGAAGTGTTACCCTTGTACCTTTCAAATTGTGGCACTTTAAACTTTTCTTGCACCTTTACATTGGGGACTAGGAAGAGTTCACTGAAGTTCTGTCTAAACAATTATTTTCCTCGAAGGGCCTTCATTTCCTTCTGCAACTCATTGAACTGGTCTTGAAATTCATCCAACCGGTCATAGAAACCCATACTTTCACTCGGTGGAGGAACAGAATGATAAACGTCACCATTAACAAACGGTGCGACATTTACCGAAGAAGGTGTAGTATAATGAATCTCATTTCTAGCCATAGGAGTAACATGCACCACAGGAGGTACGAGAGTAGCAATAGCTTGAAAAATTAGAGCGACTTGAGCATCAAGATTATACCCTTCTGGCATGAAATTTTTTGGCATCCCCCACAGGTAACCCTGAGGAATATGATTCTATGCAGCAGTAACTGGAGTAACAGAAAAGAGAACTGATGGTTCATCAAAAGAAATTGTTATTTGTTGTGGCTGAGAAAAAGGAGTAACAAGTGGTGGCTGATTCTGAGCAGCCACCAATGATTCCATCACAGCAGTCAGATTATCCATACCGGCCTTCAAAGCAGTAACTTCTTCACGCAGCTCACGATTCTCTTGTTCAAGATTCTCCATTTTCTTCCTGGAATTAGCTCGAGTATTGTACCGGTGAGAAAGCTTGCTGAACAAAGTCATAGAATCAAAGTAAGACACTTGGGTATGAATAAAAATGCAAGAAATATGTACAAGATGATGCATGATATGCAATGCACATGATTTATTTTATTATTATTAATATTCCAAGGGACTCAAAGAATTATATACAATTTGCAAATACTAAAGTACTAACACATTTTGAAATACTTAAAATCTCATTATAATAACTTCAAAATGGATTACAACTTTTAAGTACAAGTTTCAACAATCCTAAGTACAAAGGAATATAGAATCTAAAATCCTAAGAAAGCAAAGATGATGAAGATCACTCCACACACTGACACTTTCCTATGAGTCTTGCAATCTGAGCCTTCAATTTCTTGTTCTCTACTGCAAACCTGTCGGTGACCTTTTTCCAATCACTAGAGTCAGGAAATGAGTGACTTAGTTTTGATCAAGATCTAGAGGAAAATAAATCATCTTGCCTCTCCATCATCTCTATAACATGACTCTCAAGAATCTCGATCAGGTCATCCTTCTCTTTCAAGTCTGCTCGATAGGACATCTCTAAAGTCTGACACTTTTTCTTCCAAGCCTCTTTCTCCCGCTGCATCCTAACTAGGGAAAGCTGAAGCTCTTCCACATCATCTAAAAGGGGGGGAGTGGTCTTCACAAACATATCAGGCATAGGTTCTTCACGGGAATATGACATCTTCAACTGAATTACCCTTGCTTGTACCCACCGGAGATAAGGCTCCAAAGCAACAACTCCTCTAGGTCCCAAGTCCTTTCTACTCTTCATGTGAATATGGCGCCAAGCCTTTGAAATCTCCTCTTTAGCTTCCTTATGATCTTCTCCCTCTTTGAGAAAGAAACCACTCATATGAATACTATTTGGCTTGTCTCTCATCGGATACCCAAGCTGACGTCGTGCAAGAATGAGATTGTAGTTAATTCCTCCCCGTGTACCAAGAAGTGGTACATTGGGGTAACTACCACAACTATCGACAATATCTATATCATAGTAAGCCTGATAATACCAAACAATGTCAGAATGAGTAAGAGCCATAATCTTTGGAGCCCAACGAAGTTCCTTCTTGATATCCCAGAAAGCATCAGACCGAGGTAAGTGAGAAATAAACCACTGATACAACAAAGGTGTGCAACAAATGGTCATCCCTCCATGATAAGATTCCCGAAGATGAATGGATTAATAAGCATCTCCTAATAATGTAGGAACCAAGTTTCCAATTAAAAAGATCCTGATGGCATTGATATCCACAAATTTGTCAACGTTCGAAAATAAGAACAATCCATATGCAAGTAGAGCAAAGATGGCCTAAAAAACAACCGTACTCTTCATCCTAGCAAAGTTGTGAGCTTTCTCCAATAAAAACTAAGTGGGTAATCCTCTGATTCCTCCTTTGGTAGTCATGTGGGCCTCAATCTCAGACTTCCCCAAATGAACCATAACAGCAATCTCATGAGACTTGGGTTCTCCCTCTAAACCGCTAAAAGGAACACAATCAGTAACAGGTAAACTCAGTATGTAAGAATACTCCTTCGGGGAAAGTAAAACACGGATACATCAGATCATAGAACTGGACCAAAGTTGAGAGTATACCCTCCTTCATCCTGAGCTTCATAAGAGGAACAATGGATCCATACGTCTTCCAAAAATATGTAGAACTCTCGATCTTGGGAATCAGACTCATCAAATCATCTATCTTAGGATCCTTGAAACCGTACTTCCAAGCCTTTCTTTTTCCAGAATCCATGGTCAAAAGTACCTGAGATATTCACAAAAATTCAACTTCAAGTTCCTTGAAACAAAATGTTTTAAAGGATGCTCATGGGTGCATGAATGCATGATGCAACAATCACACACAAGATCACAAACATGGGGGTTCATAGATTCGACGTCACGAGCACGAAGTCAAAGGTACTACCCATAAGGTATAATCCAATAGTTTATCACCTGCAAAACAAGGTTCTAAAAGGTTCCCAGAGTATACATCCTTCCTTTGGATATTACCAACATCCTGATTGACTCGATAATTAGTAATATTCTCAAGAAAAATCCGTCTGAGTGTAGTATCGCGTGACAACCACTTCCGGATTACTCCGTCAAAGCTTCCGCACTACACCTAAAAGGCCAAGATGGGTTTAAAGTTCTACAGTCCTCAGTTTCAGCAGGCTCTTAGGTCAAAAGCAGCAAGTCTTCATGATTACTCGGTAAATGATACTACAGTCAAAGAAGCCTCCACTGAGTGAGGGATCTCATATCTTCTTTTTTTGGATTACTCCCTCAAAGTTAACATGACTATATCGCATGTCCTATCTTAAGTTTGCCCAAGTCCGGATAAAGGACTTATGAGAAATCACTAAGCACCCTGAAAACCAGGAAAATCCAAAAAAACATATATACAACATATAATATACAAACAATAATATAACTGTGATCGGTGGATCTGGAACTGACTGTTTAACGCTGGTTCGCGAAATGTCGCGGAAGCAAGAGTCGCCACCGTCTTTTATTTTCTCCAAATGGAAAGGACAAAAGCACAGAAAAATTCCTTATAGAGATTGCTCTCGGTTCGGGAGGTAGGTTATAGAAAGGGAAGGTGTTAGCACCCTTTCTATCCATGGTTATCCATGGGCTCTTAGATACTTGCTCATTTGTGTTTTCAAAATTGGTTTGTTTGCTTTTCAACTGTGGGTTTTAAAAAGTTTCTTTGAAAATTCCAGTTCGACTCTTGTATCGGTCCTCAAGAGTGTTTGAAAAGTTTCTTTTGAAAGCTTTTTGAAAAGGTGTCGGTGTGAAAAGTATTTTTGATTTGTTTTTGAAATTAGAGCAAGTATCTAGAGTCGTCTACCTACCCTAAGGAATTCGTCTGTGTAAATGTCCTTGAAGTAGTGCCATCCCACCATTGAGAGGTAGGTAGCACCACCATTGGAGGTGTTCGGGTCAATTCGAAGGTTCGGGACATGGTGATCACCAGAGCAATAGGAAGATACCTTAGAAGCTACCCTCATGCCAGGTTCCCGGATCATGAGGACTTACTAAAACATCTTCTACTTGACGATCATCTTTCGAGGGGCAAGGCAACAGTGAGGCGTACCCTAGGGGTGGTGTGTGATTTGTGTGTCATGTTCATTTGCATTTATCTTGTTCATGTCATAGGTGATCTACGCTTTTGTTTTTATTTTAACATTCATTCTTGCATGCAAATTTATTAACAGTTAAAAAGTGCGGAATTTGAAAATCCTACGCTATTACAAAGGCGCGGGTCCACATCGCCAAATTAAATCCAGGACCCGATTTAAAAATAAAATAAAGTGCGAGAAATATAAAATGTCTAATTTACACGGCTTTGGGAGAATTACATGAATATAATAAGAAAGGAAATAAAATGTGCAAAACGAACTAATAATCGAAAGCAAGGGCGTTGGACCCTTTTTAATGAAATTAAATTATGATTAACAAATTAATTAAATTAAAATAAAAAGAAAAGATTTTTTAGAGTTTTTTTGGTATTTATGGAATTTTAATGAGAAGATTATGGAATTTAAAACCTAATTCTAGTTATTTTTAATTTATTAAGAAAAGCATTAAAATTTAATCTAAAATTAACCTAATTAATTAATACAATTTTATTTACAAAAATAAATAATTAATTATTAATAATGAGAAAAGAAAAGGATAAAAGTCTTTTAAAACCCTAATCCTACAAATTTTAAGTTTATTAGAAAATATTAACATTAATCCTAGAATTTAAAACTAAATTAATTGATACAATTTATTTACAAAGATATTAAAATAAAATATATTTTTGTTTTTTGTCTTTTCTGGTTTTTATATTATTTTTATATTGTATGAAAATAAATTAATTTAAAGAATTAAATTAAAACTAATTAAAACAAATAAAATAGAAAAATATGAAAAAAGAATGAAAAAGCAAACCAATGGGGGGTTCTGTCCCCAAACTGGAGGTTAGGTTGTAGCAATCAGGCCCAATGATCTGAGGCCTTTGGTTGACTTCTGGCAATCACGCGTGTACTCGTTGACTGACACATATGATACTCCTCAGACATTGGCCTTTGGATTGCCCTCAGTGGCCATGTGGCACGCTTGGATTATGGGTGTATGATGGTCATTAGGAGGTAAACTACATAGGAACGCGTTAGGCAGAAAAATATAGAATAAAGGAGGGGGACCTGGGGTTCGAACCCAGGTCCCAAGGCTTACCAATGTTATCCTCTACCAACTGAACCAGTCATGCGCGTTGTATCTAAAATAACAAGTAAATAATATAAACGAAAATCAGCGTTAGTGGCCTAGAAACAAAAAACGCGCGCTGAAGTTTGAATTGCCCACTCATGTTATGACAACTAAGCGTCTTCTCCAATTGCTCTGCGTTTTACCTGAAAAAAGAAACAAGATTGCGGGGGTTTTAAACCCCCACTATATGCTGTGTGAAAAAATAGCGAATAGAAATCCTTGGATCATAAATTAGGCGCGACCTAAGCATTGAGTTCGTCTGAAGCTACTGGTTTTAATGGCCTAAGTCTCATGTCCCAATTTTTCTTTAAACATAAAGCCCCAATTTTGAACCTCGGCAACCCTAAAATGCTCCAATGGTGGATTCTCATACAATGCACGAAAATTCAATTAAAACACATGGTTAGCTTCAGAATGGTCAGATTAGTCCAAATCAATAGAAAGAATGCAATGAAAATGCTTATAAATCGAAACACGAATATGTACAAAATTTGAAACAGGACCACTTGATTCTACCATTTCTTGATGTTAGAGTTTATGATTTTGATTCAGGAAGCTCCCTTGTGTCCTTGGCAAGCGATTGGAATAGTTATTTGGTCTTGAAACCAACTCTAATGCAGTTTTCAGTTTTCAGTTTTTCCACAAAAATTGCAATGTTCTTCATCAGCTTTGGGCGCAGCTTAGAGGTCTCTTGCTTTAGGGTTTGCATCAGACTTATATGAGGATGGATTAGGGTTGAGTTTTGATCCAAAAAATCCTTGCATTGATGGAATGAATATTTGATTTTCATGCATAATTTTTTTAAATCTTTTTCACATGTTTTTGATTTCAATCATGACCAATCTTCCCCATTTGAGTTGTGTACGAATCTTGAGCCTTTAATGAATGATTACACTGCATAAAAAGATTCACATACATTTGTTTGGTATTTTTCCATATTTTATTTAATTTAAATGAATTAATTGTAATTAAAAATTCAAATAAATAAATAAAAATGATGAATAAATCCCCTTTGAGCCAAATGGTCGTGCATATGCTTTGGATGATGAATCTTGGAAGAAAATGAGGCCCATTAGCAATTTTAAGGCATTTGAAGCAAAGTTGACTTTTCAAAATACCCAAAAATTTCCCAACTTCCACAAGGCATATCTTGCTCAATTTTTAAGATTTGATCATGTTCTTGGACATTTTGTAAAGGTCTTGAAGTCCTCTAACCAATGCCTTTGGTCCCATGTCATTTTGATTTACCAATCTCAAGTTATGGTCTTTGACTTAAAGTCCCTTTTTGTTGACTTTTGAAAATGACCTATAATGTTGAAATTGATAACTTTTTGTGAGAGCATTTCTTGGACTTGAAGTGTGAAGAGGAGTTGTAGGAAATGTCTTTCTCTTCAAAATGAGCTTTGGATGGAATTTTTATGATAAACCATGTGGAAGTTATGCCTTGGTCAAGTTACAGTTGACTTTTTCAACTGTCCAAATATGGAAACTTTTGCATGTTGAGACTTTTTGAGCCAAGCTTTGAGAATCATGATCAAGAATTGATAAAATGATGTTTGTGGCTTCAAAATGAGATGTTGACCAAAAATTTGAACTTTTGACTGTCAAATGACCATTTTGCCCCTGTAGTTGACTGTAGGGCAATTAGGGTTTTTTGACTGTGCAATTTTGTGCTGCAAGTCTTGAAACTTGGTATGAGAATGTTTGACCATATTTATAGGCATGTGGGACTTGTTTGGACCCTTGAAAACTTCAATTTCTTTGCCAGAACCAAAACCCTAGCTTTTTGACTGTTAGGAGGCCCTTGAACTGTGCAACCCTTGAGGAGATTTTGAAGCATGTTCTTTGCAATTCTTGAAGAATATGGGAGGGCAAATTTTGGGGTACAACAGTTGCCCCTGTTCAATCTTCTTAGACCTGAGGATGCAGATTGGCTGACGTGCCTTTCGTAATCCGAAGGTGGAAGATGATTGAACACTAGAGTGCCCAGAAATTTGCGCTCACATAGTAGTGTGATGATGGGAATGGGATTATAGATGCCATTTGGAGATTGATGGATAGGATGATGGGCTTATGGATGCCATGCTGAGATATGATGGATGGTGGATGGGCTTATAGATGCCATCTGGGCGTTGATCGCGTAAGAGATTCCTTAGCGAGAACTTGCGTACCTGCAAAAGAAAATGATTACCTGACCTGTCACAGGAGCTGGTCTTCAAACTCTTATGTAGATGTGCCCTGACTGGTTACAGGAGCTGGATCTGGAGCTTCAAAAGGTGATGAATGAACCAGGGATGGTTACTACCTCAACAGGAACAGTGAGAGAACCTTGGACGATTACTACCTCAACCGGAACGCTGAGAGAACCTTGGTCGATTACTACCTCAACAGTAACGCTGAGAGAATCTTGGATGTCTTCTGCTGAGTCTTCATCAGGAAAATCTTAGGGTCGATTTAACTTGACTAGAGAAGGCCTTTGACTGGATAAGAAACAGGAAAATCTTAGGGTCGATTTAACTGAACCGGTCTAGGTCTTGAAATCTTCAACTGGATAAGAAACAGGGAGATCTTAGGGTCGATCTGACTGAACCAGAGAAGGCCTTTGACAGGATAAGCATCAGCAAAATCTTAGGGTCGATTTAACTGAACCGGTCTAGGTCTTGAAATCTTCAACTGGATAAGAAACAGGGAGGTCTTAGGGTCGATCTGACTGAACCAGAGAAGGCCTTTGACTGGATAAGAAACAGAAAAATCTTAGGGTCGATTTAACTGAACCGGTCTAGGTCTTGAAATATGGCGGAGAACTTTACTGGATCTTTCCTGAAAGGTAAAGATCAGTCATATGCAATGCATAATATGAATCAAGCAATGATGTTCTCAACATAAATGAGATTAGTAAGATATGATGCATATATGCATGCTATAATGTATGGAAGTGCGATGTTTATGAATGTATCTTTTCGTCTAGGAAAGTAAATCCTTGACGGGTGTCGGGAAGTCATTCCTGGGCTGATGTTGGAGAACAATGCCTTGTTATTTCCGCTGGGGATGATAATTGCCAGAATACCGGTTAGGAGAAGATAACTACGTTGGGGAATAGACTTGGCGAATGGATTACCCTGCATGGAGAAAAGTACTCTAACGATCTTGCTGGGGAGCAATACTATGTGGGGAAAGAGGTACCTTGCTGAAATGTTGATGGTAACTTCGCTGGGGATACCATTGTTGTGTTGGAAGTGTTAATAGACTTCGCTGGGGGATAAGAAGACTTCGCCGAGAATGATCTTTCCGTGGCTTTTGGCTGAGGATAACCCAGTTATATCCTGGTAAGGAAATAAATCTTTGAATAAAGCCGGGAGATGCATTCGTGCTCTGTGGGGGTAAGCTTCCAGAATCTACTGGGGATAAGCTTTCTGCTTGGGGAGATGGATTCCAACTTTTCCTGGGGAAACTGGATTGGACTCTCCTGGGGAAGTCTTGATTGGACTCTCCTGGGGAAATTTTGAGATGTATTGAGGGAGTGACTCCATTGAATGTTTGATATACCGCCGGGGAACAATCTTTAGGTCAAGACTGTCGGGGATGCTTGTTTAAGAATATATGTATATTGCTGGGGAATGTTGAAATCTGCTGGAGGATACCCAACTTCTTTAAGGTTGACTGCAACTTTGCTTGAGGAGAGTGTACTGACTTGCTGGCTCACTCTCTGGGGAATTAAGATATTTGGTTATGTTCTTTAGCTGAACCTACCTTGGTACCTTGGAGGACAGAACAATTAGATTGCTTAGACAACTCTTTATTGACCCTGTTTCTAATGTTACCTGTAATTAATCCTTTGTTTCATATGCAAATATTTATGAGTTAGCAAATTATTGTCAATGCATATATCACAAATTGAACCTTGGACGTTCTTCGCCAAACAAAACAGAAAAGGAAAAACAATTGGCAATTTTAACTGAAAAGTATATTTGTATTGATTTTTTTTGAGTTTGCCTGTAAAATAGGCGTTTATGTACAAGAGGCTGACGTCCTAGTAAGAGAACGCCGCCGAAAAAGAGTTTATACAATTTTGTACAAGAGAAAATAAAACAGCTGTGTGAAATGAATGATCCACTGGGTTTCAACTCTGCTATCGCCTTTATGTCTTTGAGCGTCTCATCACTTGATGACCTTAGTTGAAGATGAAGCTGACTGATCGATGCCGTCTGAACTTGATGTAGATACCAGATTCTGGATGCAAAGTGATCCAATGAGACATAGTATTACGCTTTATCCCTAACTTTTGCCTGGACCGCCCTTTCGGGTTTTCAGTCCACCGGGATACCCATTTTTGCCCAAGCCGCCTTTTCAGGTTTTCGACTTGCCGGGTGTACGGATTCTTTTTATTTCATCCCTTCATTTTGCCCGAACCCTTTTGGTTCGCCGGGAAGCCCTAATTTTTGCCTAGGCATGTCAGCCTAGCGGGTTTTTTTTCATGCGTAGTATCTTTTTACTATGTCTGCATTGGCGGGGTGAGGGAGGTCGTCACCATCCATGTTGGTTAGAATCATGGCTCCTCCTGAGAACACATGTTTAACCACAAACGGCCCTTCATACGTAGGGGTCCATTTGCCCCTCGGATCACTCTGAGGAAGGATGATTCGCTTGATTACCAGATCCCCAACTTGATATTCCTGTGGTCTGACCTTTTTGTTAAATGCCCTGATCATCCGTTTCTGATACGTCTGACCATGACAGATAGCAGCAAGCCTCTTTTCATCAATAAGGTTTAATTGATCAAGTCGTGTCTGGATCCAATCATCTTCATTCAGATTTGCATCCTTCATTATCCGGAGAGAGGGTATTTGCACTTCGATCGGTAAGACTGCCTCCATGCCATAGACCAAGGAGAAAGGAGTTACCCCGGTTGACGTCCTGGCTAAGGTACGGTACCCATGTAGAGCGAACGGTAACATCTCGTGCCAATATTTATAAGTCACTGTCATCTTCTGCACTATTTTCTTAATGTTTTTATTTGCTGCTTCTACAGCCCCATTCATCTTCGGCCGATAAGGAGAAGAGTTGTGGTGCTGTATTTTAAACTGCTCGCAGAGCTCAGTGATCATCTTATTATTAAGATTGGTACCGTTGTCTGTAATGATCCTTTCAGGGACGCCGTATCGACAGATCAGGTTGTGCCGAATGAACCGTGCCACAACAGTCTTGGTTACCGTAGCGTAGGAAGCTGCTTCGACCCACTTCGTGAAATAGTCAATCGCTACCAGGATGAAGCGGTGCCCATTGGAAGCTGTAGGTTTAATCTCAACGATCATGTCTATGCCCCACATTGCAAACGACCAAGGCGTAGTCAGAACATTTAGAGGAACTGGAGGAACGTGCACCTTGTCTGCATATATCTGGCATTTATGGCATGTCCGAGAATGTTGATAGCAGTCAGCTTCCATTGTGGACCAGAAATACCCTGCCCGAAGGATTTTCTTTGCCATAGTGTGTCCACTGGAATGTGTTCCGAAGGTCCCTTCATGTAACTCTTCCATGATCCTTTCTGCTTCAGTCTTATCCACACAATGCAGTAAGGTCGAATCATGGTTTCGCTTGTACAGGATGCCGTTGCTAAGGAAGAATTTCGCTGCGAACCTTCTCAGAAACTTCTTATCATTGACAGATGCACCTTCAGGGTATTCCTGAGCTTCCAAATATCTCTTCACCTCATGGTACCAAGGCTTCTCAGTCACCAATTCAGTCTCGAGATTACAACAGTATGCCGGTTCGTCCAGTTTCCAGATGATGATCCGGGGAGCCTCATTATCCCATTTGACCTTGAACATAGAAGACATCGTGGCTAACGCGTCCGCTAACTGATTCTCCTCTCTTGGGAAATGTTCAAAAGTTATCTTCGTGAAGTGGGGGATCAATGTCAACACACATTCTCTGTAAGGAATAAGATTCGGATGTTTCGTATCCCACTCTCCTTTGATCTGATTGATCACGAGAGCGGAATCTCCGAAGACACTCAGAAACTTGATCCTTAAGTCGATCGCAGCTTGAAGACCCATGATGCATGCCTCATACTCCACCATGTTGTTGGTGCAGTTGAAACATAGCTGGGCAGTGAGTGGAGTATGAGTGCCTTGAGGGGATATGATTATAGCGCCAATACCGTTACCCAAAGCGTTGGAGGCTCCGTCAAAGTGCATAGACCATCGGGATCCTTCCTCAGGTCCTTCATCCGGTCCAGGTACTTCACAATCAGTCACAATCATGATGCTCTCGTCTGGAAACTCGAAGTTCATTGACTGATAGTCGTCTACTGCCTGGTGTGCCAAGTGGTCTGCCAATACACTTCCCTTGATAGCTTTCTGAGTCGTGTACTGGATGTCGTATTCTGTCAAGATCATCTGCCATCTTGCTATTCTCCCAGACAAAGCAGGCTTTTCAAATATGTACTTTATAGGATCCATCTTTGAGATTAACAAGGTAGTGTGAGTCAGCATATACTGTCTCAGCCGGCGAGCAGCCCATACCAAAGCGCAGCAAGTTTTCTCAAGCAGTGAGTATCGGGTTTCACAGTCGGTAAACGTTTTGCTAAGGTAATAAATGGCATGCTCTTTTCGGCCAGACTCGTCATGCTGCCCCAGCACACACCCCATTGAGTTGTCAAGTACTGTCAGGTATAATATCAGAGGTCTCCCTTCAACCGGTGGCATAAGGATGGGTGGTTCTTGGAGATACTCCTTGATTTTGTCAAAAGAAGCTTGACATTCATCATTCCAACGTACTACCTGATCTTTCTTCAGTAGCTTGAAGATTGGCTCACAGGTAGCAGTCAGGTGCGAGATGAACCGAGCAATGTAATTCAGGCGTCCTAAAAAGCCTCTGACCTCTTTCTATGTCCTAGGAACTGGCATCTCTTGAATAGCTTTAACCTTGGCAGGGTCCACTTGAATACCCTTATCACTTACAACGAAGCCTAGCAACTTCCCAGATCTTACCCCGAAGGTGCACTTGTTCGGATTCAACCTTAGCTTGTACAATTTCAACCGGTCAAACAATTTCTGCAGATGATCAAGGTGTTCTTCCTCAGTCTGGGACCTTGCGATCATGTCGTCAACATACACTTCTATCTCATGATGGATCATGTCATGAAATAAAGCAACCATGGCACGTTGGTAGGTTTCCCCAGCATTTTTCAGTCCAAAAGGCATGACCTTGTAGCAGAAGGTGCCCCACTGAGTAACAAAGGTAGTCTTTTCCATGTCTTCAGGTGCCATCTTGATCTGATTGTAACTTGAGAAACCATCCATGAAAGAGAACACCTTATGCTGAGCCGTATTGTCAACAAGGACATCAATGTGAGGTAGGGGGAAGTCATCTTTGGGGCTGGCCCTGTTCAGATCCCTGTAGTCGACACACATTCTGACCTTACCGTCTTTCTTTGGTACCGACACCACATTAGCAACCCACTGAGGGTAAGAAGTCACTGCAAGGAACCCGACATCAAACTGTTTCATAACCTCGGCTTTGATCTTCTCAGACATCTCTGGACGCATACGGCGGACCTTTTGCTTAACCGGAGGGCAGTCTTCCTTAGTAGGCAAGTGATGGACCACAATATCGGTATCCAACCCGGGCATGTCTTCGTAGGACCAGGCAAAGATCTCCATATAATCATGTAGCATCTGAGTCAACCGTTGCTTCACGCTGAGCTCTAGGTTGGCACCAATCTTTACCTCCTTTATGTCCGTCTCCGTGCCCAGATTTATCGTTTCCACTGGCTCTTCATGTGGTTGAATTGCCCTCTCTTCCTGGAGTAACAGTCTTGCAAGCTCGCCAGGCACTTCACAATCATCTTCACCTTCGTCTTCGGCTAAGTTGATCGGATTTTCGAAGTCATAACTGGCAGTAGCAGAGTCGTTACTAGTGAGATCCAGAGTGGATTGAAACCTGTATGAGTGAGTGTGTGTAAATACAGCTGTTTTGCAATATATAAAGAAAGGAAAGAAAGAAAAGGAGCATAAGATTTGAAATGCGAGAAAGCGTCCAAGATCTTTATTCATGATATATGAAATGACAATTTATATGCCCTCACAAATGAAGCCAACGGTGTCTCGGGTAAGACACCGGGCCATAGAGTTTTTAATTGTTTATTACAAATAACAAAACATAGGAGTTTATTACTACGTAACAAGAGAAACAGGTAGATTGTCCTTTGCACTCCAATTGCTAGGTCCACTGTCGGTTGCCGGGTAGATCCAGCTATCAAACTCAGCTTCATCCACTTCATCTTCATCCCTAATAGCATTCACCCCATGAGCAGGCAGGGGAGCTGTCACTACATTAGGCTTCTCAGATGCCTCAAACTGTACCTCCTTCGCGTCAATAAGGTCCTGCAGCTTATTCTTTAAGGCCCAACAGTCATCAGTGGAATGCCCCGGGCTATCGGAGTGATAAGCACAGCGGGCATTTGGATTGTATTTGGGAGAAGCCGTATTCACAACCTTCGGGGCCTCTCTAACAGTCACTAGGTTGGTGGACAGCAACTGCGGCAAGATTTGTGATAGAGTCATGCTTAAACGGGTAAACTCTCTTCTGGGTCTTTCAGCCCTTTGAGGATTGGTTTGCCGAGGAGCGGCGGCAGGTTTAGCAATCATCACCGCGTTGACAGACTGGCGGCGCTCAGGTTTCTCTTGTCTTCTAGACCCATATACAGCACTGGCCTCCTTCTTAAAGGGTTTCTTCTCAGAACTTGCAGATGCACCCTTCTGAATTTTACCAGACTTCATCCCAGCCTCTATTCTCTCTCCAGTCAGAATAAGATCAGTAAACCCTGCAGACGAATTACCGATAAGATGGTTAAAAATGGCCCAGATAGGGTCCCCAAGAACATGTCTACCAACTCCCGGTCAGTTAACGGAGGCCGCACCCTGCCAGCCAGATCCCTCCACTTATGTGCGTACTCTTTAAAACCTTCGCTTGACCCTAGCGACATACCCTGGAGTTGGGTACGCGTAGGAGCAAGGTCGGCATTATATTGATACTGCTTGTAAAAAGCAGTAGCCAACTCCTCCCAGTTACGAACCTTGGTCCCATCCAGCTGATAGAACCATTCGAGATGAGTCCCTGAAAGACTCTCCTGGAAGAAGTGGATCCACAAGTTTTTGTCCACTGAGTACGGTTGAATCTTCCGCACGTAAGATCTGAGGTGTAGCTTGGGACAAGACGCCCCGTCATACTTGGTAAAAGATGGTGCTTTGAACTTATGAGGAATGATCACACCAATGGACAAACCCAAGTCTCCAAAATCCAGCCCAGGCACTTGTTGGATCTCCATTGCATTCAGTCTATCCTCCAACTGCTTGTATCTGTCTTCAGCCGGAGGATACTGTTCCTCATCAAAATCAGTCTCGTTGTCAGAGACTACCGGACTAGGACCTTTTCCCCCTTGGGGACTGCTCTTGCCTATAGAAGAACCAGCCTCTTCATTTTGCAGAGTGTTGCCAAACCTTCGGCCCGAGTTGAAAAGAACAGTTCTCTTCTTCTTCTTCTTCTCCTTCTTCAGGAGCAGAACCTTCAGCTCTTCTTGGCCCTGAGCCAAACCCATGATTAATTCCTGAAATTGCGCATTCTGCACCTGAAGAGCCTTGATGGACATCTCGATTGAGGATGAGTCAGGATTCATGATGCTGAAATAAACAGCGAAGAACAGTAAGCAACCTGAAAAGAAGAAAACCTGTTATGCACATGATGAATGATATGTGTTTATGCAATGCATTTAAGGGTTCGAAAGTTCAAATTTGTTGTAGACAAAAGGGAACACACGTTATCATTAAGGAAATAATTGTTCAGTACATCAAAGCCTCATGGGCACAAATTACAAAGCAAATCAATCCCAGAAGACACTACGCATCCTCTTTGGAGCTATGTAGGTGTTGAGATTCCTCTCCTCATGCAATAGGCGGGTGAGCTCCAGCACCTTCTTTTCACTAGCATGTAGACTGGTCTCAAGAGAATTCCGTTCTTCCTTAAGCTGGATCCAGCTCTTCTGCATCTCTTCCCAGGACGTGGGCATGTCAGGATGCTGAATGGTGTAGGACGCTTCTCCTTCCAAGACTGGCTCTTTGGTCACAGGGAGCATATGAGGATAAGGCATTACCAACTTCTGGGAGCGGGCTCGTACCCACTTGAGATAAGGTTCCAACGGGATGGAGTTCCTGTGCCCCAGTGTCTTACTGTCTATCCTACTGGGCATCCTCCAAGCTCTGATAAATCTCTGGCGAAGTCCTTGTGCATCGTTGTCGAAGTCAAAAACTATGTCAGGAATTAACATGTCATGATGGCCATCCCTCCGAGCATAACCAAACTGTCTCCAAGTCAGGCATGGGCTGTAAGTAATACCTCCTCTGATTCCAAGTAAAGGATCATTAGGGTACTCCCCGCAACAATCAATGATAGTGACATCCTCTCGGGACCGAGGGCACCAATGTATATCTACATGTGTAAGAGTCATCAACCGTTGTGACCATCTCAAACCCCGCTCATTCTTCAAAACTGATTGTGGAAGGTGCGAAATAAACCACCTTCCCAGGAGAGGAGCGCAACACATAAGGACACCTCTTTTTCTCATGGTTCGAGTGTAACATGAGTGAAGGATGTCCCCCAGCAACGTAGGTATAGGATTCCTGGACATGAAGATCTGGACAGCACTGATATCTATAAGCTGATCTGGGTTAGGGAACAACACCAAACCATAGACAAGGAGGGCCACCACTTCTTCAAAAGCTTGTAAGTCAAGGGAGTTCCAACATTCATGGGCCTTTTCAAACAGAAACTTGGCTAAGAACCCTTTGATACCACTTCTAACTTCCCAATGTCCCTTGAGGTCAGATGATTGTAGGTGTAAGGCTTTAGTAATCTCTTCAAGCTTGGGTTCCTTTTCTGTACCGTTGTAGGGTAGTTGATCAAGGATAGGGATCTTCAGGAGCCGGGAGAACTCCTCCAATGTAGGTACCAGCTGATAATCCAAGAAGGTGAAATAGTGATGCAGAGGGTCAAAGAACTGGAACAGGACCTTTATCATGTCTTCCTCAATGTTGGTATTGACCAAGCTGATGAGTCTTCCATGTCTTTCACTGAATGAAGAGCTCTCGGGAATCCTGGATATAAGCTCCTTAAGCTGAGGAGGGATCCTTACAAGGCTGATTTGAATTGTCTTTCTGCGAACAGTTTCCATGTCCTACAAAACAAAGAACAAAGATGAAGATTCGAACCTCTGAAATGGTTAGTCAATGCATATGATGCTGCATGATGTCATGATGCTATGATAAAACACACCACAGATATTTACAAAGGTAAACATGTAAGGCACACAAGTCACACAAGACAAGCCCTTAGGGTTTAGGCCAGCATGGGGTCTGGGTATTACCCTCTTGAAGTTGGTGGGCTCAACCTGTCCTATTAGAAGTAACCGGGTTCTAAGGGTCTCAATATCACGGGATTGCTTTCATTGTTCATCGTTTCGATTTAGCCACTGAACTGGCGACCGAAATATTCCAGGAAAGCAACCCTCAATTGAGTGTAGTATCGAGTATCAACCAACCTCGGACTGCACCAAAGTCAGTTATCTCACTACCCTAAAGAGGCCAAGATAGTTCAATTAAGGTTCCTAAGGTCTGTTGATGCTTCACGACACCACGCGGAGGACCCGTACTCTCCTTGACTGAACTCAAGGGTTACCGGTACACACCAAAGTGCCACATCAACGTAGCAGACTGTTTCAACCATGTCGCTATACCCCGCACAGTTCCCTCACAGCCTTGTTGCTACTTTCTAAGAAGGTATTCCCCAGATCCGGGTTAGGATCTATAGAACTCCCAAGACAGTCCCACAATAATAAAGCAAGCAAGTCAATACAATTGAAAACACAGTTATGAACTAACCCTAAGGTACACCTCACTTTATAAAAATCCCCAGCAGAGTCGCCAGTTCTGTGATCGGTGGATCTGGAACTGACTGTTTAACGCTGGTTCGTGAAATGTCGCGGAAGCAAGAGTCGCCACCGTCTTTTATTTTCTCCAAATGGAAAGGACAAAAGCACAGAAAAATTCCTTATAGAGATTGCTCTCGGTTCGGGAGGTAGGTTATAGAAAGGGAAGGTGTTAGCACCCTTTCTATCCATGGTTATCCATGGGCTCTTAGATACTTGCTCATTTGTGTTTTCAAAATTGGTTTGTTTGCTTTTCAACTGTGGGTTTTAAAAAGTTTCTTTGAAAATTCCAGTTCGACTCTTGTATCGGTCCTCAAGAGTGTTTGAAAAGTTGCTTTCGAAAGCTTTTTGAAAAGGTGTCGGTGTGAAAAGTATTTTTGATTTGTTTTTGAAATTAGAGCAAGTATCTAGAGTCGTCTACCTACCCTAAGGAATTCGTCTGTGTAAATGTCCTTGAAGTAGTGCCATCCCACCATTGAGAGGTAGGTAGCACCACCATTGGAGGTGTTCGGGTCAATTCGAAGGTTCGGGACATGGTGATCACCAGAGCAATAGGAAGATACCTTAGAAGCTACCCTCATGCCAGGTTCCCGGATCATGAGGACTTACTAAAACATCTTCTACTCGACGATCATCTTTCGAGGGGCAAGGCAACAGTGAGGCGTACCCTAGGGGTGGTGTGTGATTTGTGTGTCATGTTCATTTGCATTTATCTTGTTCATGTCATAGGTGATCTACGCTTTTGTTTTTATTTTAACATTCATTCTTGCATGCAAATTTATTAACAGTTAAAAAGTGCGGAATTTGAAAATCCTACGCTATTACAAAGGCGCGGGTCCACATCGCCAAATTAAATCCAGGACCCGATTTAAAAATAAAATAAAGTGCGAGAAATATAAAATGTCTAATTTACACGGCTTTGGGAGAATTACATGAATATAATAAGAAAGGAAATAAAATGTGCAAAACGAACTAATAATCGAAAGCGAGGGCGTTGGACCATTTTTAATGAAATTAAATTATGATTAACAAATTAATTAAATTAAAATAAAAAGAAAAGATTTTTTAGAGTTTTTTTGGTATTTATGGAATTTTAATGAGAAGATTATGGAATTTAAAACCTAATTCTAGTTATTTTTAATTTATTAAGAAAAGCATTAAAATTTAATCTAAAATTAACCTAATTAATTAATACAATTTTATTTACAAAAATAATTAATTATTAATAATGAGAAAAGAAAAGGATAAAAGTCTTTTAAAACCCTAATCCTACAAATTTTAAGTTTATTAGAAAATATTAACATTAATCCTAGAATTTAAAACTAAATTAATTGATACAATTTATTTACAAAGATATTAAAATAAAATATATTTTTGTTTTTTGTCTTTTCTGGTTTTTATATTATTTTTATATTGTATGAAAATAAATTAATTTAAAGAATTAAATTAAAACTAATTAAAACAAATAAAATAGAAAAATATGAAAAAAGAATGAAAAAGCAAACCAATGGGGGGTTCTGTCCCCAAACTGGAGGTTAGGTTGTAGCAATCAGGCCCAATGATCTGAGGCCTTTGGTTGACTTCTGGCAATCACGCGTGTACTCGTTGACTGACACATATGATACTCCTCAGACATTGGCCTTTGGATTGCCCTCAGTGGCCATGTGGCACGCTTGGATTATGGGTGTATGATGGTCATTAGGAGGTAAACTACATAGGAACGCGTTAGGCATAAAAATATAGAATAAAGGAGGGGGACCTGGGGTTCGAACCCAGGTCCCGAGGCTTACCAATGTTATCCTCTACCAACTGAACCAGTCATGCGCGTTGTATCTAAAATAACAAGTAAATAATATAAACGAAAATCAGCGTTAGTGGCCTAGAAACAAAAAACGCGCGCTGAAGTTTGAATTGCCCACTCATGTTATGACAACTAAGCGTCTTCTCCAATTGCTCTGCGTTTTACCTGAAAAAAGAAACAAGATTGCGGGGGTTTTAAACCCCCACTATATGCTGTGTGAAAAAATAGCGAATAGAAATCCTTTGATCATAAATTAGGCGCGACCTAAGCATTGAGTTCGTCTGAAGCTACTGGTTTTAATGGCCTAAGTCTCATGTCCCAATTTTTCTTTAAACATAAAACCCCAATTTTGAACCTCGGCAACCCTAAAATGCTCCAATGGTGGATTCTCATACAATGCACGAAAATTCAATTAAAACACATGGTTAGCTTCAGAATGGTCAGATTAGTCCAAATCAATAGAAAGAATGCAATGAAAATGCTTATAAATCGAAACACGAATATGTACAAAATTTGAAACAGGACCACTTGATTCTACCGTTTCTTGATGTTAGAGTTGATGATTTTGATTCAGGAAGCTCCCTTGTGTCCTTGGCAAGCGATTGGAATAGTTATTTGGTCTTGAAACCAACTCTAATGCAGTTTTCAGTTTTCACTTTTTCCACAAAAATTGCAATGTTCTTCTTCAGCTTTGGGCACAGCTTAGAGGTCTCTTGCTTTAGGGTTTGCATCAGACTTATATGAGGATGGATTAGGGTTGAGTTTTGATCCAAAAAATCCTTGCATTGATGGAATGAATATTTGATTTTCATGCATAATTTTTTTAAATCTTTTTCACATGTTTTTGATTTCAATCATGGCCAATCTTCCCCATTTGAGTTGTGTACGAATCTTGAGCCTTTAATGAATGATTACACTGCATAAAAAGATTCACATACATTTGTTTGGTATTTTTCCATATTTTATTTAATTTAAATGAATTAATTGTAATTAAAAATTCAAATAAATAAATAAAAATGATGAATAAATCCCCTTTGGGCCAAATGGTCGTGCATATGCTTTGGATGATGAATCTTGGAAGAAAATGAGGCCCATTAGCAATTTTAAGGCATTTGAAGCAAAGTCGACTTTTCAAAATACCCAAAACTTTCCCAACTTCCACAAGGAATATCTTGCTCAATTTTTAAGATTTTATCATGTTCTTGGACATTTTGGAAAGGTCTTGAAGTCCTCTAATCAATGCCTTTGGTTCCATGTCATTTTGATTTACCAATCTCAAGTTATGGTCTTTGACTTAAAGTCCCTTTTTGTTGACTTTTGAAAATGACCTATAATGTTGAAATTGATAACTTTTTGTGAGAGAATTTCTTGGACTTGAAGTGTGAAGAGGAGTTGTAGGAAATGTCTTTCTCTTCAAAATGAGCTTTGGATGGAATTTTTCTGATAAACCATGTGGAAGTTATGCCTTGGTCAAGTTACAGTTGACTTTTTCAACTGGCCAAATATGGAAACTTTTGCATCTTGAGACTTTTTGAGCCAAGCTTTGAGAATCATGATCAAGAATTGATCAAATGATGTTTGTGGCTTCAAAATGAGATGTTGACCAAAAATTTGAACTTTTGACTGTCAAATGACCATTTTGCCCCTACAGTTGACTGTAGGGCAATTAGGGTTTTTTGACTGTGCAATTTTGTGCTGTAAGTCTTGAAACTTGGTATGAGAATGCTTGACCATATTTATAGGCATGTGGGACTTGTTTGGACCCTTGAAAACTTCAATTTCTTTGCCAGAACCAAAACCCTAGCTTTTTGACTGTTAGGAGGCCCTTGAACTGTGCAACCCTTGAGGAGATTTTGAAGCATGTTCTTTGCAATTCTTGAAGAATATGGGAGGGCAAATTTTGGGGTACAACAATAACATACATAAACAAACAAAGATAGGCTTAACCTACTTAGGGATGGACCAGCATTTGGTCGATTTTTCCCAGCAGAGTCGCCATTTTTTCTGTAGCTGTAGAAATGTTGAGACTAAGCCATTGGATTGACTTGACTCGCACAAATCAAATAAAAATTGCCACCACACTTTATTATTTCCAAAGAAATGGGAAAAGGGCGAATAACCCAAAAATAGGGGAGAAAATCTATGTTCAGGGGTTGGTTATGCAAAGGGAAGGTATTAGCACCCTAAACATCTACGGTACTCCGCAGGAACCTCTTTGAAAATTTGTGTATTTTGGATATAAGAGTTGTATAAAAAATAGATGGTGGAGATGAGGAAATAAATATTTTTACAATTTTGCACCCGCCGCAATTGCGAACTTTTAGTGCCTACGTACCACCTTTCATGCAATAGGGGGATCAGGGTACTCATAATTCACCTTTAAAAATTTTAAAAACACAAGTGTGTTGGTTAATTTTAAGAGACGAGACATCATTATCATATCCGATTGGAAGAACGCACTTACTACCCATGATTATAAGAAAAGAGAATTTGTGTCATCTCAAAGTGGAGAATATAACTTGGATTTTAAAATCAATAAAGCCTCGCTCAACACCTAAGTGGAAAATATCTCACTTTACTACATATCATAAAAGTGTAGTAGTTCACATCACTACAAGGATTGACAAGAGTCTAATATTTTGAGAAAATGTTTTAAGGTAAAAAGCCAAAGTGGCAAAATGGTTTGAATGAGATTGATTGACTTTTAGTCTTCTCACCAAAAAAATGTAAAAGTATTATTAAATTGGTTAAAGTTTGATTAAGAAAATATTTTTGAAAATGCATGGACCTAAGTCCAAGTTTATTGTGAAAGTGATTCAAGTTTAGAAAACAAGAATAATTTTGAAAAGGAGGGAGAAGATTTTTGAAATTAAAGAAGGTGAGAGGAGATGAAGGGGTTATCCTAAAGCATAAGGTAAAATCTATGAAAAAGAATCGTCTAACCAACAAGAAGCCAACACATGACATAATGAGTCAATGTAGAATTCCCATCCTTTGGATTGAAACCAAACAAGTAAAGATAATAAACCTCTTAAGAGAACCAAGCTTCAAATGAATTAAGTCTTCACAAAAATTGGACAGAGTAATGGCTGTATACAGATGAATTCCCGACCATAGACAAAATATATAATCAAAATAACCTGCACACAAAGAAAACAAACAACCCAATGTCTCGGGGTAAACCTCAAGAACTCCAGACAAAGCAACAATAGAAGTCACTAAGGTCTCAAGGTATGTCAAGGTCTCTAATCCTAAGTCCAAGAAGTCCATAACTCCAAAATGCCAAGGATAGTAACCAAATAGTCCAAGTAACATTAAAGCTTTTTATTGTTCAAGTTGATTATTAGGTATCTTCAAAAAGAAAATGAAGAGCTCAAGTGAGAAAAATAAAAATAACATAAAAATAAATGCTCAAGTGAGCAAAGATGAAAATAGCATGAAATGTAAATGTTAAAATAAATAGTGCATAAAAGTAAAAGCATAAAAATAAAAGTCAATTGTTAATGAGTTAGAAATTAGAGGTTAGTTGAATGATCATCTTGAAACTTGCATTTGAAAACTCATTAGAAGATTGATAAAATCAAAGCCTCTCAACAACAAGTTTCATTTACTTTTTGTCAAGTATATCATTCATTTCAAATTCTCAAAGCAACAACAAATGATCAATGATGTTTAAATGATTCACTTAGTCCAAAATTTATGAAGATTCATTAGAGGATTGATAAGACTAAAGCCTCCTACCAATGAACCTCAAGGTTATTAGATCAAAGGTTTCAAATTAAACATACTTGGGCTTGCAAACATAGGTTTGGGCCATGAATGATCATTTCTCGATTCGGGATAAAATTTAGCGCTATGTTAAGTAATCGTAAGTGGACTTATATAGAAGTCACACCTATTTTGAGGTTGGTCAATAGCAATTTATGTGCCATATGTTTGGAGAGATGATATGTAGATCATCTTCTAACAACATGTAACACATGTAAGAAAAGGATAAGATGAAGAGGGAGGGGAAATATTTGAATCAAAAAATTTAATCAAACTATCATTAAAATCATCCATCCATTTTGGTGGAGTTAAACTCAACACCCAAGATCCAATGATGTTAATGAAGTTCAAGATCAACAATCATATAGCCATAATATATTAGATAAAATAAATTGCATTTAATAAATAAAATTAAAAGGAAAAAAATGATTTTAAATTGTTTTTTAAAATGGAAATAAAAGGTAAAATAGCAAACTATATTCAAAGTATCAAAGAAAAGTTAAAAGAGACCATAGAAAAGTCAGAAATGATCTCAAATATTTTTATAAAATTTTTGGTAATTTTTTAAAACAGAAAAATATTTTTTAAAACTAATTAAAATCACTCAAATAAATGAAAAAAAAGGATCAAAAATAGAAGAAGTCAAAATAAAATTCTAGAAAAATTTTAGAAAGTCAGAAATAAGGAAAATGATTTTTATAAAAATTTAGAATTTAAAAATATCAAAATGTATTTTTAAATAATTAGGAACAAATCAAAATAAAGAAAAAATTATAAAAATATCAAATATGAAAATAAAATCATGAAAAACTAAAAATCAGAAAGAGAATATTTTAAAATATATTTGTGAATTTTTTCATAATTTTTGAATCAGAAATCAATTTTCTATGATTTTTTGAAGTTTGGTGTAAAAAACAGAAAATAAAATAAAATTTAAAAAAATATGGACCATTGGATGAGAGTCGAATCACTCTAGTAATCAGATCTAAAGGATTAGGCACGTTATGTATATCATGGTCAGCTTTGGAAATTGCACCGGATCACCTTTTAATATTTAAAAACAATTAAAATGTTGGCGCGTTGGTTGGAGTCTAACTAATAGAAGTAATTAGATCCAAGGGCTTTTAAAGAGCGCGTATGATAAAGCAAACATACTGGATTGAATTGAAATAAAATACATGTCACACCTTTATTGGTTGAAGCACGACACATAGGTCGTCTTCAGCCTCCAAAAACCCTAGATTAGGGTTCCTCAAACTGTAAAATTAGATGACCAGACCGGTACCATTAGATTCGTCTCTTCAAGACGATTCTAATGGTACCATCGCACCAAATTTATATAAATTGAGCAAAGCTTAAATTGAGAAGATGCAGAAATAATAGCGAGCACAAAATTCTGGAATATCTCACTCAAATCTGAATGAAATTGCAAATTATAAAAAGCATGAGAATCAGGAGGATGCAGAGAGCAGATTAGTCTTTTATTTGGATCAATTTAACCAAGAAATCTACCTGAGTGAAGTAGCAGAAGGTGGCTCTGAAACTAGACATCTGTAGATCAATATAGGTCACAATTCTTGAAGGTAAGAGTATGGTTAGCTTCAGAGAAGTTCAATCAAGCTAACTGAATGAAGCATTTGGTGTTTTGGAGTGAGAATGTAAGAAATCAGAAATTCAAATTCAGAGTTCGTGTGAGATCTGAATAGGGGTCAATTGGATATCAAAAGCTTGCAAAATTGGTGGGATAGAGCCTGTATTTATAGGAGAAGCGAATGGAATCAATAGGAGGGGTGAATGATGCAATTTCCCTTGAGTTCGTGCACACCTGTGATCATGAAAAAGTGTGATCACATGTGCATCAAAACTCAATCAAATGATGTGTTTTATCATTCTAAATAATCCAAACATATTTTCTAATCATGTTTAAGTGAAAAACGCGTGGAAATTTGGTGATTAGAAACCAAATTATGAATTTTGTAATCTAACTTGAAGTGAAACTTCAGTTTCAAGGTACCAACTTTGAATCAATGGTATTCATAGCTCAAAGGGTCTTAAGGCATAATTCTTGAAGCATTTGAAAGATAAGGTCACAATATTTGCAATATGCCAAGAATGGAATCAGATGGATGTTTGAGCCAAAAGTTGTGATGAGTCAAAGTTGAGAAAAAGATGCTGAATTTTTGTACTTCAAAAAAATCTAAGTTTTTTCTTCAAAAGTGACCTATAATGTTTTGAGTTCAAACAAGGCCTTCCTCCAAAATTGAGCTTTGATCATTGATGCTAGCTTGAATTAGTCTTCCCAAAGAGCATTGTGAAACTTGAATCACTCAAAAATACCAATTATTGAAAAAATTATGGCCTTGTAAAATTGGTAAAAATTCATGAGGTGGCCTATAATCTTTTGTGTTCTTAGGGCGTTTTCCACTCATTTTCAAGCTTTACACATAAAATAATAGTTGAAGTTCACATCCTTAAGATCATTATGGTAAAATAATGGGCTCAAGGAGATAAAAATTGACCAAGTTATGATCTTTTGAAGTCACATAATGGAATTTGATAACCTATCTAGAGGACTTGTAATCTTTCTCCATCATTAGGAACCTTCCACGCAAAATTTGCTTGAAACTCTTGAAGTGATTAATTGATAACCCTTTAAAGAGAAACATATCTTTGAAATCACTCAAAAATCTCAAAAAATGAGCAAGATATAACCCTTAGAAGTTCAAAATCCTAGCTCCTCAAGCACCAAAATGACTTGGAAACCCCTTTCAATTTTGACAAACTTTCTTGCACAATTACTCTTGCCATGTGAATAGAAGTTGTTGTGGATTATAATAAGAACCCATATCAATAAAAATCACTTCCAAATATTAAGAAATGATAGAGTTATGCACTTGTGATTAAGGAATCAAGATCTTATCCAATTAGGTCAAACCTCTTCCATCAACCCTTGCATCTTTTGACTTTCTTTGATAAATTGAGGCATTATGAATCACAGTAGACCTTATCATGATGTAATTGAATGTATCCTCAATGACGAAGCTTGAATCTCAATGAAGTTTTATTGAAGAAGGCATGGAAATAAACTCATGAACCTATTAATCAACCTGATGAGGTGTGTTGTGCCCTCACCTATAGTATCATCAATTAGAGAAAAAATTCATTGCATTTATTAGTTAAAAGTTAATCAATACAAAACATATATGATCACAATATACAAATCAAGGTGCTTGGTGATTCCTCATGAGCAAACCTAATGATAGGGAGAAGAACCAAATCCTAGTGTGATCTTGTTGTGATTGATTTGATATGAGATGATAGAAGAATCTTAGGTACAAAAATTGGGGTACACCATATCTAATAATCGTAATGCATACGAGATACTTAAATGGATGTTGTTGAGCCAAAATTTGGTGTCATTACTTGGACTGCATACGACATTGGTCATTATACCATTTATACACAATCAAAATATGGTCGTAGTACAATGCAAAATAGTGGAGTTATGAGTGAAGCTGAATCGATGTATTTCTCTAGTTCGAAAGATAAGAATCATGTATTGGTAACTACCGCATTTTATGGTGTCATTGATGAGATTTGGGAGATTTATTATGTTATTTTTAAAATGGATTTATTTAAATGCAAGTTGGTTTCCAATAATAGTAATGGTGTACACATTGATAACTTAGGATTCACCCAAGTCAACCTTGGCAAGACATTTTTTATGACAAAACCATTCATCATGGCTTCTCAAGTAAAACAAGTTTTCTATGTTACCGATCCATCGGACATATCGAAGAAATGTTCAATCATTCTCCAAGGAAAACACATTCCTCTTAATGATGAAAGTCTTTATATTTCATCCACACCTTCTTATACAACACAAGTTCCTACCTCATATAATGAAGTTGATGGAGATGCTATCCATGCTATTCGAATTGATTATGAAGAAGGAATTTGGGAAAATTAATAGGTACGTAATTTATTCTTTATTCATAATATATTCATGTATGTTATAGTTTCCAAGTATTTTTACTAACAAGTATAATTATTTGAAATTATAGGTCTTTAGAGTTAAGACAACAAAAGACAAGACACTTAAACACCAAGTTACAATTATGTGATGTTATGTAATGTGTAAACTGTAGATTATTTGTTCTGATAAATTGTAGGATGTTTGTTATTGTACAATTGAATATGAAACAATTATGTGATATTATGAATATGATACAATTAATATTATTCAGATAATTTTATCACAAATGTGAGTTTTATTTTTTGTTGTGATATGGTGAACAATAATACAGATTAAAAAAATGGGATTAATTATAAAAACATGATAATATCGGTTAATTATGCAGAAAATTTAACAACGGTTATAGTCATAACCATTAAAATATCTCGCGCGATGTCTAAAAAAAAAATATCAAAACGACGCATTTGGGAATCGAACCCATGACCATTAAAATTTTCACAATGGTCTTTTGGAAAACCGTTGTGGTAAGGAGCGTGCTTTCCAGTTTATTATAACAGCTACTAGGCCGTGATTGTAAGTATCATATATTCAACGACACTCTACATAACAACGCATGGACCTGCGTTGTTATATATCTTTCCCAACCGTTGTTAATTGTGTTTTTCATAGTAGTGAAGAACAAATGTAAGAACAAGAATTGATAGTTCCATGTTAAGATTTTTAAAATAGAATGACTTCAACTGTTTGATGATCTCAAATTTCCCTTCATACTTGTCAATATCAATGGTATTTCCAAATTCAGATACCCTAACTTTATTGTGTTTATAAACAAAATAAATGAAATAGATTAGAGTGATGAATGCATAAGGAAGTAACAATTTTATAATATTATAATAAAATTAGCATGCTTGTAAACTAAATTTCGTTTCAGAATATAAACCTATGCTATGACATTAGAATAGGAATACTATGCAGTAAAAAGAATAGCCTTGAATGATACACTTTTAAAACTATAAATATACAGATGATATAATTGGAAACTTATTTAAGTTTTGACTAAACATGAGTAAGAAATTAATATGATATAATTGTTAACTCTAAAACAAAATAATTCAAGAGTCGTGGCCCACGGACAGACCCTTTCGGATGCGTGGGGAAGACTGTGACGGATAAGCGGATCCAAAATCTCAACTCAACCAACTATTTTTTTCGGATCCGTAAACCAATCTCGCGGGCCACACCGCGTTTTTCTACCTCTACCAACGAGTATTGACAAGATCATGAGTCCAAAATTGAAGACCAGATCAATTAAGAAGCTTTTTGACATAAAGTCTGTATTTAAAAGTAATTTGCATTGGGCCTTTTATTTAGTGTCCTGATATTTGAATTCCCTAAAGCCTAGTGTGGCATTTATGACATATTTGTAACTTCAACTTCCTCTATATTATAGGCTTTGAGCAATTTAAATGCTTAATGAAAAATCAGAATTATTATTCTTATTCTTTCATTTTAGTGAACCCTAATTAACTACAATCCTAGTTCTATCTTAGCTCATCATTTGCGGGAGTTAAAAATCTAATATAGCAAGTTTTAATTTCGCTGTAAAATTTTATAGAACCAAAAAAGAAAATAATAGTTTTCTCATGCTGTATCTTGCCCTAATTATTTCCTTTTATTAGAAAAAGTAGAAATTTGGATTATCATTAGTCTTACTTATGCTCAAATCTTTTGGAATGGGCAATAATCCAACTCCTTTCAACTTTGATACTTATAACAATAAACCGTTCATAACTATAAGAACCAAGTAAGAATCTGGTGTTGGAGAATCTTTTAATTCCTAGTGTTACATAGAAATTATGGTTATTCTATGACAAAATACCAGTAAATGCAAAGAGGGATAACATGTATGTAAGAAATTGAAATAGATAGAGCAAGAGGAAAATGAGAACTATAGTTTAACCAAAATAAAAGTTTACTATTAATTTCTTCTACATATGCAGCTACATTAGCTTCTCCTTGTAAATACCTCCACCTCACCAATAAATAATAAATAAATACAAGAAAAAGGCTAAACAAAATTGTTCATGAACTCAGAAAATTACTTCTGAAAATTATGAAACTTAGTAGAACTATATGTAGGGATTTTATCTTCTTCTTCTCCTTCTTCACACCAATTTATATATATCTAATACACCTTTGCATGATGAAGTTATGTCATATTGTGGATTATAATTAAATGAATGCAAAAGCAATAGAGACAACTAATTAATATGGGAAACCCAAGGAAATTAATTAGGCTTGTCCTTTGCCATTCCAATCTGGTATTCCTAATGTGAACTCCAAGCTTGGGTTCTTACACTCTAAATTAGATCCTGATAAATTGTTCTTCAGTTGATTTGAATCACACTCCTATATGAGAAACAATCAATTGCAAATCAAATAATACATATAAATAGAATTTAATAAATATGCATTTTTATCATAAAATACATACTAGTTTATATGTGAATTTCATCATTTCATATTATTAAATCGTTTAAGTTAATTTTCAGATTTCTAACGATTTGAGTTTAATTGTGGTCTCAGATTCCTCACACACGTATTATGAACATTAGTGGTCTTTCATTGAACTTTTCATTACTTAATGACCACTAATGTCCAGAATGTGTGAGAGATCTCGACCACAGAAAATCTGAATTCATTAATAGCTAGTTACACTCATCAAATGATGGAGCAATATATAAACATAACTAAATATATATGAAAACAATGAAAAACAACTTAACATTCACAATGCGTAAAAACTATATATATATATATATATATATATATATATATATATATATATATATATATATATATATATATATATATATATATATATATATATATATATATATATATATATATATATATATATATATATATATATATATATATATATATTAAGTTTGTACTTGTAGTCGAAGTTTTAAATAACGGTCACATCTGTATAAAGAGTTTTGTGATTTCAATCGATAAAGATATTGATATAGTGATTCTGGTCTTCGCGGTGTGAATTAATCATAACTTATTTTTCATCATAAAATTGATCAATAGGAGTATCGGTATCAGCACCTTTCAATACAGTTTTGTCGCAGCCGTTTTCACTATGCTTATAGTAACATATAGATTAAATCTGTTATTCATACCTGAATTTGATGCACTCCTGATATTGGTTGTGACGGGAAGATAGCTGGTCTGAAACCATCTACATCATTAGGACTACTTTGTGGCCATGGTTCTCTACTACTGATCATAATTCAAGTAAGATCAAAAAGAATCAACCAAGAAAAAAGATTGAATTAGTTCAATGATTCTTATGTATACAAAAATAATGCATGAATATGTATCTATACTTTATCAAAAGTTCACAATGGCAAGAAAAAAAAACACACTCATGGATGATATATTAATATGGTTAAGCAAGTAACATGCTAAACTAGCAATTAGTCGGCAAAATAAATCCAAACTTACTAATATAAGCATTTCATGATATGCCTCCACCACCACTAATGTTTTTTACTTAGTAGAGTGATAATTTATTTGTGAAGCAAAGAGATGTTTTTAGTTTACTTAAGGTAATGTTTTTCAATCATGACAAACAGTGCTAATCATAAGATTTAATTAATATATTCAGAAACTACCGAATAAGAGAAAGACATGCTTCTCAAATTATAAAATATTATGGTTACTATAAAGGTAGAACTCGACATATATGAATATAGATTGTTGCAGAGAATGTCATGTGTCAACATCAATATATTGATTAACAGTAAGCAAGATTTTAAAGACATGTATTATAACAAAAGAGTGAGTAATATATTTCAAAAATGTATTGTTTTCTTTTGAAAGAAAAATATTATTTATGATTGAAAATGTTTCAAAATATAGGATAGTGTTGGTCGATTTTTGTTTTTCTTGTTATTAAAAAAATATTGTTGATAACAATGTTAGTTGGAGGAATACATGGTCAATATAAAGGACTTAATTAATCATTTGGGTTTTATGTAATCTACATGTTCACAAATCAAGAATCATAATTTTAATAGTAATAGAGTTATCATCAAATAAGCATTGGAATTAGTGATATGTTATGTACTAGAGACAAACATAGACATAAGTCAAAGGGAGAAGAGAAAGAAAAGAGAAAAAAGCAAATTATAAAGCTTTGAGTTGCTTTCCTTTAATCCTAACTAATTAACCTTTGATTATGTCTTGTATTGATCATTCTTTTATTATGAGAATGCACCAATTAAAAGCTACATAAGATACACAAAGAAAGAAAAGAAAGAAGAAAATGGAACACACAACAAGTTTAAAGTAAAAGCTGCCACAATAACCCTTTTTATTCTTCATAAAAAAGAGTGTTTGGACGTGGGTTTGCATTGATTTTTATAACAGATACCATGCAAAAGATAAAGCAAATCCAAAAAATTAAAATTAAATTAAATATATAAACTTATATAAATTTATAGAAATTGAAAAATTGAAAAACATTGTTATTACCTTGAAGAATTACTCCAAAGAGTGGTTGTGGAAGAGTAATCCATATCTTGTTGTATTGGTCTATCATTTAAGCCTCTTTGATCCGAAAAATTTCGAAGTCCACCATTGTTTCCAATTTGAGGTACATCATCTTCTCCAGATCCATCTGAAAGTCCTAATCCAAAAGTTAATTTTTTATTAATTTAATCCAAAATCAAATTAAGTACATAAGCACGCACACATTTGAGCTAAAAGCCTTAAAAGATAGTGAGACTGAGACCATAGGAGAAGGGTATTTACGGTAAAACAAAATAAAAAAAGTAACAGTAAGAAAAAAAAATAAAAAAAAAGGTTGTAGAATTTGCAATGGAATTTTTTTAGACAAAGAATTAGCAGTAGAATTACCTGAAGAAGCTGCAGGTTTATCAGTAGTTTTAACCGTTCGATACATCTGTTAAAAACAAATCACAAAACAAATCACAAAACTAATGAAACAATTTGTTTATATAAATCAGAAGAAGTTAGTGTGCATAGATAAACAAAAAAAAAAATATAGATCTCGTTTTGAATATGTTAAATTCTCTCTGGTTTGATGTTTGATTGTAAGAGAGATAGTTGCATTATTGGAAAATGATGACTTTTTTTTCTTATGTTGTTGTCAGTTAATGTTTCTCTCTCTTCTCTCTTTCTATGACTATAATCAGAGGCTGTGTTGTGTCTGGTCTTCTCAGATGATAAAGTCTTCTTCTTAGCATACACATTCATTCATTCATTCATTGCTTTTCTTTCATTTTCATTGGTTACTGTGTCCAAATTTCATCCACCAAGATAGAGAGAGAGAGAGATATTGATACAAAATAAAAACAAACCTGCAAATGGCTTTTTACATGAGCTAATGTGAGATCCTTCACATCCATCAGTTCAAGTACTGACTTTGGCGTTGCTCCTAAATTTCACCATCTAAATTACATTAGTGAAAAAAATAATGATAAAAGAAATTTAACATTTAACACCCACCTAATAAATAAAATAAAAAGAGAAATAGTTAATTTATGGAAGAAAAAATATTATTACTTTCATGGCCACCAAGAAGCTCAACGGCGTGAACAAATCGAGCATGGAGTGTACTTGTCCATCGCATTCTTGGTGCTCTCATGCTTCTTTTGGTTGGTAGCTTTGGTAGAAACCTTGATCTCATGGATGAGTCTGAGTTTCCGAGTCCGAGGTTACCGTAGTGAGAGTGATGATGATGGTGCAATGGATATTGATGAGATTTGAATGGTTCGCTGTTGTTAAACCTGGTGGCTACGGCCGCTCGATAAGCGGCGGCTGAGCCGCTGGAGTTTAAGAACGACATGGGATCTAAACCTCCTGCAGCGATGTAGGGGGAAAGAGGCGATGATGATGATGAAGGAGGGGTTGTTGAATTTGGCATGTGGTGATATAAACACATCTTTGGATCTTTTTCTCTTGAATGTTCCATGGCCGGTAAGAAAGGGAATGAACGGTTGTGATAGACCGGGATTCCTTTAATCGGTCTTAAACCTTCTGAGGAGGAAGAGGATGATACATCAAGTAAAGAAACACCGTAATTTATGTGATTCATTGAACTCGAATTTGTTGTACTTGTTGTAGTTGTTGAGTTGTGGTGATGTTGAAGATGAGGGAAATGAGCTTGTTGGGTTTGATAATAAGGGTTATGCGGTTGTTGCTGTTGTTGTTGCTGATGCTGATGATGCGGTTCTTGAACACCACCACCACTAAAATTTCTTCCAAGAGAAAGTTCAGTGTGAGCTTGAGTTTGAGTTTGAGTTTGAGCAAAAGTTCTCGATGAATTGCGAGGTTCATAATTGGACAAATGAGTTGTGTCTATGTTGTTGGAAATCAAGGAAGAAGAAGTACTTGGTGGACTTATGTGGAGAGAAAGATCAGGTTGGGTTTGTGTTGAAGTTGGATTTGTTGGTTCAATGAAAATCCCTTCCAAGGGCATCTTCTTTAGAAAAAAGGTATACTAAAACTTGATATAAGGGTACAAAAATATATATCAAAGACAAGAACTTCTTTTTTCTTCTTTCTCCTTTATTAAAATCAGATTAAACCAAAAAAAAGGTGCAATATTCACCAACAAGTTTGTTTAGTTCAAACTTGAAAGCCTTGAACACAATATTAAGGACTTTTTGAGTGATTTTATTTTGCTCTTTTTTAGGCTTTTTCTTGGAAAGAATCTGGAAAGATAGCTTACTCTCTAGCTATTCTCTAGCTATTTTATCTATCGAGAAGAAGAAGAAAACCTTGTGATATAGCTTTTAAATAAAATAAGATGAAAAATTAGGAAAAAAGAAACAAGATTGAAGAGAGAGATTGAGAAAGAGAGAGAAAGCTAAGTTGAAAAAGGAGAATGAGTCAAGAGAAAGAAGAAGAGAGCATGAAAGAAAGTGAGATGAGAGAGAAAGAGAGATAAAAGATAGGAGAAGACTAGTGTTGATGTGTTTTGCAGGATGGAATGGAAAGGAATGGAATGGAAGGGGAAGGAAAATAATAATAATTTTAAGAGGAAATGGTGAAACGGAAAAGAAAAGAAATGAAAAATATTCCAGAAAGGCATGGAAAAGAAAACAGGTGGATTTGCGTTTTGTTTTCCTCGAGAGTATATCTTGGAAAATGACACTATAGTGAGACGTATGATAAACAAACATTTTTATTTTTTAAGTCTTTAACGAATATAAATAAGTTAAATATTTACAAATCAGACTATTAGAAGATAAGAAGGCTTTAAAGTTTCATTCTTAAAAATTAATAAAATAAAAATAGTACATGCATCATAGGATCTGAACTAAACGTTATCAAATTTTTATTCTAACATTTTTGATAATTTTTCATATATTACATATCAGAATTATAAAATGACTTAGATTTAAAATACTATTTATAAATTTTTTATAAAATTAATATTAATGAAAAACCATTCTAATATTAATGTAAATATCTCATTTTCATATTAAATAATTTCGTATAAATATTAAATTATATTGGCATAATTTATTTTACAGTAGTTTTAAATTCAATAATTGGTTTTAGAATACACTTTAGAATTATATATATATATATATATATATATAATTGATTTTAAGTTTAATTACTGTATTGTTCGATTTTATTACATTCACATAATTAGCAGTCTATTTTATGTAATTTAAAATTAACACATCTACTTTTAAAAGTAAAAGAAGTCAAAATTGTTTAAATTTGAATAAGAAGATTAAATTAATAATTAAATTAAAATAGATATCAAAAGTTATAACTAAATCTAAATTTCGATAATTTTAATAGTCTTTAGTAACTAAAGTGATACAATTCATGACTTTTTAACTCTCTCCACAGCATTCAAACTCAACATATTTTTAGGTTACAAAGTAATACCTCAAATGTTTATTATTTTAATATATATTAATGGTATATTTAAGGGTTAGATATTTTTTTTGTCCATATAAAATTATTAAATTTTAATTTTGGTCTATATAAAAAACGACATATTTTAGTTCTTAAAAAATTATTATTCTCGTAGTTTTATTTTCTACTATTATATCAATGTGTATTTTTGAATGAATAGTTTGAATATATGTTTAGAACGTTATAAAAAAAAATTTAAAAACAAAATTAAAATTTGATTTCTAAGTCGAAATTTTTATTATTTTTATTGTTATTTTTAAAAATTTATATTTAAATCTTTTTATTTTAAAATTTTTTAAAATTTTTTAAAGAAATTTAGTATAGTATTCTAAACATGTATGAAAAAAAGTTATTCAAAAATTTAAAAGTTTAAAGATAATTAAATAATTTTTAAAAATTTAGAAAATAATAGAGACTAAAATTGCATGTATAAAATTATTGTAAGATATATAAGGATTAAAAACGAAATTTGAAATATTTATAAAGACCAAAAATATATTTAACCTTATATCTAAATATATAATTTTTTAAATAAATCACAAAAATTAAAAAGCTGATTGTAATTTTTGAAAATTTATTTAACTTTACAAGGTAATCCTTTATGAGAAAATGTTAGTTATAGAAATATTTATTACAAAAATAAAAATGTAATATAATTAGAGCTACACTAATACAAAAATAATTAATTTACTTTAAAATTTGAAAGAATCCTACAACAAGAGATAAAGAAAAAAAACTGAAGAAATATTTTATATTAAAGTAATAAAGCAACTTTTTTTTTATAATACTTTAATAGTATTACAAAATTGGTTTGGTAGATTTTATAAAAGTTTAAATTTTAGATAAAATACATCTCAACTCATTTTTATCTATATATATTTTGGTCATTGAAGTACTGTACTAGCATTAGAAAAAAACACAGAAATGCAGTGTTCATGTGCAATATATGCTCCCTTGCTTATGTGGGAAAGATCGGTTACTGGACATTGGACAACGCTTTTATGTTTTTACAATTTTTATATTCTCAGGTCGGACGGGAATTTTATAATGTTTTGTATGTACTACTGGCTATAGTATAGTATACTATACTCCATTGAATAATAATTATAATTAAATCACATTATATTAATATGAAAAATACCATTGACTTAAAGTGTGAGTGAGAAAGACCACACTACAAAGGCTTTTTTGTCCTCTTCTTCATTTGTATGCTTCTCTAGAACTAATGCTTCGTGTAATTAATGACTTCCACATGCTGAGTTATACAATTACTCATCATATGTCTCTTAAGTTTATGGTTTTACTCCCTTTTGATAAAGCATATTTTGAACAAAAAAGATCTTATACTTATAAATTTATTTTCAAATTACTAAATATATTTATTATTAATTTCATGACGAAACTTTCATCTCCAATATGCTAAAAATCAAGAGAATATGTCATGAGAGCGTATGTTTTATTTTTTTAATAAAATAAACATTATGTTACGTCGGTGTTATAAAAAACCGAGGTAACACACCTATAAGTTAGTATTTTTTTTTCATAAAAAATTAAGGATAAATGTATTTTATCCCCCTGTAATAGTAGCGAGTTTTGATTTACCGCTCATTTAAAAAAATAATTTTCTTTTAACCTCTCAACAAAACAACATTCCCTCAAATTTTACTTTTGATCAAGATTCTAGTAGAATCTGCATATGTGGCGCTTGACGTGACTTTTTTTATTTATTTTTTAATTTTTTTAAATTTCACGTGAAAAGTCGACTATCTTTAAATTTTTTTAAATCTTTTTTTATTTTTCTTTTAATTTTTTTAATTTTTTTTTAATTTTTTGGATTAAATAAGTTTTTGGTCCCCTCTAAATATCACATATTTCGTTTTTAGTCTCTCTAAACATTTCCTTCAAAAAATGGTCCTTCTAAAATTTCTCATCCATACTTTTGTCTCTCCTACTAACGTCCATTAACAGAGTTGACGTGGCACTAACATGTGGTAGTGTCAGCTGCCAAAGATGCTGACGTGGCATGCCACGCTACTAAAGTCATGATCTTGAAAGCCACATGGCATGCCATGTCAGCATCTTTGGCAGTTGGCACTGCCACGTGTTAGTATCACGTCAGCTTTGTTAACAGATGTTAGCAGGAGGGACCAAAAGTATGGAGGAAAAATTTTAGAGGGACCATTCTTTGAAGAAAATGTTTAGAGGGACTAAAAACGAAATCTGTGATATTTAGAGGGACCAAAAACGAAATAAAGATTATATTATTAAATTGAATTGAATTATTACAAATTGGTGTACAAACTAATATATTTATATACAACTAACTTTTACACTAAGTAAGCTAAAAAATACTAATTGAGTTTGAGTTTGGATTACACAATTTGAATTAGAAATAATATTATATCTAATATTGTAACAATTTTAAAAAGGTATTTATATTATTGAGTACACATTTTAATTTTTGACTTAGCACATTAATGTAAGACTTACTATATGAGATAAAATTTATAGAATTATTTATATTCATATATATAATATAGAGTTAATATCTATTTTGTCTACATCATATTTGCGATTTTTGGAAATTCTTTGATAAAAAAAGTTTGAATTTCTTCCTTAACTTTTTAAAATTAATTTGTTTTAACCAGTAAAAAACTCAATCAACAAAAATAATGACATTTACAGCATTTACAACTTCCATCATTGTAGTATAATTTTCACTTTCATGACTGTAGTATAATTTCCACTTCCATCAACAACAAATGTCATATTAGCTATGTCCTTTCCGTTAGTAATCTCTACAACGAAAGTGAAGGATGCAATTAAGAAGATCAAAATGTAGAAGGTAGTTGTATAAGAATGAAATACAGTCATTAATTAAACAGTATTTTTGACATTTGAAGCAAATGTAATGTATTCCTTCACAATTTACAATAATATATATATTTTGGCATATGACATTAAAAATTGGAATTGGTAAAACATTCTATATAAAATAAATTTCTTTAAAAAAAATTATTTGTGCATAATAGAGTCATATTTTATTTCTTGTTTACAATATTGCAAGAGTATATGACATAAAATTTACAAAAATGATTTTGTCCACATATATAATATATATTATATATGTGGTTATATTATTATAAAAATTATTTATTTTTAAGGTATTTATATTATTAAGTTTACAATAAAATTTATTATTGCACACTAGTGCAAGATTTAAATTCTTTATGATTTCTATGATTGGATGAGATTTACTTAAGTTTTTTAAGTGATTTATTTTTTAATTATATAAGATAAAATTCATAAAAATGATTATGTCCATATACATAATATATATTATATATGTGTCTATGTTATTAAAATATATTATTCACTTTAAAATGTATTTATATTAAGTTTTCATTTTAATTTTGACTTGCACATTAATGTAAGAATTACAATATGAGATAAAATTTATAAAGCTATTTATGCTTATGTAAATAATATTGGGTTAATATCTATTTTACCCCTACAACATTTACGATTTTCAAAAAATTCTTATGTAAAGAAAAAGTTCGGATACCTTTCCTAATTTATTAGAATTTTTTTGTTTTGACTCCTAAAGAAATTCAGTCAATAAAAATAATGACTCCTATATAAATATACTAGTTTGTACACTAATTTGTAATAATTCATTCAATTCAATAATATAATCTTTATTTCGTTTTTGGTCCCTCTAAATATCACAAATTTCGTTTTAAGTCCCTCTAAACATTTCCTTCAAAGAATGATCCCTCTAAAATTTTCCTTCCATACTTTTGGTCCCTCCTGCTAACATCGGTTAACAGAGCTGGCATGGCGGTGCCAGCTGTCATAAATGCTGACGTGGCATGCCACATGGCTTTCAAGGTCTTGACTTTAGTCACGTGGTATGTCACATCAGCATCTTTGATAGTTGGCACTGCCACGTGTTAGTGTCGCGTCAGCTCTGTTAACGGGCGTTAGCAGGAGGGACCAAAAGTCAGGATGGAAAATTTTAGAAGGACCATTCTTTGAAGGAAATGTTTAGAGAGACTAAAAACGAAATCTGTGATATTTAGAGAGACAAAAAACTTATTTAACCCTAATTTTTTTTTAATTTCTTTTAATTTTTTTTATATAATTTTTTAAAAAATTTTATTTTCTCCCACTTGGACAAGCTTATTGTTTGGTTTTATTTATCCCATATTAATTTGATACATTAATTTTGTGTGATACTTAATTTTTTCGGTAGGTACTTAATTTTGTTTTTTTGGACGGTCGAGATTTTACTGACAAATATTGAATGATTTGCTCCCTGATTCCGACAACAAGAGAGTGACGAAGATCGAGTATCGAGAATATTTCATAGGTACTGATAGTTAGATAAAATACAACCTGATCGAGTTGAATGATCAATAATACAATTTTAAACAAACGCTTGACATAATGAACACTAGAAAAACAACAACATTAAAGTCAATATAAAAATCAATTCGGTTAAAATCATGAATTACTTTGTCATCAAAAAAAATTGTGATGCACACATTATGTAATAAAATATTAAGATTAATTAAAATACGATGTAAATTTAAAACTATTTTATACTCTTATTCAATTAAAATTAATTATTTTGACATATAAAAGGAGAAAAATATGAAAGAAATAGTTATTAAAAAATTTAATTCTAATTGAAAGATAGTGTAAAATTAATTAGTCTCTAAAATATTTAGTCTAAGTTGTTATTACTCGGGCATTATTATTAGGTTCTCATAGGTATTCTGAATTATTAGTTAATGGAGATAGATAAATATAGTAGCTTATATAAGGACCCAATTGCGTGTTTTAAATAAGGGTTGAGTGTAATACCCGTTAATTTAATTAATTATTTAATTGAATTGTTTTTTGATTATTTGTTGAAAAGTTATGAGATGTTGGGAATTGTTGGTATAAGTTGTTAGATTATTATTAATTAATTAATTAGTTGATTAATAATAATAATAATAATAATAATAATATTGAAATTAATGGAATAATTGTGTTGGGCTTATGTTATTGGCTGGAAATAGTAAAGTGGGAGTGTGTAGGTTAGGCCCAATAGAATTGATGTTATGAGGTTAAGCTGACACAAGGATTTGATTTAGTGGGAAATTAAGAGTTTTGTGCGCTAACCGTGAAAGCTACGCGGAGAGAGGAACAAGTTGTACGGTTGTCGAGCAGAGCAAAGCAAGGCTTTCGGCTGGGAGTTTGGTAGAGCGACCTTCAATCCAGGTAAGGATGGGGTTCTGGCCTTATAATGGGATTTATGATGTGTATTATGTGGGAATTGGTCGTTTGTATGACTTTTATACGTTGATGTTTCTGGATCTGTTATTCAAGTTGCTCATTTTCTATGTTGTGGTCGTTTAGGGAGTTACCATATGACTGTCTTGCATGATTAGTGAACATGTTATTGAAGTTGGTCGTTAGTCGTGTTGTGGGCATTTTGAGTTATCTGTGTAATTGCCCGATAGAATCGATGAATAGGTCAGTGTAGATTATTTCCTATTTATATGATCATTAGGTTTCTGTATCTTCTGAGCGATTAAAGGGAAATTAGTAAATTGCTGTTGTGGTCGCTTTGGGAAGGTTTCTGCGTGACTGTCTTTTACAATTAACGAATCTGTTGATAGGAAATGTAGTTGCCCATTTCTATAATATTCCGAGCGGTTGGCCAGAAATTATCGGTTGTATTGATGTGGTCGTTATGACGTTGCATTGTTCCATGTTGTTGGTCGAAATTAGTGGTCGAAGAGGATGCTAATGGTGTTAGATGCCGAGCAGCATTTAGGCTGCGAGGTATGTCGAGAAATATATGTGTTATCAAGCTGCACGGAGTTGCAGGCTGTATCGAGGAGCACAAGTTAGTTGTTATTTTCTTAGTTCCTGTGCATGTCGAGGGGCACATAGTCTCCCTAACTCTATTGCCCGTGCATGTTGATTTGGTCGATATCAGTGTTGTGTAAGTTGTTCTGAGTTGAGAAATTTCAGATTGATGATTTATATTGAGATGCCTCTAATTATGGGAAGATGTTAAGTTGTATACTTATGGACAATGTTGAATTAAGTTGAACTATTATTTCTATTGTTATTACGTTCATGTTGTTAATGCATACATAACATATCATGTTGGAGCTGATGCTCGTTAAGTTGGCCTAGATTGGCAAATATAAAGTTGAAGGCTTATGCCTTGTTGATGCCTCTATTTATTGGCAGATTTCTAAGTTGGGAGTTCTGCTCCATTGGTACCACATGCATATGCATAAAAACAAGTCGCATTCCTTGTTGCATTCTGAGTTGTTGTGTGGATGTTTCATGATGATAATGTGATTAAATAGTTGTGAAGTGGTGATTTTGTATGAACTATTTCTAATGTATTATTTATCATGTGTTATATTATAATGTTCGATATCTCACCCCTTCTGTTTGAATGTTACCCATATGTTGGTAACGTGCAGGTAATCCAGAGTGAAGGTTGTTTACCTTCAGTAGTTCGAGTCGGTGTCATTGACCTGATAAGTAATACTCGGGGGGATGAACGTTTGTTGCTTTATTGTTGTTATTACTTCAGTTGTTTAATTTTAAGTTGATTTTTGTTATGTACTTGTTATTTGGATTTGTTTCAGTTGGATAAAGATGTTACATTCTTTTAAGTCGAATAGTATGATTCCGCTGCGTAGTTATGAAAGTTGTCGGTTTTAAACGATTAATCCTATGATGTTTTTGGTTCATCCGAGTTTAAAGTGTTATGTATTTGTAATGAATGTCGTTATTTTAAGTAGAGATTGTAGCATCCTGATTTAGTTGTTGAATTTTTATAACTCTGATTTTTATGATTATTGTCAGGTATAATTTGGGTGTTACAAGTTGGTATCAGAGCAAGTTAGTCCGTCCGACCAAGTTGTTGAGTTGTAGTTTTGTCTAATAATTGAGTATTGTTAACTTGAGTTCTAACCGTTGTTTATGTTGTAGTGATAAGTTATGATGGCTGGAAGGAATGATGCTGCACTTGCTGCTTCTTTAGAAGCAATGGCACATGCTATGGAGAATCAGCCGAATGCTGACGGGAATGCTGGATCTCATAGTTTGGCGACTTTCCAAAGGGAGAATCCGGCTACCTTCAAGGGTAAGTATGATCCTGACGGAGCGTTAGATTGGTTGAAAGATATTGAGATAATCTTCCGTGTGATGGACTGCACTCCAGCGTAGAAGGTTTGATATGGAACTCATATGCTAGCAGTCGAAGCTGATGACTGGTGGCTAGAGACGTGTCAAAAGTTGGAAGCTGCAGGTGAAAATGTCACTTGGATTGTGTTTCGTAGGGAATTTTTGAGGAAGTATTTCCCTGAAGACGTTCATAGTAAGAAGGAAATTAAGTTTCTTGAGTTAAACAAGGGAGTATGTCGGTTACTAAATATGCTGCAAAGTTTCTTGAGTTGACTAAGTTTTATCCGCACTATAGTGAGGCAAATTCTGAGTTTTCAAAGTGCATCAAGTTTGAAAACGGGTTACACGCGGAGATCAAGAAGGCAGTTAGATACCAGAAGATTCGTGTCTTTGCTGATTTGATTGATAGTTGCAGGATCTTTGAAGAAGATAATAATGCTCACTATAAGATTATCAATGAGAAGTGGGGTAAGCACCAACAGAACCATGGTAAGCCTTACGATGCCCCAGCTGGTAAAGGTAAACAGAAAGTTGCTCAGGGTCAAAGAACTAGTGGGGGAGATGCTCCTTCTGGTGTGGTCTGTTTCAAATGTGGAAAACCTGGTCATAAGAGCAATGTGTATACTGCTAAGGTGAAGAGGTGTTTCTGTTGTGGTAAGCCTTGACATGTTTTATTTGAGTGAAAGCATAAAGAGATGATTTAATTCAACTGTGGTGAAGAAGGACACATTGGTAGTCAGTGGCAGAAACCAAAGAAGGTGAAAACCACTGGAAAAATGTTCGCTTTGGCTGAGAATCAGATGGCTAATGAGGACAGACTCATCAAAGTTACATGTTTCATTAATAGTACTCTTTTAATTACTATTATTGATACCGGTGCTACTCATTGCTTTATTGCTGCTGATTTTGTTGAAATATTGGGTCTTATGTTGTTTACTATGAATGGAGAGATGGTCATCGACACTCCAGCCAAGGGGTCGGTGACTACTTCTTTTGTGTGCTTAAAGTGTCCTTTGTTGATCTTCGACGGAGACTTTGCTATTGATTTGGTTCGTTTGCCTTTAAGAGGGTTGGGTGCGATTTTAGGTATGAACTGGTTAGAACATAATTATGTTCATATTAATTGTTATAATAAGTCTGTGAGGTTTTCTACTCCTGAAGAGGAGCAAGCTTGTCTGTTGTCTTCTAGACAGTTGAGGAAGTTGATGTAAGAGAAGGCTCAAATGTTCTTGTTGATGGTGTTGCTACCTGTCGAGAATCAAGCTATAATTGAGCAATTGCAAGTGGTGCATGAATTTGCTGAAGTTTTCCCTAATGAAAATCCTGATGTACCACCAGAGAGAGAATTCGATTTTCTATTGATCTTGTACCTAGTACAAGACCTGTTTCTATGGCACCATACAAGATGTTTGCATCTGAACTGTCAGAAATAAAGAAGCAATTGGAAGAGTTACTTGAAAAGAAATTTGTAAGGCCAAGTGTATCACCGTGGGGAGCTCCAGTGTTGCTAGTAAATAAGAAAGATGGAAGTATGAGACTTTTTGTTGATTATAGACAATTGAATAAAGTGACCATTAAGAACAAGTATCCGCTTCCGAGAATTGACGACTTGATGGATCAATTGGTGGGTGCTCGTGTGTTTAGCAAGATTGATTTGAGGTCGGGTTATCATCAGATTAAATTTAAGGATGAAGATATCCAGAAGACGACTTTCAGAATGCGTTATGGACATTATGAGTATTCGGTGATGCCTTTTGGTGTTACTAATGCGCCGGGAGTATTCATAGAATACATGAACCGTATCTTTCATACTTACTTGGATCAGTTTGTAGTGGTTTTCATTGATGACATTTTGATTTATTCTAAATCGGAAGAAGAGCATGCAGAAACTTAAGAATAGTATTGCAAGTTTTGAAAGAGAAGAAGTTGTATGCAAAGCTGTCTAAGTGTGAATTTATGTTAAAAGAGGTTAGTTTTCTTGGTCATGTTATCTCAGGTAGTGGCATTGCTGTAGATCCATCTAAGGTAGATGATATGTTGCAATGGGAAACTCCAAAGTCGACTACCGAGATTAGAATATTTTTGGGATTAGCTGGTTATTATAGAAGGTTTATCGAAGGTTTTTCTAAGTTGGCATTTCTGCTGACTAAGTTGACTTGTAAAGGTAGAGCTTATGTGTGGGACGTTCATTGTGAAGAAAGTTTTACAGAATTGAAGAAGAGATTGACGTTGGCTTCGATTTTGACATTACCTAATCCAGGAGAACCTTTTATGGTATATTGTGATGCTTCCAAGATGGGTTTAGGAGGTGTGCTTATGCAGAATGAGTAGGTGGTTGCTTATGCGTCAAGGAAGTTGAGGACTCATGAAAAGAATTATTCCACGCATGATTTAGAGCTTGCTGCAGTTGTTTTTATGCTGAAGATTTTGAGGCATTATCTTTATGGTTCTAGATTTGAAGTATTTAGTGACCATAAGAGTTTAAAGTATTTATTTGATCATAAATAATTGAATATGAGACAACGAAGATTGTTAGAGTTGTTAAAGGATTATGATTTCAGTTTGAATTATAATCCAAGAAAGACGAATGTGGTGGTTGATGCGTTAAGTCGAAAGACTTTACATATGACAACAGTGATGGTTAAAGAGGGAATTAATTGAACAGTTCAAATATACGAGCTTAGTTTGCAAGGGCATATATGCGTTGGCGAATATATGTGTTGGATGTCGAGCGACATTAGACTGCAAGGCGTGCTGAGGAGCACAATATTATTGTCGAGCTGCACGAAGTTACAGGCTGTGTCGAGGAGCACAAGTTAGTTGTTATTTTATTAGTTCATGTGCATGTCAAAGGGCACGTAGTCTCCATAACCCTATTTCCCGTGCATGTTGATTTGGTCGATACCAGTGTTGTGTAAGTTATTCTGAGTTGAGAAATTGCAGATTGATGATTTATGTTGAGATGCCTCTAATTATGAGACGATGTTAAGTTGTAGGCTTATGGCTAATGTTGAATTAATTCAAATTATTATTGTTATTGTTATTACGTTCATGTTTTTAATGCATATATATCATATCATGTTGGAGCTGATGCTCGTTAAGTTGACCTGGATTGACAAATATAAAGTTGAAGGCTTATGCCTTGTTGATGCCTCTATTAATTGGTAGATTTCTAAGTTGGGAGTTCTGCTCCAATGGTACCACATGCATGTGCATAAAAACAAGTCGAATTCCATGTTGCATTTTGAGTTGTTGTGTGGATGTTTCATGATGATAATGTGGTTAAATAGATGCAAAGTGGTAATTTTGTACGAACCGTTTCTAATGTACTATTTATCATGCATTCTATTATAATGTTCGATATCTCACCCCATATGTTTGAATGTCACCCATATGTTGGTAACGTGCAGGTAATCCAGAGTAAATGCGGTTTATCTTCAGTAGTTCGAGTCAGTGTCATTGCTCTGATACGTAACACTCAGGGGGTGAATGCTTGTTGCTTTATTGTTGTTATTACTTCAGTTGTTGAATTTTAAGTTGATTTTCGTTATGTACTTGTTATTTGGAGTTGTTTCAGTTGGATAAAGATGTTACATTCTTTTAAGTCAAATATTATGATTATGTTGTGTAGTTATGAAAGTTGTCGGTTTTAAACGATTAATCCTATGCTGTTGTTGGTTCATCCAAGTTTAAAGTGTTATGTATCTGTAATGAATGTCGTTGTTTTGAGTCGAGATTGTAACATCCCGATTTAGTTGTTGAATTTTTATAACTCTGATTTTTATGATAATTGTCGAGTTGCATTGGGGTGTTACATTGAGTATCCCTAATACTCCCTTTATATATTACTTGTTTTCAGAAGGAAAAAAACCCTCAACAAAATACAATGTATTTTAACTACTAAGTTATTATATTCGTATTTTCTACTCACGTGTACACTATGTTTTCGATCGTGTACTATTAGACTCGTATTTTCGACCGTCGAAAAAAACAAAATTAAGTACCTACTGAAAAAACTAAGTACCACACAAAACTAATGTATCAAATTAATATGGGATAAATAAAAATTAAAAATTAAAAAAAATTAAAAAATATAGATTAAAAAATAAAATAAAAATTAAAAATAGTCGAATTTCCACATGGAATTTAAAAGATTAAAAGTAAAAAATAAAATAAAAACCACGTCAAGTGCCACGTATGCAGATTATGCTGGAATCTTGACTCAATGTCAAATTGGAAGGAATCTTGTTTTGCTGAGGGGCTAAAAGAAAAAAATAAAAGGGGGGATAAATCAAAACTCGCTACTATTGCAAGGAGGTAAAATGCATTTAACCCAAAAATTAATAAATCCGTTATCTCGGTTTTCTTGAGAATCGAGGTAATATAATATATAATGAGCCTCGTTTTGAATCCATGTTGCCGCATTTAAAAGTTTTTTCAACGATTTGTCACTTGTCGTCTTTTTCAGATGCCATGTTTTTTTAACAAGAATAGGCAATAACAGAAAAAAGAAATATTTCATTAATAATAAAAAAACAACACAACAAAGAAAACTACTCAACAAATTCAAACTTCTCAGTCCACTCAACTTCAACATCACCCATAACTATCCCTAACTTATAGAAAAGTTCAGAAACAACTCTTCCATAAGGTATGAGGAAAGTCGTTTCCTCTGGAGAAGTCTTTATCATTTCCTTCAAGTAGTTGAAAATGGTAAGAGGAAGATTAGCTCTCATGTTGTAGGTTAGGAATAACAAGAGATGATTGTCATACCAAGTAAGGATTTCTAAGACTTTCTCACTTGGGAGGAGATTTTCCATTAGAAGTTGAAATCAAAATTTTGCAATTGGTTTTAGAGAAGCAGGACTGGAGATATTATTTTTGCTGGCATAAAGTCGATGAAGGTGGGTTGCGTAGACACTGTTGAAATCATAACGTTCAACAGAACTACGAAACAATTCACAGTTGATTGTCATAGAAATCAATGATAGAGTAATGTATAAATGAGAGAAATTGACATAGGATTGGATGATTTCTTCATGACCAGCTAGCATAATGGAGGCGTTCATCCTGAACTTTTTAACGATTTTAGTGTATACGCGGTCATGTAGAATGTTAAAGTAACCACTCAACTTTTATTTTTCAACAACTTTCCTCAACTTTTGTTTAAAACGTTTGAAATCATTGAAATCAACATGCTTTTCATTGATAACGAACAACAGATTTACATACATTTTTATAAGAACTTTGAAACAAGGAACAGAGAATTGGTAATGAGACGTTGAAAATAGGAAAACACTTTGAAACAACGAGTTGGTAATTGAACGTTTAAATAGCTCAAAAGCCTCCTTGATAATCCAAAAAAGACATTTAAATAGCTCGGAGAATGTTGAACATAGATGATCATTGCTATTCTAGACAAGTGATATGATTCTAATGCATGCACGCCACGTCGGTGAACTAACCTCTGTGTCAATTGTATTTGTTATTTGTAATATAAATGTTTTAACCTGTCGGTTTTCCATAAAAACTGAGGGACCATTTATCATTAAAATTGAGCATTAAAATTTGAACCTCTATTTTAATTGTAGTTTTTATTTGTAAATTAAATGTTCTAACCCGTCAATTTTCCTAAAAATCGAGATGATATTTACCGTTAAAATTGACATGTTTATCAAATTCGTAATTAAATCCTTATCATCCATTTTATGACTATCAATGCTCAAGATAATATCATTAGTGATCCGCGTGAAACTTAGATAACTTATATTATAAAAGAATTATTAATACCAAAACATAGATAACTATCCTCCACTTTAAGATTTGCAAGAATGTTTGTTATGAAGAATTCTCTATGATGGATTTCAAGAGCAAACAATTATTTGAGTTTAAGGTTTGTGTTCTTAAATATTTATTTGAACAGAAAATTATTTATGTATCTAACCCTATTTTTTATTCATATCAGAAAAAAATGCAAGAAAAAACAATTGAAATATTCTATTTCACAGAAGATCCACAACTAAATATTTAAGAATAGAAAATTATTTGGGTGTAAGGTTTGCAAGAGTGTTTTCCATAAATAGTTCTCTATGATGGATTGCAAGAGCATAAAATTATTTGGGTATAAGGTTTGTGTTCTTAATAATTTATTTAAACAAATAATTATCTAACCCTTTTTTTGTCTAACTCTTTTTTTGTCTAACCCTTTTTTTGTTAATATCAGAAACAAATATAAGCAAAAGCCGTATAGAATACCCTTTTTTTGTTGGTAGAAAATAGTTTCCCATGCATTTGATCTTGCCCAGAATATCATAGAATTGAAGATCCAACATATGATCTTTATGGACAATTAATTATTTCTGTGTAAAAAATGTAATATTCTGGATAAATACTGTAGTTTGTAAAAAAATTATTTTATTAACGATTTTTGTAAACAATGTAACGAGTTTTATTAAGAAAACAAATAACCCCTGGTTTTCTTAATAAACCAAGATAAAAAAGGCGCTAGTTTTTGTAAATAATAAAAGTGCAGAAGTTAGGGTTCGAACTCATGCGCTAATAAAATTAGACCTCCGTGTTTTAAACACCAAGGTGATAAGTCTTTAATTTTTATGACGGCCTTATTTACCTCGCTTCTAATTCCGAGGTAAATCGCATTTCACGTTCGACGTTAGATTCGTTATTTGTAGTAGTGAGTAATCAGGCTTGATATGTTTGACATACAAGAGACAACAATGTTAAAGACTCTTGTACTTTTTAGACTCAGACAAGGGAAACAATTAAGGGTTGTTATGGCTGTTACCCTCAAATAGAGGAACACACTACTACAGAAAAGTGATACCACAATGGTTGGAGAGGTCTTACCACAACAGCTGACCAACCGTTGTGAGGTAAGGTGTGATTTTATGTATGATGCTTTCCATTACGATTTCACGACCTATTACATATATAGAGGCTACCTATCACAACAGTTAGCTTAAACAACAGTTGTCCTAAATATAGGGCCATGGGTTTTATACCCAACTACTACCAAAACCCAAGTGCTGAAAAAAATTTACATTTCACTACGGGTATATGTCAGATCCGTTGTTGTATATATAAGAGTTTATTATAAAATATTAGATTTCTTGTTTTTCCTTGCCCCTAATTAACCATATACAACAATTCAAATATACTTTTAAGATGATAATCTGAAAAATTAATATATTCTTGAAAAACAACTTAAATGGTCCAATGTTTTTCGAATTACATGCTTATTGTAATTCATGATTTTCTCAAAGTAATGTTGATGAATGGATGTCTTCTAAGTATTTCGCACAAAATTTGATTTCCTCTTCTTTTCTAGTTTATTTTTCAAACATCAAGATTTTTGTGAAAGACTCAGACTAGCATCTATTTATCAACATTGTTTTGAATAATTTGTGACATTGAATCAAACTCTATAGGCTAAAAAGAAAATTATGACTTATAAGAGGTATGCAATTCGAAAAAACATTGGATCGTCAAAGTTAATTTTCAAGAATAATTTGATTTTTTTGATTATTAACTCAAAAATCTATCAAAATGAATACACGTTCAATGAGTGGTTAGTGAAACAAGAAATCACATATGATATAACAAAATCACTAACAAAAACATCAAATAATTAAGATATATTGGGAGAATTTGATAGCCAACCGTTCCTGAAAGCTATGAAGAGTTGAAAACATGTGTTTTCTATAGAAATATTATAAGAAAGACTCATATAATACTTCCACAGCAAACACAAGTTCGCAATTATCTTAGATCCATGTTTACTGATAAGCATTTCCAGCTGCATTACTGATAAGTAGAGACCCGTAACCACTTGCTAGTTACACATGAAATATCATTTATTAACAAATAACACAAAACAACATCAATAACATACAACAACAACATAAAACAACATACATACCTTAAATTAAAAAAAAAAGTCTGTCACATTTAAACTCATTACATCCACAATGAAAGGATGATAAATGTGAGGAGTCAGATGCAAACTTGTGTTTTAACCCATAATATCCCATGCGCTTTGCTAAAGTGGTTTTCTTTATTCACTTTTCCTATAAGTCAAAATAAACTCAATGACATTAACATCATTACATAGAACATTCACCAAATGAAAAAATGAGAACTCATTTTTAACAAGAAACATAAATGAAATCGAAGCACAAGTTTAATGAACGAACCTCAAAGTAGCGATTGGTGAAGACGAATCTAAAGATTGCAGTATGTGTGAAGAGTGACATTAATGTTAGGGTTATTTTGAGAGAGAAGAGTGAAATATGTTAGGATTTTATTTTGAGAGAAACGACGGTTATGTACTGAGCGATATATATTTTTGCTTATATATATATATATATATATATATATATATATATATATATATATATATATATATATATATATATATATATATATATATATATATATATATATATATATATATATATATATATATATTAAAAAATATCACTTTTCATCACAGTTGACTAGAAGAACCGTGGTGCAATGAATGGACTTTTTATGAATGCTAAATCTTTGTTAATTTGAGTGTGAATAATTAGCACTCATTGGCTTAATTTGTTTGCTTTTTGTCAATAAACCTCAACTTTAGTATATATTCGGTATAGTTTATGTTATAGTGTATTTATTACGTTATTGTGTAAATATCATTGATTTTACTTGATTTTATGTCATTTTTGTAGTTATTCAAGCATTGATATTTAGGCATTGTTAGATAGATCATTGAATAAGATTTCCAACGCTTTGAGTCGGGCGCAAATCAGAGTTACGGTTCAAAAGTTATGGCCGAAACAATGCAGAATGCTATGCTGGTTTTTCAACTTTCTGTCATCCGTCCCCGGACGAAACTTTTGATCGTTGGGCGATGCTAGGCAAGCTTTAGCATGGGAAAATGTTGTTTTGGTTATCGGGCGACGCTTTTTGTTCGTCGGGTGATGTTGGACAGTCAGAAATACGTATTTGGGTGTAAAAACACATTTTTGGGCATGGTTTTGGGTATTTTTAATCCCAAGTCCATCATCCTCTATTTTTTGATAGTTAGAGCTTAGAAAACAACATTGAATCTTGCATACGGATGATCCGGGGTGGATTACTCATCAATCGACATTGAAAAACCGGTAGATTTGTGGTTCATTTCTCTTCATCTTTGTGTATTCTTTAGGTGTTGAGTTTGTACATGTATTTACTCTAAACTTATGTATATTTGTCGCCCATGGCATTATATTAAACTTGCTTTACAAATCTTTGTCGATTATTATCTTTGATTTTTGATCTGTACTAGGGGTTTGAGTATTTATAGACATATACTGCTTAGATTCTTATCTAGGATGATTATCTATTAGTTAATGAACTCTAGAGATAGATTTAGAGCTGATATCTACTTGGGTATCAGAGCTTAATGCATTTTTGTGGTTGTGCTATACTGAGAGATCGCCAGTGCGATTACATATTTGTCTTCTATGTTATTGAGGAGGTAGAGAGATCATTTCCTTGGTGATACAATTGGTCTCTCAATTTAGGTTAGAAATGACTTAGGTTATGAGTGATACGTAGTGACATTGATGAGTATTGTTAGGTTGAATGTAATTGGTAGATAGATTAAGGTTATGATGAGTAGATTATATGCAGGATTGATAAGCTCTTCTTTAGTTTTTACTTTTGTTTACATTTATTTTCTGTTGATAACATTTTTTTACAAACCCATTTATCCCCAAACTCATTAACGAGAGATTTATCAAACGACAATTCAATGACTAATCTCTGTGGACACGATAAATTCCTGGATAAATATTTCCAAAACTTTTGTTGCTTGCCGCTACACTGCTTCCAAAAAAATGGCGCCATTATCGGGGATTGGTTCTATTGTCTTCACATTGCAATAATTTTTTTTGTTTTTGAGTTTTGTAATTAATGTATATGTTGTATAGAAATTATACACTAACTTGTATATGATATTTGTGCATATATGTTTTTTCATGTTTTGTTGTAAAATGTCTCGTTTTGGTAACATATGTTGTGTGATTTTTAGAACACTTTATTTAGGTTTGCGCGGTGTGACAATACCATGGCATGATGAGAGGAGGTTACTAGCTCCCACAATAAAGGCGTCGGACTAACGATGTAAAACAAGCATGTTTGTTTGTATTTGTTTATGTGTATGGTGGTTTGTGCTTTAACAAGTTGAAACAAGAAAATGTTTTGAATTTCAAATCTTCACTTTTCAACTTGTTAATTCATTTTCACCCGGTTTTCATATCGTTATTTGTATTTATTTTGTTATGTCAATTTGTGTTTTCCGAAAGCTTGTCGTGTTTAGCTTGAGGAGTTTTGTTCGTTGTATATATTATAAATTTTGTACATTGAAATGTTGTAGGAGTATTATTTTTCTAGTTCTTTTGTTGTTGTTTACACTTAAGTTTTGGTCCGGTAACTTGTAGAATATTGAGGTGATTTATCAAGTTTGATCATTCTAACTAGAAAATTCATGGTAATGATTTTGTTAAAGTTTTATACACGTTCGAGGTATGTGTTTATCGCTTTCTATACTTTAGCATATTCATGATACTTAGACTTTTTACAATTTTTATGTCATTCATTCTTTTGTATACTTGTTCATTTATGAATCACTTTAGTTCCTACCCTTTTTGTGAGGTAGCTTTCCATTATTCACATATGTTGGAGACCACAATTCTTGTTTTAACTAGATTTTATTATGCTTAATCTTTTGTTTGTGTTGATTGTATGAAAGCTTGAACATGATCAAGACATTTTTTTGTTTCATTTTGAGCACAACTACCTTGTTCAAATAAGTCAATTCACCTTGTGAGGTGTGATCATTAGTAACCCCTTTGAGCTTTTTGTCGATATCCATGTTATATTTGCTAAATGCTTGTCTATGACTGTTTAGTTTCCCTTTTTGCATGAATGTTGATTTTTTGTTTTCTTGAACCCTCAACCATTGTTTTGGTTTGAATTTTTACCTTGCCTTAGAAAGTAGGGAGTATTCACTTTAATGTATGGTTGAATTTAAGTTGGGGAGAAAAATAATTGTGTACTTATTGGTTGATTTCTATGAGGTTGAAAAGAAAAAGAAAAAAAAAGTGAGAAAAGAAATGAAAAAAAAGTGATAGAAAAAGAAAGGAAAAAAAATAGAAAAGCTTTGAAAAAGAAAAACAAAAAGAGTATGGAATAATGTTGTATTGAATAAGTGATGTGTGTTGGTTTGAAATTTGGGATGAAGAAGAAGTTTGATTGAAATTCTATTGTTTGAAACTTTTTGGAAGTAATTACTCCCTTAGGTTTAGGCAAGTTTTGTTTTTATTAGCTTTAGGACTTATCACTGTACAACCTTGAAAAGTCATTGAGATTCTTGCTTTTATATTTTTAATGTAAATGTTTGGATGAATACGTAATTTAGTCTATTGTTTGCAAGATTGTTGGATGAGTGAAAATACCCCATTTTTGTGTGTTTTTTATCTACTGATGATTGTGTTTTTTAGGTGTGATTCATTTGTGAACTACTATTTTTTTAGAATGTTTGGCAAAAATTTTGTATTTAGCATTTGTTTCGTGTTTATGTTGTAGTCGTAGTTTAGTGGTAAGTGTTTGCTTTGTGTGTACTATTTTTCATTTGAACCATTGCATTTGTTTTCTGTTTCTAAACTTGTTGATTCGTGATTCTTTGATTATCTTCTTTTACATCTTTAAGTTTATTTGACTTTGTTTAAGGACAAACAATGTTTTAAGTTGGGGAGAGTTTGATGAGTGCTAAATTTTTGTGAATTTGAGTGTGAATAATTAGCACACCGGCTTAATTTGTTTGCTTTTTGTCAATAAAACTCAACTTTAGTGTATATTCAGTATAGTTTACGTTATAGTGTATTTATTGCGTTATTGTGTAAATATCATTGAGTTTAATTTATTTTATCTCATTTTTGTAGGTATTCAAGCATTGATAATTAGAAATTGTTAGATAGAGAATTGAATAAGCTTTCCAACACTTTGAATCGGGCGCGAATCAAAGTTACAATTCAAAAGCTATGGCCGAAACAATGCAGAATGTTGTGCTGGTTTTTCAACTTTCTGTCATCGATCGTCGGACGACACTTTTGGTCGCTGGGAGACGCTAGGCAAGCTGTAGCGTGGGAAAAACATTGTTTTAGTCGTCGGGGGACGCATTTTGGTCGTCGGGCGACGCTTTTTAATCGTCGGGCGATGCTAGAAAGTCAGAAATGCGTATTTAGGTATAAAAACACATTTTTTGGGTATGATTTTGGGTATTTTTGACCCCAACTCCATCAACCTCCATTATTTGATAGTTAGAGCTTATAAAACAATATTGAAGCTTGCATACGGATGATCCGGGGTGAATTACTCATCAATCGGCACTGACAAACCTGTAGATTTGTGGTTCATTTCTCTTCCTCTTTGTGTATTCTTTATGTGTTGAGTTTGTACATGTATTTACTCTGAACTTATGTATATTTGTCGCCCATGGCGTTATATTAAACTTTCTTTACAAATATTTGTCGATTATTATCTTAGATTTTTACTCCGTGCTAGGGATGTGAGTTGTTATAGACATATACTGTTTAAATTCTTATCTAGGATGATTATCTGTTAGTTTATGAACTCTAGAGATAGATTTATAGCTGACATCTACTTGGGTATCAGAGCTTAATGCTTCTGTGTGGTTGTGCTATACTGAGAGATCCTCAATGCGATTACATAGTTGTCTTCTATGTTGTTGAGGAGGTAGAGAGGTCATTTCCTTGGTGATACAATCGGTCTCTCAATTTGGGTTAGAAATGACTTAGGTTGTGAGTGATACGTAGTGACATTGATGAGTATTGTTAGGTTGAATGTAACTGGTCGATAAATTTAAGTTTGTGATGGGTAAATTATATGCAGGCTTGATAAGTTCTTCCTTAGTTTTTACTTTTGTTTACATTTATTCTCTGTTGATAAAATTTTCTTTACAAACCCATTTATTCCCAAACTCATTAACGAGAGATTTGTCGAACGACAATTCAATAACCAATCTTTGTAGACACGATAAATTCCCGGATAAATATTTCCAAAACTTTTGTTACTTTCCGCTACCCCGCTTCCAACAACTTTACACCTCGTTGAATAAAATAAATGTGGTGATATACAAGGACATTCCCTTTTGTGACGATAAAGTTAGAAATTGAAGGAGCTGGATTCAAACCCTGTAACTCTTGCTACATTTCACAATAAAGTTTAACAATGACCGTAGTGAAATATTTTTTAGTAAAAACAAAAAGAAGGCCCAAAAACGTGATTTCTTCACGGTTAACGAAAGGCTGTTGTAATATTGTTTGACAAAAGGTGTTTTTTATAGTAGTTACACCAACATTAACTAGCATAAATATAGTAAGAGTCATAACCGCCAGAAGTGAAAAGGAAATATGAGTCATAAAAGCCAATATGGAAGTACAAGAAAAGCGATCAAACATTTGAAAAGACTTAATCGATTACTTTTTAAGCTATATGATTTGCAATGTAAAATATGATCTACATTTTTCCAGTATATTTGGCATCCACTATGGAGCTCAAGAGTGATCCTTAAGAGTAAATCAATGCCCTCAATACTCAAATGGTATTATCGGTAGATCATACCCAATCAAATGAATATTGTTTGGTTGAAACACTCAAGGAGGCGGCTAAGATGATATATGAGCTTGTTGAGGTTATCCATAAGTAGCTTACCAAGACCTCATCAAAAACTTGATTCACCAATTCTCAGCAAGCAAGCATATAAGGGTCTTGACAACTAGTTTATTTAATGTTCGTTAGTGAAATGTTGAGTCCCTATGAAGCAAATAATAAGGTGGTCCATCCTAAAAAGAAAGTGTCCGTGAGGGTTTTTCAGAATGTCCTAAGGGAAGGACATTTAAATGATTCACTCACACAAAAGTCAACAGATTCAGTGAAGGAGATCATGGCAAAAGCATAATGTTATGTAAAAGGAGATGAGAGTAACCATAATAAAAGAGAAAGATATACAGATGAGTGAAACAATAGAAGGTTTGGGTCATCAAATTCTAGAAATGATCAAATCATCCAACAAATGTGAGATATGAACATATTCACACCAACATAAAAGTCGTTAGACAATTCCACACCTCAAAACACTCGAAGAAGTCAAATATTGCAAAAAAATATACAAAAATAGGGTTATTCCTCCTCCCTAATTCCAAGAAAAAAGGTGATGGGAATGACCTTGATAGGTGGTGCTAGTACCTAAAGTCAAAGGGCATCATACAATTGATCATAACCAATTCTAGAGAGAGAGGTGGACATCTAATTCAGGAAGGCCATTTAAGGAGATATGTACAAGGAACTTCTCCTAACACATGAGAAAATACACCCTGTTAGGTTTTGGTTTGTTGTCTACATTTTGGTAAAATAATATGTTCTGCAAGATGCTGAACAAAATGTCATGACATGTTTCTATGACATTGTAGCCTATATGTGTTAGCTGGAAATTTGACGCTCAAAGTTTCAATGATTGACAAACAATTTCAAGAGAGATCAAGAATAGTGAAGATGTCTTTCAGTTTTGACAGAACATGGTCTTTTGACTGAAGTTTTTATGAAATAGAGCAAGGTCGAAACTCAGCATTTTGGAAAATGATTCGAAGTGGTTTTGACAAGAATATTTGAAATTTGGCGCTTATTAGTTCTTTTTTAAAAGAGACAGGTTGAGGCATGCGGAAGGTTGAATATATGCAAGCTAGAATGTGTCCTCTTCTAAAGAGAAGACTGTTCATATAAAATTAGTATAAATAAGAGTATCTACTTTTAGGATTTTGTATGTTTAAATATTTAACAAATTACTCATGTTCACTCAAAGTACCAACTATTATCGAGAAATGAGTTTATGAGAATGTACGTATGAAACACCATATTTATTTTCAATATCAGTTCATTTACATTAAAGTTATTTACATTCCCTTTACATTTAAGTCGAAACACCTATATTTTCTAGTTATTTTCATAAATCGTTTTGCTACTACCTTTGAATTTATCTTCAGTGTCGAAAAGATCAATATGCAAAAAACCTATAAAACAAAAAACTATACACATCTTCCAAGGATCAATCTAGTCGATCATGTAAGTAACCAAAATCAATATATTTTGAAAGACTAGCGGTTGTTTATCAAATTTCTTAGTAAACAGATTGGCACGCCTGTAACACGGTGGGAGAACTGACTTGGTCGTTTTGCATTTGATCGCAAATTTTGCGGTTAGCAAGAGTCGCCACCGACTTTTCTTTTATCCAAAAGGAAAGGTTGAAAAGAACAGGAAAGACCTTTGAGATGTTTTCTTGAGTTCGGGGGGTAGGTTATGAAAAGGGAATGTATTAGCACCCTTTTCATCTGTAGTTATCTACGGGCTCTTAGTTTCTTGCTAGATCACTTGCTTTTGTTTGAAAATGTGCTTTGTGTGGTTTTTGAAAGTATTTTGAAAAGGCGCCATCGTTTAGGCAAACTTTGTAATGATTCTCGTTCGTAAGAATGTATACAAAGTGTTGATCTTTTGCAAATGTTTCAAGTTTTGAAAGATGTTTTGAAAGTGTTAGTGTTTGTTTTGAAAATAGAAAGGATGTGTTGGTTTGAAAATGAGCAAGCAACGAGGAATATTCTACCTACTCAAAAGTCTTTCTTATTTATTTCCTCTTTCCTTTGACATTGTTATTTTACCATGGATTGATAAGTAACTCTATCTTTGGATGTAAAAGGAACGGACAAGGGTCATCGTATAGCCATGATTAGCAACATTGTAAGATATCTTAGCATTTTATTTAAGGGACTAAGATCATTTTTGAAAGGCAACTTTGATGGCGTCATCGAGGGACTATGATCTTGTATTTTGTTTGTTTTTGCTAAGATACCCACATGTATAATATGGCCATTTTATAAGAAAACAAAGTGAATTTACCCTAAGGGTGTAAGTGTGCAAGTGTGTCTTTTTCATGTTTGATTTGTCTTGATTAGAGCTTTCTATTTGTTGGTTTTAATCTTTCCATAAAAAACCCTAATTTACCAGCAATTATATATAAAGCATTAAATTGCGGAAAATAAAAATACTAAGCTATTACATCATTAGGGGAGCGGGTGTACAAATTTACAAATGGGGAAATTGCATGAAAATTAAATCTAAATAATTATTACAACCATATTGAATAATATACAAGAATTGAATAAATAACAATGTACAAAAGCAAATGAAAAAAGAAATGATTTTTGTTTGGTTTTTTTATGAAAGGGGTTTAATCTTGACCTAATTAAAAAACGATTAAGGAAAATTAAACAAAATTAACTTAAACTAACTAAGAAAAGAAAATAACTAAAAAAAATAATTTTTTTTGGGTTTTATTTATGAAAAGGTTTTAAATTAATAAAAATAATATGGATATTAATTAATTAAAAGAAACCTAAGTTCTAAATTAATTTTAATTATAAGAAAATAATATAATGGTTAAACCTAAACCTAAATATTAATTATTAAGAAAGAAATTTATTTATTAAGAAAATGGTTTTTTATTCTTTTGTTTTATGAAGAAAAATAAACTAAATAAATATAAATAATAAAATAAAAATATTTTTGGATTTTTATTAGTAACAATAAAAATAATAATATTAATAATAATAATAAAGAAAATAAAAATATAAATGAAAGAAAATGGGCCAGGATGTATGAAAGTGAAATAGGGAGTATGAGATAAGCAAAATACCAGGCCCAACAAAAGGGAGCCTAGCGCCTGCCTTCAAACAAAAAAATGAGAGAAAATATGAAGAAAAAAAAGAATCAAAAGGGTACCATTGGGGCTCGAACCCATGTCCATGTGGTTACAGGCGCACGCGCTTTAACCACTGGGGTGGTGATACATCCGTTAACTTATGTCAAACCATAAATATAAATTTGAAACACGTTCCTGAAGATGACTTCATCTTCTTCCTCGCGCCATAACTAGTCATGAATTCAAATCCCGTAACTTCTTCATCTCTCAACCATTTGCAAAAGTATAAACATGAAACTTCCTCCAAATTTCATCACGAGTTCAGTCATATAAATAACTAAAGCTATAAATCAAAGATGAGCATGAATTTTGAATGGTACTAAATCTGACCTAATTTTTCCAGCAAGTTTAAACTCAAAATTATTCATGCTCAAGCAACATAAATGAAATATATGGACATGTAAAGTTTCAGGGCTATGATGTCTACATTTTATCTTCACAAATGGAAACCAAATGATGCCTATATGAAGAGTTCAAAAGTCAGAAAACTCACCTTGCAAGAGGGTATCGTGTTTTGAGTTTGAGCAGCTTTCAATGAGTCCTAGTGATTGGGTTAGCTTCCTCAAGTTCCAAGGAAGCTAATGTGATGCTTGGCTTGAGCTGAAAGTGGCTGAAGAGTTCTGGAGAAGTAAACTTACAGAGCTCTGTTTTTGGTTATGGAGGTTGATGAAGATGGAGTTACAGTTATGAAACAGGGCCAGGGATGAGTAGTATTTGATGTTTAGAAGCTTTAGGAACCAAAAGGCTTGGAAACGCACGAGGGAGATGTGAGTTTCAAGTTTTTGGTCAGATTATGCAAGAATGGAGTTTTGTGATACAATCCTGAGTTTTTGTATGTTTTGGAGCTTGTGTGTGTGTGTGTTTTAATGCAAAATGACTTGTGCATAAGTAAGGAGAAGGTTAGAGTACTTGAGATGGTCAGAAGTACAAGATATAGACTGATTGTTATGTTACTTGATTTTGAAGAAAAGTGGGAATATGGTTTCAAGGAAAAGTACAAGCATGGGATGAGTTGTTAGAGTCTTGAGACAAGTTTCTTTTGGGTTATAGATTGTGTATGATCAGGAGAGAACAAGTGCAAAGCTCAAGAACTGATTTTGTGCATAAAGCTACTTTTCTAAAATGGCAATGTGCACTTTCTCCCTAAAATGGAAATAAGCATGGGAAATGCATTGAATGCTTGAGTTTAAGCCTCTAACAGATGTGCAAACATTTAATTATGGAGTTCCAAACAAGTTTGAGGCCTGAAAAGCAAAGATTGTGCAGCCTAACATGTATTTGCATTCTTGTTCATCATGAAAATGACCTATAATTCAAGAATGAAATGTAAACTTCATGCCTTCGATTCTCCTTGCTCAAACATGATCTCAAGGAGTTCCTAGACATTTTAGAAAGATTGTAATGTGATCTACAACCACTATTTGAATCACTTTTGAAAATTCACCTTGGAACTATGTGAAAAATTGCCATGAAGTTAGGTCAAAATCCTGCCTAAACTTGGGGAAAATTTCACTAAGTTTCCAAGTTTCATGAACATGTATTCACAAAATCATAACTTGAAATCCATGCATTTCTAGGATAAGTTGTGTACAAATTTCATGTTGAAAGTTTCCTTTGAATCATCTTGCATCATGGTGAAAAATTGGCTCAAAGTTGTGAAAAAATATGAAGTTTTCAACACTCAGAAAAATTTCTAAGTTTGGAAGATTTGACTTTTCAAAATGAAATATTGACTTTTTGATTTCTTGATGAAAAAGTTTCATGTTTTTACATGTTTTGATGAATTGTGATCTTTGACACTTGATTTTGACCAAAAAGTCAAAGTTTGACTTTTCACTGTATCAGTTGACTTTTGATCAGTTGACTGAAAATCAACTATCAATCAATTGATCTTGAAGGAAGTTTTGAGCCATGACATTACTTCAAAATGATGCATTTAAAACCTTTAGATCATGTCTCAAACCAAATAATCATTTGCTAGGTCAAAAACCAGAAATTGCACTTCCTTAGTCAAAACCCTAATTTTGACCATTTTGCCCTTTTGATGATCTGATCAAATTTATTGAGAAATTTTGGTCCAAACTTGATCAAATGACATATATGAGTTCATAATGTTGATTTGGATAAAAAATTATGAAGTTTGACTGTAAATTGGCCACAGTTGACTTTTCCCTAATATAAATGATTTTTAGGTCAACTGATCAATTGACTTGGCAAAAATGTGACCCAAGACTTGAAACTTGACATGAACAATCTTGAGGGTCCATAATGATCCATGAAAGTCATATGAGGCATTAAAAGTTCAATTATCCTTGTGCAATCTCAAACCCTAATTTCAGTAATCAGTGCTTAAGGAGGTGTCTTGAGCTGATCAACCCTTGTGCAGTCTTGAACCAAAGGAGATTTTATGAGAAAATACTTGATAAATGAGAGGGAAAATTTTGGGTTACAACAACTTCCCCTGTTCAATCTTATTAAACCTGAAGAGTTAGATTGGTGGATCCGCCATTCGTGACTTGAAGGTGGAAGATGATTGAACACTAGAGTGCCCAAAAATTTGCACTCGAAGATGAATTGGGAATGGGCTTATAGATGCCATTTGGAGGAATGATGGAGATTTTCCGGATATGGAATTGTAGATGCCATCCAAGGGTGACTTTTGATAGAAAATGGACTAAGTCTGAACTTGATTTCAACTGGAAAAGAATCAGAATAAATCTTCGGAGTGATTTATCTGAACCAGAAGAAGTCTTGTATGTTGTTTGACTGGGAAGAATCAGAATAAATCTTGGAACGATTTATCTGAATCAGAAATTTTCCTTTGGGAAAGCATCTGAATAAAACTTTGAGAGGTTTAGACTGAACCAAAATAGGTCTTGAATATTCTTTAACTAGAGAGAATCAGAGTAGATCTTTGAGCGATTTATCTGAACCAGAGAAAGTGCCTACTAGGAAAGAATCAGAATAAATTGTTGAGAGATTTATCTGAACCATCAGGGATTTGGAGAAGAATCAGAATAAATTGTTGAGAGATTTAAACTGAACCGGCGGGGATTTGGAGAGGAATCAGAATAAATCGTTGAGATTTATCTGAACTAGAGAAAGCGTTTGCGGGAAAGAATCAGAATGAACCGTTGAGAGATTCAAACTAAACCGACAGGGATCTGGAGAAGAATCAGAACAAATCATTGAGAGATTTATCTGAAGCAGAAATGTTTCTTTTGGAAAGTATCAGGATAGATCGTTGAGATATTTAAACAGAACCAAAAGAGGTCTTGAATATTCTTTAACTGGAGAGAATCAGAGTAGATCTTTGAGCGATTTATCTGAACTAGAGAAAGTACCTACTAGGAAAGGATCAAAATAAATCATTGAGAGTTTTATCTGAACCAACAGGGATCTGGAGAAGAATCAAAACAAATCATTGAGATATTTATCTGAACAAGAGAAGACGTTTGCGGGATAGAATCAAAATGAACCGTTGAGAGATTTAAATTGAACCGGTAGGGATCTAGATAAGAATCAGAACAAATCATTGAGAGATTTATCTGAACCAGAGAAGACGTTTGTGGGACAGAATCAAAATAAACCGTTGAGAGATTTAAACTGAACCGACAGGGATCTAGAGAAGAATCAGAACAAATCATTGAGATATTTATCTGAACCAAAAATGTTTCTTTTGGAAAGGTTTATGAAAAGGTTTTAAATTAATAAAAATAATATGGATATTAATTAATTAAAATAAACCTAAGTTCTAAATTAATTTTAATTACAAGAAAATAATATAATGGTTAAACCTAAACCTAAATATTAATTATTAAGAAAGAAATTTATTTATTAAGAAAATATTTTATTATTCTTTTGTTTTATGAAGAAAAATAAACTAAATAAATATAAATAATAAAATAAAAATATTTTTGGATTTTTATTAGTAACAATAAAAATAATATTAATAATAATAATAATAATAATAATAAAGAAAATAAAAATATAAAAGAAAGAAAATGGGCCAGGATGTATGAAAGTGAAACAGGGAGTATGAGATAAGCAAAATACCAGGCCCAACCAAAGGGAGCCCAGGGCCTGCTTTCAAACAAAAAAATGAGAGAAAATATGAAAAAAAAGAATCAAAAGGGTACCTGTGGTACGGTGGGAGAACTGACTTGGGTGTTTTGCATTTGATCGTAAATGTTGCGGTTAGCAAGAGTCACCACTGACTTTTCTTTTATCCAAAAGGAAAGGTGAAAAAGCACAGGAAAGACCTTTGAGATTGTTTCTTGAGTTTGGGGGGTAGATTATGAAAAGGGAAGGTATTAGCACCCTCTTCATCCATGTTTTTCCACGGGCTCTTAGTTACTTGCTAGATCACTTGCTTTTGTTTGAAATTGTGCTTTGTGTGGTTTTTGAAAGTATTTTGAAAAGGCGCCATCGTTTAGGCAAACTTTGTAATGATTCTCGTTCGTAAGAATGTATACAAAGTGTTGATCTTTTGAAAATGTTTTCAAGTTTGAAAGGTGTTTTTGAAAGTGTAGGTGATTATTTTTAAAAATAGCAAGGATGTTTGTTTTAAAATGGAGCAAGTAATTAGGAGCAATCTACCTACTCAAATGTCTTTCTTGTTCATTTTCTTTTCCTTCGACATTGTTGTCTTACCATTGATTTGGTAAGCAACCCTATCTTTGGATGTTAGCAGGACGAGCGTGGGTCATCGTATAGCCATGATTAGCAATGTTGCAAGGTGTCTTAGAATTCTTTTTTGAGGGACTAAGATCATTTGTAAGGCAACTTAGATAGCGTCATCGAGAGACTATGATCTTGTATTTGCTTTTTTTTTGCTAAGATACCTTACATGCATAATATGGCCATTTTGTATAAGGCAACCAAGTAGAGTTTACCCTAGAGGCGCTTGGGTGCAAGTGTATTGATTTACATGTGTTGTTTTTGTCTTTGATTAGGGTTTTCTATTGATTGGTTTTAGTCTTTCCATACACACCCTAGTTACTAACATTTGTATTTGAAAGTGTTAAATTGCGGAAAATAAAGTCCTACGCTATTACATCGTTTAAGGGATGAGGGTACAATTTACAAATGGGGATGAAGTAGGAACTTAAATATTACAACCATATCGAATAACCATGAAGGAAACGTAAAAACAGTGTAAAAAGAAGGAAAAAAATGCATTTTGAACTATTATGTGTCGACACAAGCTCACATGCATCAACATATAACTTTCCTAGCCCCTGTATTGCCAAATCAACTTAGTATGAGTCGATACATAATGGTATGTGTCGACTCATACACTGCATGTGTCGACTCATACGTGCTTTGTGTCGACTCATATATTGTATTTCCTTCTGTTTTGGGCCTGCGAAGCAGTACGTATCGACTCATAAGTCTATGTGTAGACTCATACTATCATTTTTTCTGCTTCAACATTGTTTTGCTGCATACATGGGTTAGTTCTCAACACATAATGAAAAGAATGGAAGATAAACAAAAGGTTAGCTTTGAGGACAACGATTACTACACTTTGTCTTCAAAAAATGAATTATTAGTGATGCTTGAAATGAAAAACTAAAGTCAAGAAACTTACCTTGGAGCTAGATCTTGTGTTCTGAGTTTGAGTTGTTGTTTTGACTGTTCTTGAACTTTGGAAGAGAAAGCAGAAGTGTTGTAGCAACTTGTTCTTGAGTTTGGAAAATTTCTAGGTGATGTATGTGAGGTGCTGAAATGCTTGACAGAGTTTACAAAGTATGAGAGGATCAAAGGTTTGGACTTTAAAACTCAAGAGTGGAAGTTTTATGGACTATTATGGCTCTTGTGAATATGAGATTTTGAGGGTTTACCAATAAAACTTATGGCTTTTCTCTCTATTTTTATAACCTTTTCCGACCTTTTTTCAACCTGTTTCTCTTACAAATGTTTCTTCTATTTATAGGCAAGGGGTTTGTGCATATGATCTGATTAGGTTTATAAGATTACAAAGATCAAACTAAGTCAAGTACTCCATAGTCCCAAGATAAAGTACCAAAGTTGCTGGTATTGAGGAGGTATTTCCCATGTTTTATGGTGAAGTATAGTTAACAACCAGCAAGGTATGGGCTCAAGATAAACTTTTCACAAAAATCTTGCTTTTCAAGAATAGTAATGGTGCCTTTATACCATAAATGGAAAGTTCTTTTGGACAATGGTTTAAACACTTGGGTAATAGCTCAAGAGTGGGTGTAAGCATTAAATTATGATGAGATTCGCAAGCAAAGAAGCCTGCAACATAAGATTATGAAGCAAATCATGAGAGTTTTGTTATGTGTTCTTCACTTAGAATGACTTGCAATTCAAAGATGGATGGATAACTTCAAGCCCTTGAATCTCCTAGCTCAAGTATGATAAATTTATACTCTTGGATGTTTTGGAAAGCTTGAAACATCTTCTATAACTTTCATGTTGACCATTTTGACAAAATCATCTTGGAACTATGTGAAAAAATGCCAAGAAGTTGGGGTAAAATCCTGACCAAAATATGTTGAAAATTTCTCTAAGTGTTAAATGAAAATGTCATGACTTCATGAATTTTTAACTTGAGATCCCATCATATTTAGGAGAAGTTGTGTAAAGTAATGTTGTAGATATAATGGAGATCTACAACTTTCATGTTGAAAGTTTCTTTTGAATCATCTTGCATCATGATGCAATAATGGCATGAAGTGATGAAATTATCATGTATAAAAACACTTAGAAAATTTCTAAGTCTTGGAAATCTTGACTTTTCAAGTTGACTTTTGACTTTCTTGACTTTCTTGATGATCAAGCTTGATATTCTCGCATGTCTTAATGAAATTTGATCTTTGGAATGTAATGTTGACCAAAAAGTCAAAGTTTGACTTTCTAATATGCAATTGACCATTTTTCCCTTGTGCTAATTCCAAGCCTAAATTGATGTATGAGTGCTGTAAACTTGACGTCATAGAAGATCTTGTGAGAGAATCCTTGAGAAATGAGAGGGCAAATTTTGGGGTACAACAGCTGCCCTTGTTCAATCTTCTTAAACCTGAAGAGTTAGATTGGTGAGTTCGCCATTCGTGACTTGAAGGTGAAAGATGATTGAACACTAGAGTGCCCAGAAATTTGCACTCGAAGATGGATAGTGAATGGGCTTATAGATGCCATTTGGAGGAAAGTTGATAAACATTAAAAGAATATCAGCACAAATCTCTTGTTGATTTATACTAAAACTTGATGTTTTACCTGTGAGAAAAAGAGTTAGTAAAATGCAGATGCATGCATGATGGTCACTAGATGTGGTATTATGCTAAATGCGTAGGGTATGTGCATGCTATGATGTATGAATGTGAGATGTATGTTTCTGTCTGGGAAAATAAATCCCTGACTGCTGCTATGGAAATTCTGGGAGGTTGAATCCCTGATTGCCGTTGGGGATGAAGAATATGCATATGTTCAAACTTTGTTGAAAGGAATGCTTTCGCTGGGGAATATCTCTTGAATGTCATCTATTATCTGGTCGGATCCAGGCTTCACAATTTGCTGAGGATGAAATAGTCAAATTCTATCTGGTCGGATCTAGGCTTCGCAATTTGCTGAGGATGAAGTAGTCAACTGCTATCTGGTCGGATCCAGGCTTCACGGTAACTTACTAGGGGAAGAGACGAATTAATTGTTATCTGGTCGGATCCCAGGCTTTGCAGAAAATTTCTTGAAATTGAATAGTTATCTGGTTGGATCCAGGCTTCGCAACAACTTGCTGGGGATACAGAGGTTAACTGTTATCTGGTCGGATCCAGGCTTCGCAGTAACTTGAAGTCGTAACTACTATCTGGTTGGGTCTAGGTTTCAAGGTTTTTGGAAAGTTGTACTATTATCTGGTCGAGTCCAGGCTTCAAAGTGTCTTTTTGGGGATCATAGTTAATTGTTATCTGGTCGGGCTCCAGGTTTCACAATAAACTGTTTGAAAACTGTCATCTGGTCGGGTCCAGGCTTTGAAGATTTCTTAAGGTTGATGAGGTCAATTGTTATCTGGCCGGGTCCAGGTTTCACAATAAACTGTTGGGGGATTTAGTTGTTATCTGGTCGGATCCAGGCTTCACAACAACTTGCTTGAAAAGATGAAGTTGAGAACTGTTATCTGGTCAGATCCAGGTTTCATAGTAATTTGTTGGGGCAGAGGCAAAATCTACTGGGGAAAAGAAGTTAAACCTTAGTCGGATTGATTCCAGGTTCTTCTATATCTTTGAAGAGTTAGGTTACTATCTGGTCGGGTCCAAGTTTCATAGCATCTTGAAATTGAGATCAACTGTTATCTGGTCGGGTCTAGGTTTCAGATACTCAAACTGTTATCTGGTCGAGTCCAGGTTTCAGCAACTTGAAGAAGACAAAATATTATCTGGTCGGGTCCAGGCTTTAGTAATAACTTGAAAATTATGCTAATATCTGGTCGGATCCAGGCTTTTTAGTATCTTTTTTTGGAAATAGTAAAGGCTTTGCTGACGGCTTTACTGGGGATCAGGGGTTCTGGCCCTATGATTTTGCAATAATCTGAAAGTAAATTCAAACTGGAGAGTGTAGACTCAGTCGGGTAGGAAAGACTCAACTTGGGGAGGATACAATCAATTGGGGAGGATAAACTCCACTTAGGGATAATAGCCTTGGCCGGGGAAGATATGCGCAACTGGGGAAGATAGGCTCAGCTGAGGATGATAAACTCCGTTTGGGGATAATAGCCTTGGCTGGGGAAGACATACTCAACTGGGAAAATATACTCAGCTGGGGAAGACAGACTCAGCTGGGAAATTCGTGGTGTCTTGATTGTTGTATGTTGAGGAAATTTGAACTCGACTGGGGAGTTTTGTGGTTCCTCGATTATTGTTGGGGAAACAAAACCTGTTAGGGATAATAAACCTTGTTGAGGAGGTGACTTTTCTTTAGGAAGAGACCCACGAGGTTTCAATTTGTAAAAATTGACTTAGCTGGGGAGAAAGCGGCCAAGAGGTTGAGACTCTGGTCGGGGATTATCCTATGCAAAGATACTTTGTGGGCAACTCCATTGGGGAAAGGTTTATCGTAGCCGTCCTTGTGGGGATAATGATAATGAGATAACTCTGTGGGTATATTTCATATACATTAAAGAGATGCTTATTGTTGCTCAGCAGGACACATGTGCCAAATAGTTTTTAATTATGTTCATATACATATGTTCGTTCAATTTTAGTCATTGGACAAATTTGCATTCAAAACAAAGACATAAATTTTGCACTTCAAAGTACATTTGTATTGATATTTTGCCCATGAGTAGGCGTTTTTGTACAGAGAGACGAAGATCCTAGTAAGAGGAAATCGTCGAAAGAAAAACAAAATTGAGAATGAAAAACAAATAGCCATGTGAAATGATCTCGTTTCCTTCCAACTCTACTATTTCCCCAATGTATCCAAATGTCCCTTGCCGTTTGATAGAAGTTGATTGGATTGATCTTGGACTGTTTGAACTTGGACCTTGGTGATAAAATTTATTGTGTTGATTCCACGGGACATAGTCATATCCTTTTAATCCTTAAATTTTGCCTGGACTGCCCTTTCGGGTTTTCAGCCCACCAGGATACCCTTTTTGCCCAAGTCGCCCTTTCAGGTTTTCAACTTGCCGGGTGTACAATATTTTCCATATATCCCTAATTTTTTCCCAAACCTTTTGGTTTGCTGGGATGCCCTTATTTTGCTTAGGTGTATCAACCTAACGAGTCTCTTATGCGTAGTATTTTTTAACTATGTCCGCATTTATGGGATGTGGGAAATCCTCGCCATCCATGGTAGTCAACATCATGGCACTGCCAGAGAAAACTCTCTTGACAACAAATGGTCCTTCATAGGTGGGAATCCATTTTCCTCTGGGGTCTCCTTGTGGTAAAATGATACGTTTTATCACCAAGTCACCAACTTGACATATTCGAGGCTTGACCTTTTTGTAGAAAGTCTTGATCATCCGTTTTTGATAGGCCTGACCATTGCAAACAGCAGCTAATCGTTTTTTGTCAATCAAGTTCAGCTGATCCAATCTCGTTTGAATCCACTCGTCTTCGCCTAGGCCTGCCTCATTCATAATCCTTAGCGAGGGGATCTGTGAAGGGGTAAGAAAACACTTAGAAGGGGGGGGGGGGTTGAATAAGTGACTCTTTTCTTGTTTCAATACAAAGCTCAAAACAATAATGGATTAACACAATTATTTTTATCCTGGTTCATTTGAACTCAAACTACTCCAGTCCACCCGCCAAGGTGATTTCGCCTTTCTCAACAAGGAATTAATCCACTATAATCAACTGATTACAATCACACAACAACTGTTGTGACTAACAATGCACAAGTAATCTTACAAGTGACTAACAACACTAAGACTTAAATCTAGTCCTAGTCTGCTTGAGAAATCTGACCAAACTTGGCCTCTCAAGGAACAAAATACAGAAGTATAATCTTTACAGATAATTGAAATAGAGTTTGCTTCTAATCAAGCTATATCACAACTGTGATTTTTCACTTAGAATATAATACACAAAATGTATGAATTATGAGTTTTTGAGCTTTTGAATCTTTCACGTAGTTTCTTGTTTGAACGTTGCTGCTGGCTTGCAATAAATGTCCTTCTACTTATAGTAGGAATAATAAGACCGTTGCTGCCTTCAGAGGAAATGGAGAGCATTAAATGCATTGTGTGTATCCTTGCAAAATTTCATTCTCCAAGAAACTAGTTGTAGGCACTTGAGTGCTTTCAGCTGTCTTTGCATTAATTAGCAAACGTCAGAATGTAAGAACGTGTTTCCTTTTCTTTGACAAGACACATTGATTTAGACGTTGTTTCAGTATTTGCTTTAAGTCAGAACATGCTTCATTAAACTTCTGGTCAGAGCGTTGCTTGCTAAGAACTTTGAACAACACTTGCTTTCAAGTTATCTTCAGAATTAAGGAGCCTGCTAGAAGTTAGAAGATACATTTAAAAAGTAAAGGTTCTTACCAGAGTCAGCAGATGCGTTTGAATAAAAGGTTCTTTTATCAAAGAACTTCTTCATAATCTTTGCTTAGTACTTTAGAATGTTTCTTGTCAGAACATTAACTAAGACATTCAAAACACATTCATTAGAGGATAAATTATCTTAAATATAATTTAGTTATGATCAAAACACTTGAGATAGGTCAGAACTAATCTTGTTCTTTCAATCTGAACTTCTACTGGCAAAATAACTTCCATGCCATAAACTAAGGAAAAGGGAGTTTCCCCAGTTGAGGTTCTAGCTGAAGTACGGTAGCCATGTAGAGCAAACAGCAACATCTCATGCCAATCCTTATAGGTTACTACCATTTTCTGCATAATTTTCTTGATATTTTTGTTAGCCGCTTCGACTGAGCCATTCATTTTCAGTCTATACGGAGAAGAATTGTGATGCTTGATCTTAAACTGAGTGCAAAGCTCAATAATCATAGCATTATTGAGGTTAGTCCCATTGTCGGTGATGATCCTTTCGGGGATACCATAACGGCAGATGAGGTTGTGTCTGATGAACCTGGCTACCACATTCTTGGTGACTGAGGCAAACGAAGCGACTTTGACCCATTTGGTAAAATAGTCGATAGCAACAAGAATAAAGCGATGTCTATTAGAAGCTGTAGGCTTGATCTCTCTGATCATGTCAATGCCCTACATTGCAAATGGCCACAGAGCAGTCATGACATTCATAGGGATAGGAGGCACATGGACCTTGTCAGCGTAGATTTGGCATTTGTGACAAGTTCTTGAATGTTGATGGCAATCAGTCTCCATCGTTGACCAATAGTAACCTGATCTTAAGATTTTCTTAGCCATCGTATGCCCACTTGAGTGAGTACCGAAGAGACCATCGTGCATGTCTTCCATAATTTCTTCTACCTCCTTCTTGTCCATACATCGGAGTAGATTCGAATCATGGTTGAGTTTGTACAATATCCCGTTACTTAGGAAGAATTTGGCTGCAAATCTTCGCAATAACTTTCTGTCATTGATAGATGCCCCCTCTGGATACTCTTGTGCTTCAAGGTATCTCATCACCTCATGGTACCATGGCTTTTCCTCATCGATGTTAAGCTCATAGAAATGTGTAGGTTCATCGAATCTTTCAATTGTTATCATAGGGGCTTCGTTGTCCCATCTGACTTTGAACAATAAAGACATGGTTGCCAAAGCGTCAGCCAACTGGTTTTCTTCCCTAGGGAAGTGCTCGAATGTGATCTCTTCGAAGTAAGGAATTAGGGATAGCACAAGTTCCTTTTAAGGGATAAGATTAGGGTGTTTAGTGTCCCAATCTCCTTTTACTTGGCTGATCACCAAGGCAGAATCTCCAAACACATCCAAATGCTTGATCCTTAAATCAATAGCAGCTTTCAGACCTAAGATGCATGCTTCATACTCGACCATATTGTTTATGCAATTGAAGCATAGTATGGCAGTGAAAGGAGTGTGGCAACCTTCAGGAGAGATAATCATGGCACAAATTCTGTTACCTAAGGCGTTGGAAGCCCCATCGAATACCATAGTCCACCAGGATCCTTGTTCAGGTCCTTCATACGGTCCAGGTTTCACACAGTCGGTTACCAGCATGATGTTCTCATCAGGGAAGTCGAAGTTCATTGGCTGATAATCATCCACAGCCTGATGGGCCAAATGATCTGCTATTACACTTCCTTTAATGGCCTTTTGAGTCGTGTATTGAATGTCGTACTCAGTCAAGATCATTTTCCATCTGGCTATCCGTCCGGAAAAGGAAGGTTTCTCGAAGATGTACTTGATTGGGTCCATCTTAGAAATCAACAGAGTGGTATGAGTCAACATATACTGTCTTAGCCGGCGAGCCGCCCATGCCAGAGCACAACAAGTTTTCTCGAGCCGTAAATATCTCGTTTCACAGTCGGTAAACGTTTTGCTCAAGTAATAAATAGCATGCTCTTTTCGGCCATACTCGTCATGTTGGCCCAACACACACCCCATAACGTTCTCTAGTACAATCAAGTATATGATCAAGAGTCTTCCTTCAACTGGAGGCATGAGCATAAGAGGTTCTTGTAAATATTCTTTGATTTTGTTAAAAGCAATCTGGAATTCATTGTTCCATCTGACTACCTGATCTTTCTTCAAGAGTTTGAAGAGTGGCTCACAAGTAGCAGTTAAGTGAGATATGAAACAAGCAATGTAATTGAGACGAACTAAGAATCCTCTGACTTATTTTTCAGAATGAGGGACTGGCATTTCTTGGATGGCCTTTATCTTGGCAGGATCAACTTCAATGCCTTTATTGTTGACGACGAAACCTAGAAGCTTTCCAGATCGTACTCCAAACGTTCACTTGTTAGGGTTTAACCTGAGCTTGTACTTCTTTAGCCTCTCGAATAATTTGTGTAGGTGATTGAGATTTTCTTCTTCGATTTGTGATCTGGAAATCATATAATCCACATATACCTCTATTTCATGATGAATCATGTCATGAAATAAAGCTACCATAGCCCTTTGATATGTTGCCCCTGCATTCTTTAGTCCGAACGACATGACCTTGTAGCAGAAGGTGCCCCATTGCATAACGAAAGTAGTCTTCTCCATGTCTTCGGGAGCCATCCTTATTTGATTATATCCTGAGAAGCCATCCATGAAAGAGAAGACTTTATGCTGAGCAGTATTATCAACTAAGACGTCAATGTGTGGTAGAGGGAAATCATCTTTGGGGCTTGCCCTATTCAGATCCCTATAGTCTACGCACATGCAAACTTTCCCGTCTTTCTTTGGGACTGGCACCACATTTGCAACCCATTGAGGATAGGATGTCACAGCTAGGAACACTGCATCAAATTGTTTCATCACTTCAGCTTTGATCTTTTCAGACATATCAGGCCTCATGCGGCGAACCTTTTGCTTGACAGGTGGATAGTCTTCTTTTGTCGGCAGACGATGAACTACAATGTTGGTATCCAACCCAGACATATCTTTATAAGACCAAGCAAAAACTTCCACATAATCATGCAACATCTGAACCAACCTGCTCTTGACACTGCTTTCCAAGTTAGCGTCGATCTTGATTTCCTTCTTATCTGACTCAGTACCCAGGTTGATAACTTCAACTGACTCTTCATGCAGTTGAATAGCTTTTTCCTCTTGTAATAGAAGCCTGGCTAGTTCTCCCGGTATGTCACAATCTTCCTCGCTTTTGTCTTAGGCTTGGTTGATAGGACATTCAAAGTCATAGTCAGCAATAGTAGAGTCATTGGCAATAAGATCTAGAGTGGATATGGACCTGCAAGAGTGTGTGCCTGTGGATGTAAGATACATGGCTATATATATTTTTTTGAAAAATGTATTTGAAAGAAAGGAAAGATATGAACACAAATATTTGAATGCAAAAGAGTCCAATGTAGTGAATGATCATATGATTAGATGAACATAAATAAAACCCTTGACAAATGGACCAAAATGCCCCGGGCCAGGCACATGGCTTAAAAGTCATTATTTGAATATTACAGACAACATGTTCTTGAATAGAAAGAAAAGCAATAACAAGTAGATTACTCCTCAACGAAGAAGACGGGTATAAAGTCCTTTGTATGCCAATTCTTCAGCTCCGTAGTAGTTGGATACACCCATTCTTCAAATGCGGCTTCTTCTTTAGAGTCACCCACGGTGTTGACTTCATGGCCTCCAATGCAAAGAGGTGGCTTTCTAGCAGGAGCACGCCTCACCTCCTTCTGAGCTTTTCCAGTGAATCCCAAACCAAACTTGTCCGCTTTAAATAGGATATCGAGGAGTTGCCCCCAAGTATCACAGTTTCCTTCTTCAATTGCCGCACGGGCATCCTTGACTGAAACCATCTTTGGCATGGCCTTGACAGCTTTGGACTCACCAGAAGAACATTTAGTAGCAGCAATCATCGGTGGTACAACCTCAAAGGCTTGACATGGGGTTTCAATGAATTCTCCGTCCATCTCTACATACTTGAAAGAGTTAAGGTGGCTCACCATAAACTCTTCTTCCTCATAGACGGTGACTATTCTGCCCTTGACTGAATATTTGAGTTTCTGATGGAGGGTTAAGGTCACTGCCCCAACTTTATGAATCCACGGGCGACCTAACAGACAATAATAGACAGGGCGAATATCCATAATATAGAAGGTGGAGTTGAAGATTTGGGAGCCCACTTTGATTGGAAGATCTACTTCCCCATGAACAGTCCTCTTTGATCCGTCAAACGCCCTTACGATGATATCACTTGGCTTCAAGATTAAATCTTCAAAGTCAAGACGGTCTAACGCCCCCCTGGGTAATACATTCAGAGAAGAACCAGTGTCGACTAGCACATGTGCTAAGGTAGTCCCTTTGCACTCGATAGAAACATGTAAAGCTTTGTTGTGATTCTTCCCGAGAGGTGTTAAGTCAACATCTGAAAAACCCAAGCCATTATCAGCTGTCAGGCTAGCCACGCAATTCTCAAATTGGTCCGTTGTTGTCTCATGGGGGACATGAGCCCTTTTCAGGAACTTGATTAATGTTCGAGCATGGGCATCAGAGCAAAGCAGCAATGACAACATTGAAATCTTAGAGGGGGTTTTCCCCAACTGTTCTACAATCTTAAAGTCGCTTCTTTTTATGATCTTTAAAATCTCTTCCATCTCGCGAACGGAGGGTTTTTCATTAGTTAGGTCCTTGGAGGGTACTTCAATCACATTAGGTTCAACAACCTTCCCTTTCCCTTTTGTCTCAGTACTTAGCTTGGTGGCAGTAATGTGGATGGGCGTCTTTGTAACTACTGGAGGTGAGATATTGGGTGAAAATATTCTCCCAGTTCTAGTTACTTTGCTTGAGCCAGCTATGTTTCCGATATCTTCATATTTTTCTTCTCCGATCCAAGCATCTTGTTTAATCCCATGATAGAACACCTCAGCACCATAATTCCATGGTACCGCTTTGTTTGAAGAGTAAGGAATCGGTCTGGGATTGCTAATGATTAAGGGAGCAACAGTGGGTTCATTTTAAATCCTAATAGGACCTTTGGAGGTGATCCTAATAGGTTTGTTTGAGATGGTAATAATGGAGAGGTATTCACATTTTTTAATCAAACTCTTGGCAAATGGAGTCTTTTCAAACAGAATTTCGTGGCTATCCATCAGGCGTTGTATGCCTTTCTTCAGCCTTTCACATTCATCAAGTCGTCTTGTACAACACACACAATCTTTTTCACAACCAGTGAAGATACCAGCTTTCAACAGATTGTTCTTAATTATATTCAGCGGAGTAGTCAAATCTTCAACAGAGGTAACAAAAATTGTATCTTCAAGAGCATTAACACCTTTGTCATGCTTCGACATTGGAGCGGTAATTACATTCAGCATTGGAGGTGGATCAAATTCAATATTTTTGTTATCAATTAAATCCTGGATTTTGTTCTTCAAGACCCAGCACTGGTCAGTCTCGTGCCCGGGGCTGTTTAAATGGTAAGCACATTTAGCGTTTGGATTATACTTTGGTGATGAGGTGTCAGGGTTGGCGGGAGGATCGCGCAATGTAACTAAATTAGCCTTGAGCAAATGTTGAAGGGCTTGAGACAATGACATGCCTAACCTCGTAAATTTTCTTCTTGGAGTTTCAAAACATTGATGATTTGTAGATGGTCTTGGAGTAGGAGTCAGATTGGAGATTCATACAGCATTGGCAGACGGATGATCATTCTTCTTGGTATGGTCCCTTGCCCCATACACAGTGTTAACTTACTTCTTTGCAGCAAAAGGTTTCTTAATAGGATTGATGGTGGAGGTAGATGCCACAAAGATCTTCCCACTTTTGATTCCACTTTCAACTCTTTCACCGGTTAAGATTAATGCGGTGAAACCAGAAGAAGAGCAGCCAACCAAAAAATTAAAGAAAGGACTAGATAAACTTCCCATGAACATGTCGATTTGCTCCCTATCAGTCAAGGGAGGTTGGACTCTACTAGCAAGGTCTCTCCACTTTTGTGCATATTCCTTAAATCCTTCATTCTTTCCCATGGTCATATCTTGTAACTGAACCCTTGTTGGCGCCAAGTCGGCATTGTATTGATACTGATGGTAGAAGACAGTAGCTAGATCCTCCCAAGTGTTGATACGAGAACCATTTAATTGATAAAACCATTCAAGTTGTGTTCCAGCTAAGCTTTCTTGGAAAAAGTGAACCCAGAGCTTCTTATCAGCAGTGTGCAGCTGTATCTTGCGTACATAATATTTCAAATGGAGTTTGGGACAAGAAACCCCATCGAACTTTGCAAAGATTGGTACTTTGAATTTGTGGGGAGTGATTACCCCAGAGATCAAACCTAAATCATCAAAATCTAAACCAGGGACAACTTGGATTTCAACAGCTTTCAATCTGTCTTCTAACTGCTTGTATTTGATATCAGCGGGTGGATACTGCTCGTTGAAATAATTATCATCAGATTCTTGATCATTAGCACATTCAGCCTGAGTACTCTTGACCTCACCGACCTGGTTCTCATCCTCTTCAGATGAGTCTCCTACTACTGGGATTTGACGAATTGTCTCATTGAACCTTCTACCCATGTTGAGTAGAGCTTTCTTCTTTGGCTTCTTCTTAATGGCCAGCAAAGCCATCATATCTTGCTGCCCCTTGGCTAGGGCGAATAAAGCTTCCTGAAACTGAGAATTCTGGGTTTGGAGTTCCGTCACAGTTTTCTCTAGATCTATCTTGCTGAAATAAACAACAGAATGATAAGGAAACATGTTATGCGAAAACCTGTCATGTTATGATGCATGGAGTATGTACATGCAAATGATTTCAAGGATTAATGAAATTTAAATTTGTATAGACAAAAGAATGAAAAAACGTTAATTTTCATTTAGATAAAACAAGAAAGGTTACATCATGCCTCTCGGGCTTACAAAACAGCTTTCTAAGATAAAAAGACTGAGCGCATCCTCTTTGGCGCAAGATAAGCGTTCACACTTTACTCTTCTTGTAACTGCTTCGTAAGCTCCAAGACTCTCTTCTCACTAGCATATAATTGGGCCTCAAAAGTATCTCATTCTTCCTTTAGCTGGACCCAACCCTTTTGTAAGTCTTCGAGAGAGGTAGGCATGTTGGGATGGAGGATAGTGTAGGGAACATCCCCTTCGACCACAGGCTCCACAATGATTGGTAAGATGGAGGGATAAGGCATCACAAATTTCTGAGCACGAGCTCGTACCCATTTAAGGTAAGGCTCGAGGGGAATGGAATTCTTGTGTCCTAGTGTCTTGCTATCCACCTTGTTCAACATCCTCCAAGCTCGGATAAATCTTTGGCGGTAACCTTGATCATAGTTCTCGTAGTCGAAAACCAAACCTTGAATAAGCATCTCGTGTGGACCATCCCTTCGGGCGTAACCAAACTGTCTTAAGGATAAGAAAGGGTTGTAAGTGATACCTCCTCTAATGCCAAGAAAAGGGACATTAGGAAACTCTCTATAACGGTCGACGATAGTAACATTCTCCAAAGAGCGGGAACACAAATGAAAATCTGAATGTCTGAGTGTAATTAACCTATAGGACCACCTTAAACTTTGCTCATTCTTCAATACAAATTGGGGAAGATGCAAAATAAACCATCTTGCAAACAGAGGAGTACAACACATAAGGATACCTCTTTTCCTCAAAGTGCGAGTGTGAAAGCAATGTAGGACGTCCCCTAGCAAAGTAGGCACCGGGTTACGAGACATGAAGATTTTGACGGCGTTCACATCTACGAGTTGGTCAAAATTTGGAAACAAAACCATCCCATAGATGAGGAGAGCCACAATTTCCTCAAAGGCTTGCAAATCCAAAGAGTTCCAACAATTTTGGGCTTTTTCAAACAAGAACCTTGCTTGGAAGCCTTTGACACCAATATTTGTTTCCCAATTAGTTGTGATATCAGATGGTTGCAAGTGTAGAGCTTGAGCAATCTCTTCTAGCTTTGGATCTCTTCCCGTACCATTGAAAGGTAGTTTATTGAGAATGGGAATCCTCAAGAGTTGGGAGAATTCTTCCAAAGTTGGCACAAGTTGATAATCGGGAAAAGTGAAGAAATGATGTAAGGGATCAAAGAACTGAAAGAGCACCTTCATTATGTCTTCATCAGTGTTGGAGGTAACCAAGTTTAATAGGCGACCATGTCTTCCGGTAAATGGAGAATTTTCATGAAACCTTGATGCTAGATCTTTGAGTTGAGGAGGGATCCTTACGAGATTGACTTGAATGGTTTCCCTACAAATAGAATCCATGTCCTACAAAATAGGACAAAGATAAATCCCAAAAATCCTTGAAATGTTTAGTGAGTATGAGTATGATGTTATGATGTTCATGATGTTATGTACAAGTAAATATATACAAACAAAGCAAACAAGTCCTTATGTTTAGGCTTGCATGGAATCTCATAGGTAAGTACCCTCTTATGTTTAGTTGGCTCAAACCTGTCCTAGTAATAGTAACTGGGTTCTAAGGAGCTCAATATCACTTATTTGTTTTCTCGGGCATTGTTTCAGCGCAAGCCTCTTAAATGGAGACCGAAATATCCCAAAAAATAAAACCTCAATGAGTGTAGTATTGAGTATCTACCAACTTCGGACTGCACCAAAGCCGGTCATCTCACTATGTCCTAATGGCCAAGTTGATCAAGTAAAGGTTCTAAAAGTCAGTTAGTGCTTCATAACATCACTCAGCGGCCCCGTATTCTCCTGGATTAACTCAAGGACTACATGTACCCATAAATATGTCGCACTAACATAGCTATTGCTTAGACCATGTCGGTATTCCCCGCACAGTTTCGACAACGTATTGCTACTTACCTATAAGGTATCCTAAATCCGGGTAGAGGATTCAAACCCAAACAAAGAACCACAATGTAAAGCATACAAGTCAAACAATGAAAGCAAGTAAATATGATCTAACCCTAAGGTAACCCCAATTTTAGAATATTCCCCAGCAGAGTCGCCAGTTCTGTGGTACGGTGCGAGAAATGACTTGGGTGTTTTACATTTGATCGCAAATGTTGCGGTTAGCAAGAGTCACCATAGAATTTTCTTTTATCCAAAAGGAAAGGTGAAAAAGCACATGAAAGACCTTTGAGATTGTTTCTTGAGTTCGGGGTGTAGATTATGAAAAGGGAATGTATAAGCACCCTCTTCATCCATGGTTTTCCATGGGCTCTTAGTTACTTTCTAGATCACTTTCTTTTGTTTGAAATTGCGCTTTATGTGGTTTTTGAAAATATTTTGAAAAGGCTCCACCGTTTAGGCAAACTTTGTAATGATTCTCGTTCGTAAGAATGTATACAAAGTGTTGATCTTTTGAAAATGTTTTCAAGTTTGAAATGTGTTTTTGAAAGTGTAGGTGATTATTTTTGAAAATAACAAGGATGTTTGTTTTGAAATGGAGCAAGTAATTAGGAGCAATCTACCTACTCAAATGTCTTTCTTGTTCATTTTCTTTTCCTTTGACATTGTTATCTTACCATTGATTTGGTAAGCAACCCTATCTTTGGATGTAAGCGGGACGGGCGTGGGTCATCGTATAGCCATGATTAGCAATGTTGCAAGGTGTCTTATCATTCTTTCTTGAGGGACTAAGATCATTTGTAAGGCAACTTAGATAGCGTCATCGAGGGACTATGATCTTGTATTTGCTTGTTTTTTTTGCTAAGATACCTTACATGCGTAATATGGCCATTTTGTATAAGGCAACCAAGTAGAGTTTACCCTAGGGGTGCTTGGGTGAAAGTGTATTGATTTACATGCGTTGTTTTTGTCTTTGATTAGGGTTTTCTATTGATTGGTTTTAGTCTTTCCATACACACCCTAGTTACTAACATTTGTATTTGAAAGCGTTAAATTGCGGAAAATAAAGTTCTACGCTATTATATCGTTTAGGGGATGAGGGTACAATTTACAAATGGGGACGAAGTAGGAACTTAAATATTACAACCATATCAAATAACCATGAAGGAAACGTAAAAACAATGTAAAAAGAAGGAAAAAAATGCATTTTGAACTATTATGAGTTGACACAAGCTCACATGCATCGACACATAACTTTCGTAGCCCCTGTATTTCCAAATCAACTCAGTATGATTCGATACATAATGGTATGTATCGACTCATACACTGCATGTGTCGACTCATACGTGCTTTGTGTCGACTCATACATTGTTTTTCCTTCTGTTTTGGGCCTGTAAAGCAGTACGTATCGACTCATAAGGCTATGTGTCGACTCATACTGTCATTTTTTCTGCTTCAACATTGTTTTGCTGCATACACGAGTTAGTTCTCAACACATAATGAAAATAATGGAAGATAAACAAAAGGTTAGCTTTGAGGACAACGGTTACTACACTTTGTCTTCAAAAAATGAATTACTACTGATGCTTGAAATGAAAAACTAAAGTCAAGAAACTTACCTTGGAGCTAGATCTTGTGTTCTGAGTTTGAGTTGTTGTTTTGACTGTTCTTGAACTTTGGAAGAGAAAGCAGAAGTGTTGTAGAAGCTTGTTCTTGAGTTTAGACAATTTCCAGGTGATGTATGTGAGGTGCTGAAATGCTTGACAGAGTTTGCAAAGTATGAGAGGTTTAAAGGTTTGGACTTTAAAATTCAAGAGTGGAAGTTTTGTGGACTGTTATGGCTCTTGTGAATATGATATTTTGAGGGTTTACCAATAAACCTTCTGGATTTTCTCTCTATTTTGCTAACCTTTTCCAACCTTTTTTCAACCTCTTTCTCTTGCAAATGCTTCTTATATTTGTAGGCAAGGGGTTTGTGCATATGATCTGATTAGGTTTATAAGATAACATGTTATGGTTTGGTTGGATTACAAAGATCAAACAAAGTCAAGTACTCCATAGTCCCAAAATGAAGTACCAAAGTTTCTGGTATTGAGGAGCTATTTCCCATGATTTATGGTGAAGTATAGTCAGCAACCAGCAAGGTATGGGCTCAAGACAAACTTTGTACGAAAAGCTTGCTTTTCAAGAATAGCAATGGTGCCTTTATACCATAAATGGAAAGATCTTTTGGACAATGGTTTAAACACTTGGGTAATAGCTCAAGAGTGGGTGTAAGCATTAAATTATGATGAGATTTGTAAGCAAAGAAGCCTGCAACATAAGATTATACAGCAAATCATGAGAGTTTTGTTATGTGTTCTTCACTTAGAATGACTTGCAATTCAAATATGGGTGGCCAACTTCAAGCCGTTGAATCTCCTAGCTCAAGTATGATAAATTTATGCTCTTGGATGTTTTGGAAAGCTTAAAACATATCGAATAACATTCATGTTGGCCATTTTGACAAAATTATCTTGGAACTATGTGAAAAAATGCCAAGAAGTTAGGGTAAAATCCTGACCAAAATCTGTTGAGAATTTCTCTAAGTGTTAAATGAAAATGTCACGACTTCATGAATTTGTAACTTGAGATCCAATCATATTTAGGAGAAGTTGTGTAAAGAAATGTTGTAGATATCATGGAGATCTACAACTTTCATGTTGAAAGTTTCTTTTGAATCATCTTGCATCATGATGCAAGAATGGCATGAAGTGATGAAATTATCATGTATAAAAACACTTAGAAAATTTCTAAGTCTTGGAAATCTTGACTTTTCAAGTTAACTTTTGACTTTCTTGACTTTATTGATGATTAAGCTTGATATTCTTGCATGTCTTGATGAAATTTGATCTTTGGAATGTAATGTTGACCAAAAAGTCAAAGTTTGACTTTCTAATATGCAATTGACCATTTTTCCCTTGTGCTAATTCCAAGCCTAAATTGATGTATGAGTGCTGTAAACTTGACGTCATAGAAGATCTTGTGAGAGAATCCTTGTGAAATGAGAGGGAAATTTTTTTGGGTACAACAGTACCACTGGTGCTCGAACCCAGGTCCCTCTAGTTACAAGCGCGCGCTTTAACCACTGGGGTGGTGATACATCCGTTAACTTATGTAAAACCATAAATATATATTTGAAACACGTTCCTGGGGATGACTTCATCTTCTTCCTCGCTCCATAACCATTCATGAATTTAAATCATATAACTTCTTCACCTCTCAACCATTTTCAAAAGTATAAACATGAAACTTGCTCCAAATTTCACCACGAGTTCAGTCATATAAATTATTAAAGCTATAAATCAAAGATGAGCATGAATTTTTAATGGTACCAAATCTGACCTAATTTTTCAGCAAGTTTAAACTCAAAATTTTTCATGCTCAAGCAACATAAATGAAATCTATGGACATGTATATTTTCAGGGCTATGATGTCTACATTTTATCATCACAAATGGAAACCAAATGATGCTTATATGAAGAGTTCAAAAGTCAGAAAACTCACCTTGCAAGAGGGTATAATGTTTTGAGTTTGAGCAGCTTTCAATGAGTCTTAGTGATTGGGTTAGCTTCTTCAAGTTCACAGGAAGATAATGTGATGCTTGGCTTGAGCTGAAAATGGCTGAGGAGTTCTGGATAAGTCAACTTGCAGAGCTCTGTTTTTGGTTATAGAGGTTGATGAAGATGGAGTTATAGTTATGAAACAGGGCCAGGGATGAGTTGTATTTAATGTTTAGAATCTTTAGGAACCAAAAGGCTCGGAAACGCACAAGGGAGATGTGAGTTTCAAGTTTTTGGTGAGATTATGCAAGAATGGACTTTTGTGATACAGTCCTGAGTTTTTGTGTGTTTTGGAGCTTGTGTATACGTGTGTTTTAATGCAAAATGACTTGTGCATAAGTAAGGAGAATGTTAGAGTACTTGAGAGGGTCAAAAGTACAAGATATAGACTGATTGCTATGTTACTTGATTTTGAAGAAAAGTGAGAATATGGTTTCAAGGCAAAGTACAAGCATGATCTGAGTTATTAGAGGCTTGAGACAAGTTTATTTTGGGTTATAGATTGTGTATGATCAGAAGAGAACAAGTGCAAAGCTCAAGAAATGATTTTGTGCATAAAGCTACTTTTCCAAAATGGTAATGTGCACTTTCTCCGCAAAATGGAAATAAGCATGGGCAATGCATTGAATGCTTGAGTTGAAGCCTATAATAGCTGTGAAAACATTTAATTATGGAGTTCCAAACAAGTTTGAGGCCTGCAAAGCAAAGATTGTGCAGCCTAACATGGATTTGCATTCTTGTTCATCATGAAAATGACCTATAATTCAAGAATAAAATGCCAACTTCATGCCTTTGATTCTCCTTGCTCAGACATGATCTCAAGGAGTTCTTTTGACATTTTAGAAAGCTTGTAATGTGCTATACAACCCCTCTTTGAATCACTTTTGAAAATTACCCTTGGAACTATGTGAAAAATTTCCATAAAGTTAGGTCAAAATCCTTCCTAAACTAGGGCAAAATTTCACTAAGTTTCCAAGTTTCACGAACATGTATTCACAAAATCATAACTTGAAATCCATGCATTTCTAGGAGAAGTTGTGCAAATAAATTTTTTAGATCTCATTGAGATATCCAACTTTCATGTTGAAAGTTTCCTTTGAATCATCTTGCATCATGGTGAAAAATTAGCTCAAAGTTGTAAAAAAATATAAAGTTTTCAACACTTAGAAAAATTTCTAAGTTTGGAAATTTTGACTTTTCCAAATGAAATCTTGACTTTTTGATTTCTTGATGAACAAGTTTCACGTTTTAACATGTTTTGATGAATTGTGATCTTTGACACTTGATTTTGACCAAAAAATCAAAGTTTGACTTTTCACTCTATTAGTTGACTTTTGATCAGTTGACTGAAAATCAACTATCAATCAATTGATCTTGAGGGAAGTTTTGAGCCATACCATTAGGTAAAAATGATGCATTTGAAACCTTGAGATCATGTCTCAAACCAAATAACCATTTTATAGGTCAAAATCAGAAATTTCCCTTCCTCCGTCAAAACTCTAATTTTGACCATTTTGCCCTTTTGATTACCTGATCAAATTTCTTGAGGAATTCTTATCCAAACTTGATCAAATGACATATATGAGTTCATAATGTTGATATGGATAAAAAATTACGAAGTTTGACTGTAAATTGGCCACAGTTGAATTTTTCCCCAATACAACTGATTTTTAGGTCAACTGATCAATTGACTGAGCAAAAATGTGACCCAAGACTTGAAACTTGACATGAACAATCTTGAGGGTACATAATGATCCATTAAAGTCATATGAGGCATTAAAAGTTAAATTATTCTTGTTCAATCTCAAACCCTAATTTCAGTCATCAGTGCTTAATGAGGTGTCTTGAGCTGATCAACCCTTGTGCAGTCTTGAACCAAAGGAGATTTTATGAGAAAATACTTGATAAATGAGAGGGAAAATTTTGGGGTACAACAACGCCCAATGGGACAAATGTCTAGTTTTTGTATTTTTAGAAAACTTTTTACATTTCTTGTCATACAAATTTCTCTAAAAGTATTACATGAGATTAAGAAGGGGTAGAATATCCAGAATTAACGAAGCAATACCAAAGAGGAAGTACATCAGAAGAATGGTCAATCCACCAAGTAACAATGGAGAACAATCCCTCCTTCGACAGGGGAAAATACGGCTACAATATTTGTAATCGAATTTATACCCATTCCAGTGAGTACGACAGCAATACCGACGAATGCTCATAGTGGACCAGTTCTCTCCCTGGTGCAAACACATGGTCAACCAAGGACCCCAAGACTAGTAAGGACGAGTAATTTTGGAAATTATGTGTCTGGATTTACAATGCTAATGGATGGCCGTGAACATATTTATGGCATGCCAACATTAATAATGGCAAGTTTGCACAATAACACATCAACATTCTCTAATCCACAAAATCTCCATGTTTTGACCATTACAGGGATCAGGACCATGCATTAACAATATGAGTAAAATACCTAACCCCCAGGATTTGCTGCCCTATTGCCTATTATTACAATGAAGTTTGCGGCGGAATTGAGGCAACAAATGGATGATAACAATCACGAAATGGTTGGTGTACTTGCCCAGCAAACAGGTGCAATATTCAACCCTTTAATCCAAAGTTCTACCCAAACTAATCAGTAGAATGTCCAGATGAATCAGCAAATGGCAGCACAAATGGCACAAATTGCATATTTTTTGGTGCCCCTCAAACGCTAGCTCGACTACCCTATCAAGAATGGTTAAGAGAAAACCAACTAATGGTTTTCGAAAAAGATCCAACAATTAATCGGGCACAATGCTGGAAAAGTTAACCAGGGGAAAAAAGTCGTACAACCTAAGGTCGAACAAGAAATACCAAGGGAGGTAGAATCCCCAAGAGTAATGATGGTTAATAGAAACTAGGATGCAGACGAAGTCATCCATCGCGTTCGACAAGGCGAACTTGCAGGAGAAAACAATTTGCTAGCCATGATCGAAAGAATAATGGCATGAAATGGGAGTAAACATAGGCCTTCGTAGGCCAAATTTATACTTCCTTTTTGTCTGAGTATGTTTTAAAACTGAGTTACCCAGGGGATGAAAAGTCTCAAAGTTCACAAAGTTTTCTGGTGACACCAGCGAATCTACTATCGAACACATAGTCAGGTATCTAATCGAGGTTGGGGACATTGTGAACAACGAAAACTTAAATATAAGATATTTCCCTAGTTCCTTAACCAAGGATGTCTTTACTTGGTTCACTATTTTCCCTGCGAATTCTATCCATGATTGGACCTGCTTAGAGAGGTTGTTCCATGAGTAGTTTTACATGGGCCAGTCGAAGATAAGTTTGAAAGGACTGGCTAGCATCAAGTGTAAGTTAGTGAGTCAATAGATGACTACCTGAATAGATTCTGGTTGTTAAAGGCGAGGTGTTTTACACAAGTTCCTGAACATGAACTGGTCAAAATGGATGCGGGTGGTTTAGACTATTCCATTGAAAGAAACTAGATACCCAATATTTAAGAGACATGGCCCAATTAGCAGATAGAGTTCGACAAGTAGAACATCTGGAAGCTGAAAAGGCTAGCGCTAGTAAGAAAAATAGAAGATAAAGGCTACATATGTTGAAATGGATAAGGATGAACTAGAGGTTTTTGGTGACCCTATAGGTTTTGTTGAAAGCGAAGTGGATCTGGCCGAATTAAAGCAGTGGCCACCTTATTCCTATAAAGTCATCGCTCCTTCGAATGGGAAGAATGTCGTCGAACAAGAAAAGAATGACAAATTCCCTAAGAGAACATACACCTTTGACGTGATGAAGTGTGACAAAATCTTCGATTTATTGGTTAAAGATGGCCAAATGATAGTGCCACCTAGAGCTAAAATTCGTTCGAGGGGCAACGAAAGAAAAGAGGGTTTTGTAAGTATCATAATTTTGTATGACTTAAAACCTCACAATGCTTTCTTTTCAGGGATCTTATGAAAAATGCTATCAAGGATTGAAGGCTGAAGTGAAAGATAAATATTGATTCGGACCCATTACAAGTGGTTGACGCCCATTACACCGAACCAACAGATGTCAATGTGATTGAGGTTTCTAGTCCAAGGACACCATGAATGGAACTACTGAAGGTTTCAACAAGGGTGTTTAAACAACTGGGGAAACTGAGGGCCTCATACTCAAGTTGCAAAAGATCAGGAATACAAATGGTCCTGGTGTCGAAATTGACATGATCGAACTGAGAGGAGAAGCTGACTTCGAGGCTGACGAAGAAAGCATCCAGATGGAAGAAGAAAAAATTAAGTTAGCTTACCCAAAGACAAATGAGAATCTGCTCGAATTCCTTTTTCGATCACAGAAGAAGAACTCTGAGGAATTGATGTTCCCCAGATGCAGTTCCATGTATGACATAAAAGCTGCTAAAAATTTGGAGAGAGTCTGAACTGTCCATCGAAGAGGGAGCTGGAAGGATAATGGGGGAAGATTTGTCTTTGACAAAAGAGGAGTTCCCCAAATCAATAATTAGGTGGACCAAACCTTCGGGCAAACAGTCAAGCTTCATTCAAACTACCTACTGATTCCCCAAAAGATAAATGGGTGAGGCCTATCAAAAAGAGAGGCCAGGGATAGGGGAAATGGAGAAGCTTTGAGTTTGTTAGAGGTTCTTCAATTGCCTATCAAAGGGAGTTCCAAGTGTCTAAATAAAAGGCATATAAAACTGAGAATTTCAAGGGGAAGAATCCCATGTCGAGGTCTCAGTGGAGAAGGCACCGAAGGAAGAAGAAATCTGAGAGGGAAGCAGTTGAGAAGAGTATGGCAGAATCTAGCACCAACCAACCTCAATCCACCTATACTTACTAATGATTTTGACTCAGGATCTGAATCATCTTTGGGCATCAACTACAATGTGGTTTATGTGTTACCAGGTGTGATACGGTGGGAGAACTGACTTGAGGTTTTGCGTTTGTATTCGCAAATGTTGCGGTTAGCAAGAGTCGCCACCGACTTTTTATTTTATCCTAAGGAAAGGTTAAAAAGCACAGCAAAAACCTTTTGAGATGTTTTCTTGGGTTCGGGGAGTAGATTATAGAAAGGGAAGGTATTAGAACCCTTTCTATCCATGGTTATCCATGGGCTCTTAGTTACTTGCTTAGATCACTTGCCTTTTGTTTTCAATTGTCTTAAATGGTGCTTGAGTGTGTGGATTTGAAAATGTTTTGAAAAGAGGCCAATGTGGTGGCAATCTTTGTAATGATCCATGTGGGGATGTATACAAAGATGTATGTCTTTTGAAAAAGTTTTCATTTGTTTTTGAAAGTTGTTTTTGAAAGTGTAGTGATGTGTGATTTTGAAATTAGGCAAGTGTTTTGTTTTGCAAGTTTGATTCAAGTAACTAAGAGGTTGTCTACTCCTAAATTTCTCAAAAGATTTATTGCTATGTTTTAACCCTTTTAACAAGTTCGTTCCACCATTGAATTTGGTGGACAATCTTGTGTTAGGATGTGAAAGGGACAGGCGTGGGTCATCGTTTAGACCATAATTGCAACGACGTTAAATGTCTTTGGGCAATTTCTTTAAGGGACTTGATCATTTGTTTTTTTGTTTGTTTTGAAAAGTTTTATCGAGGGACTATGATCATTCAAACTGTTTGCTTTGCCCAAAGAAGTTCAACATACAATATGGTCCATTTATTTGAAGGCAACAAAGTGGAGTACCCTAGGGGTGTTGGTGTGTAAGTGTGTTTTATTGCATACAAGAGTTTTTTCTTTGAATTAGGTTTTTCTATTTCATTGATTTTATCTTGCCATACACATCCTAATTACTAGCAATAAGAAGCGGAAATGTAAAATCCTACGCTATTACAATAGTTAGGGGAGGGGGATACATATTTGTACATGGGGGGTTCAACGAGAAAAATAGACAAAAAAGAAAATAGCGGAAAACAAGATATATAGAGAGAGAGAGGGAGCCTGCGCGCTGTTGGGAGGCCATCAGAAGTTCTGACCCAGATCCGCTGTCAGATGATCAACCTGTTGGTGAAACTGGATGAGTCAGAACTTCTGACTCTAGAACCTGCAAAACAGAACCTTGTTAGTGGGGAAACCAGAAGTTCTGATTTCCCTGCGCTGCAAGACAAAAGTTTGTTAGTGGAGAACCCAAAAGTTCAGATTCTGCTGAAAAGGCAATAACTCTCAGAGGTTCTGATGTCATTGACAGCAAAACAGGCTTCAGATGTGCTAACGTCAAAGTCAGCACTTGGCTTTTTCCTGCACTAATCAGAACATCTGCAATCCTGTTGTTACTCCACAAAACAGAAAACATATTTGGAACAGATCCAACAAAATAGCAAAATGTCTCAGAGGTCAGAATCACCAAGGTCACAGGCGAGTCCTAAACTGGCTCAGAACGTTCTGAGGTATGAGAGTCCTCAGAACATAAACAACAATAACATGAATATTTACATTATGTTACTTGAATATGCACAGCTGATGATGCTTAACAGTGTGGTGAGGGTCAGCAGGTGCTTACCTGACTTTCTGGAAAAATGGTGGGTGAAAGTTAGTTTTTGGTTCTGGTGGTATTCTGGACAGATTTGGAAAAGGGGAAGTGAAGGTGTATACGTGTATAGGGTCAGAAGTTTGGAAAGAACGTTTTTGGTTTACAGAAAAGAGCTGGGTGTTTGATGAAGTTGAAGGTGAGAAACTTAAAGTTATGAAACAAAGCTGGAAATTTTGGCAGAGTTTCAGAATGCTGTGTTGCTAGGAGTTTCGTTTCTCTCTTATCAATTTTCTGTTTCTTTTCTTGAACTTCTTGAACATCTTTTGCAGTGGTGAAAGCTCTCTATTTATAGGCAAAGTTCTTGTGGATGTCTTGAACATTTAAGGCGCCAACAGAGTTTGAATTTGTTCTTTGACAGAAATTCCTGGGAAGTTGTGATAACAACTATCTTTCAGCCTAGGTAGCAGCAGCAGGCGTAGATTGGGGGAAGTGACCTCTGAAATGGGCGGTGGCGTGAAGACCCATGCCAGAATCTGTGCAAAGCATTTTCCAAGCCACACGTGAATGCTCAGGAGTGGTTGGAAGCATTAATGGGCATTAAATGGTGACAAGACCTGTCAATACTAACATTCTGGTTGTTGAATCAGCAGCGTAAACCACGCTCTGGCCTTGGCTACCTGTTGTCTTAGCAAGCTCTGGAGATTCTCCTGGTTTTCTGGTACGTTCCTTGGATCTACTTCTGGACAATCTGGACTTAGAGATTCTGTATCAATGTGACACCTATCCCTCTGACCTTTCATCTTCTGTCTTCAACCTGTTCTGAAGGAGCCTTTGTACTTTCATATTTCTCTTGCATTCCTTTAGCAAGTTCTGACTGAGCTTGTGTAACTGCTGAAGGGGTATGTTCTGTTTGAGGCTTACACTCTGAACCACGTTTATAACTTCTGATTAAACTGATGTAGCTGCTGAAGAGACAACTTCTGACCATCCTGAGCCAAGCTTGCAACTTCTGACCGTCTTCATCTGGAATGGATCCAGAAGTTCTGAAGCGCTGATTTTTCCAAAAAACATTTATTTTAAAGAAACATTCTAAGCACTTAGAATTTGATTTTCCTCAAGATGAAAGCATTGTTTTTGGAGTTTGTGAGATCATCTTGCTCTTGTAAGTGACTTGCTTGGGCAAAAGGATAACTCAGGACTTGGATTTGTTCCAGGGGATTTTGAAAAATCTAAGATGGTTTCCTAAAGAAAGGGAGGGCAAATTTTGGGGTACAACAGTTGCCCCTGTTCAATCTTCTTGAACCTGAAGAGTTAGATTGGCGAGTTTGCCTTTCGCGACTCGAAGGTAAAAGAAGATTGGACACCAGAGTGCCCTGAAATTTGCACTCGCATGTTGAAGTATCAGCAATGTGATGTTAGGAATGGGCTTACAGATGCCATTTGGAGAGGTGACAGATAGGGAGATGGGCTTATAGATGCCATCTGAAGACGTGACAGAACCTTGTCGGGAATGGGCTTATAGATGCCATTTGGAAGTGTCGATCGCGTAAGAGATTCCTTAGCGAGAAATTTGTATATTTGAGGAAGACGGATGTTTTCCTGGCTTGTTACAGGTGTTTGATCTTCAATCTCCTTATGCAGATGTGCCCTGGCTAGATACAAGAATCGAATCTTCGGACTCTTCAGACGTGCCCTGGCTAGATACAGGAATCGAGTCTGGAAACGTGACAGTTGACAGATGTGCCCTGGCTGGATACAGGAATCGAATCTTCGGACTCTTCAGACGTGCCCTGGCTAGATACAGGAATCGAGTCTGGAAATGTTGTAGTTGACAGATGTGCCCTGGCTGGATACAGGAATCGAATCTTCGGACTCTTCAGACGTGCCCTGGCTAGATACAGGAATCGAGTCTGGAAATGTTGTAGTTGACAGATGTGCCCTGGCTGGATACAGGAATCGAATCTTCGAACTCTTCAGACGTGCCCTGGCTAGATACAGGAATCGAGTCTGGAAATGTTGTAGTTGACAGATGTGCCCTGGCTGGATACAGGAATCGAATCTTCGGACTCTTCAGACGTGCCCTGGCTAGATACAGGAATCGAGTCTGGAAATGTTGTAGTTGACAGATGTGCCCTGGCTGGATACAGGAATCGAATCTTCGAACTCTTCAGACGTGCCCTGGCTAGATACAGGAATCGAGTCTGGAAACTGATCACTCTCAGATGTGCCCTGGCTAGATACAGGTATCGGATCTGGAATTGCGACAGTTGACGGTAATTATTTTTGGGATTGTCTTTTTCCTGAAAAGGCAAAAACGTAAGTTGTATGCAATGTCATTGTGTATGATATGCATGATATCATGATGTTCAACATGAGATGTTGTATGCGTTTCATCCTGTATGTAAGTAAGATGTATGAAAATGTGAACTGTTTATGAGTGTAATTTCATCTTAGGAAAATAAATCCTTGAAGAACGGCCGGGAAGCTGCTCTGTGGAAGAGATACTTGGCCGAAGTTCTGATGAGAGGCCTGCTGAGGACTTTAACGATGGATTCCGCTGAGGATAATGATGATAAACTCCGCTGGGGAACTCCAAAGATAAACTCTGCTTGGGAATACCAAAGATAGACTTCGCTGGGGATTGAAGGAACTTTGCCGAGAGCGATCCTCCGTGGCTTTTAGCTGAGGATAATCCAGTTATAAGTCCTTGTGAGGAAATAACTCTAAATAAAACTCGGGAGAGACGTCCGTACTTCGCCGGGGATAAGCTTGCAGAATCTACTGGGGATGAGCTTTTAAGACCTGCCGGGGAATGTTGTGCCTTTTTAGGATCGACGGGGGACCAACTCTGCCTGGGGAAAGTATTGTCGCATCCTGTCTTATTCTGCGGGGAATTGAGGTGATTTGGCCACATTCTTCAGTTGAACCTACCTTGGTGCCTTGGCGGGCAAAACAACCAGACTGCATTAGACAACTCCACATTGCCCCTGTCTTTGATGTCACCTGTAATTAATCTCTTGTTTCATATGCAAACATTTATGAATCAGCAATTTAATGTCAAATGCATATATCAAAAATGAACATTGGACGTTCTTCGCAAGACAAAACAAGAAAGGAAAACAATGGTAATTTGTATGAACAAGTGAATTTGTATTGATTTAAACTTTGCCTGTGAATAGGCGTTTTTTTGTACAAGAGGCTGACATCCTAGTAAGAGGACATCGCCAAATAGTATAGAGTTTACAATTTGAAAAAGGAAGCAAAACAGCTATGTGAACAATCCCACTGGGTTCCAACTCTGCTATTGCCTTTATGTCTTCGAACGTCTCATCGCTTTGCTGTCCAATTTGAAGATGAAGCTGATTGGTCAATGCCGCAATCTGAAGCCAGATAGTTGATGCCGAATTCCGGATGCGAAGTGATCCAATGAGACATAGTGTTACGCTTTTATCCCTAACTTTTTCCTGGACCGCCCTTTCGGGTTTTCAGTCCACCGGGATACCCATTTTTGCCCAAGCCGCCCTTCCAGGTTTTCGACTTGCCGGGTGTACAGATTTTTTTCATTTCATCCCTTATTTTTGCCCGAACCCTTTTGGTTCGCCGGGAAGCCCTTATTTTGCCTAGGTATGTCAACCTAGCGGGTCTTTTATTTATGCGTAGTATTTTTTCACTATGTCTGCATTGGCGGGGTGAGGAAGGTCGTCACCATCCATGGTGGTTAGGATCATGGCTCCTCCTCAGAACACACGCTTAACCACGAATGGCCCTTCATAGGTAGGGGTCCATTTGCCCCGGGGATCACTTTGAGGAAGGATGATGCGTTTGATTACCAGGTCCCCAACTTGATACTCTTGTGGTCTGACTTTCTTGTTAAATGCCCTGATCATCCGTTTCTGATACGTTTGACCATGACAGATAGCAGTGAGCCTCTTTTCGTCAATCAGATTTAATTGATCAAGTAGAGTTTGGATCCAATCATCTTCATTCAAGTCTGCATCCTTCATTATCCGGAGAGATGGTATCTGGATCTCGATTGGCAAGACTGCCTCCATGCCATAGACCAAGGAGAAAGGAGTTGCCCCGGTTGATGTCCTTGCTGAGGTGCGGTACCCATGAAGAGCGAACGGTAACATCTCGTGCCAATCTTTATAGGTCACTGTCATCTTCTGCACAATTTTCTTGATATTTTTATTGGCTGCCTCTACAGCCCCATTCATCTTCGGCCGGTAGGGAGAAGAATTGTGGTGCTGTATCTTGAATTGTTCACAGAGTTCAGTGATCATTTTGTTATTGAGATTGGTACCGTTGTCCGTAATGATTCTTTCCGGGACTCCGTACCGACAGATCAAATTATGCCGGATGAAACGTGCCACGACGCTCTTGGTTACTGTGGCGTAAGAAGCTGCCTCAACCCACTTCGTGAAGTAGTCAATTGCCACCAAGATGAAGCGATGCCCATTGGATGCCGTCGGTCGGATCTCCCCGATCATATCGATGCCCCACATTGCAAAAGGCCAGGGTGCTGTCAAGACGTTCAGAGGAACCGGGGGAATGTGCAGCTTATCTGCATAGATCTGGCATTTATGACAAGTTCGAGAGTGTTGGTAACAATCAGCTTCCATTGTGGACCAGAAATATCCTGCCCGAAGGATTTTCTTAGCCATGGTGTGCCCACTGGAATGTGTTCCAAATGTACCTTCATGCAGTTCCATCATGATTTTCTCAGCTTCAGCCTTATCCACACAACGCAGCAGAGTCGAATCATGATTCCGTTTGTAGAGAATGCCGTTGCTGAGGAAGAATTTTGCAGCAAACCTCCTCATGAACTTCTTATCATTGACAGATGCACCTTCAGGGTATTCCTGAGCTTCCAAGTACCTCTTCACCTCGTGATACCAGGGTTTTTCAATCACCTTCTTAGCCTCGAGCTCGCAGCAGTATGCCGGTTCATCCAGCTTCCAGATAATGATTCGGGGAGCCTCATTGTCCCATTTAACTTTGAACATTGAAGACATCGTAGCTAGTGCGTCCGCTAGCTGATTCTCCTCTCTGGGGAAGTGTTCGAAAGTTATCTCTTCAAAGTGGGGAAGTAAGGTCGACACATACTCCTTGTAAGGAATAAGATTCGGGTGTTTCGTATCCCACTCGCCTTTGATCTGATTGATCACGAGAGCGGAATCTCCGAAAACACTTAGAAATTTGATCCTTAAGTCGATTGCAGCTTGTAAACCCATGATACATGCCTCATATTCTGCCATGTTGTTGGTGCAGCTGAAACATAATCGGGCGGTGAGTGGAGTATGAGTCCCCTTGGGAGATATGATTACAGCGCCGACGCCGTTACCCAAAGCATTGGAGGCTCCATCAAAATGCATAGACCATCAGGATCCTTCCTCAGGTCCTTCATCCGGTCCAGGTACTTCACAGTCAGTTACCACCATGATGTCTTCGTCCGGAAAATCAAAGTTTAATGATTGGTAATCGTCCACAGGTTGGTGTGCCAAATGATCCGCCAGTACACTTCCCTTAATTGCTTTCTGGGTTGTATACTGGATATCATATTCTGTCAAGATCATTTGCCATCTCGCTATTCTTCCAGACAGAGCGGGCTTTTCAAATATGTACTTTATGGGATCCATCTTTGAAATCAATAAAGTAGTGTGAGTCAGCATATACTGTCTCAGCCGGCGAGCAGCCCATACAAGAGCGCAGCAAGTTTTCTCAAGCAGTGAGTAACGAGACTCACAGTCGGTAAACTTTTTGCTCAAGTAATAAATAGCGTGCTCTTTTCGGCCAGACTCGTCATGCTGCCCCAGCACACACCCCATTGAATTATCAAGTACCGTCAAGTATAGTATCAGAGGTCTTCCTTCCATCGGTGGCATAAGAATGGGTGGCTCTTGGAGATATTCCTTTATCCTTTCAAAGGCGGCCTGACATTCATCATTCCAGCGTACTACTTGATCTTTCTTCAGCAATTTGAAGATTGGCTCACAAGTAGCAGTCAGATGCGAGATGAATCGAGCAATATAATTCAGTCGTCCTAGGAAACCTCTGACTTCTTTCTCTGTTTTTGGAGTCGGCATCTCCTGGATAGCTTTAACCTTGGCAGGATCCACCTGAATACCTTTATCACTTACAATGAAACCTAGCAACTTTCCGGATCTTACCCCAAAGGTGCATTTGTTGGGATTCAACCTCAGCTTGTATAACTTGAGTCGGTCAAACAACTTCCTCAGATGGTCAAGGTGCTCCTCCTCAGTTTGAGACCTTGCAATCATGTCATCAACGTATACCTCAATTTCATGATGGATCATATCATGAAACAAAGCAACCATGGCACGTTGATAGGTTGCCCCAGCATTTTTCAACCCGAATGGCATGACCTTATAACAGAAGGTGCCCCACTGAGTCACAAAGGTAGTTTTCTCCATATCTTCCGGAGCCATCTTAATTTGATTATACCCTGAAAAACCATCCATGAAGGAGAACACCTTGTGTTGAGCTGTATTGTCAACAAGGACATCAATGTGAGGTAGGGGAAGTCATCCTTGGGGCTGGCCCTGTTCAAATCCCGGTAGTCGACACACATTCTGACTTTACCGTCTTTCTTTGGTACTGGCACCACATTGGCAACCCACTGAGGGTAAGAAGTTACTGCAAGGAATCCGGCATCAAACTGCTTCATAACCTCGGCCTTGATCTTTTCAGACATCTCTGGACGCATCCGTCGGACTTTCTGCTTTACCGGAGGGCAATCTTCCTTGGTTGGCAGGTGGTGAACTACAATGTCGGCATCCAAACCAGGCATATCTTCATAGGACCAAGCAAAAATCTCCATGTAGTCTTGTAGCATCTGGATCAATCGTTGCTTCACGCTGAGCTCTAGATTGGCACCAATCTTGACCTCTTTCCTATCTGTCTCAGTACCCAGGTTAATTGTCTCCACAGGCTCTTCATGTGGTTGAATAGCCCTCTCTTCCTGTAGTAGCAGTCTTGCGAGTTCAACAGGCACTTCGCAATCATCTTCACCTTCGTCTTCGGCCAAGTTGATCGGATTTTCGAAGTCATAACTGGCGGTAGCAGAGCTGTTACCAGTAAGATCCAGAGTGGATTGAAACCTGTATAAGTGAGTGTGTGTAAATACAGCTGTTTTGCAATATATATAACACAGAAAGGAAAAGAGCAAAAGATTTGAAATGCAACAAACGTCCAATGTTTTGATTGATGATATATGAAAATGTCATACAAAAAGCCCTCACAAATGGAGCTACGATGCCCCGGGTAGGACACCGAGCCAACAAAGTTTTAACATATTGTTTGTTACAAATTGGAAATCAAAAGGAATCAATTACTGCGTGACAAATGTGATAGGGGTAAAATCCTTTGCCGTCCAGTTGCTTGGTCCGTTGCTGGTAGTCGGGTAGATCCAACTGTCAAACTCAGCTTCCTCCACATCCTCCTTGATAGCATTCACCCTTGAGCTGGAAATAAACACCGGAGCCTTTCCGATCTTCTCTTTGCGCACCGCCTTCTGAGCCTCTGCAGTAAAGCCTAGCCCAAACTTGTCGTTCTTCTGAGTGAAGTCAGGAAGCTGACCCCAGTGTGCACAGTTGCCTTTCTGAACCACAGCCCGGGCATCCCTTAGGGAAGCCATCTTCAAGGAACCATTCTCTTCGGCCATTGTCTCTGCAGCTGCTGAAATTGGATGCACCTCCTCGAAATGCTGGAAGGGGGTTTCAATGAACTCTCCGTCCATCTCGATGTACCTGAAGGAATTCAAATGGCTCACCATATACTCCTCTTCTCCTTGCACAGTGACGATCTTCCCCCTGACGGGATACTTCAGCTTCTGGTGCAAGGTGGAGGTCACTGCCCCAGCTTTATGGATCCAAGGTCGACCCAGCAGACAAGAGTACGATGGACGTATATCCATCACGTAAAAGGTAGAGTCAAACACTTGAGAGCCCACACGAATAGGGATGTTAACCTCTCCATGAACCATCCTCTTGGAACCGTCAAAGGCCCTGACGATGATATTGCTGGGTTTCAACTCCAGGCCTTCATAATCCAGGCGATCCAAAGCCTTTTTCGGTAGAACATTCAAGGAAGAACCAGTATCCACCAATACATGTGCCAAAGTAGTGCCCCTGCATTCAATAGAGACATGCAGGGCATCGTTGTGGTCTCTCCCTTTTGCGGTCAGGTCAGCATCTGAAAAACCCAAGCCGTTGTCCGCTGTCAGATTCGCTATGCAGTCAGTGAACTGGACTGCAGACGTCTCTTGCGGCACATGGGCCGTCTTGAGAAAAGAGATTAAGGCCTTAGCATGGGCCTCGGAGCATAGCAATAGGGAGAGCAGGGAGATCTTGGAGGGTGTATTCCCCAACTGCTCGACAACATTAAAATCACTTTTCTTTATTATTTTCAGAATCTCCTCCATTTCTTGTCGGGAGGCCTCAGCATTTATGGGTATCGGCGCCTCCATCCGGGCAGGCTCTTCTTCAATCCCTTTGCCCCGAGCATTTGATGACTCGGCAGCAGGGGACACAATTTGATCAGCAACAGGACTAGGTAAACTTGTAGGTTTTATGAGGAGGGGTTTTCGAATAGCGGGCGGCGCAATGTCAGGCGAGAAGAGCCTGCCACTGCGGGTGACCTTGGCTGGACCAGTGATATCGCAGATACTGGCACTAGCGTCGAATTCTTGCTTGATTCCATTTACATACACGTCTTCCCCATAATGCCAGGGGACAGCTTTATCAGACACGTAGGAGAGGGGTCCTGGAACAGTAATGATCACAGGCGCAACTGTCAAGATTTGAACAGGCTTCTTTGGGGGAGCCTTGATTGGATTTTTGAAGATGGTAATTACAGAAACTTCTTTCATTGGAACCAATTGAACAACAGTCTTTTTGAATAGAATCTCCTTGCTATCCATTAGGCCTTGGATGCCTAATCTTAGCAAGGGACAATCAGATAGGGAAATAGCACAGCACAGGCAACCTTTACTGCAACCCGGAAATAAACCGGCCCGCAGTAGGTTTTTCTTAACAGTCTTCAGAGGGGTAACAACTTCATCTACCGAAACAGCGTACACTTCTTCCTCAATGGCATTTACCCTATGCTGGGGCATAGGAGCCGTTACAACATTTGGTCTTTCTGGCGCTTCAAACTGAATTTCTTTTGCGTCGATCAGATCTTGCACTTTGTTTCTCAAGGCCCAGCAATCATCAGTAGTGTGCCCGGGACTATCAGAATGATAAGCACACCGGGCATTTGGGTTGTATTTAGGAGACGCAGTGTTGACGACCTTAGGAGCTTCTTTGAGGGTCACCAGGTTGGTGGATAATAGTTGGGGTAAAATTTGAGATAATGTCATACTTAGTCGGGTATACTGCCTCTTGGGCCTTTCGCTTCTTTGTTGATTGTACTGCTGAGGAGCAGCAACAGGTTTGGAGATGACCAAAGCATTGACGGCTTGGCGACTTTCGGGCTTGACTTGTCTTCTAGGACCATAGACGGCACTTGCTTCTTTCTTAAACGGCCTCTTCTCAGCACTTGTAGAGGCAGCCTTCTGTATCTTACCTGACCTGATGCCAGCTTCAATTCTCTCTCCTGTTAATATCAAATCTGTAAATCCAGCGGAGGAGTTACCAACCAAATGATTGAAAAACGGACCAGACAACGTCCCCAGAAACATATCAACCAGCTCTCTATCAATCAATGGAGGCTGCACCCTGCCAGCCAAATCTCTCCATTTTTGAGCGTACTCTTTGAACCCTTCACCCGTCCCTAGAGACATACCCTGAAGTTGGGTACGCGTAGGAGCGAGATCAGAATTGTATTGGTATTGTCTGTAGAATGCGGTTGCCAAATCCTCCCAGTGTCGGATGCTAGCTCCATCCAATTGGTAGAACCATTCAAGCTGTGACCCCGAGAGGCTATCTTGGAAGAAGTGAATCCAGAGGTTCTTATCCGCCGTGTAAGGTTGGATTTTCCTTACGTACGACCTTAGATGCAGCTTTGGGCAGGAGACCCCATCATACTTGGCGAAGGCAGGCGCCTTAAACTTGTGTGGAATGACTACCCCAGAAGATAACCCCAAATCTCCGAAATCCAGTCCCGGCACATTCTGAATTTCCATGGCGCTCAAGCGGTCCTCCAATTGTTTGTATCTGTCAGCAGCAGGTGGGTACTGTTCGTCATTATAGTCCGTCTCGTTGTCGGAGACTGCGGGACTAGGAGCTCCTCCCCCTTGGGGACTGTTTTTCTCAGCAGAAGAAGTGGTTGGATCAGCTTCATTGTGGAGTGTGTTCCCAAATCGGCGTCCGGTGTTGAACAATGCGGTCCTCTTTTTCTTCTTCTTCTTCATGAGTAGAGTCTTCAACTCTTGCTGACCTTGGGCTAGGCTTAGGACCATCTCTTGAAACTGTGCGCTTTGGGCCTGAAGGGCCTTGATGGCTTGCTCACTGGAGGATTCTGGATTCATGATGACTGTTCACACAAACAGCGAAGAAAATTAAGCAACCTGCGAAATAGGGTACCTGCTATGCATATGGTGCAATGGAATGCGTATGTATGCAATGCATTCAAGGATTTAGAATATTCAAAATTTGTTGTAGACAAAAAGGGAACGCACATCATATTAATAAGGAGAAATTCGTTAGTACATAAATGCCTCATGGGCCAAATATTACAAAAAACTCCCTAAGGTAAAAAGACATTGCGCATCCTCTTTGGCGCGATGTAGGTGTTGAGATTCCTTTCCTCGTGCAGCAGGCGGGTGAGTTCCAGGACCTTCTTTTCACTAGCATGTAGACTGGTCTCAAGAGAATTCCGTTCTTCCTTAAGCTGGACCCAGCTCTTCTGCATTTCTTCCCAGGAGGTGGGCATGTCAGGATGTTGAATGGTGTAGGATGCTTCTCCTTCCAAGACTGGTTCTTTGATCACAGGAAGCATATGAGGATAAGGCATCACTAATTTCTGGGAGCGGGCTCGTACCCACTTGAGGTAAGGTTCCAACGGGATGGAGTTCCGGTGCCCCAATGTCTTGCTGTCTATCCTACTTGGCATCCTCCAAGCTCTGATAAATCTCTGACGAAGTCCTTGAGTATCGTTGTCGAAGTCAAAAACTATGTCGGGAATTAACATGTCATGAGGGCCATCTTTCCGAGCATAACCAAATTGTCTCCAAGCCAGGCATGGGTTGTAAGTAATACCTCCTTTGATTCCAAATAAAGGAACATTAGGGTACTCCCCACAACGATCAATGATAGTGATGTCTTCCCTAGACCTAGGGGACCAATGTATATCTGCATGCGTGAGAGTCATTAACTGTTGTGACCATCTCAAACCCCGCTCGTTCTTCAAAACTGATTGTGGAAGATGCGAAATAAACCACCTTCCCAAGAGAGGAGTGCAACACATAAGGACACCCCTTCTTCTCATGGTTCGAGTGTAACATGAGTGAAGGATGTCCCCCAACAGTGTAGGTATAGGATTCCTGGTCATAAAGATCTGGACAGCACTGATATCAATAAGCTGATCTGGGTTAGGGAACAACACCAAACCATAGACAAGGAGGGCCACAACTTCTTCAAAAGCTCGTAGGTCAAGAGAATTCCAACATTCTTGGGCCTTTTCAAACAGAAACCTAGCTAAGAACCCTTTGATACCACTTCTAACTTCCCAATGTCCCTTGAGGTCAGATGTCTGTAGGTGCAAGGCTTTAGCAATCTCTTCAAGCTTGGGTTCCTCTTCCGTACCGTTGTAGGGTAGTTGATCAAGGATAGGGACCTTCAGAAGTCGGGAGAACTCTTCCAATGTAGGCACCAACTGATAATCCGGGAAGGTGAAGCAGTGATGCAGAGGGTCAAAGAATTGGAACAGGACCTTTATCAAGTCCTCCTCCATGTTGGTGTTAACCAAGTTGATGAGTCTCCCATGTCTCTCACTGAATGAAGAACCCTCGGGAATCCTGGATAGAAGTTCCTTAAGCTGAGGAGGGATCTTTACAAGGCTAATCTGAATTGTCTTTCTGCGAGCAGTTTCCATGTCCTATAAAACAAGAACAAAGATGAAGATTCGAAACCCTTGAAATGGTTAGTCAATGCTCATGATGTTTGTATGATGTAATGATGTGATGATTAAATGCACTATAAACATTCACAGAGGCAAAACATGGTAAGGCACACAAGTCACACCAACTCTTAGAGTTTAGGCCTGCATGGGGTCTGGGTATTACCCTCTTGAAGTTTGGTGGGCTCAACCTGTCCTATCAAAAGTAACCGGGTTCTAAAGGTCCCAATATCACTGGATTGCTTTCATTGTTCATCGTTTCGATTTAGCCACTGAACTGGCGACCGAAATATTCCAGGAAAGCAAACCTCAATTGAGTGTAGTATCGAGTATCAACCAACCTCGGACTGCACCAAAGTCAGTTATCTCACTACCCCTAAAAGGCCAAGATGGTTCAATTAAGGTTCCTAAGGTCAGTTGATGCTTCATGACACCACGCGGCGGCCCCGTACTCTCCTTGACTGAACTCAAGGGTTACCGGTACACACCAAAGTGCCACATCAACGTAGCAGACTGCTTCAACCATGTCGGTATACCCCGCACAGTTCCCTCACAGCCTTGTTGCTACTTTCTAAGAAGGTATCCCCAGATCCGGGTTAGGATCTATAAAACTCCGATACAAAGCCCACAAATGTAAAAGCAAACAAGACAATCAATTGAAAACAAAGGTGATCTAAACCCTAAGGTTACTCCACTTTTAAGTTGGTCCCCAGCAGAGTCGCCAGTTCTGTGATACGGTGGGAGAACTGACTTGAGGTTTTGCGTTTGTATTCGCAAATGTTGCGGTTAGCAAGAGTCGCCACCGACTTTTTATTTTATCCTAAGGAAAGGTTAAAAAGCACAGCAAAAACCTTTTGAGATGTTTTCTTGGGTTCGGGGAGTAGATTATAGAAAGGGAAGGTATTAGCACCCTTTCTATCCATGGTTATCCATGGGCTCTTAGTTACTTGCTTAGATCACTTGCCTTTTGTTTTCAATTGTCTTAAATGGTGCTTGAGTGTGTGGATTTGAAAATGTTTTGAAAAGAGGCCAATGTGGTGGCAATCTTTGTAATGATCCATGTGGGGATGTATACAAAGATGTATGTCTTTTGAAAAAGTTTTCATTTGTTTTTGAAAGTTGTTTTTGAAAGTGTAGTGATGTGTGATTTTGAAATTAGGCAAGTGTTTTGTTTTGCAAGTTTGATTCAAGTAACTAAGAGGTTGTCTACTCCTAAATTTCTCAAAAGATTTATTGCTATGTTTTAACCCTTTTAACAAGTTCGTTCCACCATTGAATTTGGTGGACAATCTTGTGTTAGGATGTGAAAGGGACAGGCGCGGGTCATCGTTTAGACCATAATTGCAACGGCGTTAAATGTCTTTGGGCAATTTCTTTAAGGGACTTGATCATTTGTTTTTTTGTTTGTTTTGAAAAGTTTTATCGAGGGACTATGATCATTCAAACTGTTTGCTTTGCCCAAAGAAGTTCAACATACAATATGGTCCATTTATTTGAAGGCAACAAAGTGGAGTACCCTAGGGGTGTTGGTGTGTAAGTGTGTTTTATTGCATACAAGAGTTTTTTCTTTGAATTAGGTTTTTCTATTTCATTGATTTTATCTTGCCATACACATCCTAATTACTAGCAATAAGAAGCGGAAATGTAAAATCCTACGCTATTACAATAGTTAGGGGAGGGGGATACATATTTGTACATGGGGGGTTCAACGAGAAAAATAGACAAAAAAGAAAATAGCGGAAAACAAGATATATAGAGAGAGAGAGAGGGAGCCTGCGCGCTGTTGGGAGGCCATCAGAAGTTCTGACCCAGATCCGCTGTCAGATGATCAACCTGTTGGTGAAACTGGATGAGTCAGAACTTCTGACTATAGAACCTGCAAAACAGAACCTTGTTAGTGGGGAAACCAGAAGTTCTGATTTCCCTGCGCTGCAAGACAAAAGTTTGTTAGTGGAGAACCCAGAAGTTCAGATTCTGCTGAAAAGGCAATAACTCTCAGAGGTTCTGATGTCATTGACAGCAAAACAGGCTTCAGATGTGCTAACGTCAAAGTCAGCACTTGGCTTTTTCCTGCACTAATCAGAACATCTGCAATCCTGTTGTTACTCCACAAAACAGAAAACATATTTGGAACAGATCCAGCAAAATAGCAAAATGTCTCAGAGGTCAGAATCACCTAGGTCACAGGCGAGTCCTAAACTGGCTCAGAACGTTCTGAGGTATGAGAGTCCTCAGAACATAAACAGCAATAACATGAATATTTACATTATGTTACTTGAATATGCACAGCTGATGATGCTTAACAGTGTGGTGAGGGTCAGCAGGTGCTTACCTAACTTTCTGGAAAAATGGTGGGTGAAAGTTAGTTTTTGGTTCTGGTGGTATTCTGGACAGATTTGGAAAAGGGGAAGTGAAGGTGTATACGTGTATAGGGTCAGAAGTTTGGAAAGAACGTTTTTGGTTTACAGAAAAGAGCTGGGTGTTTGATGAAGTTGAAGGTGAGAAACTTAAAGTTATGAAACAAAGCTGGAAATTTTGGCAGAGTTTCAGAATGCTGTGTTGCTAGGAGTTTCGTTTCTCTCTTATCAATTTTCTGTTTCTTTTCTTGAACTTCTTGAACATCTTTTGCAGTGGTGAAAGCTCTCTATTTATAGGCAAAGTTCTTGTGGATGTCTTGAACATTTAAGGCGCCAACAGAGTTTGAATTTGTTCTTTGACAGAAATTCCTGGGAAGTTGTGATAACAGCTATCTTTCAGCCTAGGTAGCAGCAGCAGGCGTAGATTGGGGGAAGTGACCTCTGAAATGGGCGGTGGCGTGAAGACCCATGCCAGAATCTGTGCAAAGCATTTTCCAAGCCACACGTGAATGCTCAGGAGTGGTTGGAAGCATTAATGGGCATTAAATGGTGACAAGACCTGTCAATACTAACATTCTGGTTGTTGAATCAGCAGCGTAAACCACGCTCTGGCCTTGGCTACCTGTTGTCTTAGCAAGCTCTGGAGATTCTCCTGGTTTTCTGGTACGTTCCTTGGATCTACTTCTGGACAATCTGGACTTAGAGATTCTGTATCAATGTGACACCTATCCCTCTGACCTTTCATCTTCTGTCTTCAACCTGTTCTGAAGGAGCCTTTGTACTTTCATATTTCTCTTGCATTCCTTTAGCAAGTTCTGACTGAGCTTGTGTAACTGCTGAAGGGGTATGTTCTGTTTGAGGCTTACACTCTGAACCACGTTTATAACTTCTGATTGAACTGATGTAGCTGCTGAAGAGACAACTTCTGACCATCCTGAGCCAAGCTTGCAACTTCTGACCGTCTTCATCTGGAATGGATCCAGAAGTTCTGAAGCGCTGATTTTTCCAAAAAACATTTATTTTAAAGAAACATTCTAAGCACTTAGAATTTGATTTTCCTCAAGATGAAAGCATTGTTTTTGGAGTTTGTGAGATCATCTTGCTCTTGTAAGTGACTTGCTTGGGCAAAAGGATAACTCAGGACTTGGATTTGTTCCAGGGGATTTTGAAAAATCTAAGATGGTTTCCTAAAGAAAGGGAGGGCAAATTTTGGGGTACAACACCAGGCCCAAGACCACTATGTTGATGATTATAGTCTCAAGGGCCAATTATAATATGCTCCTAAGATGGGAATGGATTCATGGCATTGGAGCAATGCCATCTTCGCTCCACCAATGGATTTCAATCTAGAGGGAAGGTGGTATAATAGAAAACATCTAAGTTGATCAGAGTTACTTCATGGCTAAAGTGAAACATGTGGACACGAGTTACTTTAATTGAAACTTGGCAAACATAGGACCCTGCAACCCTGTGGGTCATCCATATTCACCATCAAATAAAGCCCTTTACTTATTCAAACTACATCCAACACATGGATTACAATGAGATAGAGAAAACATGGAGGAAGAAGATGAAGTCGAAAAGGTACTTGGACTCTGGCCCACAAATGGGGGGACGAAGACAATGATCATGTCTGAGTCCAATTTTTAGGAAAAGATTTAGGCTTACATAGCCGAAAACAAACTAAAAGCATCCTTTGGAGGATGAAGTGAAATACATGGTTGTCCAAGCCAAATAAAAAACAATTCATATGGTAGGACCTGGAATAGATTTTGATCCTGAACCACCTGATAGGTCACACGTCGACACAATAAGCCTGAGGCTCGATGCCATCTATGATAATGAGCCTTTAGGCTTCGAAAAGGATCATGTGGCAACTAATGTTAAGATGCTGGAGCAAGATCCCTTAAAATAGATCGACTTGGGTGATGGAGAAACAAAGAGGCCAACTTATATCAGCACCAACCTCAAGCCAGAACTTAATGTCGAAGTGATCCAACTCCTAAAAGAAAATAAAGACTGTTTTACGTGAGATTACAATGAGATTCCTAGATTAAGTAGGGAACTGGTGAAATTAAAATTGTCCATCAAGTCTGGGAATAAGCTAATTAAGAAAACCCCAAGGTGCTTTGCACTAAAAATCTTGTCGAAGATTAAAAAAGAGATTGAAAGGATGCTCAAATGTAAGTTCATCCGCACCACAAGGTATGTCGAATGGATTGCTGACATAGTTCTTGTAATTAAAAAGAATGGGACTTTTAGGGTTTGCATTGACTTTAGAGATTTGAATGCTGCAACCCCAAAGGATGATTTCCCAATGCCAGTGGCATAAATGCTGGTTGATTCAACCGCAGGTTTCAAATACCTTAGTATGCTTGATGGTTATTCAAGGTATAATCAAATTTTCATAGTTGACGAAGATGTCCCCAAAACATCATTTTGTTGCCCAGGCGCCTTAGGTACATACGAATGCTTAGTCATTCCCTTTGGCCTAAAAACCGCCGGGGCAACTTATCAATGAGCAATGAACTCTATTTTCCAAGACTTCATTGAGATTTTTATGCAGTTTTATATTGAGGACATTGTTGTTAAGTCTGTATCAGGAAGAAGTCATAAAGACCATCTTCGACCATCATTCGAAAGGATGAGAAAACATGGTCTAAAGATGAATCCTCTTAAATATTCTTTTTTATGTGCGGGTAGGGGATTTTATGGTTTTTGTGGTCCACAAGAAAGGGATCAAAATAAATTAAAACGAGATAAAGGCCATCATGGAAGCTAAAGCGCCATCAACCAAAAAGGTATTGTAGTCTTTTCTAGGGAAGATTAATTTCTTAAGAAGGTTCATCTCGAATCTAAGTGGCAAGACTCAAGCCTTTTCACCTCTGCTTCAACTAAATAAGGAATGATTCTAGTGAGGGAAAGTGCAACTAGAAGCCTTCGATAAGATCAAAGACTATCTTGTTCACCATCCAATATTATCGCTTCCTTGTAGAAATAGGAATATGAGGTTATATATTTCTGCGTCTGATGTCACAAGAGGGAGGATGCTTGCTCAAGAGGATGATAATGGTGTCGAAAGAGAAATTTATTATCTTAGTCGAGTCCTTAATGATGTAGAAACTAGGTATAATATGGCTGAAAAGTTATGCATTTGTCTATATTTTTCTTGTACAAATCTAAAGCATTATATAAAGCTAGTTGACGTTTATGTTTCGTCTCATTTTGATATAATTAAACATATGTTTTCTAAACCAATTTTGCATAGTCGAATTAGGAAATGGGAACATGCTTTAACTGAGTACTCTTTAACTTACATGCCTTTAAAAGCTATGAAAGGGAAAGTAGTTGCAGACTTCATACTCGACCATGCCATGGTCAAAGGTCCTCAAGATTTCGTTAAAATTAAACCCTGGAGGTTATACTTCGAGGGTTCTACTCATAAAGAAGGAACTGGGATTTAAGTCTTAATTATTCTCCCAACAAAATTCCAATAAAATTCAAGTATAAAATTGATGGTTCTTGCTCGAACAATGAGGCTAAATACGAGGCTCAAATATTTGGCCTTGAAATCTTGTTGGAGTTGGGGGTAACTAAAGTCAAAATAAGGGGAGACTTTGAACTAGTTGAATGTGTCAAAGAAAATTTGAGCAGGCACTTTGTCATAACAAACAGATTTCTGTGAAAGTTTGAGTATCTGAACATTAAGCACATTCCTTGACTCAAGAATCAAGAGGCTAAAGACTTGGCTCAAATCACCTCTGGTTATAAAGTGTCAAAAAAGAAGCTAGAAGATCTGGTTGAAGTTCGAGGGAGAGTGATGGAATCTAGGCTATCTCCATCGGATTTGGAAGTGACTAAGTTAGGTTTGCCAAATGAGGAAAATTTCAAAATTTTTGCCATTGATAACTTAACAGACAAAGATTGGAGAAAGTCAATAGTGGGTTATTTAGGAAATCCTACAAAGTCTATAGAGTGAAAGATCAGATACCGTGCTTTAAGTTATACTCTTATGGGGAAAAACTTATTTAAAAAGACACTTGAAGGAATTTTGCCTAAATGGCTTAGTGAAAGTGAGGCATATTTGGCCCTGTCGAATGTCCATAGTGAGGCATATGGCGCTCATCAAGTTGGCCATAAGATGAAGTGGTTGTTGTTTCTAAAATGCATGTATTGGCCAAGAATGTTGAAAGATTGCATTGAGTTTGCTAAATGGTGTTAAGAGTGTCGGGTACATACAAGTATTCAATATGTTCCTGCAAGCAAATTGCACTCCATAATTAAACCTTGGCCTTTTAGAGAATGGGCTTTAGATCTAGTTGGGAAGATTCGACCAGCATCGTCCAAAGGTCAAATATACATTTTAGTAGAGATTGATTACTTTACTAAATGGATCGAATCTATTCCTTTGATGAATGTTGATCAAGAAGCAGTGATTGATTTCATTCAAATGAACATAGTTTATAGATTTGGAATCCATGAGACCATTACAACTGATCAATGGTCAATGTTTTCTAGTCAAAAGATGCCAAAGTTTTCTAAAGAAGTGGGGATTAAATTGTTAACATCCACATCTTATTATGCTTAGGCAAATGGTCAAGTCGAAGCAACAAATAAGGTAGTGACTGGGTTAATAAAGAAACATGTGATAAAAAAGCCAAAGAATTGGCATAAGGCCTTGGATCAAATTCTTTGAGCCTGTCGAACGTATCCCATAATATTTTGACTTATGGGGATGACACAGTGTTACCAGTCAAAATCTGTCTCCAATCAACTAGAATCCAGATACAATATAAAATCCCATCAGAATCTTATTGGAATATGATGTTGGATGAATTGGTTGATTTGGACGAAGAAAGATTAAATCCTTGGAATTATTAAGGAGACAAAAGAAGAGAGTAGAAAAAGCTTAAAACAAAACGCTTAAGATTAAAGTTTTTTCGACTGAAGAGTTGGTGTGAAAAATAATCCTGCTTATGGATCGAAAAGATAAAACATTTGGTAAATGGTCCCTAAATTGGAAAGACCCATTTCAAGTTACCCAAGCCTTTTTGAATAATGCATATGAGATTGAAGAACTAGCAGATGATCGAAGACTTCTTAGAGTAAATGGTAAGTATTTGAAAAAAAGTAAAAACCTATACTACATGAAGTCAACATATTAACAGAGTAATCGAAATTTAGAGTTAAAGCCAAAATGGTAATACAAATATTTCCAAAATGGTTTAGTTGTTCGTTGAAAATTCCAAAAAGACTTCAAAATTATAAATTAAAAGTACTATAACATTCCACTAAGTACTAAAGTCATTGGGAAGTGAAGCCTTCATTCGTTTGTACTTCCCCACAAACACCAACAGGCGATGTTTGATCATGGACTTACTCAGGGTAAGAGATTAAACTTTGGTTCCTAATTTATGTGCCCTCTAGACATGATGAACTCCCACTTTGATCTCTTCATCAAGCTCCTTGTAGTCGAGATAACTGATTTCCTCTTGGCAAACTTTGACTTTCTAGATTTTGGTCTTCAACATTTTTATTTGTTTTTCCCAAGCAGAAATGTCGATAGCAAAATATTCAAACTCTTTTTGCTATACAAAAAGGACTTCTCCAGCTCTTCAACCTTGTTGGTAGATTCAGTGGCCGCATCCCACTCTACCACTTGGGTTTCCAGTTTTTTGCCAATCTTAGTTGAAACTTCTTGCTTACACAATAGATCTGCAAATATTTTATCATGAACAAATCCGAGTTCAATAATGATGTCTGCAGCCTCTGGGGAAACCTTTAGAATGTCTACTTGACTCAACAACTCCTTGATTCTATAACAAGCATGAGTATTATTTTCCAACACTTCAATTAAATCAACATCAAAGGATTCTTCATTGACTTATTGAAGGAGTTTATCATCAGGTTAGGCAGAGGAGTGACCACTAGAGGCAGTCAAAGAATTGGAACCTTTCCAAGAAGAACTGGCACTTGCACTCATCACTACTTTCAGAAACCCAGGAGGATTATTGGCCTTCAAATCATCCAATGTTTCTTGAGAAATAGGAGTTGTAGTAATATACAAAGAGGCTTTAGAGTCTCTAACTATTCCAAAAGGTTGATGATGATCACTTTCAGCATCTGGCTGAGACTGCTCTTTTTGGGTTTCTTCATCTTTTTCGTTATGAGTTTCCATGTTGAGATTGGACAAGTGTTCATCTTCTTTGATAAGCCGAGTTTCATCATGTTGAGGGATTACTGGTGAAGAGCCATCTGCTTTTTCATGACCTTGGTCTTCATTAATTTGGATCTCCATGTCAACAGGCTCTCCATCTTCGCTCTCACTTGAGGAGTTAGATGATTGAGTTAATTGAGGTGAAGTAGGGGGTGGTTTGTTTTGTTGAACTTCTCCAAGAATATTGATGTTACTGTTGGACCCTTTGTTTGATCCTTTCTGGAATGTAAGATGAACAAAAGGGGAACCAATACTCACATGGATATCATATTTGATACTGGAAGTTGCAATACCATTGTGGTCACCCTATGAAAAAGAAAGAAATTAACATTAGTCAAAAATAACAAGGTATGATGAGAAGTAAAGTAAAATTGAAATACCTTAATTCCTTCACCCCAGAGCTATAATTATCACTTTTCGCCTGATCAGAGACAGCTAGAGCTGGTTTTGGATTAATGTTTAATGATATATGAGCAGTAGACTTTGCTGTCTTGGACACAACATCAACAACTTTTTGTTCAGGGATGAAGTTAGTGACTTTTGACTTCTTCTTCTTTTTGGATGGATTCGTTGTGTCTATAGAGACATGTTTAGGATCTGATTCAACTGGAATTGGTGGAGGTTGATTTTATTTTTGTTTTCTCGTAGTAGGTGAAGGTTTTCGAGTAGTCCGAAATGGCGAAAAAGATTAGAAAAATAATTGATGCATGCAAATGATTAAGTTTTGAAGTATTTGAGAAATACCTTTACTTTCTCCTTCGCCAAGATAGGCCCATCAACTTGATCATCGCCCTTCGATGAAGCAACAACACTTATCTTTTCACCCGCAACTGTACCTTTGTCTTTGATACTTTGTTTCTTCTCAACACCTAAAGGAAAGAAGAAAATCAAATAGTTAAGGTTAAAGAGGCATGTGAAAATATTTTTAAGAGTAAATTGAAGGATCCTTCCATTTCAAACCTTCACACGAGGAAGAGAGTATTTGAACACACTCTATGTCATTATGAAGGTGGCCTTTGAAACTTTCCAGAGAATGCTTCACAAATGGTTTGACTAAGATCATCATGTCTGTACACAGCTTCAAAGTAATTTTGGAATGCTTGTATCTCTTTGATGTGAGTGGTCTTACCTTTCTTGAAATGTTCTTGTATATAATCAAAAGCATGAGTCAGATGTTGAGTAAAATCATCTACATCAAAGATTTCATTGGTGTCGAATTCTTGTGTGCAAAGAGTTGATGGTCGAAAAGAAATGAGAGTAATGGTGGTAATGTTGGTGTAACGAGAAAGTTATTTTGTACAATTAGGTTCAGAAAACTACATGCTATGAAGGCAAAGAGAACCCTTCTTGTCATATAGTGTCTTAGGCATTGATTAGATAAGGCCAATTTGTCGAGAAACCAAATTGGGTTGGTAGCTAACCAAGACAATTTGATTCTTCGAAAGCCTCATACTAGTGGCAAGCAATAGAGGGGTGAAGAAAGACTCCCAAATGGCCATAGATGTAGCTACTTGATCCTTTGAAGGACCAGGAAATTCACGAATAAACCATTCGGGACCATGTGTTCTTTGGGCAAAAGGAGCCATTAAAGAAGTGAAATTGTAACATTTAGCAAAGACTAACACAAATCCAATAAAGGAGTCATGTAAACTGGCCCCTTCTTCATTTGGGGTCAGATGGACTAATATGGTCCCTTCGACCCTCCTGGTCCTTACTTCCTTATCTTCTCCATTGATAATATTGCACGTTTGGAGCGAAGGCTCGAAGGTGGCATTCAACCATAGTTGGAGAATCCAGAAGGGACCATCAAAAAGGATGTTTTTTCCTAGCTGGAAATTCTTCAATAGTTTGACAGATTCTCCTAATGACTCATAGAGAGAATCAAGGATGATTTGGCTCAAGCATAATTTGTGCCCAGTATGTAGCTGGTTCGCCATGGTCAGATATCTCTTGCCACTTGAAGTGAACTCAAGCAGAAAACGCAACGCGATAACCATAATGCTAAGAAAGGAGTGTGTTCATTACCAAAGACTTCTTTAGAGGTCTTATTATGGTGATCATTTATATAGTTGGAAAAGGTCGGTTTACCATTTGCAAAGTCGATAGTGTCTTCGTCCATCTCAAAGGGGTCGAAGGTTTCTCCCATAGGTCAAAGGCTAGTTATGGAAACAATATTGAAAAGAGTTGGGGTTATCATTCCACAAGGGAAATGGAAAGTATTGTGGGTGGAATCCCAGTATTACAGTGAAGAAACTAACATACTTTGGCTATATCTAGGACCAAGTTACAACAATTGAATCATGCCGTAAATCTCCACATCTTTCTAGAATTGGATTTTCCTGCTCTCAACCTTAACAAGCCAAGAAAGATATGTTTCATGGTCTTTCATCAAAGGGAAAGATCAAAACACTCTAAGAGTGTTGTTCATATAGTCTAAATTTATTTTTTCCTCTATTTTTGAAGCGTCACTCAAAGACTTCGCTAAATCACTTACAGATTTCTGGGTATCATGTTTTTTACTATCTTTATCCTTAGGCTTTGGTTTACTAGACAAAGGTTTGGTAGAATGATAAATAGGAAAAAATATTTAAGTTTCTCTGCATCTACATTAGGGTCAGACAGTGGACCCATATACGCATGCGTTTCACCAGCGATGGTTAAAGTGATGAGTACCTAAGATTCATAGATTTTGCGTTTTTCCTCAAGAAGAGGAGGATCAAGAACATATTACTAATTCCATGCTATAAATGGCTTTTATATCTAAATGATTTGGATTGAAGCTCTTTTTTTTGTTGTTTGATTGCTTTACTGGTTATGGGTCCCATTTTTGAAGATTGGAATTGGAAGATGGACAGTTTGTAAAAATTGTGAAGAAGAAGTTTAAATAATATAAAGTTTTTAAAAATATGGAAGTGGAAATGTGTTAAAAGATAGAAGGTGGTGATACTTATGGGTAGATAAAAAGCATTTCATTTTAATCTTGGAAGATGTAGTAGAACACACGTAAATTTTCTAGAGGATGCACATGCGGTTGGCTTTACAAGTTACCTCCATACTCCTATTTTTTAGGGGTAATGATTCAAAGCAGTAGTGCACGTATCGATGATACGTTTCTGAAAAGTGGTCATCATGACCATGATGTCACAACAGTAATTGTTGATGCATCGAAAACTTTCAAAAAATGTACCTTTCTTACCTTGATTGAAAAAGATGTTTTGTGGGGGCAACTTGTTAGCTGGAAATTTGACGCTCAAAGTTTGAATGATTGACAAACAGTTTCCAGAGAGATCAAGAATAGTGAAGATGTCTTTTGGTTTCGACAGAAGATGGTGTTTCGACCGAAGTTTTAATAAAATTATGTAAGGTTGAAACTCAACATTTTGCAAAATGATTCGAAGTGGGTTCGACATGAATATTTGAAATTTTTGGGGCTTATCTGTTCTTTTTGAAAAGAGACGTGTGGAGGCCTGCAAAAGGTCGAATACATACAAGCGAGAACGTGTTCTCTTCTGAAGAAAAGAACACTCGTATCAAATTAGTATAAATAGGAGTCTCTAGTTTTAGGATTATGTGTGTTCAAATATTGTACAAATTACTCATATTCACTCAAAGTACCAACTATTATCGAGAAACGAGTTTATGAGAATGTACATATGAAACACCACATTCATTTCAATACCAGTTCATTTACATTAAAGTTATTTACATTCCCTTTACATTTAAGTCGAAAAACCTTTATTTTCCAGTTATTTTCATGAATCATTTTGCTACTACCTTCAAATTTATCTTTAATACCGAAAAGACCAATATCCAAAAAACCTAAAAAAAACACAAAACTATACACATTGTCCTAGGATCAATATAGTTGATCCTGTAAGTAACCAAAATAATTATATTTTGGAAGACTAGCGGTTGTTTACCAAATTTCATAGTAAACAGTATAGTTTGTGTTTTTAGAAGATTCGTTTCTTTCAAAAGATTTTATTTTAGTTTCATGTGGATCAAGCTGCACATTTGAAGATTGGATTCTATGAAGATTTGTTTCAACCTAAAGATATCAGAATATTTGTTTCACAAGATTTTATGTCAAAACATTATGCCTTGTACCAGAAGATTTAATTGGATTTTATTTTATTTGATTTGATTTGCAAAATGTTTGAACCAAATTATTTATCCAAGACCAAGCGTTCTTATTCCTATAAAAAGAAATCCTCTAAACCTAAGCAATGTGTGATGCATGTGAAATAAAATATTAGGATTTATTTTGTTCATTCTTCATTGTTAATTATGAGCCTCTCATATAACACTTTGATAATGAGATGGACTGAGTTTTGAGTTATAATTTGTGATTCACTCATAAGCTTTTAAGAAAGAATGAATTTTGTTTAATTGGAAGTATTTCTTATATTTGATTGTCGTTGTTTTTATTATCAAAGGTGTGTGCTTAAGGGGAAGTGATAGGGGTCTCATATCTAGGAGTTCTTAGATGAAAAATGTACGGGTAATGATTAGGTGAGAAGTTCGTAATACCAGAGGTTATTTAGAACTTCAAACTAGTACTATTATAGTTCATTTCCTTCTTGGCTTGGATGCTCCCAGATGCAGGTGATGTTGCACCAAACTGTGTTAAAAATTGATTTGTGTTATTTTCTTTTTGAAACTGGTTTTAATTTGTTAATTATTACTTCTGCTGCTACAATGTCTTAACATTGCGATCAACATTCTGAACATCCTGACTTTGTATTCGACATATATTTTGTAAAGTTCCAGAATTTCAATTGGCATCAGAGCATGTACCCTGTTTTGTTTTTGGGTGAGCTCTAGGGAAGATATTTTCTGGAAATATGGAAAAAGAAGGAAGAAATACTAATAGACCACCTATTCTGGATGGCACCATTATGACTACTAGAAAACACGTAAGGTGGCCTTTTTAAAATATATGGATAGAAAAACTTGGAAAGTTGTCATCAAGGGTTGGAAACATCCTGTGTTGATAGACAAAGATGGGAAAGAAACTACTGAATAAAAACCAGAAGAGGATTGGTCTAAGGAAGAAGATGAACTTGCTCTTGGTAACTCCAAAGCTTTGAATGCCTTGTTCAATGGTGTTGATAAAAATATCCAAGTTGATATATACTTGTACGGTGGCAAAGATGCTTGGGAAATTCTCAGAACTACTCATGAAGGCACATCAAAAGTTAAAATGTCAAGACTTTAGCTTCTTACCACCAAATTTGAGAATCTCAGGATAAAGGATGATGAGTGCATTCATGACTTTCACATGAGTATTCTTGATATTTCCAATTTATCTAGTGCTTTGGGAGAAAAGATGTCAAAAGAGAAGTTGGTTAGAAAAATTTACAGGTTCTTGCCTAAGAAGTTTGACATGAAGGTAACAACTATTAAAGAAGCCCAAGATATTTGCAACATGAAAGTGGAACAGTTGATTGGGTCCCTACAAACTTTTGAACTTGCTGTAAATTATAGATCAAAAAAGAAAAACACAAGCACAACTTTTATCTCCAATAGTGATGATAAAAAATATCAATATTATATGAAGACTGATAAGGGTATTTCGAATGCGATTATGCTTCTTAGGAGACAATTCAATAGGATTTTGAAGAGAACAGATAGATAGTAAAGACCAAATGTCAAGAACATGTCATTCGACATCAGTAAGAATAGTGAGTTGCAGGGGAAGGCAAGAGCATGAGAAGTCTAATCAATGTAAAGGGATTTAGTGTTATGAATGTGAAGGTTTTGGTAACATTACATCAGAATGTCCCACTTACCTCAAGAAGCAAAAAAGGGTTTTTCTATGTCTTGGTATGATGATGATCAATCTGAAGATGAAGCTGGTGTTGAGACTGCTAAGCATGTTACTGCTCTCACTGGAAGATGGGGATCTGATGAAGAATCTTGTAATTTCCTTTATGATGAATTGGATGTGTCTTAAAAGGAGCCACGTGTAAGATGTGAATAAAGTTGTAAGGTAGAAGAGAAACAGAAGAGAATCATAGTTCAACTGGAGAATGAAAATGAGAAACTAGTATCTACTATCTCTGATCTTCAAAATGAGGTAACTATGTTAAATTCCAAACTTGACAACATGAACAAATCCATAAGAAGGATGAACAATTAAACTGGTATATTGGAAGGTACTGGAAACTTAACAAATATAGGGTTTTACTACCAATATCCTAATAGTCAAGTCCATGTGGATTGGTTCATCCCCTCAGTAAGGAAGAAAGTGATCACCGTGTCTGACCAACAGTTTAAACATCCTGACAGACACCAGGAAACTCATTCTAAGGCCAATACCTTACCTTGGAAATGTCATCACTATGGCGAGTATGGTCACATAAAGCCTTTCAGTGACAAACTATATGGGATTCAAAAACTTACATCTCACTCTAGAGCTAATCAAATGAGGAGGAAAACTAATGAGGAAATATAAAGGCGATGATGTTAAAATTATAGCCCATACTTCTCTGAGAGCTTTATCTAGAGAAGATTGGTATTTTAGCAATGGATGCTCTAGAAAAATGACAGGGGTTCATAAGTATTTCGTGGATATGAGACCTTATTCCACTAGTTTTGTGACATTTGGTGATGGAGCTATCGGTGAAACTAATGGAGTAGGAAAGTTAGTTTGTTCTGAAATTTATAGACTAAAGGATGTGCTTCTGGTGAAAGGACTGACTGTAAATATGATTAGTATCAGTTAGTTGTGTGATCAAGGCCTAAAAGTTAATTTTACCAAATTAGAATGTTTGATTACCAAGGACAAGAATGGTGTTCTGATGAAGGGAGTTAGGTCTAAAGACAATTGTTATTTATGGGTACCACAAGAAGCAACCTACTCTTCCACATGTTTAATGACCAATAAAGATGAAGTCAAGTTATGGCACCAGAAACATGGACATCTAAATCTCAAAGATATGAAGAAGATTATATCTAAAGAAGTTATTAAAGGCCTATCAAAGCTCAAAATTAAGGAGGGAAAGGCATGTGGTGAATGTTAAATTGAGAAGCAAATCAAGATGTCACACCTAAAGTTACAACATCAGACTACTTCCAAAGTGTTAAAAAATTTTCACATGGATTTGATGGGACCTATGAAAGTTGAAATACTTAGTGGGAAAAGGTATGTTTATGTGGTTATTGATGACTTTTCAAGGTTTACTTGGGTGAGCTTTATCAATTAAAAATCAGACACTTTTGAGGTCTTCAAAGACTTGTGTCAACGCCTACAAAGAAAGAAGGATAGTGTAATTGTTAGAATCATAAGTTACCAGTGAAAGGAATTTGAGAATGCAAAATTCTCTGAATTTTTTTCTTCTGAAGGTATTAGTCATGATTTCTCATCTCCCATCACTCCTCACCAAAATTGGGTGGTAGAGTGCAAGAATAGAACCTTACAAGAGTCTGCTAGAGTTATGCTATATGCCAAAAGCCTTCCTTACCATTTTGAGCTAAAGTTATGAACACTTCTTGTTTCATTCACAATCGTGTTACTCTGAGGACAGGTACATCTTCCACTCTTTATGAATTGTTGAAAGGGAGAAAACCTAGTGTTAAATACTTTCATGTTTTTGAGAGTAAATGCTATATCCTTGCTGATAGAGAACAAACGAGAAAGATGTACCCCAAAATGGATGAAGAGATATTTCTGGGTTACTCTATAAATAGCAGAGCTTATAGAGTGTATAAATCCAAAACCAAAGTCATGATGAAATCTGTTAATGTTGTGGTTGATGATTCAATCATTGAAAAAGGGGTTGATATCGGAGATGATGTTGGAACTTCTTCTATGCAGACTGATGATCTATAAAATAAGGCAGACATTGAGTCTAACATTGAGTTAACAGGTACTGAAATAGATAACTCTCAAACAAACAAAGGTCCCTCTATTAGAATTCAAAAAGATTATCCAAAGGAACTCATTATAAGAAATCTTGATGAAGGGGTCATCACTAGGTCTAGAGATGTGATATTCAATTCTTGTTTTGTCTCTAAGCATGAACCTAAAAATGTGAAGGAAGCATTGACTGATATATTCTAGATTAATTCTATTCAGGAAGAACTAGGCCAGTTCAAAAGAACTGAAGTATGAGACTTAGTTCCTATGCCTGAAGAAATGGATGTGATTGGTACAAAATGGATTTATAAGAACAAATCTGATGAAAAGGTAATGTGACTAGAAACAAGGCAAGACTTGTAGCTCAAGAACACACTCAAGTAGAAGGAGCTGATTTTCATGAGAATTTTGCTCATGTAGCTTGTATTGAATCCATAAGATTGCTCTTGGGAGTGGCTTGCATGCTAAAATTCAAGTTATTTCAGATGGATGTGAAAAGTGCCTTCTCGAATGGATACTTAAATGAAGAAGTATATGTTAAACAATTAACCCAAAGGATTCATAGATCCTATCTTTCCAAGTCATGTTTACAAACCGAGGAAAGCTCTGCATGGTTTGAAGCAAGCACCTAGGGAATGTTATGAAAGGTTAACTGAGTTTCTTGTCAATAATATATACAAGAAAGGGGCAACAAAAAAACCTTATTTGTTAAGGAAGAAGATGGTAAACTCATGATATCTCAAATATATGTTGATTACATTGTGTTTGGAGGCATATCAAACTAGTTGGTTCAACATTTTGTTAAACAAATGCAATCTAAATTTGAGATGAGTCTTGTGGGTGAGTTAACTTATTTTTTTGCTCTCCGCGTTAAAAAATGGATGATGCTATTTTCATATCTCAAAGCAAGTATGTAGAGAATATAGTGAGGAAGTTTGGCCTGGAAAATTCCAGTCACAAAAGAACACCTGTACCAACTCACTTGAAATTATCTAAAGATGAAAAAAATATAATTGTGGATCAAAATCTATACAGGAGTATGAGTAGTAGCCTATTGTACGTTACAGCCAACAAACCGGACATTACGTTTGTTGTAGGAGTTTGTTCAAGATATCAAGTTGAACCTAAAATGAGCCACATTACTCAAGTGATAAGGATCTTAAAATACATCTTGAAAGACATAAATTCCATGCTTGTAGGATATTGTGATGCAGATTGGGCAGGTAGTGTTGAAGACAAAAAAATAACTTCTAGAGGATGTTTCTTCTTAGGGAACAATCTTATATCTTGGTTTAATAAGAAGCAGTATTGTGTTTCATTGTCTACTGTTGAGGCTGAGTATGGTAGGAAGCAGTTTCTCTCAATTGATTTTGATGAAACAAATGTTAAAGGAATATAATGTCGAGCAAGATGTCATGACATTTTATTGTGACAATCTGAGTGCTATCAATATATCCAAGAATCTCATCCAACATAGAAAGACAAAGCATATTTACATTTGTCATTATTTTATTAGCAATCTCGTTGAAGACAAAATTGTGTCTCTTGAGCATGTGTCCACTAAGAAATAACTAGAGGATATATTTACAAAGGCTTTGGATGTAAACCAGTTTGAAAAATTAAGGGGTGCTTTGGGTATCCGCATTTTTTAGGAGTTATAGAAATTACAGGTGTGGATGAATGCAACAAATACTTTCTCTTTCCTCCATTTAGTGGTGCATACTATTTCAGGGAATAGTTCTAGTGTTGGATCTGAAAAATGGTGGAGCAAAGTTGTGGCTTATGCTATCATGACAGGGAAGGAAGTCAGTGTGATGAAGAGTGTTGTTGGTTGTGGTAAATGTTCCAAGGGGCTAGTGAAGGAATTCATTGTTAACATTCCTAAGGAATGTGACAATGTAATGAGCAAGGAGTATAGGAGGGCTTTTGACAGAGGTAAATGTGTGAAGATGACCGAAAGATGAGATGTTGTTGGTTTTTCGGCTCCTTATGAATGCATGATTGTTTTTGTAAATTTTTGGCTAAAAAGGAGGAGTAGCTTTCGTATGGTTGTTGTTGGAGGAGTACTAGTTTGGCTTGTGTGTGTGCAACTATTTAGGAGGAGCATGATGTTCTCTGCTTATTATCATATCATTGGGTTGCTGATCTGGAGTTTAAGGGAGAAGTATGTGCTTAAAGTCATTTAAGATGTCTTGACATCTTTCCTGAAGGATGTTTGTAAATGAGCTTTATTGGAGAATTTATTTTTCTCTTATGTTTGTGTTTTGTGATGTTGTGTTTATTTTTCTACTGCATATGCCTATGATGTGTGAACTAGTATAGTTCCTATTTTGTTTGTGCATTATTGTGAAGATTTGTATTTGAAATAATGTTGCTTATCTCTATTTTTGTTAGTTGTCTTTGGATGTTTTGTGAAAAGATTGTTTGAGCCAAAATATTACCAAATGAGGGAGATGGTTAGGTTTTGGTTTTGTTGGCTGCATTTTGGCAAAACAATATGTTCAACAAGATGTTGGACAAAATGTCGAGACATGTTTCTACGACATCACAACCTGTATGGTGTCTGCTTTTATAAGATTTGTTTCTAGTATTTTTTGAAGATTTGATTTTGGTTTTGTGTGGATCAAGCTGCGCATTTAAAGATTGGATTCTCGGAATATCTGTTTCAAGTTGAAGATATTAGAAGATTTGTTTCAGAAGATTGGATGTCAAAACATTATGCCTTGCATCATTAGATTTGATTTTATCTGATTTGATTTGCATAATGTTTGAACCGGATTATTTATCCAAGCCCAAGAGTTCTCTTCCTATAAAAAGAAAGCCTCTAAACCTAACCAAAGTGTAATGCATGTGAAAGAAAATATTAGGATTTAGTTTCTTCATTATTCATTGTTAATTGTGAGCCTCTCATGTAACACTTTGATACTAAGATGAACTGAGTTTTGAGTTGTAATTTTTGAATTACTCATAAGATTTTAAGCAAGAGTGAATTTTGTTTAATTGGAAGTATTTCTTCAATTTGATTGTCTTTGTTGTTATTATCATAGGTGTGTGATTGAGGAGAAGTGAGAGGGGTCTCATATTTAGGAGTCCTTAGATAGAAATAGCATGGATAGTGATTAGGTTAGAAGTTTATAATACCAGAGGTTGCTTAAAACTTCAAACTAATACTATTATAGTGGATTTCCTTCCTGGTTTGGATGCCGCCAAATGTAGGTGACGTTGCACCGAACTGGGTTAACAATTATTCTGTGTTTTTTCTTCATGCAACTGGTGATAATTTGTTAATTGTTACTTCTGCTTCTACGATGTCTTAACATTGCATTCAACATTCTGAAAGTTCTGACTTTGTATTCGACATCTGTTTTGTAAAGTTCCAGAATTTCACACCGCATCCCGAGAGAGGTTACAGAAGAAGCCCCAACATAAGGAGAGATTGGGGCCCAGAAGATGCCAGGAAGATTCACCACACACTAAATACCATCACTAATGGGCTTGCACGAGGAAGATAATTGGGTTCTTCTCGAAGAAAATATGCTCTAAAAGTTATGCATATTTCTGAGTAACTATTTGGATTCAAGGCAACCTTTCTTCCTGAGATTATCTCTTTGTGCCGAGATGCTGCAGGAATCCTACATCATGAGGATGACCCCATGGTCGTTAGCTTGCAAATATTTGATTGGGATATCTAAAGAGTTATCATCAATCCATAGATCTCGATCAATGTTTTATATTAGGAGAATTTGAAAGGATTCGATTATACCATAAGCTCATCTAGCCTTTTAAAGGCTCATTGTTAGGTTTTTCAAGTGAGCGAGTGTAATTTTTTGGTTGTATCTATGTCAAAAACATGTTTAGGAGAATATAAAATTCTAATACAATCAAAGTTAGGTATCTTTTAGTGTATAAAACTTCCTCTGCAACATTATCATTGGTATGCTTGTGTTCAATCCATCAGAAGCAATCTTGTCCACCCTCTATCTTACCATGAGTTATCCTCTTGATAATTGTTAGATATGAGTGATAAAAGGAGACTAAGAAGTCTCTATAAATTTTGGTTTGAAGATTATGAAAAGATAGGAAGAAACCTCCCTAAAGCCCAACAACCTTACTATCAACTTTGTAGATATAGATCCAAGAGAGGATTGAGTGATGCCCATAGTAGATCTAAAAATGGTACATATCGGTTCCCAAATTCTAAACTACCACTATTACAGAAGAGAGCTTTACTTTGATGGAGAAAGGGCTCTTACCTCAGTTGGAGGTTCGAGATAGTTAAAGGTGTTATGGAAAGTGCACCACTTTTCACTTCGGGCCATTGGTAGAGGCAGAAAATGGGAAAGTGTGCTACTTTTCCCCTAAGTTGGGAGATTAATAAAGGGGAAATCCCTCACTTATCCCCATCAATTGGGATAGTTAATTAAGGGGATTTGGGTTAGGGGAACCACTTTTAACATTGGTTTGGACTATTAACCGATGTGAAATATCTTATATTTATAAAATAAAATTTTATTTAACTTTACATATTTTCGGTCAATAACTTGTATTTTTGTAAATAAAAAGATAAATGGCACATTTTTGTACGACATGTTTAATTTTTATAAGGTCAAAACAAAAACTATTCATATTTACATCAAAACCAAAATGACACAAATTATGTATAGAAACTAATCAAACATGTTCAAAGTGTCTCAAAAACTATACATATTCAATTTTTACAACAAAACTAAAAAATGTTCATAGTTTAATTGAACTCATAAAACTCAAGAAATCAAGTTGTCCAACGTGAACAAACGTACCTCATTTAAGTCATCTTCTACAAATGGTGTCCATTCTTTAAGCGCCTTTAAGTTAAACAAAATGTAAAAACACTTTGAATAATAACCATATATTTGCTTAAACAAAAAAGAAGAAAATCAATGACATAAAGTTATAACAAAATTAACTATAAGTATCCAGAATAAAAAATAACAATAAATTATGGATAAACAATAAAATATATTTACTTGTTAGTTTTCTCTTATCGCTTATTCATGATCATGATGAATAACATGCACACCATCTAAAATATTTTCGTCATATGAGGTACGTGATCAATCCCCATTTGTGCTATATTTTCCATTGCTTATTCTTCATAAATTCAGGTAAACTGTAGGACTTTATGCTTAGTTAGTGGTCTTTGGAGTCAGTTTCTGTTGAGTCTATGTGTTACAATTTGAGTCATTTTGGATATTTTTATGCTTTTGGTATGAGTTATTGGTTTAATTGAAGTTCAAGTAGTTAGAGGATAATTAATAAGTGGTTTTTTCACCTTATTTTACTGTTAATTTCATTTTATCTTTTCATTGTGTTTAAGCACTTAATTTCCATTTTCTGCATTTTATGCTTTGGTTGTGTTTCTTTACTATTTTCATGTTCAAATAAATATTCAAGAAGGAACTCATCAAAAACCTTGAATAATCTCAAAAAATCTAATGATTTTTCCCCAAGCTTCAGTGGCATGCTACGACCACCTATAGTGCCTGCTACGGGGTATAACAGAGATACAATATTCCAGCTCAGCAAAAAGAACAAGGATTTGTGGTGCACTACTGCCACCCGTAGCACCTGCTACGGGTCGTAGCAGGCGTGCCCTGTTATGCGAAGAACCAAGCCTGGACCATCGGTGCACTACGGTAACATGTAGCAACTGCTACGAGCCATAATAAGCGTGCATGCTGAATCCAAATATTTCCCGTTTTGTCATATTTTTTGGTCATTAAGGGTGATTTGGGTATTTAAGACTAGCGTTGATTATCCACTTGGATCAGTTTATAATGGAGATATACAAAAAGGGAACTTTTTCTATTTAAGCAAGGTTTTTATCACAATTGAGGAACTTTTTGGGCAATAGGGTAAGAATACACCCGTTGAAGATTAGAAGGCACATAGACTTAGGTTGAATGAAGATATTCGTGAGCGAAAGTGATTAAAAATTCCATTTCATCTTAGTACCTGTAATGTTTAAACTTTATATTTTGTTTTCATTTACTATAATGAGTAGCTAAACCCCTTAATGCTAGGGGGTTTCCCTGATTTGAATATATAATGACTTTGAGTTTCTAGTTGCAATGAAAATTTGTTTTCTATAATTAATTTATTCTCTTGATGGTCTTAATGCTTTCTCTTTTTTGGATAAATTGAGATTAATGTATGATTAACAATTAGGTTGGACCGTCAATGGTAATGCTTTGATGAGAATATTCTATAGTAAATATCACATAGGACTTGGGATACCCTATAGGAACCAGATTATTTTTTATATAATAAAGCTTAATTTCATCATTAATATTTTATGGACACAGGGATTAAGGGTGAATGATTAAAGGTTTTCTCATTAAGGAATCAGTAGAAAACAACCTTAAGAACTGGTGTTGATTATTTAAATTATGTTGCTGCAATATTAATTTAGAGTTTTTACTTGAGTGAATCACACTCTTTCCCTTGCATATTACTCATATTTGTTAAAGCCGCTTAACACATTTCTTTACTTTATTCGCAATTATTTTGATTAATTATAAAATCAAATTCAAATGCTAGTTTTTGTTTAATTGAATGACAATTAGAACTCCATATTGAAACGCATTCCTTGAGATCGACATTCGGGTAAATTTCCTCATTATTACTACAGAGGAAAAATAGTACACTTGCTATTTTACCCATTAAGTTTTTGGCGCTATTGTCGGGGACTACCAAAATATAGAGTTTTAATTTTAGTTCAATTGAAATTTTATGGATCTGCAATTAAAATTTAATTTTTGTTATTGTTATTTTATTTACTAATTTGTCTCTAATATTTTTATGAGAGGAGATCTCTCAGCTGAATTTCCTTTTGACGCAGAAATTGAAAGAACTTTGGGCGCGAGGCTCAGACAAGATAGATTTGAAATACTGGACTCCGAAGAAGAGAAAATCTCCGTCCATTCAGATATAGAGTCAGAAAAAGAAGTTTAAACTATGGCTGAAGATCCACCAGCACCTGAGAGACTCCTTGGTGACTATGGTTGGGCAAATACATCGGGTGGTAGGTTGACAATTGTAAACCAACCGATGAATGTGGTAAATTTTCAACTACATTCGAGCATAATTACTCAGCTTGAGAGGAGACCTTTCACCTGAAAGGTAAATGAAGATGCTAATAAACACCTACAAATATTTCTTAGTATGAGTACAACCTTAAAGATTGATGGACACACTGATGAAGAAAAATTGTTAAGAATGTGTCCTTTCACTTTATCTAAAGATGCAGGAAAGTGGTTTTATTCTCTTCTAGCTAGCACCATTACTTCTTGGAAAGAGACGAAAACGAATTTCTTAAATGAGTATTTTCCAGCATCAGTGTTCTTAAGAAAAAGATATGAAATCCTGAATTTCAAGCAGAAAGAGGGTGAGTCATTAGGAGATGCTTATAAAAGATTGAAAAGAATCATAGTGGCTTGTCCTACACATAATATGGATCATAATGACTAGACGCAAATGTTTGATAATGGTCTTAGAATAAAGACCAAATTGTTGATTGACATAGCAGCCTGTAGCTCAGCTAATTTCTCAACAGCCACTGGCATTTAAAAGATAATTGAAGCAATATCTATAAATGAACATTTGGATTTATATGATAGGTGTGCAAGCAAAACTAAAGGAGTTATTAATCTGAAGTTGGAAACCAACAAAATAAGAATACAAGATACAATAGCTACATAAGTGGAGAAAAAACTTAGGGCAATGAATATAGGTACCCAACAGGTAGCTCAAATTTAACCCGCTCAAACTGTTAGTTGTAAAATTTGTAGTGGACCTCATTATACTGCATATTATCTGGAAACCCCACAACAAATTGAAGAGATAAACTTCTTGAAGTAGAATAATACTTATTCAAACACCTATAATCCAGGGTGGAAGAATCATCCAAACTTCTCCTGTAAAGATCAATAGGGGAATGTTCAACAACAGGTTCAAGGTCAATACCAGAATCAGTTTCAACAACAACAGCATCAACAAGCCCATAAGAAAGCAGATTGGGAAATAGCCATTGAAAAGATGACAGCTCACAATATTCAATTCCAAGAAGATACAAGAAATAATCAGAGAAACACCAAAACTTATATAAAAAATCTTGAAGTTCACATGGGTCAAATAGCATAATAATTTGCTGATTCTCAAGCACCAGGGACACTAGCAAGTTGAACTGTGACAAATCCTAGAGAGCATAATAATGTAAGTGTTGTGGTGACCAGAAGTGGTAAGTCTACCGAAAGTTCTGAATAGAAAATAATGGAAGAAGATAGATTGTTGGAAGTGGAGTTGGAAATTAAAGAACATCATAAATAGAAGGAGGATGTTGTAGTTTCACCAGTGGTCTAGAAGGATAAGTAGAAAAACTCCAAACAAATTATCAGACTTCCTTATCCTCCAAGACAAAAGAAAAAAGACCAACATAAGAAGAATTTTGAGAAGTTTTTAGAGATGTTTAAGAAGCTTGAAGTAAACATCCCATTTTCTGAGGCACTTGAGCAAATGCCCATATATTCCAGGTTCATGAAAAACATCATATCAAAGAAATGTACCACAAATATCAAACATCATTTTGGATGAAACATGTAGTGCATTTCTTCAAGGTATGAAAATTCCTACGAAAATGAAAGACAAGAACTCGATTACTTTTTCATGCACTATTGGGGATAGAAATTTCAAGAAGGCTTTGATTGATTTGGGAGATAATGTAAGTTTGATGCCTTTGTCCATTTACAAAAATTTGGGTATTGGTACGCTTCAAGATACTAGGATGACACTTCAGTTTATTGATCTCTCAGTTAAGCGACCATATGGATGGTAGAAGGTTTTCTGGTAAAGATAGACAAATTTGTTTTACCTGTTGACTTTGTGATTCTTGAAATGCCGAAAGATGAAGAGATTCCTCTCATTTTAGGTAAACCATTTTTGGAAACCGAAAGTTGTATGGTAGATATAGAGGAAGGAACAATATCTCTCAAAGTATATGATGAAGAATTTAAAATTGATGTTCGAAACATTATGAAGTACAAAGATGATATTAGTACAAGCCATACCGTAGAGGTAATAGATCAAGTGATTGCTCAATGTATTCTGGTGAAGACACCACAATTACCTTGGATGGGTCTTGAGCCTGTCAATTTGTGAAAGTGATGAAGAAAAATATGAGAAAGAGTCAAAAGTGCTAGCAATGATGGGAGCACAACCTCAAAGGATTAGATCTAAACGACACCAGTGGGAAGATTTAAGACCAACACAATCATCAAAAGAAAAACAAGAGTCTAAAAGGGGACAAAGTTGAAATAACTGCCTGAGAATCTCAAATATGTTTTCCTTGAAACTGAAGAGAAGTGCCCATCCATTATCAATTCTAGTATCAAAATTTTCCAAGAGGAAAAACTCATTGGATGGGCCATTTAAGATTTGAAAGGTATTATCCTGACAGTTTGCATGAACAAGATACTGATGGAAGATGATTACAAGCCAGTGGTTCAACCATAATGAAGACTTAACCCATCCATGAAATAAGTGGTTCACAAAGAAGTTGTGAAGTTGTTAGACGCGAGTGTTATTTACCCTATATGCGATAACTTGTGGGTGAGTCCCGTGCATGTGGTACCAAAGAAGGGAGGAACTACCATAATGATGAATGAAAAAAATGAGTTGATTCCAACAAGAACTGTCACAAGTTGGAGAGTGTGCATTCACTATATAAGGTTGGCAACTGCAACAAGAAAATACCAGTTTCCTTTACCATTCATTGATCAAATGTTGGAAAGGTTGGCTGGTCACGATTACTATTGCTTCCATGATGGATATTTGGGGTATAATCATATTGTAGTAGCCCTTGATGATCAATAGAGAACTACATTCACATGGCCATAAGGTATCTTTTCCTACAGAAGAATGCCATTTGGGTTGTGTAACGCACCAACTAGATTTCAAAGGGGTATGACATCCATTTTTACTGACATGCTTGAAAAGCACATGGAAGTGTTCATGGATGATTATTCTGTATTTAGATCTTCTTTTGATAAGTGTTTAACCAACTTGTATCTTGTTTTATAAAGATGCTAGCAAACTAACTTGATTCTCAATTAGGAGAAATGTCATTTCATGGTGCGAGAAGCCATAGTCGTAGGTTACAATATATCCCATAAGGGAATAGAAGCTGACAAAGCAAAAGTGGAGGAAATAACAAATATTTCACCTCCTGTAAATAAGAAAGGTATCAGAAGTTTCATTGTGACATGTGGGTTTCTATGTAGGTTCATAAGATATTTTCCAAAATAGCCAAACCGTTGACTAGTTTGCTTGTGAAAAACAAGCCTTTCATTTTTGACAAAGAGTGTGGTGATGCATTTGACACTTTGAAGCATAAGCTGCTGTCTGCACCAATAGTAATAGCCCCATATTGGTCACTCCCTTATGAGATAATGTGTTATCCAAGTTACATTGCAGTAGGAGCGGTATTAAGGCAGATAAGAGAAAAACTCTTACATGTGATTTGTTATGCTAGTCATGTGTTGAATCCTTCTCAGATGAATTATGCAACCACTGAAAAAAGCTGCTAGCAATTATTTATGCTTTGGACAAGTTCAGGTCTTACCTGCTAGGGTATAAAGTAATTATTTATATAGACCATTCTGCTTTGAAGTACCTTTTTTCCAAAGAGGAATCAAAGCCAGGGTTGCTAAGATGGATACTACATCAAGAATTTGACCTGGAAATCCAGGATAAAAAGGGATGTGAAAATATAGTTGCTGATCACTTATCTCAAATGTCTCCGACTGAAGAAATAGAAGAGAGACACCCAATAAAGGATGAGTTTCCTGATGAACACATCCTTACTTTGATTGGTTCCCCATGGTTTTCTAACTATGCGAACTATTTGGTAGGTGGTGTTATAATTGATGACTTTGATTACAACAAGAAATTTTTTTGTATGATTGTAGGTTGTATTCGTGGGGAAATCCATTCCTTTACAAAAAGGGGTCGATGGTTTAGTTCGATAATTTGTTCCAGAAGAAGAGCAAAAAGACATCCTCGAGGCATGTTACAACTCAGAGTATGAAGGACATTACAATAGAGACAAAACTGCATCATAGGTCCTCCAATAAAGGCTATATTGGCCAACTTTGTTTAAAGATTCTTATTTTGTAGTGAAGAAGGGAGACATGTTTCAACGGACATGTAACATTTGCAAAAGAAATCATATACCACAGATTGTCGTTGGAAGTTGAACTCTTTGATGTATAGGGCATAGATTTCAAGGGACCATTTCCACCATATTTTGGAAAGAATAACATCTTAGTGGCAGTAGATTATGTTTCAAAGTGAGTAGAAGCGATAAAATTACCAACTAATGATGATAAAGTGGTAGTCAATTTCTTGAAGAACTATATACTTTCAAGGTTTGGGGAACCAAGAGCATTGATTAGTGATGAAGGCACGCACTTCTTGAATAAGCTGATGGAAAACATGTTGAGAGATTATAATGTGAAGCACAAGATTGGCACTATGTATTATCCTCAAACGAGTGGATAAGTTGAAGTCTCAAATAGGCAAATCAAGAAAATTCTTAAAAAGAATGTAAGTGCTTCTCGGAAAGACTGGTCAACCAAATTGGAGGATGCTCTATGGGTATGCATAATTACATTTAAAACACCAATAGGTATGTCTCCTTACCAGTTAGTTTACGGAAAAGCATGTAATTTACCGCTTGAGTTAGAACACAAAGCATTTTGGGGTTCCAAATTTTTGAATTATGATCTTACAAGAGCTGGTGAATCCCGAATTCTACAACTTCATGAGTTAGAAAAATTTAGGAATCAAACTTATGAGAATGCCAAAATTTACAAAGAACAAACCAAAACACGGAATGATCAAAAGATTCAGAAAATATAATTTTGGGAGGAACAATTGGTTTTCCTATTTAATTACAGGTTGAAGTTGTTCCCTGAAAGCTGAAGTCTAGATGGTCCGAACTTTTTATGGTTAACAAAGTGTTCCCTCACAGAGAAATAGAACTGAGAAATCCGAAAAACAAGGACACTTTCAAGGTTAACAGTGAGAGAGTGAAACCTTAATACCAAGGACAAGAAATTGGCCTGGTAGAGGACGTTCGACTCAAAGGATAACATGGTACATCGTCAAGCCATGAAACATTAAACAAAGTGCTACGTGGGAGGAAACCCACACTTTTAATTACTAAGTTATTTTCTTTTGGTTGTTTGTTTCGTTTCTTTTCCAGGTGATAAACAGGGCCTTACATAGGGAATCAGAGGTATTCTATTCGTTGAAAATTAAAAATGTTTCGATAAAGGAAATTATACCCGAAATACACAGATAAAACCGTCAAGAATTATCGTAATTTAAGGAAATTTCAGAGTCCCACTACAGGCGCCTGTAGCATCTACTATGACTCGTAGCAGGAATCACACCCAGAACTTTTGAAAACATAAAAAGATGACCCTTGAGCAAACTTCTGCTACGACCTCCCCTAACACTCACTACGGCCCGTAGCAGACCCATTGTAAAAAAATGCAAAGCTTTGTCACATGTTTTTGAATCTTTTTGAATCTCCCTCTTCTCTCTCCTCGCACTCGGGCACCCAATCCTCACAACATTGTCTTCAGAGACGGTGATCAAGCAAAAAGGTACTCGGTACTCGTTCAGAGAAAACTCACTTCTACAAGGTATAAGTGTGAACAAACCTTAAATGATTTATGTTTCAAGTATGAAATTGATAGGACGTTCCATGCTATATGGTTGTTAGAGTTTATGCGTTTTAAGGCACAAACCAATGAGCGCATAACTCTATAATTCCTTAGTACTCTTAATTTTCATTTGCATAGAGAATGGTGTGGTGAGGTGAAGTACTTATTTGGTATTCTAAATTCCACCTTTTTAACAAATACCATGAGTTGCCCGTTGAGGATTTAGGAAGTATCCTCCTACTTCCCATTTATGGGCCCAGAGATGTTCCAAATGATTTTTCGGTGAAACAGTTTTGGATATGTATTATAGGAAGATCGAGTTACGGTTATGCAACTACTAAAGTATCGGGTATTTAGAACCCTTGCTTTAGGTACGCCCAAAAAGGCCTTGCTTACACTTTATTTGGAAGGGGAGATTCTATAGGTGTGGCTTCTCAAAGAGAATTATTTTTTATGTATTCCACGGATAATAGTGAGATGGTCAACACCGCAACATTTATGGAAAACTATTTGGGAAAAGTTGCTCGTGCATCCACAAGTGGCATTTTCGTGGGGGTATGATTACCCAAATTGTCAAGCATCTCATATTTGGCTCTTATTTATCTAATGATTCTCCAATTGCAGGTAAGCATAAGTTTGATATGGAGTCCCTTATTCACCAAGGTATAATTGTTGTTACTAACAACACCTACTTGGTGATGATCCAAAACCGATTTATCCTTGAACTACCAAACTCGGGAAGAGTAAGTATTGCTAATAGAAGTAATTTTTATATAGGGTTCGTCAATCTTCAGGATTTGTTCGATAAAGGGGACGACCAACATGCTGATAATTTTGTTGCATGAAACACCATGGAAAAAGATCCCACCTTCCAACAGCAATTTGTACCTCCATGTTAGTCTAAGACAACTTATCTAGAGGGGGGGTGAATAGATCCCCAAATTAAAAGTGAACTTTCAAAAATTATTATTTAAAAACTTATTTGGAAAATAATGGTGTGCGAAAGGTTTTTGGCCTGATCAATATAATAGTCTAAACGAACCTAGTTATTGGAAAATCAGATATGCACAAGCCATATGAAATTAATATAATGATAAAATCAATCAACATAATAATATCTCAATTAATATTTTAATATCAAACACAACAATTTCCTAGTTCCAATAAATCATATTAAAAACATAACTTGACAATTTATAAAACATGTGGCGCACAATCAATTTTTAAGAATTTTCTTTGAGCTTTATGGATATGAAAAAGAACTTAAAATCAAAGTGATTATAAGCTAATCAACAAAGAAATTTAAACTTTAACAATCAGAGAGAAATTCTATAAAAATCGATCGATCAAACAACATATTTAACAAATTGCATATAGAGAGTTAATGAGAGTAAGAGATAAAATATTGCAATTTGTCAAACATTGGTGTGCGTTTCACTTTTTAGAATTTTTATTTGAGTTGTGTTGATATGAAAACCACTTATAATCAAAGTGATTATAAGCCAATCAACACACCACTTTAAACAAAACAATTGTAGAAAAATTCTTACGAGTTAATCGATTAAACAATGCTATTAGAAAAATTACGTAATGAAAACAAAAGCGAGTAAAGAGATAAAAGAGAGTGACATAAGTATTTGTTTACACAGTTCCCCACTTTTGTCCTCGCGTGTGGGTACATATGTGCCTAATTCCAATGTGGAATTAGGATACTTTCTTACTTTGTAAAAAGTATGATTACAAGAGATGTGTTCAAGAACAACACTACAAACCATAACCGTTTGATGTTGATTCAACCCCTTCTCTTCTTTTGATCTTCGACAAGACCAAGACAAAATAACTGCCAATTGATTATATGGATCTTGCTACTACTTTACATACTTTATCTTTGAATCTTCTGTGAACCATCAATTGAACCTATTGCAACACAAGACTGCAATTTGATTCGCCTTTCTCACGTTACTTCCTTTTTGTTATTTATCTCCAAAGGATATTTTGCATTCTTTATATACAAAGGCTTTCACTAGGCCGAAATCCTCTCTAGAACATCTTGTACGAAAACCCTCAAATCAACCAATGATATTGGAGGACAAACCCACAGTTTTTTCGGATGAAGACCCCTGCAAATCTCAACCCAATATTCTCGGCTACACAAGAACCTAATTGGACGTTATCGAACCTCGTCTAGATGGAACCACAACAAAAGATTATTACGATGATTTGTTAGTGTGTATGGAAAAATTAGAGGTTAAAGGTGAAGAGCGATTGCAGGAAATTATTATGGTATCATCAAGTTGGAATGATGCATGAATGGTTTATTTAGAGTTGTGGAAGTTTAGATGCAAAAAGATATTTTCGGAATTAAAAAGAATCGAAAAATTGACCCGCTCAAACAACATGTGCAAATATGAAAGTTATATGTGTCGACACATAAGTCAAATTTTAACTGCATGCGTCAACCTGAAAAACGGATGTGTCGACCTAAGCAAGATTGTAACCTTTTGCCTTTAAAAATGAAGTACATGTATTGACTTAAAATTCGTATGTGTCAACACATAAATTAAGAATTTCTGCAATTTCTTAAAAGCTTCAGTATGTGTCACCCTAAAATACGTATTTGTCAACACATACAATAAAACTTTAAGTAGAAAATGATTTTTCATGATTTGGATCAATTTTAAACTTGTTTTGAATGCTTCTAATGCTTCCTAGAACCTCTAATGCAAGGGTTCACCAAAATACATAGAGATATCGTCCAATATACAAAAATGCTATGTTTTCCTAGTTTTGACATCATGCAAAATATCTAATGGTGAAGTTGCACTCACATACTCACCCTTTTTGATGATGGCAAAACTTACGACGATGCATTTCATGTCTTCATTGAAGGCTCCCCCTAACTTTGTGCTTCCCAACTTCATCTAACATATGCTTCTCCCCCTTTGACAAAGTCAAAAATAAAGAAGACAAATCGTGAGAAGCATCATATTCCAATACCAATACTAATATATTACTCAAAGGCGTTTTTGAAAAGAAGAACATGCAATTACATATCCCCATATATATGTAATGATGAAAAATTAATAGATAACAAACATAAAACATTAAAAAACATGTAATGCAATTTCATGAATAAAAATGAATGTGATGTAAGAGCAACCTAGTCAAGTTGCTTCTATAGCTTCATGATTATGTAACACAACACAATGGAACTCCCGATGCCACACACAAACATGTGCCTAGCATAGCGACAAGAACATGTCACTACTCAATCCAAAATGAAAATATTGTCATAAAATGTGACTTAATTACAACAAGAACTTTACATGCAACTAACATGCTTACATTCAACTTATGCACGAATGCAAGAACTAATAATAGAAACACATGTTTGTACATACAAGAGAAAACTTATACAAATGTGAAAGAATTAATACATGAAGTCATTATAAACATATATATTGAGAACACAAAATGGTTATCAATCAAATTTTTTGGAAATGAACATTCATGGTTTTCATTATTTGAGAACATAGCAAGCATTTTTCATCAACTAACATGTACTAAGAAAGATATTACTTTAAGGGGAAATTTGGAACAATACTACCTCACACTTGATGGAACGGAAGTTGCACTCACATAATGTAAAATACTTAAAACAAAGTGTTAGAGAAAAAGTATAAAAGTGCAAGCATAATAGTAAAGAAAGCAATATTAGAGACATTAATAATCTCCAATTCTCATGTTTGTTGAAAACTGGTTTGGTTGCAAACGTTTTGTGAAAACATCGTCAAGTTAATTTTCAATATCAAAATGCTCGAACACAACATCCCCTTTTTCAACATGATCTTGATGGTAATTCCCCACGCATGTGTGCCTTCCTTGAATTATTTTATTTGAATTCCGAGAAAGTAATTCAACTCCCCATAAGACTAATTTCAAACACTCCCTGCAAAGGCTTAGAGAACTCTTTAACAAGTTGCATGTTAGTAGAATCAAATACGATATAATTAAATGTGTTATGCTTGATATTTAATGAAGCTAAACATGCTAGTGTACACATAAGTGTTTATAAAAAATACATGAAAGTATAATATGATGAGATTATTTCAAGTATATAAATTGATAAGACACCATAATTATCAATTAAGAATAATGTTGCAAATGAATACTCATAATATATACTATACAACAAGTATGGCATGCGCTTAGAGAAATAAACAAGTAAAAGAGATAACTTACTCACAAAGAAAAATTTAAGTTGATACTACCTTACCGTATAATATGACGGGGGATGCACTTGGATTTCACAAGGAACTTCCAAAAGAAAGTTGAACCAAATGAAAAGTATGCCACAAAGATTTTAGATTAACATGATCTTACCACTTTTCACTTTGACAAAGTATCCAAAAGTATAACTTGTGATGAATCTAAGAAGTTATTGATTTGATGATCATTAATTTTGATTGAACTCTCATCTTTATTCTTTTCATGTTAGTTATCTTTATCTTCCTCATGTTTCACCGATTCAGTTTGATCAATTCCTTCTTTGGCGTCATTGAGTATTCTCGGATACAACATCAAAAGTAACTTATGCCTCTTTTACCAATTAAAAAATACTTGTTGTTTCTCTCTAAATCACAAAATTTATCTTCTTTCCACATATACAATAGGTTTAGAATATGTTCATATTCATTGAGCCACCGTAAATGAGAAGCCATATTCTCTTCATAGATTCGAGATAATGTTCCTACAAAAATAACAAGACAAGTTAGGTACCAAATCTTCATTGGGACCTTGGGGGTTGGTGAAAAAATTGGTTTCATTTGGGAAACCTTTGAAAAACACCTTTAGGAACAAATAAAACTCCTAAATTTAATAGTGTGGCCTTTCTTGCAACCATAGTGACAATTTAAATCTTCACCAACACTAGAATCACTATCAATGTGCTCAACTTTTGAGAACCTTGAATGAGAAGTCCTAAGAGCACAAGAATTCATTCCTTCCTCCTTATTCGTGACTTTCTCCTTTATCTTTTTCTTCTCAAGCATTTTCTTGTGATTGTCTAAGCAAGTGAGTTCTTGCTCATGTTCTTCAAACTCACCAAACAATATAGTGAGATCAAGTGTTGTAAGATCATTGGGTTTCTTGATCGCGATGGCCTTTGGTTAACAATTCCTAGTAAGACATCTCAAAACTTTGTTAGTAGAAATTGCATTGAAAATAGGCTTACCAAGTGCGTTCAAACAATTAATGAGATTTAATGACCTTTTATTATCATCATTATTCAATAGTGCTTCCGTGTTAGGTGTGACAACGCCATCAATATCAAATTAAGCAATAGTGTCACATATACCCTTGTCATATGAATTAACATAAATGTGCATACAAGCTTTCCTATAACTATAGTTTTCTCTCGAAGAAAAATTGGGGTTGTTTTGTAATCCCCTTAAGGTTCTTACGCCATTTTCTAGTAAGAGTTTCGAAGCACGGAATTAACCAGAGCTCTGATACCGCTTGTTAGACTACAACGACTTATCTAGAGGGAGGGTTAATATATCCCCAAATTAAAAATGATCTTTCAAAAATAGTTATTTAAAAACTTATATGAAAACAATATTGAGCGTAAGATTTTTGGCCTAGATCAAAATAGTAGTCTAAACGAACCTAGTTATTAGAAACTTAGATATGCACAAGCTATATGGAATTAAGATAATGATAAAATAAATCAACATAATAATATCTCAGTTAATAGTTTAATATCAAACACAATGATTTCCTATTTCCAATAAATCATATTAAAAACATAACTTGATAATTTATCAAACATGTGGCGCGCAATAAATTTTTCAGAAATTTCATTGAGCTTTGTGGATATAAAAAAGAACTTACAATAAAAGTGATTATAATATAATCAACAAGTAAATTTAAATTTTAACAATCAAAGAGAAATTCTATACGAATCGATCAATCAAACAACACATTCAACAAATTGCATATAGAGAGTAAGTGGGAGTAAGAGATATCACATTGCAATTTGTCAAACACTTGATATGCGCTCGACTTTTCATAATTTTTTTTTGAGTTGTATTGAAATGGAAACCACTTATAATCAAATTGATTATAATCTAATCAACACAACACTTTAAACAAAATAATTGCAGAAAAATCTTACAAGTCAATCGATTAAATAATGTTATTCGACAAATTACATAATGAAAACAAAAGCGAGTAAAGAGATGATAGAGAGTGATAAAAGGATTTGTTTACAGAGTTCCCCTTTTTCATCATCACTTGTGGGTACGTATGCGATCAATGCCAATATGGAATTAGGAAACTTTCTTACTTTGCAAAAAATATGATTACAAGAAAAGTGTTCAAGATCAACCCTACAAACCATAACCATTTGATGCTAATTCAACCTATTCTTTTATTTTGATCTTCAACAAGACCAAGAAACAGTAGCTTCCAATTGATTATTTGGATCTTGCTACTCCTTTGAGTACTTTATCACCAAAGTTTTCACGCACCATAAATTGCACCTATTGTAACACATGACTTCAATTTTATCCGCCGTTCTAGCGCTAATTCCTTTAATTTCTTTATCTCTAAAGGATTATTTTCATTCTCTATCTCCAAAGGCTATTTTAATAACCAATTTTAAAATGAGAGTCACCAACATTAATTTTTATCCTATGGAAGGGAATATAATAGATAGCCCTAATTTGGTCTGAGATTCTAAGTTGTTGACTCGTTTTTAGACGAAGGGAAGGTGTTAGGCACCCCTCACCTACCTTGTTCATAAGGATACTAGGGTTTAGAATTACAGTTTAGGAAATATGGTTTTAATTTTTATTAAGGGAACTCGCCACGATTTTAGGTCGTATGCCTACGTTTTCTCTTATGAGGAATCAGATACCCTATTCGTAGTTCGTAGTTGTTTGGTTACTATTTTTTATAGATTATGAAGATATTTTGAATTCTCCTTGAACCAAATCTGGGTGTGTGAATAGTGGAGTTGTTAGAAGAAGTTCGCAGTTAATGAGAGATATATCCATAATCCTTTTCGAAAATGAAGTATTGAGTTTATTAAGTTTGTAAAAGAGTGGTTAGTATTTGATTGATTAGACATTTTCAAATATATTATATAATATAAGAAAAAGATTTTTAATGTATGATTAAAAGAATTTTAATGCAATTTAAAAGTAATTAAAAACGAGTTAGTAAAAATAATAATTTTGAATCTAATAATAAAAAAAATATTAAGTATTAAAGATATTAATTATAATATAAAAATAAATAAATAAAATAAAAAATATATATATAAATTAATTAAAACGCAAAGGGGATGTATTTTATTTGGGATTAGTAATTCAGGGGGGTGAAGATAACATGGCCTTAAATCCAGATATTGGATTTAGGCTCATATGAAAAGGGGGTGTTGATCTGTACTACGTAGCAAATTGGGGGTTAATTCAGTAAGGGCCCAAGTTCAGATATTGAACTGGGCTTAAAAGCACAGGGGGTACAGTTTTTAACGTAGTAGGAAAATTAAAACAATAGGGGTGGTGTGGTTAGCGATAGGCTTGGCCCAACACTGACCCAAGAAGGACTTGTGTGGATTTTGGTGTATGCGAGCATTGTGACATTATCATGAGGTCGCGTTATGGTGTGTTTGATTTGAATTAAATGATGGAGGTTGAGGTTGCATAGTAAGCGAGGTGCAAGGAATCACGAAGTAGGTTTATAAAAACAGAGACCCAATGTTGGGCCTCATTTTCGCTTCTCCTTTCTCTCTCTCTCTCTATCCCAAACCAACAACTTCATGTATTTTTAGAGAGAGAAGCTCTCGCTTCTCTCTAGGCGATCAAAAATCTCCACGCCAGTCGAAAATCACTTCCGCCAGCACTCACCACCAGTAGCCACCATAAAACACCCTTTATGTCAAGTTTTCTGGTTGACGTTCAACCAAAAACTTCAAACATTCATACCCAAAATCTGTGACCAATCCAGAGACTTAGAACCCTAGGAACCCTAACCCCAACCTTCAACAAAACCCCAAGAACCCTAACCATTTTCCAACCCAGAGGCGCAAACCCTTAGAACCCTAAGCCCATATGGAAGAACCCTAACCCTGAGTGATGAACCCTAACCCTATATGATGAACCCTAACCCTAAATTTCCCAGAAGTACAGATCAAATCACCAATCGAACCCAAATAGAGAAACGATAATAATCTTTCAATTTTAAGATAAGTTTGGGGCTTACCTTCCTTGCAGTGATTCTTCTTGTAAATATCCATTTGGCTCTTACTACCTCTGTCTAATCTTCTTCCTCTTTTCTTGTTGCACGTGCGAAGAGTGGTGGTAACAGTAGGGATGGTGGAGGTACGACTTGAAGCACAGATCTAGGGTTTCAAAAATTGAAACCCAGATCTCAGGAAGGTGGCTGGCTCGCGGATTGGATTTCTCATTGTTACGATCTTTTTTGACTTCTCTTCTCCTAAGATTTCTTGTTGTTTTCCCCCTCCCTTTTAGTCTTAATTCATAGGGTTTATAAAGGCTAGGATCTGTTGTAACCCAAAATTTCCCCTCTTCATTATAATTCTAATTAGCTTATATTTAATTATCATATGCATACATGCATTCCACAGGATCAAAATATTTTTGTCAACACAACAAAGCTCTCGTATTTGTTCAACGTAGGTCGAGTTACGGAAGATTTGAGTGTTTTCAGTGATTTTTTAGCGGTGCGGATATGAAAGAGATTTTAAACCGATTTGAGTTTGGAAATTCCTATCTCTCATTTGGAACGGTATTTTGGATTGTCTCTTGAGGTTGTGAAACTGTCTCGATGTTTTCTTCAAATTTCGTGTTCGGACCAAAAGCTAAATCTCGAAGGAAGGTCTTCGAGTACGCCATTCTTTTGGAAGTTATACAGTGATAAAATACAAAGGAAAAGTGGGTTGAATTGTTATTTCGTATGCACTAAAAAATTCATAACTCTCTAGTGGAAGGTCGTATACGCGTGGTTCTGATTGCCAAAGTTCTGTTTCAATGTTATGTTGATGTCATCTTCGGAGACTAATAGCTGATTCACAAAGGAAGGACCCGTGAATTTTAAGTTTCTGAAGACATGTTTGTGCTGAACCGGAATTCATTTGTATTAGTGTTTGATTTGGTAAAATTCATTTCTCACTTGATTGTTATTGTATTAAGCTGGATCTAGTGGTGTTGGTTCATAAATTTCGTCTACTAAAACTTATCTTCAAATGCTAAAAGCAAACGGTGACCCGAAGGTTCTCATTTTTTATCTTCTTCGCGCATGATGCAATAAAATTTTGCACAGGAAATTATTTTTGTCTGACACAGTGTCAGTGAAACTTTAAAAAATCATAACTTCCTCGTCGTTTATCCGATTGAGTCTGTTCTTTCAGAAATGTGTCACAAATTTGATTATCTTTATTTTTTGTGTTGGAAATTTTGAAGATTTCGTACGGATGATGACGTGGTTGTTTACGGTCGTGTCGGGCTCACGCTTTTAAGTCAAGACCCAATCCAATTACACCTCCAAGGCCCAATTTGCTCAACCATATAATCTTAAATCAGATTTTTTGTTAAGAGAGGATTTCATAATTCACAAATCACACAAACACTATGATATTTTACCTCAAGTCTCTAAAGGGTCAAATCAAGGTTATATACTTTTTCGATCAAGAACAATACAACAATTTCATCAAGATTCAAAAGTCATGATCAAGAGAAATTCTTCTCCAATTGTTGATTTGTTCGTTGCAATCTCTATACCTAAGCCTCCTCTTCACTTCTATCAGTGGGTTTTATTTTAATTAAGCACTTTTGAAATAAGTGATTATTTGAGAAGCACTTTTTTAATCAAGTATGCAATGAATCTAGGTTGAATTTTGGATTAATAATTCAGATCTAATATTAGAATTGTGGTTTGATTTGATCATCGTGTGTAAATCCAGAATTGGATAGCTGAATTAAGTGCTTAATGAATTGAGTTGATTCTCATGAAAGTGCCTAATTGATGAAATAAATTAATGATGTTGCATGAGGTTTAATTGTTGATCTTAATCAAGCATGTGTAATTTGAATCTAGACCTTGAATTATGCAAAATCATGTATTGAATGAGTGGAGATTTTGTGTTTGATCAATTGTCTAAGCCATGAGCCAAAACCTTAAAAACTTGAAAGAACTACTTTCTGTCCGCGACTAACCGGTTATCCAGTTATGGTAACTGGTTACCACTCTTTCCAGTAACTGAAATTTTGAAAATCTGCATGTGGTAACCGGTTACCCACACAGAAATTGCAATTTTTGCTTTGTTTTTAATGCATGTTTGCACATATTGCCTTGTTAATTCTAACTCCTTTTATGAATACTTTTCAAGGTACATTGTTAGGCCTTCAACCTTTAATTAGCACATGATTATTGGTTGAAAGGCGCTTTATGCGAACACTTGTTAGTGAAAGTTTGCGTATGATGCGCAAATGATATCACTCTTGCATAAATCTTGTTTTTGTGCAGGTACCCTGGTATCACACAGGGGTACACATTCCACCGTGTGATTGTTATTTTGTATACTGTATGGAATGTATTTCGTGCAGGTACCCTGACATCACATGGATGTGTCTGCTATCCATTATGCCGTGTGATTGTTATTTCATATACTGTATGGACTGTGTTTCGTGCATGTGTATTTTTATATTAGGATGTGTCTGCTACACATTCCGATCATGATTTGTCGATACATTAACGCTTATGCTGATGGTATTTTCTTTGTTGATGCTAGAAGCTCGCGAAGTTTTCCGGGTTTCTTTGTCGTTTCTTAGCATTTACGGATCGTTATCTATTTGGTACATTTCCATTCTATGTTTCTTTCCGCATCTTATTGCTTTCTAGAGATCACGTCAAGTAGGGATTTTACCGCTTTCTTTGCCATGAGAAGTAGGAATAGAGATGTATGACGGGGATCTCTGTTGCTGATCATGTTAAAAATCCCTCTGGTTTATTTAAAAACCCAATTAGGGAAATTCCGCATAATGTGAATTATGTGTGCTACTTGTGCTTGTTTAAAATTCTACCTTTGAAGTAGGTATTCTGCAAGTGTGTTTACATTTTGTGCTTGCACATACTACAGAGGATAAGTCCTCAAAAGGATGCAAGCAGAAAGTGTTCACAATCAATCCCCACGTTTCATCCGTGTCATCCTTATCTCACGTTGTACGCTGATGCTTTGGATTTGTGCATATCATGTGTATCGAGTCGGTCTTATGGAAAAGGGTTTGGTATCAACCCCTACCATTTGTCAGGAGTTTGCAATGGCCATTGCTGACACTTTTCTACCCGCTTGTTTTCTTCGGGTGATCCTCTCCCGTTAGCTAAAGTAATGATTTTCTTTTTTATTTCATCTTAGTCTCCCGCTTGTTTGTTTCGGTTGATCCGCTCTTCTTAGCTAAATCATTTTCTCTTCATACCCCCATCCCCTGAGTCAGTATACCCCGATTACGTGATGTTTCCAAAGAACTTGTTTGATATGCCATGCTCCCTTAGGATGTACTTGTTTCTTTAACGATTCGAGCTAGACCTTAGGATATGTATCCATGCATGCTAATATAGGGTAGATATTTCCCTTTCAAAACTAAATCATAGGATCAATCATTGTATGAAAACATTAGGGATTAGATTCTAGATAGTCTCCCTTAGATGTTTTCTTTCTTTTTGCATCCTTGCATTTAAAACTAAAACTTTCTTTTTCCTTAAACTAATAAAAACACTCTCTAACAACTTAAACTCTTTCTTAAGGTAAACAACACTAACCAACTTATTTCTTTTTTCCAATCGGTTTTTCTAATCTAAGATCATGTTAGTTCCTTTCTGTTTCACCCCTAAATTTTCCCTCCCATTTTTCTTCAAGACATACTTCTAGGGTCCTCATTTGCTCAAGATGGCTCAAGAGTTGATCAGACAAATGCTCCTCCTAAGCAATGGGTCTACAACTAGGGTTTTGAGTTTTCTCAAGGAATATTGGGTCCCAAAGGTCTCAAGTGATTGCCATGGGTCTTCATATGTCTTCAAGGATACTCATATCAAGTTTCAAGCCTTGCATCACAAGTTTGCTCACTCAATGGCTTAGATGATTGAAAATCAACTGTATTGGGTAAAAAGTCAACTATGGTCAACATACAATCAAACTTCAAGATTTTTAGTCAACATACAATCAAACTTCAAGATTTTTGGTCAACATCAACATTTTGAAGTGATATTCATCATTTTATCAAGGGTTGATCATGATTCCTCAAGGAAAGCCCTCAAATCATCAAAAGTCAAAAGTTGTCAAATTAGGGTTTCCTTCGGAGAAGTCAACTGAACTTTGACCAAACCTAACTTTCACATGCTTCATCAAATTTTCCCAAACTAAATCCTATTTTAAAGGAAATTAAATTCTCTATAACATTGAATATATATGCTCAAGTCCAAAAAGTGTTGCATTTGAAAGATATGAGCCCATACATTATAGGTCATTTCAAAAGTCAACAAAAAGACACTTTTTGTCAAGGCAAATTACATTAAGATAATATCTACAAATGCAAAAATTATAAAAAAAGATATTATAGTGGACACCTTGAGATTTCCAAAAAGTTCGAGATCACCGTCAAAAGATGAAAATTGAGAGAGTTATGACTAGTTCAAGTTGGGAAATTTTGAGGAAATGCATGGAGTGCAAAGTGAGAAAACTTGAAATTTTGAACTAGTGGACCTAACTTTTGATGCTCAAACATGTTCACAATGTATTATAAGACCTTAAAATCTAGAAAAATATTTTTCATGATTTTTATTTCTTTTATTTGAATTTTTATTCATTTAAATTCAATTAAATCAAATGAAATACAAAATCATTGGGCCAAGGCGCGTGGGCTTTGAATTTCAATCACATGGAGGACCAAGAACACATGAAGAATATGCCAAAACTGTGTGAACTTGAAAATGGCAAGAAAAATCTCAAAAATGGAGGTTATAAGTGTGCTTGATTCTTGTCTCATGGCCATGAATGCATTGTTTTCTTGCCATACTTGTTCACCCTCCTCCTCCCTGTATATATACACACAAGATCGGAAGCACAAACTACACATCTCTGCCGCAAAAAGCTTGCCAAAATTTTAAATTTTTGTAAGATCCCTAAGTTGTCAAAAGTTTCGTTGCAAGCCTCCGCGGTGACAGATCTCCATTCATTTCGTTTCCAGGAACATTGAAGGGTAACATTGGATTGTTTGTCATGATCCTAAGGGCCTGAATCAATATGCATGCCTCATCGTATTTTTAATTCTTTCTTGATTTTCGAATTCTTATTTTCACTATGATTTAGCATGCACTAATTTTATTAATAGGTTTCTGAGTTATGTTTGAGCAGGTTTGGATCGGTATTATGATCCCATGCAATCAAAACTGGGAGATGCCATAGTTTTCTCCGATAGATTTCATTTGATTCGAAACCTATGATATAAGGACCTATAGCCCAAGCTAAGGTCATATTCGAATTCAGGAGAGTCGAATTAGGGGGGATATGATGTTTTTGATTACTAACGTTTGATTTTTGCAGGTTTCGAGTCATACAGGTCGCTGGAGAAGACGACCGGAGCTAGGGCTCCGGCGTTTCTCCGGCCATTATGTTTGCTCATTCATTAAGTGCTTATTATTTCAATTATATGAACATATGTAAAGGTCGCCCCCGGGGTAGAAGCAAGCATTACAAACACATTGTTGTACCAGGGCACGAATTTGATCCCTGCCCCTGGTATTTTCACATTTTATTTTCATAGTTTCTTGTTTACAGATCCACTGCTTGCCAATCCAGCACGCTCATCCTGCACTCCCAACTCCTCACCATCAGATATTTACACTGCCAGATCCAGCGCCTCAGATTCATATGTTGACCATGGAGCCCTTGGAGCCAGCTACACTGGATCTCACGCAATACTGGCCTGTTGCTAATGGGCCTAGTGATTCTTGTTTCCCAAACCCTCAACTTACTTCTTCATGCCCATCTTCCCTTTTTTTTATTATTTCATTCTAATTTATTTTTTTAATAATTATGTTTTTTTCTCTAAATTAATTAAAACTAAATTAACTTAACCTTTTTTAAATTAAATTAATTAAATTAATTAATTTTTAAATTAATTGAAATAATTATTTTAATTTTTAGGGTTTTGGTTATTAATAATCAATTTCTTTTCTAAATTAAAAACAATTAGGGTAGATTAATCATTGTTTTTTATCAAGACAATTTTTCCATATCTTTCTCTTTTTCACAATCTTCACACGCTCATTTTTTTTGTATCAATATTTCTTATAATCATGTAACTGTTGAAGGCCTGTAATAGTTTAAGAAAGAGTTTACTATTTTCAAAACAAACACTTTCTACGCGTTCTCAACGATACGAGAATCATTACAAAGTTTTCTAACTTAGTCATTTTCAAAATATTTTCAAACATACACATTCACAAAGCATTTTTCAAAGTGAGCTAGCGGTTAAGAGCCCGTAGATAACTACGGATGAAAAGGGTGTCAATACCTTCCCTTTTCATAACCTTCCCCCCTTACTCAGAAAATTCTCAAAGGTCTTTCCTGTTCTTTTCACCCTTTCCTTATTGGATAAAAGAAAAGTCGGTGGCGACTCTTGCTATCCGCAACATTTGCGATAAAACGCAAAACCAAAAGTCAGTTCTCCCACCGTATTACAGAACTGGCGACTCTGCTAGGGAAACACTAAAAGTGGGGTTACCTTAGAGCTAGACCACATTTAAAATGATTTACTTGCTTGATTTGTATGCTTTACATTTCAGGGTTTTGCTAGGGTTATTTTTGTAAAGATCCTATACCCAGATATGGGGCATTTTAGGTAAGTAGCAATAGATAATAAAAACTGTACAGCATATACCGATATGGTTGAAGCGATGACTATGTTAGTGTGACACATTGGTTGGTCCAAGTGTCCCTTGAGTTAAGTCAAGGAGAATGATGGGCTGCCGCGTGGTGTCATAAAGTACTAACTGGCCGTAGAACCTTAATTGACATAACTTAGCCATTAGAAAGTAATGAGATGGCCGACTTTGGTGCAAACTGAAGTTGGTCGATACTCGATACTACATTAATTGATATCGGACTCTCGGGATATTTCGATCACAAATTATATGCTTGTACTGAAACAATGCATGGGAGAAAGATCATTAATATTGAGGCTCCTAGAATCCGTTTACTTTTCTTAGGACAGGTTGATCCAACTAAAACTTCAAGAGGGTACTTACCTACAAATTCCATGCAAGCTTAAACCTAAGGCCATGTGTGTTTTGTTTGTGTATGATTAATTGTTCGAACATGACATCATAACATCATGACATCATACCATATCATTTTCACTAACCATTTTAAAGACCAAGGGATTTATCTTTGTTCTTTATTGTAGGTTATGGCCTCATCTCGCAGAAACACTATATGGATCAACTTTGTAAGGGCGCCTCCTCAACTTAAGGAGTTAGTCTCAAAGGTTTCCGAAAGTTCTCCATTCATCAAAAGGCATGGTCGACTACTCAGTCTGGTTACCCCACGTTTTGACAAAGACATGATGAGTGTTCTATTCCAGTTCTTTGACCCTGCACATCACTGCTTCTCCTTTCTAGATTATCAGTTAGTACCCACAATGGAGGAGTTCTCTCAACTACTGGGAGTACCTGTTCTTGATCAGACACCCTTCACTGGTTTAGAGGAAGCTCCAAAACCAGAAGATATTGCAACAGTCTTACATCTGAAATGGTATGACATTTTATCTAATTGGGAAACCAAAAGTGAAGTTAAAGCTTTTCTTGCTAAATTTATAATAGAGAAGGCCCTACTGTTTTTGAATGCTATGAGTTTTCAGGACTTCGAGGAGATCTTGGATTTTTTAATCTATGGATTGGTACTATTCCCTAATCCAGACCAACTCATAGATGTTAACGCCATCAAGATATTTCTTACTCGTAATCATGTGCCTACCTTACTTAGAGATGTCTTACATTATCTTCACACTCGTACTATGAAGAGGCGAGGAACTCTCATGTGTTATATATCTTTGCTGTTTAGGTGGTTTATTTCGTACCTTCCATACTCGATAATGAAGAATGAACAAGGTTTGAGGTGGTCTCAAAGAATAATGTCATTCTCTCATACATATATATACTAGTATTCTCGATATCATGAGGACATTACTGTCATTGACGGCTGTGGAGAATTCCCTAATGTTATGCTCCTTGGCATTAGGGGAGGTGTTACTTACAACCCTTCTCTAGATATACGTCAATTTTGTTAAGCTCGAAGTGACGGTTCTCATGACACGCTTATCCAGGGTATTGTATTTAATTATGAGAATGATCCTCAAGGTTATCGTGAAAGGTTTATACATGCTTGGGCCATGGTGAGAAAGATTGATAGCAAGGCTTTAGGACAGAAGAACTCCATCCCTTTGGATCCCTACCTCAAATGGGTACGAGCTCGCGCTCAGAACCTTACGATGCCATATCATGCTGTCCTACCAGTAATCATGGAGCCTGTTGTCGAAGGAGACGTTTCTAGCACCATCCTTCATCCATACATGCCTACTGACCTTGAAGAATTGCAGAAATCCTGGATTCCACTCAAGGAAGAACGGGACACCTTTGAGACTCAATTCTATGCAAGTGAGAAGAAAGTGTTGGATCTCACTAAGAAACTTCATGAGGAGCAGAGTCTTAATGCATATATCAACACAAAGAGGAGGCGTCCATGGGAAACTTAGAATTTAGGAGTTTTTTAAATTTATTTCTTTGTAATATTTTGTATTCACATAAACTTATTAATACAAGTCTTTGTTTCTATTTCCTTTTGGTTGGAAAATTTAAATCTCGTAAGTTCCTTGAAAACATTGCATATACATGTCATACATATCACTGCATGATAGGTGTTTCAAGACATATTTCTTATCTTTTTTATATTTAATCTAGAAGAAATAATGGATCTTGAACAAAAAATTAAGGATCTCCAAGCTTAGAAGGCCCAGTTCCAGAAAATGTTCCTAAGTCTAGCCAAGGGGCAGGAAGAGCTGAAGGCCCTTATCACTAAATAGAGGAAGGAGAAAATTAAGAAACAAGCTGGCGACCTCAACATGAGTAGGAAACTCAAAGGTCCGGTCAATAGAGATTTCGAGTTTGAAGAAGAAAATGATGACCCAGAGGACGTTGACAAAAGTATGAAGGTTGAAAAGCAGGGTTCTGATGAATAAGAAGCAAACTATTCAGATGAACAATATCCTTCGACTGACGACAAGTACAAGCAGCTGGAAGAGCGGCTCAATGCTATGAAGATCTAGAGAGTTCCTGCGTTGGATTTCAAAGAGATGAGTGTTATCTCAAGGGTTGTTATCCCCCACAAGATCAAGGCCCCCGCATTTTCTAAATACAATGGTGTGTCTTGTCCTAAGCTTCACCTGCAGTCTTATGTCCAAAAAATCTAGCCCCACACTGCTGATAGAAAATTATGGGTGCATTTCTTCCAAATAATCTTGTCGGGGACGCAACTCGAATGATTCTATCAGCTAGAAGGAACCAACATCCGTACATGGGAAGACTTGGCTGCTTCTTTTTATAAGAAGTATCAATATAATGCTGACCTTGCACCAAATCAAGTGCAATTGCAAAAAATGTCTATGGGCTCGAATGAAGGGTTCAAGGAATATGCACAAAAGTGGAGAGACTTAGCTGGAAGGGTGCAACCTACCTTGTATGATCAGGAGATTATTGATATGTTCATGGGAACTCTAACATGTCCATTTTTTAATCTACTAATTGGGAGTTCGTCATCTGGTTTTACTGAGCTGATTTTGACTGGGGAACAAGTTGAAAGTGGTATTAAGAGTGAAAAGATTCCAGTAGCTGCGTCTTCACTTGCGGTAAAGAAGACATTCAATAGTAAGAAGGAAATCAATGCAGCTTATGGATAGAAGGGCAGTAGTAAAAATGACCGCCATCTATCTGTGGGAGAGGTGTTGATCTCTAATTCGACGACTGTTCATCAACAACAACAGGGAAATCAACGTAGGTCAGACGCTCCGAGGAGGAAGTTCACCAAAATTAGTATGCATTTTCTCAGGCATTATAACATCTGTTGAAAGAAGAATTGATAACATTGCGGGATCCTCCTCCTAATCCCAACAAATCCTCTATGAAGTACAACCCGAATGTGAAGTGTGCCTATCATTATAACAGTCTTGGGCACGACACCAAAAACTGCTGGTCCCTGAAGAACAAAATCCAAGATCTGATTTACAACAAAGAGATTAAGTTTGATCCACCAGAGACTCTGAATGTAATCACTGCACAATTGTTGAAGCACAAAAAACGTGTGAATACTATTGATGTTGTTTTTCTATAGAAGACATTGATAGTGACTATGATTTGGACAACTGCATATTCCCTACTACTGGCGGTGGACTCAACAACTGGAAGGCTAAAGAATTTATACCAATCTCCTTCAGTCAAGAGTAATTGCTATTTCTTGGTTTATTTCTTTCAACTTTATGGGATATGTAATTTTAAAACAATGACTTGTGCCTTACCCGGGGAACAACGGTCCATTTGTTAGGGTTGTTATCATTCATCCGCATATGCTCATATAATAAAACATTGGACATTTTTGCATTCAAATTTTGCGCTCTCTGTCTTTTCATTACTTTATTGCCTTCAAATATAGCTATGTGTTTCTTCCACACACCCATAGACTACATTGCAGATCCATATCCACTTTGGATCTCGTCGATATTGATTCTACTATTGCCACTCATGACTTTAAAAATCTGATCTACCAAGCCGAGGACGAAGGTGAGGAAGATTATGAAATACCGGGAGAAACTTGTCATGCTATTAATACAAGAAGAAAAGGCTATCCAACCACATGAAGAGCCAGTCGAAGTTGTAAACTTGGGTACTGAGATAGACTGGAAAGAAGTTAAGATAGGCGCAAACTTAGAGAGTAGCGTTAAGAATAGGTTAATTCAGATGTTGCATGACTATGTTGAGATCTTTTATTGGTCGTATGAAGACATGACAGGGCTTGACACTGATATTGTGGTCCATCGTCTGCCAATGAAAGAGGGTTGTTCTCCGATTAAACAGAAGGTCTGAAGCATGTGTCCCGAGATGTTAGAGAAGATCAAAGATGTGGTTATGAAGCAATTCAATACAAGCTTCTTAGTAGTGACATCATATCCTCAATGGGTTGCAAATTTTAAGCCGATACCAAAGAAAGACGGTAAGGTGCGTATGTGTGTAGATTACAGGGATTTGAATAGGGCTAGCCCCAAAAATGACTTTCGGCTTCCACATATTGATATTTTGATCGACAACACTGCTCAACACAAGGTATTATTCTTCATGGATGGTTTCTCAGGTTATAATCAGATTAAGATGGCACCTGTAGACATGGATATGATAACTTTTGTTACATAGTGAGGCACTTTCTGTTACAAGGTTATGCCTTTTGGGTTGAAGAATTCCGGTGCAACTTATCAGCGTGCCACGATAGCTTTATTCCATGACATGATTCATCACAAGATAAAGGTCTACGTCGATGATATGATAGCCAGATTGTAGATTGAAAAAGAGCATCTTGATCATCTACATAAACTATTTGAAAGACTAAAGAAATACAAGCTGAGACTGAATCCGAATAAGTGCACCGTTGGGGTAAGATCCGGTAAACTCCTGGTCTTCGTCGTCAGCGGTGAAGTTATTGAAGTTGATCCCACCAAAGTCAAAGATATTCAAGAAATGTCGGCTCCTCATACCGGTAAGGGAGTCATAGGTTTCTTAGGACAACTGAATTACATTTCCCGATTCACTTCTCATTTGACTACTACCTATGAACCAATCTTCAAGCTGTTGAAGAAAGATCAAGTAGTAAAGTGGAATGACGACTGCCAAAAATATTTTGATAAAATTAAGGAGTACCTATAAGAACCTATGATTCTGATTCCACCAGTTGAAGGGAGGCCTCTAATCATATACCTAACATGGATAGTGAACTCAATGGGGGTGTGTACTCGGGCAACATGATGAGTCTGGTCAAAAAGAGCATGCAATATACTACCTTAGCAAAAATTTTACCAACTGTGAAACAAGATATTCGCTGCTCAAGAAAAATTGTTGCGCTTTGGCATGGGCTGCTCACCGACTAAGACAGTATATGTTGACTCATACTACTCTGTTGATTTCTAAGATGGATCCCACCAAGTACATATTCGAGAAGCCAACTCTCTCCGGAAGAATAGCCCAATGGAAAATGGTCTTGACGGAATACGACATTCACTACACCACTCAAAAGGCAATCAAGGGAAGTGTACTGGAAAATAATTTGGAACATTAAGCCGTATACGACTATCAATCCATGAATTTTGAATTCCCGGACGAGAACATTATGCTAATCATAGATTGTGAAGAACCTGAACTGTATGAAGGACATGAGCCAGGATCTCGATGGCCTATGGTTTTCGATAGAGCTTCTAACGCACTTAGCAACATAATTGGTGCTGTAATTATCTCTCCTCAAGGTTGTGTTACGCCCTTCACCACCAAATTATGCTTTGATTGTTCCAATAACATGCTCGAATACAAAGTGTGCATTATGGGTATTAAAGATGCTATTGACATAAGAATCAAATTTTTGGATGTATATGAGGACTCAGCCCTGATGATCAGTCAAATCAAGGGAGAATGGGATATGAAGCACCTGCATCTCATTCCTTATAAAGAGCATGTGTTAACCTTGATCCTGTACTTCGAAGAAATCACTTTTAAGCACATCCCACGAGAAGAGAATCAGCTGGCAGACACGTTGGCTATAATGTCATCTATGTTCAATGTCAGATGGGATAACAAGGCGCCCAAAATCACCATGGAAAGATTAGACGAACCAACACATTGTTATGAAGTTTATACCGATGAAGTAGAAGAGAAACCTTGGTTTTATGAAGTGAAGAGGTATCTTTAGGATCAAGAGTACCCTGAAGGAGAATTGATCAATGACAAGAAATTCCTATGGAGGTTCTCAGCTAAGTTCTTCTTGAGCAACAACATTTTATACAAGTGCAATCATGATTTAACTCTACTTTGTTATGTGGACAAGAAAGAAGCAAAAAATATTATGGAGGATATGCACAAAGGTATCTTTGGCAATCATTCTGGTGGGCATATTATGGCTAAGAAAATTTTGAGAGCATGTTACTATTGGTCGACTATGGAGACCGACTGTCACCATCACTCGAGAAATTCTCATAAATGCCAGATCTATGCTGATAAAGTACATGTGCCTCCAGTACCTCTAAATATCTTAAGTACTCCTCGACCATTTGCGATGTGGGGCACTGATATGATTGGAGAGATTAAGCCAATCGCTTCTAACAAACATCGTGTCATCCTCGTCGCCATTGATTACTTCATAAAGTGGGTTGAAGCAGCCTCGTTCACCTCAGTTACCAAGAACGTCTTGGCCCGGTTCATTAGGAATAACCTTATCTGTTGGTATGGCATCCCCAAGAGGATTATCACATACAATGGTACTAATATCAACAACACTATGATCATTGAACTCTGCACGTATTTGAAGATCAAGCACCACAACTCTTCTCCGTATCAACCAAAGATGAATGGTGCAGTTGAAGCCGCCCATAAGAACATAAAAAAGATTATGCAAAAGGTGGTTGTGACCTACAAATACTAGCATGAGATGATATTGTTTTCTCTCCACGGCTATCGCACTTCATCTCGAACATCAACTGGGGCAACCCTATTCTCTCTGATTTACGATATAGAAGTTGTTCTACCGGTCGAAGTTCAAATTCCTTTTCTGAGAATTATGAAAGATGCACACTTAGAAGAAGATGTGTGGATTCAGACTAGGTTGGATCATGTAAATGAAATTGACCTGAAAAGGCTTGCGGCTGTCTGTCACGATCAGATGTATCAGGAGCGTATGATTAAAGCATTCAACAAAAAGATCAAACATCGGGTATATCAGGCTAGTGACTTGGTAATAAAGCATATCATTCTACCGCAAGGTGATCCCAGGGGCAAATTAACTCCCACATGCGAAGGGACGTTTGTGATTAAGAAAATATTTTCTGGTGGTGCTATGATATTAACCATAATGGACGGTGAAGATCTTCCGCACCCTGTGAATGCGGACATAGTCAAAAGATACTACGCATAAAAAATGACCCGCTAGGTTGACCGGCCTAGGAAAAAATAAGGGCATCCCAGCGAACCAAAAGGGTCCGGGCAAACATTAGGCATAAGAATATAAACAAATTGTACACTCGGCAAGTCGAAAAACTGAAAAGACGGCTTGGGCAAAAAGGGGTATCCCGATGGACTGAAAACTCGAAAGGGTGGTCCAGGAAAAGTTAGGGATTAAAGGGTATGACTATGTCCCGTTAGATCACTCACAACAAGCCTTGTTACCAACATCAGGTTTAAATGGTACATATCAATTCAATCAACTTCTTCCGATAGCAACAGATGAGATGCTCGAAGACGTAGGGGCAATAGCAGAGTTGAAACACGACGAGATTATTTTCACATAGCTATATGTTTTATTTTGTAATCTTTCTTCATTTTCGCGATGATTTCCTCTTACTAGGATTTCTGTCTCTTTGTACAAAATCGACTGTTTATAGGCAAACTATCAATACAAATGCCATTTCAAAAATTCAAACTTTTTATTTTTTCTGTTTTGTTTGCAAAATCCTCCAATAACTAAATTGAATGAACATATGCATACGAATATGATTACTATTAACAAATATATTCTTAAAAATAGGAATAAGATTTTTCTCAAGACTCTAGGAGTTAAGATAATGTTTAAGTCGCCTATAAATCCTCACAGGATCATCCCTACAGAGTTATATTCCCAAGCGCATTTTCAACAAAGATACACTCCCCACAAGGCTGAAATAAATTAATTCACCAGCAGATTTCCCTAGCAGATGAGGGAATATGATCTTTTCCCCGACAACATCCTAACCAACAGAGTCCCAATCCTAGCCAGAGATTATGACGTTAGCACAGTTCATAGGAATTCGCTTCCCCAGCCGAGATTATTTCTCCGAAACTGTAAAATCCTCTGCAGAATTCTTTTCTCCAGTAGAGCTTATTTCCTCAGTAGGGGTATTCCTCATCAAAGTGTTTCTCTAACTGGTTTAGGGTTTATTTCCCCAACAGGGTTTATTTTCCCAATCAGGTTTATCTCCCTAACAGAAAACAGTCTCTCCAACATGAGCCTATTTTTCTGACTACTACAATCACCGAAAAAACTTCTTTCTCCAGCAAAGGGTAGTCCAGGTTGCTATCCCCAGAAAGTTGCTACAGAATCTGATATCGGACCAGATATCATTCAAACTTATCCTCTCCAGAGGAGTAAGTGTCCATTCAGAAACTCGGTTAGACAACACCTCGAAAGGTTATCCATCTCTTTTATCCTCATTCAAGGTATATAAGAATTAAATTCTCCAGTAGATCAATGAACGACCAATGATTTTGAACTCTTCTTCCCAAGCAGAAATAAACATTCCCCAACGGAGTTTCCTTATACAGAGAGAAGGAATCCCCAGCGGCAACATTCCATACGAGATTTAGGATTACACATATTTTTCATCCCCAAAACCATTCAAGTATTTATTTTCCCCAGCGAGATGTAATACGAAGTTACACTTCAACGACATTTCATATTCATCAATTATTTACAAACATCATAACATATGAATACGAAATTCATATGGAATAATCTCATTTACTTTGAGAATATCATTATGTAGTGCATTTCTTACATCATGATATTTCATACAACTAACTCTTTATCCTTTCAGGTAAAGTCTACCAACAGACGAACATCATCAACAATTTTCAGACAGATCGAAGATTAACTCCCGAAACATGAAGTGGAACCTATCTTTCTTTCCTTATGGTCAGACAAAGATCAATTCCAGAAACCGGACGGGGCGACTATATTTATCAACAATGGTATAAACTCCCGAAGCAGGACGGGTTTACCAACAAACTGATTGTAGATCAACTCCCGAAACAGGTCGGGGTGACTATCTACACGAACAAATCAAAGATTAACTCCACAAATAGGACGGGGAAACTATCTTTCTTTCTTTATGGTTAGATAAAGATCAATTCCTAAAATAGGATGGGGCGACTATCTTTATCACCAATGGTATGAACTCCCGAAATAGGACGGGTTTACCAACAAATTGATTGTAGATCAATTCCCAAAACAGGACGGGGCGACTATCTACATGAACATATCAAAGATTAATTCCCGAAATAGGACGGGGAAACTATCTTTATTTATTTATGGTTAGATAAGGATCAATTCACAAAATAGGATGAGGCTACTATCTTTATCACCAATGGTATGAACTTCCGAAACAAGACGGGTTTACCAACAAACAGATTATAGATCAATTCCCGAAACAGGACGGGGCGACTATCTACATGAAAAGATCAAAGATTAACTCCCGGAACAAGACGGGGGAACTATATTTCTTTCTTTATGGCCAGATAAAGATCAATTCCTGAAACAGGACGAGGCGACTATCTACATGACGAACACTCCCCTTCTAGATATTCATTCTGAAAATCACTTTCCTTCAGAAATTTACTTTGAAAAAGCATTTCCTTCAGACACAATCGAATAAGTTCATTATGAAAACCATCCTTAGATACAGTCAAGCGTAGACTCCTTCTGATACTACTATCAACAGTTACTCCAACAACTCTCCATCACCTCTCTAAATGGCATCTTTAGGCCAATTCCCGATATTATCAACCTACAACGTTATCTCCTACACATGTGAATGAGAATTTCTGGGCACTTAAGTGTTCAATCATCTTCTAACTTCAAGTTAAGAATGTTGGACATCCAATCTAACTCTTCAGGTTTAAGAATATTTAACAGGGGCAGCTGTTACACGCCAAAATTGTCCCTCCCATTTTTCTTCAAGACATTCTTCTAGGGTCCTCATTTGCTCAAGATGGCTCAAGAGTTGATATGACAAATGCTCCTCCTAAGCAATGGATCTACAACTAGGCTTTTGAGTTTTTTCAAGTAAGATTGGGTCCCAAAGGTCTCAAGTTATTTACATGGTTCATTCAGATGGCTTTAAAGGTGCTCATATCAAGTTTCTAGCCTTGCATCACAAGTTTGCTCAGTCAAGGGCTTAGATGATTGAAAATCAATTGTATTGAGTAAAAAGTCAACTATGGTCAACATATAGTCAAACTTTAAGATTTTTGGTCAACATCAACATTTTGAAGTGATATTCATCATTTTATCAAGGGTTGATCATGACTCCTAAAGGAAAGCACTCAAATCATCAAAAGTCAAAAGTTGCCAAATTAGGGTTTCCTTAGGAAAAGTCAACTGAAATTTGACCAAGCCTAAATTTCACATGCTTCATCAACTTTTCCCCAACTAAAGACCATTTTGAAGGAAATTCAATTCTCTAAAAATTTATATCTGTATGCTCAAGTCCAAAAAGTGCTACATTTGAAAGATATGAGCCCATACATTATAGGTCATTTAAAAAGTCAACAAAAGACACTTTTTGTCAAGGCAACTTACATCAAGATAATATCTCCAAATGCAAAAATGATAAAAAAAAAAAAAGAGATTGTAGAGGACACCTTGTGCTTTCCAAAAAGTATAAGATCGCCTTCAAAAGATGAAAATTGAGGGAGTTATGACCAGTTCAAGTTGGGAAATTTTGAGGAAATGCATGAAGTGCAAAGTGAGCAAACTTGAAATTTTGAACTAGTGGACCTAACTTTTGATTCTAAAAAATGTTCACAATGTATTATAAGACCTCTAAATCCATGCAAATATTTTTCATGATTTTTATTTCTTTTATTTGAATTTTTATTCATTTAAATGCAATTAAATCAAATGAAATACAAAATCATTGGGCCAAGGCTCGTGGGATTTGAATTTCAATCACATGGAGGCCCAAGAACACATGAAGAATATGCCGAAACCATGTGAACTTGAAAATGGAGAGAAAAACATCAAAAACGGAAGGTTATAAGTGTGTTGATTCTTGTCTCATGGTCATGCATGCTATGTTTTCTTGCCATACTTGTCCACCCCACTCCTCCCTCAATATATACACATAAGACCAGAAGCAGAAAACACGCATCTCTGCCCCAAAAAGATTGACAAAATTCTAATTTTTTGTAAGATCCCTAAGTTGTCAAAACTCTCGTTGCAAGCCTTCTCAGTGCAAGATCTCCATTCATTTCGTTTCCAAGAACATTGAAGGGTAAGATTGGATTGTTTGTCATGGCCTTAAGGGCCTGAATAAGTATGCATGTGTGATACGGTTGGAAGAACTGACTGTTTTTTGGAATGCTGGTTTGCATTTTGCGTTTGTTTTTGCAAAATGTCGCGGTAAGCAAGAGTCGCCATCGACTTTCATTTTATCCAACAAGGAAAGGAAAAAAGCACAGAAAAATTCCTTTTTCGAGATATTTCTCGGGTTCGGGGGGTAGATTATAGAAAGGGAAGGTGTTAGCACCCTTTCAATCCGTGGTTATCCACGGGCTCTTAGGTACTTGCTCATATTGTTTTCAAAATTTGCTTTCTTTGTGTTTGTGGGTTTGAAGAAGTTTTTGTTTGAAAAGGAGTGTAAGTGTGAAAAGCATTTTTGTTTTGGAAAGAGCAAGTACTTAAGAACCATCTACCTACTCGAAAAAGGAATCGTTCTATGCTATATTCCTTTAGACAATGCTATCCCACTATTGATGAGTAGGTAGCACCGTCGTTGGAGTTTAAGGGTCAATTCGAATAAGGGACATGCGGTCACCAAAGAAATGTTAGGACGCCTTAGCGGTAACCCTAATGTCTTAGATCATTTGTTTTGAGGCAACAATATCCAAGGCAACCTTTTCGAAGTGACTATGATCTTTGGACAAGAGGGTGACCTCTAAAGTGACCTATACTTAATAATTGTGTACGAAGGCAACCAAGTGGAGTGTACCCTAAGAGTGCGCATGTGCAAGTGTGTCGTTTCCAGTTATTTTTGTCTTTGTACATGTTAATGGTTATCTAAGTTGATTTTAGGTTAAAAATTCATTCTTGTCATGCATTCCTATTATCAAACATCTAACAGTTATGTTTTGCAGAAAATAAATTGTGAAAATTAAATTACAAGGCGTCGGGTATTTACATCGCCAAAAGCAACCCTTTGAAATTTAAATGCGGAAAATAAATAAAGCGATAAAATAATTAAATGGTCCTAATTATCTATTATATTCCGGGAACAAATACAATATTGGATAAAAGAAAGTAAATCGCGTGCAGAAATTAAATCGGGTGCAAGTTTAGGGTTTTGACCCTTTTTTGAAAGAAAGTATCTTTTTTTGTTATTTTTGAATTAAGAAAGAAACTATCCTAAATTAATTATTAAATTAATTATTAAATTAAAAAATAAATTAATTAATTAATGAAAATAAATATTTTTTTGGATTTTTGATATTTAAAGAAAGAAAATAAAATTAATCAATGTTAATAAAAACCTAATTATGTCTAAGTTAATTTTAATTATTTTACAAAAATGTGAAAGTTATTCTAATTAAAATTCTAAATCAATTAATTAATGTTTATTAACAAAAATATAAGTAGGAATTTAATTTGATAAAGAAAATGTTTTGTTGTTTTTATTTATTTTTTTTAAGAAAAGAAATTAAGTCCTAAAAATTAAATGCTAAATTAATTAATGAAAAATATTAAATGACATATTTTTGGAGTTTTGTTAATTTAGGAAAGAAAATAAAATGATTAAATTAGTGTTAAAAACCTATTGATTTCTAATTAATTTTAAATATTTGTAAAAATCATTTAAAGTTATCTAACATTAATATCCTAATTAAATTAATTAATATTTATTAATAAAAACTAAAATTCTGAAATTTAATTGGACATAAAATACTTGTGATTTTTTTGATGAAAAGAAGATTAATTATTTGGTTAGTAAAATAAATAAGAAATAAATAAATTGAAAATATAAAAAAAAAATAAAGAGTGAGAAATGGGCCTGAAACAACACTTTTGGGATGTGTAAAGAGCATTCCTGAGCCCGGATCTTTGAAAGCTTCATGCTCTAACTATGGTGTTTTTTTATTCTTGCGTGGAACCTATGATTCAACCATCCATAACTGTTCTATATAAACTCAAACAAACGTTAGCATACCATAAAATGTGATTAAAATTAGAGATTCGAAATTTAAAATTTTACCAAACCGGTGGGCGTGCTAGGCGTGTGATGGATTTCTCTTGGGCCTTGTAATACTCATGAGGACTTCAAGAGGATGGTTTGAGGCTTGATGTAAATTGCGAGAGGCCGGAACCTCGAGATATGACTTGCACCAATTCTTTGATTTCTGGAGAGCTTTTTGAAGAGCTTTTAGAGAACTTTTTGAAGAGCTTTTTGAGAGCTTTTTAGAGAGGATTTTTGTTCCTTTCAAGATTGAATGGCTCTATATTTATAGAGGAGAATTAGGATACAAGAAAGCATGGAAAGAATCTCCCTCATAATGTTGTGTTTTAAGACCATGATCAAGATTTGAAAAAAATGCCATATTTGATGATTCTCCATTATTAAACCTTCCAAATTTGATTTGATTCAATCTTTTTGCACATGATTAGGCTTGATACGAATTTGATGGTGGTGCTAGCTGTAGAAAAAGCCTAAAACAATAAAAAAAATCAAGAGTTATTAATTATTTGGATTTTCTATGATTTTATTTGATTTAAAATGAATAAATTCAATTAAAAATCAAATTAAATAATAAAAATGAAATATGGGCTCATGGATGAAGCTAGGACACGTGGGCAACTATGCAAGCTCAAATCAAGTGGAAAAGAATGGGCCCATTTGACAAAATTTGAAGTTTTGGGGATAGTTGACTTTTGGTAATTTTGCAAAAAAGTCCAACTTCAACAATGCATAACTTCTTCAATTTTGAACTTTAGGAGGTGTACTTGGACTATTTAGAAATCTTGAGGTGTACTCTAATCAACCTTTTTGGTCTCATCTCATTTTGATATTCCATGCTCAAGTTATAAGCTTTGGAAAAAAAGGTGTTTTTGTTGACTTTCAAAAATGACCTATAATGTCCAAATTTATAACTTCTTGTGAGTGCCTTTTCTGATCTTGGGGTATGAAGATGGATTTTAGGAAATTGCATCCTATTAAAAATGAGCTTTGGATGAGTCATTTCTCATAAAGTATGAGAAAGTTATGCTTGGTCAAAGTTGAGTTGACTTTTCCTACAAAACCCTAATTTAGCAACTTTTGAGTCTTGATGAATTTTGAGAAATCCTTGATGAATCATGATCAAACCTTGATAAAATGATGAAATATCCTTCAAAATGAGAATGTTGACAAAATATCCTTAGCAACTTTTGTCCTATGACCTATGCAGAGTTGTTACCTCAGTTTCTAGAGTTGAAGTTGGTTGAGAAGTGTACAATGAAAATTAATCCAGAAAAGCTACCGCCAAATTTAAATACTAATACTAAATGTAAGTTTCATTCCGGAGTACATGGGCATATCATTGAGAATTGCATGGCTTTCAAACAAAAAGGGCAAGACCTATTGGACTCTCAGGCTATTAATTTTGGACCAACACTTAATATTACTAGTCATCCTTTTCCATCTCATGGAGGTGCCACTGTCAGTGCCATTATTGAACATGAAAGTTTGAATCTTGTTATGGATGTGAATCAGTTGATTTCACCCCTCTCATTTGTGAAAGAACAGTTATCGTAGAAATGTGTGTTTTTGGGATGTGGGTTTGATTGTGATGATTGTCTGGTATAACCAGAAGGTTTCCAGTGCTTAAAGGATGCAGTCCAGGATTTGATTACAATGGGAGTTCTGCAGTTTGACCGCACAATTGTTGAGACTAAATTTGGTGAGGACGAGGTTAATGTGATAACTATTCATGTCAAGGAAAAGACCATTCAAGCACCAGTTACGATTCCAGTTCCTGTCAGGAAATCACCTATAACCATCACTGTGCCAGAGCCAATACCGTATTTCAGCGACAAAGCATTTCCTTGGCATTATGATGGTGAATGTTATCAACAAGGGTAGAAACTTGCTACTCAGAAGTATGAAGATGGCAAGTTTGAAGAAGAGAAGTCTGAGATTCATGATATTGTTGGTGAAAGTAGGATTACCCACAACGGTTGAATTTTCTCTCCACCAGAACAACCCGAAAGTAGTGTAGATGCCGCAACTAAGGCTAAAGACAAGCAGATTATGGGTAGTGGCGAAAAACTGGGGAAAAATCCTCTTGTTCCTATTCTGGATGTTGAGATGGCTAAAGATGTGAGTGAATTGATGATGTACATAAAGAAAAGTGACTACAAGATTATTGACCAGCTGAGCCAGACGCCTACTAAGATTTTGATTCTTGCTTTACTCAGGGATTTTGAGGACCACAGAAATGTGTTGGTGAAGCTGTTGGGAACTTCTTTTATTCCTCAAGAGATCTCGTTGAATGAATTTGAAGGGATTATGAATAGTATCTCTATGAGTAATGGACTCAGATTTAAAGATTCTGATTTACTCCCTAAGGGGAGGAAGCACAATAAAGCATTGCACATCTCCATGGAGATTGCGAAAACCAGTTTATCCCATGTGCTGGTTGATACAAGATCCTCTCTCAATGTGTTGCCTATGTTCTCTCTTATGAAGCTTGATTATGAAGGGGTCGTGTTGAGGCCTAGTAACTTGATTGTTAAGGCGTTTGATGGTTCTAAAAGGACTGTGTTCGGGGAGGTTGATTTTCCTATTAAGATAGGTCCCTAAATTTTCAATGCAACTTCTTTATTATAGACATTAATCCTTCTTATTATTGTCTGCTTGGTCGTTCGTGGATTCATGGGGCCGGTGTTGTCACTTCCACCCTACATCAAAAGTTTAAGTTCTTATTGAATTGAAAGGTGGACACCATTTGTCGTGAGGAAGATTATATTGTCATTCACTTGAGTTCATTTCACTATGTTGATGTGGAAGGTGAAATACACGAGACTCCGTGTCAACCATTTTAAATTTTGCAAGTTTTTAAGAACCCCTAGCCAAGAGGTTAAGAAGTTGGAGTTGTCCATGTCATCTTACCATCAAGCACAAGCAGTTTCTCAATCTCGTCATCCTGAAGGTTGGGGAAGAGTGCTGAATCTCCCCACACAGACAGACAAGAAAGGTTTAGGTTTTGTGGTTGGTCGAAGCGTGTTAACTACTACTCCTCTCAGGGTTCAAGGTGTTCCTCCATAAATGCAGTTTGTAAGTGGTGGTATTATACATGAGGAAGCTCATGTTGTGGGCGAGGAAGGTCCTAGTGATTGCGAAATGGTTAAGTTGGATCATCCTAATGTTCTGGGTAAAGAGCTTGCTAATTGGTTTGCTGAAGACGTCATTGAAGTCACCCGTTATGAAGAGTAATTTTCTTTTATTTTTCATCATGCAATAATTCCTACGTTCTACCCAAGACGTAGTGAACATGTTGTAGGGCCACGATGTTTTTCGTTTCAAATTTATCATTAATAAAGGACGTCTTTTTGCATTTAAATATTTCGCTCTCTGTCTTTCTTTTTAAATTTTTGGCAATGTGGTTTTTTATTTTTTATTTTTAATCTAAAACTAAAACAAATAAAAAAAACAATCATGCAGATTTTGTCCCTCATTAATCCCGGATTATGTCCGAAATTATTCTGTTATGGATCATTATGACTTTGAAAATCCAATCTATCAAGCTGATGAAGAAGCTGAAGAATGTGAACTTCTTGAAGAGCTATCCAGATTGTAGAGGCAAGAAGAAAAGGTCATTCAACCTCACCAAGAGATTTTTGAAGTGATTAACTTGGGTACCGAAGAGGTCTGAAGGGAAGTCAAGATTGGGGCTGCTTTAGAAGACAGTGTCAATTGAAGAATGATTGAAATTCTCCATGAGTAGGTGGATATCTTTGCTTGTTCTTATAAAGATGTGCCTGGGCTGGATACATATATTGTTGTGCACAAACTGCCCCCTAGGGAAGAGTGTCCTCCTGTTAAGGAAAAGCTTCGAAGAACTCACCCCGAGATGTCTAAGAAGATCAAAGAGGAGGTTCAAAAACAGTTTGATGCAGGTTTCTTGAAGGTTGCTTGCTATCCACCGTGGGTGGAGAATATTGTACCAGTGCCAAAAAATGATGGTAAAGTGAGAATGTGTATGGATTATAGGGACTTGAAAAGAGCAAGCCCTAAAGATGATTTTCCTCTCCCTCATATCGATATTCTGGTTGACAATATTGCTCAAGCTAAAGTATTTTCCTTCATGGATGGTTTTTCTAGCTACAATCAGATTAAGATGGCACCAGAAGACATGGAGAAGACTACTTTCATTACACCTTGGGATAAATTTTGCTACAAAGTGATGCCCTTTGGTTTGAAGAACGCAGGGGCAACGTATAATGCAATGGTCGCTCTCTTTCATGATATGATGCATAAGGAGATTGAAGTATATGTTGATTATATGATTTCAAAGTCCCAGACAGAAGAGGAGCATCTTGTCCACTTGTTGAAACTATTTGAAAGGTTAAAGAAGTTTAGACTGAGTCTGAATCCGAACAAATGCACCTTCGGGGTGAGATCATGGAAATTGTTAGGCTCCATTGTAATCGAAAAAGGAATTGAGGTTGATCCTAGAAAAATAAAAGCTATACAAGAAATGCTTGTGCCGAAAATATAAAAAAGAGGTTCATGGTTTTCTCGGAAGGTTGAACTACACTTCTAGATTCATCTCTCATCTTACAGCCACTTGTGAGCCATTATTCAAATTATTGAACAAAGACCAGACAATCAGGTGGAATGAAAGTTGTCAAGTGGAATTTGACAAAATAAAAGAGTATTTGTTGGAACCTCCAATTCTCTCGCCTCCGATGGAAGGCATTCCCTTAATAATGTATCTGACAATGTTAGAAAATTCCATGGGTTGAATACTCGGTCAACATGATGAGACAGGTAGAAAGGAGCATGCCATCTACTACCTGAGTAAGAAATTCAATGATTGTGAGTCGAGATATTCATTTCTATAAAAGACTTATTATGCACTTGATGGGCAGCAAAGCGTCTCAGACAATATATGCCGACTTATACTAATCTCTTGATATCCAAGATGGATCCAATTATATACATATTTGAAAAGCCAGCTTTCACGGGAAGAGTAGCCCGTTTCCAGATGATTTTGACGGAATATGATATCTAGTATACTATCCAAAAAGCCATTAAAGGTAGTGTATTGGCCGATCATTTTGTTCACCAACCTATGGAAGATGTCTATAAGTCGTTGAAGTTTGAGTTTCCAGATGAAGACATCATGTACATACGAGATTATAATATTCCCGGTCCAGAGGAAGGACCCGAACCAGGATCGCGATGGACAATGGTGTTCAATGGTGCTTTCAATGCTTTAGGTAATGGTGTCGGTGCTGTGATTACTTCCCTAGAAGGTTTCCACACTCCTCTCACTGCTTTAATTTACTTTGACTGCACCAACATTATGGCCAATTATGAAGCTTGCATCTTCGGGTTAGAAGCTGCTATTGATTTGCGAATTAAGATTTTGGAAGTATACGGGGATTCTGCTCTTATGATTAGTTAGATCAATGGAGATTGGGAGACTCATCACCCGAATTTGATTCCGTATCATGAGCATGTGTTGAAGCTGACCCCATATTTTGTTGAGATTACTTTCAATCATATTCCTAGGGAAGAGAACATCTTAGCAGATGCCTTGGCTACTCTTTCATCCATGTTTAAAGTCAGATGGGCAAATGAAGCCCCCTCTATCACCATTTTGAGGTTGTATGAGCAAGCATTCTCTTATGAAATAGAAGAAGATGTTCCTGATGAGAAACCAAGGTTTTATGATATCAAGAGATATCTTGAAACAAAAGAATATTTAGAGGATGCTTCTGTCACTGATAAGAATACTCTGCGGAAATATATAGCCAAGTTTTTCCTCGATGGGGATGTTTTGTACAAGAGAAACTATGATTTTGTTTTACTCAAATGCATGGATAGACATGAAGAAGATAACATCATAGAAGAGATTCATGAAGGTTCCTTTGGAACGCATTCTAGTGGACATATTATGGCCAAGAAAATCTTGAGAGTAGGTTACTATTGGTCAACAATGGAAAATGATTACTACAATCATTCCAGAATCTGTTACAAATGTCAGATATATACCGATAAAATGCATGTGCCGCCCAACCCTTTGAATGTATTGACTTCTCCTTGGCCCTTCGCAGTGTGGGGTATTGATATGATTGGTCGGATTGAGCCGACTGCTTCCAATGGGAACTGCTTCATTATGGTGGCCATTGACTACTTCACTAAGTGGGTCGAAGCAACATTTTATGTCAACGTCAATAAGAAGGTGGTTAGTCATTTCATCAAGCATAATATCATTTTTTGATACAGGGTTCCTAAGAAGATTATTACAGAAAATGGGTCAAATATCAACAATAAGATGATGAAAGAGTTGTGAAAAAGTTTCAAGATAAAGCATCATAATTCTTCTCCTTACCGTCCTAAGATGAATGGTGCAGTTGAGGCAGCTAACAAGAATATTAAGAAGATTGTGTAGAAGATGGTTGTTACTTATAAGGATTGGCATGAGATGTTTCCATTTTCTTTACATGGTTATCGTACTTTAGTGTGAATTTCGACTGGGGCTACCCCATTTTCCCTGGTATATGGCATGGAAGCAGTCCTGCCCGTGGAAGTGGAAATTCCTTCTTTAAGGATAATGACAAATGTATAGTTGGATAAAGCCGAGTGGGTTCAAAATAGATTTGATCAGTTGAATCTCATTGAAGAGAAGATATTGGCAGCTATTTGCCATGGGCTTTTATACTTGATGAGGATGAATAAAGCTTTCGACAAGAAGGTATGTACGCGAAATTTTCAACCTGGCGACCTTGTGCTGAAGAGGATCTTGCCTCCCAACAATACAAATATTAGGGGTTAATGGGCTCCCAATTATGAAGGACCATATGTTGTGAAGAAAGTCTTCTCTGGAGGCTCTATGATGCTCTCGCCTATGGATGGAGAAGATTTCCCTCACCGTGTTAATGCATATGTAGTGAAAAGTACTTTGCATAAGCAGACCCACTGAGTTGACTAGCTCAGGAAAAAAAGGGTATCCCGGTGAACCATAAAAAAGGAAATAAAATGTTCAGGAAAAAGTTAGGGATAAAAAAAGGAAATGAAAAAGAAATGACGTACACCCGCTAAGTTGAAAACCCGAAAGGGCAGCTTAGGAAAAAAAGGGTATCCCGGTGGATTGAAAACCCGAAAGGGAAGCTTAGGAAAAAAAGGGTATCCCAGTGGATTGAAAACCCGAAAGGGAGATCCATGCAAAAATTAGGTATTAAAGCAAATACTACGGTCTATATTGTATATGTGATATCACTTTACAATGCTATTGGTTAGCTTGAAAGGATAGGAATTAGTCCAGTCAGTTTGTTCAAAAAGCAAGATACTAAGGAGCTTTGAGGTCATAAAAGTCATAGTAGAGTCGAGACCCAATAATTCTCACTCACATTGCCACCTTTGTTTTCTACTCTTTATGCTTTGTATGCAATTACCTCTTTTAGGAATTTCTTCTTGATGTAAATGCCTATTTACAGGCCAATCAATTAATAAAGTTCTTCTTTTTTCAAATTGTACCGATTTGTTTTCATTTTTGTTGTTTTGTTTTTGAAAAGACGTCCATTATTTTTTGATAAACTTTGCGTTTAAAACATTAAAGCTTTACATCACATGATATCAATAACTGAAATTGCCTAAAGTTTCGGGTGTTTGAGGTGACGTCTAAGGTAACCATCCCATACCTGAGGCATGTTGTTGTGATTTCCGCTTTAGCAGGTACTGTTGGTCTTTCGTAACAAGAAGGGTACCAGTAAATGGGCATATAATAGTTTATTGCGACCATTATGGGTTCCCTATTGGAACAGAATCCCATATCTCCAGTGAAGGCATACTCTCGCCCAGACATAATCCCTTATCTCTAGTGAAAGCATATCCCTGTGTAATCCCCACTGAAGTCAGCACTCTTGATAAGAGTTTGTTTAAGAGTTTTCCACCTCCACTGGGCTTATCTCCAAAAAAGTGCATTTCATCAAGATTCTATACAATCTTCTTCTTCAGCGGAGTCTACTCTTTTGAAGAATCTTGGAAGGATCACTTTATTAGACTGGATACCTTTGTTATATCCCCTTGAAGTCGATACCTTGCATCTCTGTGGTTGGTATTTATCTCCCCAGTGAGGTTGTCGTTCGTCATCCCCATGTAGTTTGTATTTTTTCTCCCCAGGGAAGTTTTCCCTGTCAAGCTTTCTTGAAGAGATGTTTGATCAGTATGCTTATTATGCCCCCAATGGAGCAAGTCTCCTATTTTCTGGAGTGTTGCGCATAGAAGGATGCCGTTTTGGGATATTTTATCCCCAACAATAGAGTATTACTGAAATATTTCCTCAGTGGAGTTTTGTACCTCAAGCTTATGGTTCAAAGATGCCCTCATCTTCCCCAAGTGAAGATTGTTACTCCCCAACCGTAGTATCCCCAGTGTGGTCTGGGTAGAATTCTTTCATTTAAGAATTTCTATGATTCCCTAGTCGAAATCACTTTTATTTAGGATTTACATAAGAAGTTCCCTGTTTCCAACAAGGTTCTCTTTATCCTTGGAAAGAGATGTTGGATCTTTTCCCCAGGAGGTTAAGATTTAGATCAGAGTTCAAGTTTTTCCTTGAACTGCAATTTATTTTTGGAGTATTTTTCCCAGGAAGTTACTTCCCCAGTGATATTAATCCTCTGAAGGTCGACGGTTCTAAATCTCGCTTCCCCATTGAAGTTCAGATTTCCTCTTCTCTACAGAAGATCATATATGCAAAAATAGTCTTTCGGGACTCCTGGCTTCTTAGCAGCCGATTATTGATGTGCTTTGCCCATTGCATTTCTAAACATGCACCATTATATTGCATATACCAAAATGCGTAGAATTTCTATTGTATGGAGCATTACACTATAAAAAATTCAAACATGCATTATAGTATAAGCCAATTATGTTTACTTGCAGTAACCAAATTGTTTTGCGCTTAGATTTGAATTATCTCCACATCAAGCTTAGAATGATCCTATTCTGTTTCCCCAATGGAGTCTGTTTAATTTACCACCAGTTGGGTCTTTCGTGCTTTCCATTTCCCCAATGAGTTGTTGTTTTCCCTTGCCCTTGCAAGTCCTTGGTTATTTTACCTATGTTTACTTGGCCGTTAGAGTGCGAGTAAGAGTCGGTGTATAACTTTTCTTATTTCTCAAGTATTTGAGTATCTATACTTGGTGGTGGTAATTCAGATAATTTCCACACTTGAATAATTACACCCCGCATTTGGCCTGAGGGATATTGTAGTTCTTGCTGGTTTGCAACCTATCAAAATCCCGAAGTGTTTTGGTAATCCTTGTTAGAGTCCCCTTCGGATGGTCTCTTTCTCTTGTGGAGTTCATCTTTGATTGGTGCTCTCTGAAGGTTCTGTCGGTCATTTCCTTGCTTTTGGTTTATCCACAGTAGCTGGGTTCTCCTTTTGTTAGCTTATCTAGCATTCCTTGTTAACAGTCCTTCAGTGTCTCTTCATAATCCAGTTGTCTGGCATATTGTGTTAGCTACCAACTCAGAACATTTGTTTCTTGATTCCCATTTTCACTTTTGTGTGTCTAACTCTGACCAGACATGCATATCTTTATCCCCTGTAAGTTCTCCTATGATTGGTGTTCTTTCCACAGGAATATACCTTCGACATAGTATTCCTTGTTAAAGATTCCCCTTCAGCTGGTTTCTTCCCCTTAAATCCACCTTTGGCTGGTCTCTTTTCATTTTTAAGTTCACATTTGATCGACGTTCTTTCCCCAGGAATCTACCTTCGACATAGTATTCCTTGTTAAAGAACCCCTTTCTGTTGGTTTCTTTACCCTTTAAATCCACCTTCTGTTGATACCTTTTGTTAAGAGTCCCCTTCGGTTGGTCTCTCTTTATTTGTAAGTTCACCTTTTATTGGCGTTCTTTCCTCAGGAATCTACCTTCAGCATAGTATTCTTTGTTGAAGATTCCCCTTTGGTTGGTTTCTTTACCGTTTAAATCCACTTTCGGCTCATACCTTTTGTTAAAGTGTCCCCTTCAGATGGAATGTTTTTCTTTGTAATTTCTCCTTTGATCGACATTCTTTCCCTTTTAAATCCACCCTTGACTGGTACCATTTGTTAAGAGTCTCCTCTGGTTGGTTTATTTACTTTCGCATGTCTTCCCTCAGCCTGACATATATCTCCTGATAATAGAAAATACAGAAAAAACCAAAAGTACAATAATACCCGACTGGCTTCAGAGTACAAATTTTATGGTTCTATTAATTATTCAATCCTCTTTCACCTTGATTGTTCGAAAGGCTTCTTCCAATCTCACTCTTTGGTCAAAAAAGATTGAATAGGGGCAGCTGTTGTACCCCAATATTTCCCCTATTCATTATTATCCTAGTTGGCTTATATTTCATTATCATATACATACATGAATTCCATAGGATCAAGATATTTTTTCAACACAACAAAGCTCCCGTATTTGTTCAACGCATGTTGAGTTGCGGAAGATTTGAGTGTTTTTAGTGAATTTTTAGCGGTGCGAATAGGAAACAAATTTTTAGCTGATTTGAGTTTGGAAATTTCCATATCTCGTTTGGAACAGTGCTTTGGATTAATTCTTGAGGTTGTGAAACCTTCTGGACATTCTCTTCAACTTTCATGTTCAGACCAAAATCTAAATCTCGAAGGAAGGTCTCCGAGTATGCCATTCTTTTGGAAGTTATAAAGTGAAAAAATACAAAGGAAAAGTGAGCTTAACAGTTATTTCGTGTGCACTAAAAATTCATAACTCTCAGGTGGAAGGTCGTATGCGTGTGGTTCTAATTGCCAAAGTTTCGTTTCGATGTCATCTTGATATCGTATTTAGAGGCTAAAAGCTGATTCACGAAGGAAGGACCCGTGAATTTTGAGTTTTTGAAGACATGTTTGTGCTGAACCAGAATTCATTTGTATTAATGTTTGATATGGAAAAATTCATATCTCACTCGATTATTATTGTATCGAGCTGGATCTAGTGGCATTGGTTCACAAATTTCGTCTACTAAGACTTATCTTCATATGATAAAAGCAAATGGTGACCCGAAGGTTCTCGTTTTTTATTTCGCTCGTGACGTAATAAAATTCTGCACAGGAAATTATTTTTGTCTAACACAGTGTCAGTGAAACTTCAAAATATCATAAATTCCTCTTCGTTTATCTGATTGATCCCGTTCTTTTAGTAATGCATCACAAATTTGATTATCTTCATTTTTTGTATTGTAACTTTTTGAAGATTCTGTATGGATGATGACATGGCACTTTACGATCGTGTCGGGCTCACGCTTTCAAGTCAAGCCCCAATCCAATTGCACCTCCAAGGCACAATTTGCTCACACCATATAATCTCAAATCTAATTTTTTGTTAAGAGAGAATCCCATAATCCACAAATCACACAAACACTCTAATCTTTTCTCTCAAGTCTCTAAAGAGAAATTCTTCTTTGATTGTTGATTCGTTTAATTCAATCTCTATATCTAAGCCTCCTCTTCACTTCTATCAGTGAGTTTTTTTTAATTTAGCACTTTTGAAATAAGTGATTATTTGAGAAGCACTTTTTAATCAAGCATGAATTGAATCTAGGTTGAATTTTGGATTAAGAATTCAGATCTAATATTATAATTTTAGTTTGATTTGATCATCATGTGTAAATCCGGAATTGAGATAGTTAAATTAAGGGCTTATTGAATTAAGTTGATTCTCATGAAAGTGCCTACCTGTTGAAATAAATTGATGATGTTGCATGAGGTTTAATTGTTGATCTTAATCAAGCATGTGTAGTTTGAATCTAGACCTTGAATTATGTAAAATCATGTATTGAATGTGTGGAGATTTTGTGTTTGATTAATTGCCTAAGCCATGGGCCAAAACCTCAAAAACTTTAAAAAACTACTTTCTACTCTTTCCAGTAATAAAAAATTTGAAAATATGCAAGCGGTAACCAGTTACCCAGTTATGGAACCGGTTACCTCAAGTCAATAGCCAATTCCCAAAATCTTAAAAAATAACATGACTGGTTACCCAGTTATGATAACCGGTTACCCAGACAGAAATTGCAATTTTTGCTTTGCTTTAATGCATGTTTGCACATATTTCCATGTTAATTCTAACTCCTTTTGTGAATACTTTGAAAGGTACATTGTTAGGCCTTCAACCTTTAATTAACACATTATTATTGGTTGAAAGGCCCTTTATGTGATCACTTGTTACTGAAAGTTTGTTTATGATGCGCAAATGATATCACTCTTGCATAAATCATGTTTTCGTGCAGGTACCCTGGTATCACACGGATGTGTCTGCTACACACTTCGTCGTGTGATTGTTATTTCGTACTGTATGGACTATGTTTCGTGGAGGTGTATTTTGATATTCTGATGTGTCCTCTATACATCCCGATCTTGATTTGTTGATGCGTTGACGCTTATGCTGATGGTTTTTTCTTTGTTGGTGCTAGCAGCTCGTGAAGTTTTCCGAGTATCTTTGTCATTCCTTAGCATCTATGGATCATTATCCGTTTGGTACATTTCCCTTCTATTTTTCTTTCCGCATATTATTTCATTCTAGAGATCATGTCAAGTATGGATTTTACCACTTTCTTTTCCATGAGAAGTAGGAATAGAGATATATGACGAGGATCTCCGTTGCTGATCATGTCAGGAATCCCTCTGGTTTATTTAAAGACCCGTTTTGGGAAACTCCGCATTATGTGCATTATATGTGCTACTTGTGCTTGTTTTAAATCCTATCTTTGAAATAGGTATTCTGCAGGTGTGTTTAAATTTTGTGCTCGCACATATAACAAATGATAAGTCCTCAAAAGGAGGTGAGCGGAAAGGGTTCAAAATCAACCCTCGTATTTCGTCCGTGTCGTCCTTAGCTCACGTTGAACACCGATGCTTTGGATTTATGCAGATCATGTGTATTGATTCGGTCATGTGGAAAAGGGTTTGGTCTCAACCCCCACCATTTATCAAGAGTTCGCAATGGCTATTGCTGACACTTTTCTCTCCACTTGTTTGCTTTGGGTGATCCGCTCCCCTTAGCTATGGTAATGCTTTTCTTTTTTATTTCATCTTAGTCTCCCGCTTTTTTGCTTCGGGTGATCCACTCCTCTTACCTAAAGCATTTTCTCTTCATACCCCCATCCCCTACGTCAGTATACCCCGATTGTGTGCTTTTGCCAAAGCACTTGTTTGATATGCCATGCTCCCTTAGCATTTGCTTATTTCTTTCCCGATTTGAGCTAGACCTTAGGATAAGTATCCATGCATGCTAATATAGGGTAGATATTTCCCTTTCAAAACTCAATGATAGGATTAATCCTTGTATGATAAAATTAGGTATTAGATTCTAGATATTCTCCTATAGATGTTTTCTTTCTTTTTTCACCTTTGCATTTAAAACTAAAACTTTCTTTTTCCTTAAACTAATAAAAACACTCATTAACAACTTAAACACTTTCTTAAGGTAAAAAACACTAACCAATTCCTTTCTTTTTTCCAATCGGATTTTCTCTTCTAAGAGCATGTTAGTTCCTTTCCACTACAGGTCATAAGTCTCCAAAGGTCGAGCAAAAGTGGAATGATTGAATTTAACACTGTTCAACTAAAAAATACAAACCCATTAAAACAATTGAGCCGAACTACGGCTGGTCTGATTCCTTAAAAGGGATACGTAGGTGAAGGCTTTTTTTGTGAGACCTAATCGAGCATATCTTTGTAAAAATATCTTTCTTTTCCCTACACTTTCTTTCTCTTTTCTCTTGCATGCATTCCTTCTTTGAATTTTCTTTTAGCTCATAAGCTTAGATTTGAAACACACCATTTGATTAGAACAACTAGAGTAGATATTGTAGAGTACTACGGGAATGTGGGGTGCTAATACCTTCCCCTCGCGTAACAGAGTCTCTTACCCGTATATTTTGGTCGTTTGACCTTGATTTCACCCTTCTCAGGTTTACTCGGTGTTTAGCTTTCCCTTCTCATGGGATAAAAAACGTTCAATGGAGACTTTATTGATTTTAACTCAATGATTTGTTCAACCGGTTATTTCAGGAATTAGTACAAATTATGAATTTTTCTTTTGATTGTCGTTACTAATTGATTTAGTTTTAGAAGTTAGTGATTAGATTAGAGGAAATTAGAGATTACAATTACTTTATTGTAAGTCAGAGATTTGATTGAAATAGAAAATTGATTATGTATTTGATTTAAATTGTAATGTATTTGATCTTGGACGATTCTGTTATGTAATATGATTTGTTATGCGTTTTTAGATTGAATCTCCACAGTAATTGATTTGCTGGGTTTTTGTTTTCAGGGCTGGATCGAAATTAGGTCTCTTGCCCTAAGTTGACTTAGTCAAACTCTCACAAAAGTAACAGTAAAATAATAAGTAACAACAATAATAATTTTAATAATAATATTAATAATATTTTGAATAATAAAAAGTAAATATAACAAAAATGCAGATGGACCTCTATAAAGAAGAGAATAGGCCTTTCAAAAATGAGGACCCGGTCTGGGCCTTTAATCTGGACAAAGTAATTAACCCTACTAAGAAAACACCGCCCTGTTGTTCATTCTAAACGAGCTTCAGAAAATAACTTATTGGGCCCAAATGAACCAAGATTTCATTTTCATCAAGCAAACCCCCTTAATAGCATATCTTTTTAACTGTACGGAAAGCTTAATGGGCCATCATATTTTGATGGTCCATTTTTGAAACGATATACCCCCTCTATAAATGTAAACCCCATATATATATATATATATATATATATATATATATATATATATATATATATATATATATATATATATATATATATATATATATATATATATATATATATATATATATATATATATATATATATATATATATATATATATATATATATATATATATATATATATATATATATATATATATATATATATATATATATATATATATGAATTTGACAACAATATATTATGATGATACTAGAAATTAATAACAATAAAGAATAAATTGTTTTGAAATCAGTATGGCAAATTTAAGGTATGACAGCTGCCCCTATTTAATTACTCTTCGATTAAAGGGTGCAAGAATACACATGTCTCGCATATTCGAATCAAAGGGCTATTAAATGATGGAAGACCCTAAAATTTGCCCACAAGATTATAAAGATACGATGTTCAACATTCCTATGCGTGTATAGAAAAATAGGCACAAATGATGATGTATCATCTTACCAGAGTTTGAACCAAGAGTTATGATTAATCTAGATGTGGCGACGTGGATAACTCGCCAATACTTAAAAGGTGATTTTCATGTATTTACCATAACCTAAATAAAAAGTTTAAAAATTGACCTATTAATGCTTTGAGACTAACATAGTAAGTTTATAACGCAGATTTTGCCTATTCATCACAGTCTAGGGGATGAATAAAACATGGTTGACAATCCATCGCCGCATGGAGACTGATGCAATGAATTATATCACATATTTCATTATGTTTACTAAAACCTAGAAAGTAAACAATAAAAAGATAAGCCCGTGCATTTATCACGACCTAGAGGTTAAATGCCACAAGGATGGGCTTATGTATCCCTCACGAACTAGAGGATGAATAATACGATCTTGAAAATTTGCATACCTATCACAACCTAGAGGATAGATAATTGAAAAGTTTGTATGTTTATCATGACCTAGAGGATAAACAACACAAATATAGACTTATGTATTCATTACGACATAGAGAATGAATAACATAAAATCTGATACTTCGCGCACCTACCACAACCTAGAGGACAGATGATTGAAAATTTTATGCGTTTATCACGACCTAGAGGATAAGCAACACAAAGGTAGTCTTACGTATTTATCACCATCTAGAGGATAAATAACGTAATCCTGAAAATTTACATACCGACCACAACCTAGAGGATATATATTTGAAGAGTGTTTTGGTAATCGAATCTTAGATAGCTAGACCAAAGATAAGATCATGGTTTACCTGTTGTGTCTGTTCTCAACCAAGGTATTTGTTTGTTTTACTGATAAGAAATTTTTGATAATGGGCCCCAAGAAAGTTTGTAGTTTAACAAAAGTATATTTGAAAATTCTATTCACGATGCTTAATGCCCTAAGTTGATATGGAACCCAAAAGCATATGTACTGAGTATTTGGTAATTGCCCCACATGTCCCTAAATGTTTGTATATGCATAAAATGTTTGTTGTAATTGCTTTAATATCCTCTCTTTTTAAACCATGAATTTTGTGTCACGGACTCCCCCAATGTTGTATGTTGCGTTGTCGTGGTGTCTTTGAGTTGATTTGAACAAGATGAATAAGTGTTTAGCAAGATTTTGATATTTGTATTGCAGGCGTAGGCGTGGACGTAGTTGTAGACATAGGTGATGATATGGATATAATCGCATGAGTGGATGTAGGCGTGAATTTTCTTTTGATGTTTTTCTAACCAAAATTCCTTTTGATGTTATATCAAATGCTTTTATTTGTTAAATTCCCAAAATGATTTCAACGCAGTATTCACAAGAAATAATCATAGTATATTTTGCAAACATGTCTAAAAAAAGAAAAACACAATTAAAAGATTGAAAAAGTAAATGTTTTATTGATAAATATGCCTCTAAATAGGCGCAAGTACAAGATGAAATTCCTAGAAAGAGATAAGTACATAAAGTTTAACAAAAATTGAAAATGGCAATGAAAATGATAACTGTTAGTACTGTTTATCCAATGTATTTTTGATAGCTCCAATCCCATTTGCTTCTGAGTAAAATGATTTGGATTAATCCCTATCCTACGTGGTCGTAGTCGTGGTTATTAGATCACAGTCTTTTTGTTCTTTATTTTTAAATAAGATCCTTAACTTTTGCCTGGACCGCCCTTTTCGGGTTTTCAATCCAATGGGATAATTTTTTTTGTGTATGTCCCTAATTTTTTCATGGGTTTCCCTTTAGGGTTTTCAATCCACCGGGACACTCCTTTTTGCCTAAGTCACTGTGATCGGTGGGAACGAGAACTGACTATTTTTGGAATGCTGGTTCGCGTTTGCGTTTGTTTTTGCAAAATGTCGCGGTAAGCAAGAGTCGCCACCGTCTTTTATTTTATCCAAACAAGGAAAGTACAAAAGCACAGAAAAATTCCTTTTCGAGATGTTTCTCGGGTTCGGGAGGTAGATTATAGAAAGGGAAGGTGTTAGCACCCTTTCTATCCGTGGTTATCCACGGGCTCTTAGGTACTTGCTCACTATGTTTTCAAAAGTTTGCTTTTCTTTGTGTTCGTGGGTTTTGAAAAGAGTTTTGTTTTTGAAGAGAGTGTAAGTGCGAAAAGTTTTGTTTTGTTTTAAAAGAAGCAAGTACTTAAGAACCTCTACCTACTCAAAAAGGAATTAAATTGTGCAAATGTCCTTTAGACAGTGCTATCCCACTATTTAGGAGTAGGTAGCACCGTCGTTGGAGTTTTTCGGGTCAATTCGATTAATAGGGACGTGTGGTCACTAAAGCAACGTTAGGATGTTTTAGCGGTAACCCTAATGTCTTAGATCATTTTTATCGAAGCAACCGTTTCGAGGAAACTTTGATCTTTGGACAGGAGGGCGACCTCTAAGACTTCCTATACTCAATGACCACGTTTGAGGCAACCAAGTGAGGCGTACCCTAAGAGTGGCATGTGCAAGTGTGTCAATTTTCATTTATATTATCTTTACATGTCATGGTGAGCTACTGTTGATTTTAAGTTAAGATAGATCTTGTCATACAATCCTAGTTAGCATACATCTAAACAGTTAATATATGTACAAGAATTTAAAGTGCGGGAATTGTAAATCCTACGCTATTACAAAGCTTCGGGGAGGGGGATTATTTACATGTCCAAAAATTGGGGAAATAAAGCGGTAAAAGGTAAAAAGTCTTAGTTAAGCTATTACAAACCAATAAGAAGTTACAATAAAATAAACGCGCGCAAATCTGAAAATAAACTCTAAAAATCCTAAGAATAAAATCTTTTTGTTGTTTTATTTTATTTTGGGAAAATGATCTAAATCTACTTATTTTTAGTTTTTTGAGAAAAATGTTAAGATAATTAAAAGATTAATTAACAAAGTTAATTTAATAGAAAATAAACTAGCCTAATGTTTTTTTTATTTTTTTATTTTAATGTTAATTAAAAAGATAAAAAGAAGTCAATGAAAACAAAAATAAAATACAAGGGGGGGATCCTTCGATCCAGGGGAAAAAAAGGAGTTTCGACCCAGGGAGGGAATGGAAACTTCGATCCAGAGAGGGTCATGGTCCTTTCAATTGGGGCCAGACAGTAAGGCGTGAGTAGCCTTCGATCCAGGGAAGAGGATTGTCTTTTGATCATGGAGGTCATGGCTTTCGATCCAGGAATGAGATGCCTCCTTCGATCCAGCATGCTAATGGGTTCGATCTGGAGAAGGTGTCTCCTTCGATCTGGGATGTTATACTTGCAAAAATATGTTAGCAAAATAAAATACAGGGCCTGGGTATTGAACCCCAGGCCCTTCGATCCTGTGCTTGCTGGGTCTCTTCAGGCTATGTCTGCAGCAAATGTTAGCAAACGAAAAACATGACTTGGGTGCCAGACCCAGGCCCTTTGATCCTGTCTAGGATGGCAAATCGAAGGTAACAACAAGTAATGATGTGTTATGCAAAAACAAGGCTGGATAATTTACCCTCTCTTACCAGTAGATTGGAACTTCGATTTGGGCGCTTCCTGGATGTAGGCACCTTCGATCTGGGCTTCTGGGCTTGGCTACTTTTGCTGAAGGGTGGCTTTGCTTGGAAAATTCTGGCAACCTTTGATGGATTTTGTGGGCAGCACCTCTCCAATGTTTTTTTGTTCTCCTGTTGTGTTTTTCGTGTGTTTTCTTGTATAATTTTCGTGTGTTTTCTTGTATAATTTTCGTGTCCTGGATATGTATGCTGGCCTCTGTATTTATAGGGGTGTGAGGGTGCAGTAATGGCAAAAGACAGCCATTAAACAGGCCATTAAATGCCATGAGACAAGAAACTGACACATTAAAAGTTTTCCTTTTCTGAAACATTTGTGTCTCTTGAATGAACCTGGACATGTTGATTTGGGTGCCCTCTTGATGACCTCCTTCGAATGGCCCTTGTCCAAAGATCAATTGAAAGGTACTAATTAAAATTCCAATCGAAAGGTTTTGTTAACAGGCCAATCGAAAGATGCTGTTTCATGCTAATCGAAGGCCTTGACATAATGCCAATCGAAGTGCTTGTCCATAATGCCAATCGAAGTGCTCCTTTAGAATTCCAATCGAAATTCTCCTTCAGAATGCCAATCGAAGGGTCTTTCAGAATTCCAATCGAAGTGCTCCTTCAGAATGCCAATCGAAATGCTCCTTCAGAATGCTAATCGAAGGGTCTTTCAGAATGCCAATCGAAGTGCTCCTTCAGAATGCCAATCGAAATACTCCTTTAGAATGCCAATCGAAGGGTCTTTCAGAATGCCAATCGAAGGGTCTTAAAGCACCACTCAAAAATTTTCGTTTTCCTTAGGCAAGAGTTTGTGATCAACCATGCAGGGGGAAGACTTTGGAAAAACATGAGAGGGAAAATTTTGGGGTGCAACAGTTGCCCCTGTTCAATTTTCTTAAACCTGAGGATATAGATTGGCTTTTGAGCCTTTCGTGATCCGAAGGTGGAGGATGATTGAACACTAGAGTGCCCAGAAGTTTGCACACGCATGGTGTAGTATCAACATTGTGATGTCGGGAATGGGCTTACAGATGCCATTTGGAGATGGTTGGTAGGAGGATGGGCTTATAGATGCCATCTGCAGGAGAGGTAATGAATAGTCATTGGAGATGGGCTTAAAGATACCATCCAGGGGCGATTACTGGACTGTATTTGAATGAGTGACAAAATTACATCCGAATCTAGATCGTATCTGGACTGTTATTTGAAGGTCTCTGATTGCCTGTCATTAACTGGGAGAAATAAATCTAACCAGAGAAGGTATTTTTTGATAATGATGTGTGATGTTTTAGCTGGGAAAATAAATCCCGGAGCTGCTGGAGAATAGAGTTGAGTCTGGATGATTGTCAGAATTGCGTCTTCATCTGAAGCGTATCTGAAATGTATTTTGAATGAGTGACAAAATGACATCCGAATCTGGATCGTATCTGGACTGTAATTTGAATGAGTGACATAATGTCATCCGAATCTAGATCGTATCTGGACTGTAGTTTGAATGAGTGACAGAATGACATCCGAATCTGGATCGTATCTGGACTGTAATTTGAATGAGTGACAAAATGACATCCGAATCTGGATCGTATCTGGACTGTATGTTGAATGAATCTGGAATAAGTATCAGAATGTCATCCATTTCTGGGTCACATCTGAACTGTCTCTAGAAGGAATCTGGAATAAGTATCAGAATGTCAGCCATATATGGATCGCATCTGAACTATCTCTAGAAGGAGTCTGGAATAATTATCAGAATGTCAGCCATATCTGGGTCGCATCTGAACTATCTCTAGAAGGAGTCTGGAATAAGTATTAGAATGTCAGCCATATTTGGGTTGCATCTGAACTATCTCTAGAAGGAATCTGGAATAAGTATCAGAATGTCAGCCATATCTGGGTCGCATCTGAACTATCTCTAGAAGGAGTCTGGAATAAGTATCAGAATGTCAGCCATATCTGGGTCGCATCTGAACTATCTCTAGAAGGAGTCTGGAATAAGTATCAGAATGTTAGCCATATATGGGTCGCATCTGAACTATCTCTAGAAGGAATCTGGAATAAGTATCAGAATTTCAGCCATATCTGGGTCGCATCTGAACTATCTCTAGAAGGAGTCTGGAATAAGTATCAGAATGTCAGCCATATCTGGGTCGCATCTGAACTATCTCTAGAAGGAGTCTGGAATAAGTATCAGAATGTCAGCCATATCTGGGTCGCATCTGAACTATCTCTAGAAGGAATCTGGAATAAGTATCAGAATGTCAGCCATATCTGGGTCGCATCTGAACTATCTCTAGAAGGAATCTGGAATAAGTATCAGAATGTCAGCCATATCTGGGTCGCATCTGAACTATCTCTAGAAGGAATCTGGAATAAGTATCAGAATGTCAGCCATATCTGGGTCGCATCTGAGCTATCTCTAGAAGGAATCTGGAATAAGTATCAGAATGTCAGCCATATCTGGGTCGCATCTGAACTGTCTCTAGAAGGAGTCTCAAAAGATGATGATCTTTTCCTGTTGATTGATCTTTCCTGAAAAGTTAAAGAGTCAGTTGTATGCAATGTCATGATGTATGCATTGTCATGATGTATGCATTGTGTAACGATGTTCTCAAAATAAAATGAGATTTGTGTCATATGTATTTTGTATGCATATGTTATGTATGTTGAAGTGTAATTTTGTCTTGGACTTTGCTAAAAATGTTTCCACCGGGGATCCCTGCTTTGTTGTTTAAGGAGAACTCCACTGGGGGATATTGAAAACTCTGTGGGGAGTATGTTTATTTCTGCTTGGGAAAAGAGTTTAGGAGTCTTAGTCGTCCGTTGCTCTACTGGGGAGTCAAAGTTAAACTGATATCTGGTCGGGTCCAGGTTTCGCAGTAACTTGTTGGGGATTGTAGAGTAGTCTACTGGGGAAGAGGAGTTGTGGTCCTTTGATTTGTAGTAGTCGGAGAGGAAAACTCAAGCAGGGGATTCCTGGTGTTGTTGGGGAAATAAACCCTGTCGTCAGTCTGCTAGAGAGGTGACATCTTCGTTGGGGGAAGTCCTCGAGGATTCTTGAGGTTGATTCAGCCGGGGAAAGGTTTTCAGAGATTAAACCATTGCTGGGAGTCATCCTATGAGAAGGATTTTGGGGAGATCTATCATTGCCCCTAGTAGCAAGTGTTTGTGACATTGGCCAGAAAATGTTTAATTGTACGTAACCCTTCACTGAGATTGATGTTCAATGCCCCAAGTGACGGAGATGGAGACTTGCCCCTGGTTACTCTGCACTTCTTCAGAGATTTCTTGAAATCTTGACTGGACTGCCCCAGGTGATGGACAATGATCATGCCACGCCCCTTGATTGGAAGTGTCATCCTTTTTTAAAGTGATTTTGTTCACTGAGAGGGCTTTCGTTCATCGGATATTCGTTGTGTGAATTTCTCCGCTGTCAAACAAATAGCCAAATGCAAACAGTGATATTCAAATAATGCAAAGTTTATGCTTGTCTCGACGTTTTGAAAAATGCGTTTTTTAGTAGAAAACTTTTTATAAGATAAATTCAACACAAGATTTAGGGCAAAGCCTTACAGGAGTCAGGATACCTTTTGTAACAGTATGCTTTCGAACTAACCCATGCTTCAGTTAGGACTTTTGAAGGGTTGTAACGTGGCTTGGTTCACGGTTTAAGAAACAAAGGATAAAGGCTCAAAGTATATTTTTACCCACCAGCTCTTCGTGATGTTCTTCAATCCTAAACTCAGTTAATTGTGCATTTGAACTCCAAATGAGTCTGGAACGACGTTTTTGGTGATGGTTCACACAAGTTGAATTTGTTGGAAGGCAGTCATTTTTGCAACATTTTTCATGTTGTTGGGGATTTTTTAGCGACCTCGTTCTTTTGATTTGTTATCCCTAACTTTTGCCCGACTGTTCCTGTTTTTTGAGATTACAGTCAGCGGGATGCCCCAGCTTTCTTAAGCCTCCTTTATAGGTTTTGGCTTAGTGGGCTCTTCTCTTTTGAGAGATTGACTGCCTATGAGATAAGGAACCTCCACTGACTTTTGATTCCAGCGGAATGCTTTTGATGTCATTCGTTGTATTATGAACTGAGAGTTTTGCGACTTAAAGCGCATCTTTTGAATTAACTGAGAGACTACCCTGCCCCAAGTTTAAATTAAAGGTTTCAATTTGTGTTTAAAATAGAAAACTTCTACTTCTTTGGCTCGAAGGGGTTGACTAGGGATTATCTTCCTTATAACTCCAGTGTTTAGGATTTGAAAGAATGCCTGTACATCGTCAGCAAGGTCTGTCCAAAAGCATACTGTATGAGATTATGGAATTGTTTCGTCATCCTCCCTCTAAAGGCTTGTAACTTTTAGCAAGAGTTGAATGTCATAAAAAACATAGTTTAAATGTAATGAAAATGATTGGATCAAATCAAGACAAACATATGCAATGCATTTAATGAAACAAAGTTTGGCATTAATAGATAATTGTTTGAATAACAAAGAGATTACAACATGAAAATTCAAATGAAACAAAGACATTCTCAATGATTTGGCATAGGAGCAGTGATTATGTTTGGAGTCTCCGGAGGGTCAAACTTGATCTCCTTGGCATCAATCATGTCTTGGACCTTGTTCTTCAGAGCCCAACAGTTATTTGTGTCATGTCCCGGACTATCAGAGTGGTATGCACACCTTTCATTGGGATGATAGGTAGGAGCAGAAGTATTTGGGTTCCGGAGAGGAGCCTTTAATGTAATCAGCTCTGCCTCCAATAGGCGTTGTAGCGCTTGACCCAGTGACATGTTGATCTTAGTGAATTGTCTTTTAGGTGCGACCTCCTTACGCTGATGCCCCTGTCTTTGTTGAGCATGCGTAGGATTAGAGATTAAGATTTCTCCTACATGTTAGTCATGACGACTCTTTTGACCATACACAACATTGGACTCTTTCTTCCCATTGTAGGGCTTTTTCTGAGCATCAGAAGGTGTAGCTTCTTGAATCTTCCAACTTTTGATGCCAGCCTCGACCCTTTCGCCGGTCAGTATTAGCTCGGTGAATCCGGCTGAAGAGCTTCCGATCAAGTGTTTGAAATAGGGACCAGACAAAGTCCCGAGAAACATATCCACCAACTCCCTATCAGACAGAGGGGGTTGGACTCTTCCAGCAAGATCTCTCCACTTCTGAGCGTAGTCCTTAAAGCCTTTGCCTGTAACCATAGACATACCCTGAAGCTGAGTACGCGTGGGAGCAAGGTCGGCATTATACTAGTATTGCTTGTAAAAAGCAGCAACAAGGTCCTCCCAGTTGCGGATGTTAGCTCCTTCCAGTTGACAGAACCATTCAAGCTGAGTCCCTGAGAGTCTGTCTTGAAAGAAATGGATCCACAAGTTCTTATCAGTAGTGTAAGGTTGGATCTTTCTCACATATGACCGGAGGTGCAGCTTTGGACAGGAAGCTCCGTCATACTTGGAAAAGGCAGGTGCCTTGAATTTATGGGGAATCACCACCCCAGATGATAGACCCAGATCTCCGAAGTCAAGACCGGGAACCTTCTGTATTTCCATAGCGTTCAAACGGTCTTCCAGTTGTTTGTACTTATCCTCAGCAGGAGGATACTGTTCTTCATCATAGTCTATCTCGTTGTCGGAGACTTCAGGGCTAGGAGCCCTCCTTTCTTGTGGACTGTCTTTCTCTCCAGATGGGGTGGCCAGATCAAGTTCATTCTGCAGCCCGTTTCCAAACCTGCGTCCGGTGTTAAACAGGATGGCCCTCTTCTTCTTCTTCTTCCTCTCTTTCAGAATCAGGGTCTTCAAGTCCTGCTGACCCTTAGCTAGGCTCATGACCAACTCTTGAAATTAGGCATTATGGGCCTGGAGGGCCTTGATAGCTTGCTCAGCAGAAGGTTCAGTAGACATGATGATTGCTGCAATAAACAGCGGAGAAGATAAGAGACCTGTACTGGGAGACCTGTTATGCAATGATATGTATGATATATGTATGCAATATTTTCAAGGATCTCGCGGGGTAAACAAGAAACCGTTAGAATCTGAATCTGGTAGCTTGGTTGAAGGAGCTTCATGTTGCTGAGAGTCCTTCTTCAAGAGTCAAGCTCACCATATCGAGTGGGTCATAGCCCCTGACTCAAGTTATCATGTTTTGATTTCTAAACAACCTTGGCTAGAGGAAAATAAATCCCCTTTGCCCCTTGCTGGACATTTGGTTCATCATGACCTGCATCGCAAACCTTTGAGATCCTTGAAATGGTTAAGGAAATGTTAAGGTATGATGTTATGATGTGCATGATATGCGTTTAAGCAAAAATGTGAAGTGATGTAAGTAAGCCCTGCAATAAATCCAGATTATTGGATAAGGACTGTAAACAAAACCTGCAAGGAACTCATGTTGTCAGATAACAAGAATGTGCAAGTAATTCAAGTTTGAAGGTACACAAGTCACACATAAGAGCCCTTAGATTTCAGGCTTGCATGGAGTTTCATAGGTAAGTACCCTCTTGAGTGTAGTTGGCTCAAAACCTGTCCTATAAATAGTAACCGGGTTCTAAGGAGCTCAATATCATTGGATTGTTTTCTATGTTCATCGTTTTGGTTTAGCCACTGAACTAGCGACCAAAATATTCCAAGAAAACAATCCTCAATGAGTGTAGTATCGAGTATCTACCAACTTCGGACTGCACCAAAGTCGGTCATCTCACTACCCCTAAAAAAGGCCAAGATGGTCAAGTAAGGTTCTAGGTCATTAGTGCTTAGTGACATCACTCAGCGGCCCCGTATTCTCTTTGATTTAATCAAAGGCTACCGGTACTCACAAATATTTCGCACTAATATAGCTATTGCTTCAACCGTGTCGGTATACCCCGCACAGTTTCCACAACGTATTTCTATCTATGAATGTTTCCCCAAATCCAGGTGGAGGATTTATAGAACTCCGATACAAGCCCACAAAATTAAAAGCATACAAAGTAATACAATTGAAAACACAAGTGTTCTAGTCCTAAGGTACACCTCACTTATATTCCCCAGCAGAGTCGCCAGTTCTGTGATCGGTGGGAACGAGAACTGACTGTTTTTGGAATGCTGGTTCATGTTTGCGTTTGTTTTCCCAAAATATCGCGGTAAGCAAGAGTCTCCACCATCTTTTATTTTATCCAAACAAGGAAAGGACAAAAGCACAGAAAAATTCCTTTTCGAGATGTTTCTCGGGTTCAGGAGGTAGATTATAGAAAGGGAAGGTGTTAGCACCCTTTCTATCCGTGGTTATCCACGGACTCTTAGGTACTTGCTCAGTCTGTTTTCAAAAGTTTGCTTTTCTTTGTGTTTGTGGGTTTTGAAAAGAGTTTTGTTTTTGAAGAGAGTGTAAGTGCGAAAAGTTTTGTTTTGTTTTAAAAGGAGCAAGTACTTAAGAACCTCTACCTACTCAAAAAGGAATTAAATTGTGCAAATGTCCTTTAGACAGTGCTATCCCACTATTGAGGAGTAGGTAGCACCGTCGTTGGAGTTTTTCGGGTCAATTCGATTAATAGGGACGTGCGGTCACTAAAGCAACGTTAGGATGTTTTAGCGGTAACCCTAATGTCTTAGATCATTTTTATCGAAGCAACCATTTCGAGGAAACTTTGATCTTTGGACAGGAGGGTGACCTCTAAGACTTCCTATACTCAATGACCATGTTTGAGGCAACCAAGTGAGGCGTACCCTAAGAGTGGCATGTGCAAGTGTGTCAATTTTCAGTTATATTATCTTTACATGTCATGGTGAGCTACTGTTGATTTTAAGTTAAGATAGATATTGTCATGCAATCCTAGTTAGCATACATCTAAACAGTTAATATATGTATAAGAATTTAAAGTGCGGGAATTGTAAATCCTACGCTATTACAAAGCTTCGGGGAGGGGGATTATTTACATGTCCAAAAATTGGGGAAATAACGCGGTAAAAGGTAAAAAGTCTTAGTTAAGCTATTACAAACCAATAAGCAGTTACAAAAAAATAAACGCGTGCAAATCTGAAAATAAACTCTAAAAATCCTAAGAATAAAATCTTTTTGTTGTTTTATTTTATTTTGGGAAAATGATCTAAATCTACTTATTTTTAGTTTTTTGAGAAAAATGTTAAGATAATTAAAAGATTAATTAACAAAGTTAGTTTAATAGAAAAAGAACTAGCCTAATGTTTTTGTGTTTTTTTATTTATTTTAATGTTAATTAAAAAGATAAAAAGAAGTCAATGAAAACAAAAATAAAATACAAGGGGGGATCCTTCGATCCAGGGGAAAAAAGGAGTTTCGACCCAGGGAGGGAATGGAAGCTTCGATCCAGAGAGGGTCATGGTCCTTTCGATTGGGGCCAGACAGTAAGGCGTGAGTAGCCTTCGATCCAGGGAAGAGGATTGTCTTTTGATCATGGAGGTCATGGCTTTCGATCCAGGAATGAGATGCCTCCTTCGATCCAGCATGCTAATGGGTTCGATCTGGAGAAGGTGTCTCCTTCGATCTGGGATGTTATACCTGCAAAAATATGTTAGCGAAATAAAATACAGGGCCTGGGTATTGAACCCCAGGCCCTTCGATCCTGCGCTTGCTGGGTATATTCAGGCTATTTCTGCAGCAAATGTTAGCAAACGAAAAACATGACTTGGGTGCCAGACCCAGGCCCTTTGATCCTGTCTAGGATGGCAAATCGAAGGTAACAACAAGTAATGATGTGTTATGCAAAAACAAGGTTGGATAATTTACCCTCTCTTACCAGTAGATTGGAACTTCGATTTGGGCGCTTCCTGGATGTAGGCACCTTCGATCTGGGCTTCTGGGCTTGGCTACTTTTGCTGAAGGGTGGCTTTGCTTGGAAAATTCTGGCAACCTTTGATGGATTTTGTGGGCAGCACCTCTCCAATGTTTTTTTGTTCTCCTGTTGTGTTTTTCATGTGTTTTCTTGTATAATTTTCGTGTGTTTTCTTGTATAATTTTCGTGTCTTGGATATGTATGCTGGCCTCTGTATTTATAGGGGTGTGAGGGTGCAGTAATGGCAAGAGATAACCATTAAACAGGCCATTAAATGCCATGAGACAAGAAACGGACACATTAAAAGTTTTCCTTTTCTGAAACATTTGTGTCTCTTGAATGAACCTGGACATGTTGATTTGGGTGCCCTCTTGATGACCTCCTTCGAATGGCCCTTGTCCAAAGATCAATCGAAAGGTACTAATTAGAATTCCAATCGAAAGGTTTTGTTAACAGGCCAATCGAAAGATGTTGTTTCATGCTAATCGAAGGCCTTGACATAATGCCAATCGAAGTGCTTGTCCATAATGCCAATCGAAGTGCTCCTTCAGAATGCCAATCGAAATGCTCCTTCAGAATGCCAATCGAAGGGTCTTTCAGAATGCCAATCGAAGTGCTCCTTCAGAATGCCAATCGAAATTCTCCTTCAGAATGCCAATCGAAGGGTCTTTCAGAATGCCAATCGAAGTGCTCCTTCAGAATGCCAATTGAAATGCTCCTTCAGAATGCCAATCGAAGGGTCTTTCAGAATGCCAATAGAAGGGTCTTAAAGCACCACTCAAAAATTTTCTTTTTCTTTAGGCAAGAGTTTGTGATCAACCATGCAGGGGGAAGACTTTGGAAAAACATGAGAGGGCAAATTTTGGGGTGCAACAGTCACCTATTTAGGGTTCGAACTTAGCGAGCTTTTTATACATAGTATTTTTTTTACTGCGCTAGAGTTTGTCGGATGAGGCAGTTCCTCCTCGTCCATTATTGTGAGGATAAGACCACAACCTGATAATATTGTTTTACCATGTACGGAACTTCGTAGTTTGGTGTCCTTTTACCACGTGAATCAAGGTGAGGTAGTAGAATCTTTTTGAGTAGCAAATCTCCTTCTTGGAACACTCAAGGATGAACCTTCTTATCAAATGATTTCTTCATTCACTTTTGGCATAATTGACCATGGCACAGAGCTGTCAAGCATTTCTATTCAATGATGTTAAGCTGATCAAGTCACGTCTGAACCTATTATGACTCTTCAAGCATTGTTTCCATCAGAACTCGTAGTGGGAATCTTTACATCAACAAGGAGTACTGCCTCCATGCCATATACGAGAGAGAAGGAGTTTCACCTATTGATGTATGTACGGACGTACGATAGCCGTGTAGATGAAAGGGAAGCATCCCATGCCAATCTTTGTATGTCTTTACCATTTTCTGAATGATTTTCTTGATGTTCTTATTGGCAGCATCAACGGCCCCGATCATGTTAGGTCGATAAGGTGAGGAATTATGATCCTAGATCTTGAAGTCATCGCATAACTCTTTCATCATTTTGTTGTTTAAATTGGACCCATTGTTAGTAATGATTCTTCTAGGAACCCCATATTTGCATATGAGATTCTTCTTGATGAACCGAGTAACCACTTGTCTTGTCACATTTGCATAGGACGCAGCTTCCACCCATTTGGTGAAGTAATTGATGTCTACTAGTATGAACTGGTGTCCGTTATAGGCTTTTGGTTCAATCATTCATATCATATTAATCCCCCACATCAAAAATGGCCAAGGAGAACTCAAGACATTCATAGGAGTTGGTGGCACATGAATTTTGTCGGGATCTACCTCAATACCACATTGACTTACAATAAAACACAATAGCTTACCTTACCTGACGCTAAATGTACACTTGTTCAGATTCAACCTTAGTTTTAACTTTAGCAGACGTTCGAATAAATTTTGTAAATGTACAATGTGATATTCCTCTGTAAGAGATTTGGCAATCATATCATCTACGTATACCTCGATTTCTTTGTGGGTCATATCGTGAAAATAGTGTGACCATAACTCGTTGATAAGTTGCCCCTACTTTATTTAGACCGAAAGGCATCCCCTTGTAACAGAAAGTGCCCCAAGGAGTCATGGAAGTAGTCTTTTCCATATCCTCAGGTGCTATTTTGATTTGGTTATAACATGGGAAACCATCCAAGAATGAGAATACTGAAGCTTGAGCTGTATTATCCACCAAAACATCGATGTGCGGTAACAGGAAATTATCTTTGGGACCTACTTTGTTCAGATCCTAATAATCTACATACACATGTACTTTACCGTCCTTCTTGGGTACTGACATGATGTTATCTATCTAAGGTGGATAATCTACCATCGCTAAGAACCCTGCATCAAATTGCTTAAGGACTTCTTCTTGAATCTTGCTAGACATGACAGGATGATTTCTTCTGAGCTTCTGTATAACTGGAGAGAAACCTTCCTTGAGAGGTATTCTATGCACCACAAGATCTATATCTAATCCTGGAATATCTCTGTAAGACCAGGCAAATATATCCATATATTCCCGTAACAACTTGATCAGTCTTTCTTTGATGTTTTACTCCAATGTTACCCCTAGCTTGATCTCCTTGGGATCCTCCTCTGTGCTAAGGTTGATGGTCTTAATGGATTCTTGGTATGGTTGTATATTATTAGCCTTTTGCTCTATCTCATTCACCAGTTCTTCAGATAGTTCAAGATCTTCATCCTCTTCCTCTTCCGCTTGGTTGATGGGTGCATCAAAATTATATCAGATAGCAGCAATAAAGTTATCAGTGATTTTAGGCATGGATCTGCACACTTATCGTGTTTTGGTGTTGTTTTAGTATGTGAATTTTGAAAATGCATATGAAGAAAAGTTTTTCCATTTTAAAATATAACAAATAAATGAAAGAGAAAGACATGGATCTTAGTTGAATGTGAAATATAACTTTTTATTAATTGTGAATATTTTCTGAAGAAAATTGGGAGACCCTTACAAGCTACCCCTATACTTCGGGCTTGACATAGGTTCTTTCAAAATCAAGAAAAATTACTTTAGAAAGAAAAGGATCTTTGGAATCTCCATGGTTGTCCAATTATTAAGCTCTTCACCTGGAGCACATTCATAGATGAAGTCATATGCTCTTTTGGTGTTATTCTTGTTAGATATCATTGCCACTTGTCCTTCATATTATCTTCCTTTGTTGATGAAGGTCTCCTGGATTGGAGAAAACCGCACCTTGCTTTTCAGGGTAGCCTTTGATAATTGATAGCCCAAACCAAAATGATTCTTTTTCTTAGGTATCTCCACAAGTTTACCCCAACCTTTTGAGGTACCATCTTCCACAATTGTTTGTAAGTCTCTCAATTAAGTCACAACAGGTTTCTTGATTTTCTTTACTGGTAGGGTTATCATTGAACCAACCTCTAAGACATGAAACATTGTTGTTATACAGTCTTCATCAGCATGATATAGCTGTAGGAATCTATGTGACTTACAAAGATGTCCTCATCACCGTCGATTATAACCAATCTTCCTTCAACGAAGAACTTCAGTTTCTAATGAAGGGTTGAAGTAACAGCTCCAGTTGCATGGATCCAAGGTCGTCTGAGTAAACATGTACACACTGGTTTTATATCCATGACTTAGAAATTAATATAAAACATATGCGGGCCTATCTTGACAGGAAGATCCACTTCTCCAAACATTGTACTTTGAAAACCATCGAAAGCTTTGACTATCGTAGAACTTGGCCTTTTAATAACACCATCTAGTGTTAATTTCATCAGACTAGATTTTGGTAACACATTGAGGGTAGAACCAATATCGATGAGTACCCTGGACAGGTTTGTAGTACCTATCTGGATAGAAATATGCAATGCCTTGTTGTGAGCTCTGCCTTATGGAGGAAACTCACTGTCATTAAAACCTAGATATGATCCAGATGTCAGATTTGCTAAAACATTGTCAAACTGATTTATTGTAATCTCATCAGCGACATGAGAAGAACTGAGAACCTTCATCAAAGAGTCTCGATGCGCCTATGAATTGATGAGCAACGAGAGTATAGAAATTTTTGCGGGGATTTGGTGTAGCTGATCCACCACCCTGTAATCACTTTTCTTGATTATTTTGAAGTCTTCTTCTGCTTATTGGTCAGTAAAATTCCTGTTTGGAGGTTCTACGACATCATTCCTTTTTTGTGGTCAGGACTATAGATTCGACCACTATGAGTCATGCCCCTTGTTCTCGCTATATTTGTGATCGCAAGTCCTTGACTTATCGATTATTCACACTCTTGTTTTAAACCATTAGCGTATATAGTGGAATCATAACTCCACTGTAACACTTTGTTACTTTCATTAGGGGTAGGAGACGACCCCCTAATCACCATTGTAGCCTTTAGAACCACTGGTATCCTAAAAGTTTGTCGTGGTATCATTACTGGTACTTCTATCAATTCTCCCCATGGGATCATAAGAGTCTTCTTATTAAGGTTTAGCCCTTGGCATGGAATTACCAATGGATTCTTCGCACTTCCATTGATAGCAACTACATATTCTTCTTCAGGATTTTCCCCGAATTGGACTATCCCCTGATCCACAAATTTTTGTAACATCTTCTGAAAAGATTCATTATATTTCAAGAGGAACCCACACTCCAACAAATATTTCTTCAAAAGCTTTATCGGGGCCTTTACTTGTCTGGCTGCCCCAAAGTCAGTAACCACCTCAATTACATTTATAACTGGATCACCATGCAGGGGCATGGGGTTTGTCTTGATGTTTCACTTATCAAAAGTGATATCTGGGGAATCCCAAAAATCTTGAACATTATGTCTGAAGGCCCAACATTTTTCTATGGTGTGACCCATAGAATTGCAATGATACCCGCACCTGGAATTCTCATCATACTTTGGTGGGAGTGCCCCAACTGGAAGTGCTATAGGCTTCAATTCTACAAAGGATTCTTTGATTAAGTGTTGCAATAATTAACTGTGCAGCCATGGGGAGAGGATCAAACCTTCTCGGAAGCCTTTCGAACTTGTTCTGTTGTTGTTGTTCTCGCGGAATCACTAACAGTTGTTGTGTTCTTGGATGCAATGCTACAACATTGATTTCTCCTTCCTTCTTTTTTTTGAAGTTAGGAACATGTCTTTTTTTATTATAAGGGGTACTAGATGATGGCCCTTGTATCTTCCCGCTCTTTATACGAACTTCGATCCTTTCACCAATAGTCACCAAATCATAAAATCTTGAAGAGACGCTTCCTACCATTTTGTCATAGTACAACCCTTGTATAGTTCCCATGAACATGTCAATTAATTCTTTCTCTAAGAGTGGTGGTTGTATGCGGGATTCCATTTCCATCCATCTTTGAGCATACTCCTTGAAAAACTCCTCCTTTTTCTGAGACAAGTTTTGGAGTTGCATGCAGTCAGGCGCCATGTCCAAGTTGTACTTGTATTGTATTAAGAAAGAATTGGCAAGATCTGCTCATGTCTAGATATGAATCCACTCCACATGCATGTACCAATCTAAATATTCCCCACTCAAACTTTCTTGGAAGTAATGAATCACCAGCTTTTGATCTTGAGCATGTGCGTGTATCTTTCTGCAATACATGCGTAGATGGTTCCTCGGACATGTGAGCCCCTAATATTTTCCAAAGTTAGGCACTTTGAATTTGGAGGGACCACCACATCAGGAACTAGACCCATTCTGAGAGCATCGACATGAAAAGCATCGTAACCCTCCATAGCCTTTAAGATTTCTTCAAGATTTTTGAACTGGTTGAGTGACAAGGGATTTTTAGTGACCTGGGTGTGGGTTTTCTTTTGAGGTTCTTTATTGACATCCTTTAAGTCCATACTGTAGGTCTATGTAATTGTCCTCGTTGTTGACCGAAAATTTCAAGGCATGAGATGCCCCTACCTTCGATGGAGGTGGGACAAATCCTTCAGTATCAGCTTGTCTACCCTCTTGTTGAGCCATAGTTCACTTTTAGGGTCCTGATTCTGGTTCTTTCCTGGGTTGGTGACCGCTTGATGCACCAATAGTTTGGGCTACTTCTTCAAAGGCAGCTTTAGGAATTTTTTCTTGCCTTGCGATGATGTTCTTCAAGGCTAGAATAACTTGGCTCATATCTCCCTTCATCGAGTCGATATTTCCTTTCACCTGCTCCAAATCTTCCTTGAATGCGGCTTGATTCTCCTCTATCTGTTTCAACACTCTCTTTTGATGGCCTCTTGTTTGATGTGGTGGTCGGGGAGGTGGTTCTTTCTTACCAATGTTTTAACTGGAGAATGTTTTTGAAAAATGATAAGTTTTTTGTATGAAGTTATGAAATGCAATGTTTGCGAATGCATGGATGCGTATGAATATGCTGAGAGTTTTTGACCTTTGTCTTATTCACGTTGGATTCCTTTATATATTTTTTCAAGGTTTTTTTTATTGGTGAGTATCTTTAAATGAATACACAGTTCGAATATGGAAACAAAATTACTTTCATTAAGAATAATCATCCTCAAAAGGGAATACTTCAGATATTAAAAAATATTCGAACCAAAAAAGTAACTATTGGAAGCACTAAAATCTTCATGGCTCTTTCAGACAGTTTCTCCTTGATGATTATTATCTTTGTCATATCTGGCTTGACATCACTAACACATACAAGTTGTTTCCCTATAGCATTCATTTTTAAGACACTAACCAAAACCTTTGACTTATTTTTTTTTAATCTGTGAATAAGACACCCAAAAAGAATGGAGAATAATGAATATGTGAACTGTAAGATGCATGAATGCATGATTGTGTGGCCTAGTGACGAGATTTCTTGAAAGGTATTCTTAGATGGTAGGCTCATAGTTTTGACCTACGGATATTCTACCCTCTCCATAAGGTGGTTTCCTTAAGGGTATCATGGATAACACTAGAGGGAAAGGTACAAGGACCTCCCTTAAGTGGAGCCTCTTTGTAGGTTGAAACTCTTGTCTCTAAGGTCGTGAAAGGTCTCACCATGAGTTTTTAGTTTAGGATTTATACAAAAAGTCATAGGTTTCGTTCCAAAGTCCTACCCCCTAGAGGATATCTCTTGAAACATATTTCTTTTTTGGAATTCCATCGACTCTAAGCGAAGTCGTCACAAAATCCCACCAGACGGACCATCTTTCTAAGGTTTATTGAAAATAATGTTTTTTGAAATAAAATCCTACCAGAAAATGATAAAAGATAAAAATATAATAATAAACAACAATAAATAAATAAATAAAGTGAAAATAGAAGAATAAAAAAACCCTAAACCAAAAGAAAAGGTTTCTAAACCCTGGGGTTAAGTCCCCAACAGAGCCTCCAGTTGTAATAACCAGTTTTAAAATGAGAGCCGCCACCATTAATTTTTATCCTAGGGAATGTAATATAATGGATAACCCTAATTTGGTCAGAGATTCTAAGTTATTGACTCGTTTTTAGACGAAGGAAAGGTGTTAGGCACCCCTCATCTATTTTGTTCACAAGGATACTAGGGTTTAGAATTACGATTTAGGAAATAGGGTTTAATTTTTATTAAGAGAACTCGCCACGATTTTAAGTCGTATGCCTACGTATCCTCTTATAAGGAATCAGAGTCCCAATTTATAGTTCGTAGTTGTTTGGTTAGTGTTTTTTATAGGTGTGTGAATAACAGAGTGAATAATCAGATTCTCTTTGAACCAAATCTGAGTGTGTGAATAACAGAGTTGTTAGACGATGTTCATAGTTAGTAAGAGACATCTCCATAATCTTTTTCGAAAATGAAGTCTTGAGTGTATTAAGTTAGTAAAAGAGTGGTTAGTATTTTATTGGTTAGATATTTTCAAATATATTATATAATATAAGAAAAATATTTTTAATGTATGATAAAAAGAATTTTAATGCAATTTAAAAGTAATTAAAAATGAGTTAGTTAAAAATAATAATTTTGAATCTAATAACAATAAATAAAATAAAAAATATAAAAAAATTAATTAAAACGCAAAGGGGGGTGTATTTTATTTGGGATGAGTAATTCAGGGGGGTTCAGATGACAAGGTCCTAAATCCAGATATTGGATTTAGGCCTAGACCACAAGGGGGATGTTGATATGCACTACGCATCAAAATTAGGAGTTGATTCAGCAAGGGCCCAAGTTCAGATATTTAATTGGGTCCAAAAGCACAAGGGGTATAATTTTTAATGTTGTAGGAAAATTAAAACAAAGGGGTGGTGTGCTTAGCGATGGGCTTGGCCCAACATTGACCCAAGGAGGACTCGTGTGGATTTGGTGTATGAAAGCGTTGTCACATTATCATGAGGACGTGTTCTGGTGCATTTTATTTGAATCAAATAATGGAGGTTAAGGGTCCGTAGTAAGCGAAGCGCATGGAATTACGGAGTGGGTTTATAAAAATAGAGACCCAACGCTGGGCCTCATTTTGTCTTCTCTTTTATCTCTTTATCCTAAAAGAACAACCTGATGTATTTTTAGAGAGAAAAGCTCTCGCTTCTCTCTAGGCGATCAGAAATCTCCCCGCTGGATGGAAATTGCTTCCGCCGGTGGTCACCATCATGAGCCACCACAATACACCCTTTATGTCCATTTTTCTGGTTGACATTCAACCAGAAACTTCAAACATGCATACCCAAACACCATGACCTACCTATAACCTTAGAACCCTAGAAACCCTTACCTCAACCTTCAACAAAACCCCAAGACTAACCATTTTCCAATCCAGAGGCGCAAACCCTTAGAATCCTAAGCCCATGTGGAAGAACCCTAACCCTGAGTGATGAAACCTAACCCTAGGTTATGAACCCTAACCCTAAATTTCCCAGAAATCCAGATCAGACCACCAATCGACCCTAAATTCGGCAACAATAACAATCTTTCAATTTAAATCAAAGTTTGGGGTTTACCTTACTTATAGTGAGTCTTCTTGTAAATATCCTTCTAGCTCTTTCTCCCTCTGTCTAATCTTCTTCCTCTTTTCTGGTTGCAAGTGCGAAGAGTGGTGGCAACAACGAAGATGATGGAGGCGCAGCTTGAAGCACATATATAGGGTTTTCGAAATTTGAAACCCAGATATCAGGAAGGTGTTTGGCTCGCGTATTGGCTTTCTAACTGTTAAGATCTTTTATTCCTCACTTTTAGGCATAATTCATAGGGTTTATATAGGTTAGGAATTAATACAAATTAGGAATTTTTCTTCAGATTGTCGTTACTAATTGATTTAGTTTTACAAGTTAGTGATTAGATTAGAGGAAATTAGAGATTACAATGGATTTATTGTAAGTCAAAGATTTAATTGAAATAGAAAATTAATCATGTATTTAATTTGAATTATAATGTATTTGATCTTGGACGATTCTGTTATGTAATAAGATTTGATATGATTTGATATGTTATGCATTTTTGGATTGAATATCCACAGTAATTGTTTTATTGGGTTTTGGTTTTCTGGGTTAGATCAAAATTAGGGTTTCTTGCCCTAAATTTACTTAGTCAAGCTCTCACAAAAGTAACAGTAAAATAATAAGTAACAACAATAATAATTTTAATAATAATATTAATAATATCAATAATGTTTTGAATAATAAAAAGTAAATATAATAAAAAGGAAGATAGACCTCTATCAAGATGAGAATGGGCCTTTCAAAAATGACGAAATGGGCTTTAACCCAACTAAGAAAATACCTCCCTCTTGTTCATTCTAAATGGGCTTTAGAACATAACTTAACGGGCCGAAATGAAGCAAGATTTCATTTGCAGCAAGAAAACCCCCTTTATTTGCATATCTTTATAATTGTACGGAAAGCTTAATGGGCCATCACATTTTGATGGTCCATTTTTGAAACGATACACCCCCTCTATAAACGTAAACTCCATATATATGAATTTGACAACAATATATTATGATGATACTAGAAATTAATAACAATAAAGAAAAAATAATAATTTTGAAATCAGTAGGGCAAATTTAGGGTATGACAACTTTCACTAGGCAGAAATTATCTCTTGAACGTCTTGCACGAAAATCCCCAAATCAACCAATGATCTTGGAGGGAAAACCTACGGTTTTCTGGATGAAGACCCCTGCAAATCTCAACCCAATATGTTTGGCTACGCAAGAGCCTAATTGGATGTTATCGAACCTTGTCTAGATGGCACCCTAACAAAATATTATTACGATGATTTGTTAGTGTGTATGCATAGGTTAAAGGTTGAAAGTGAAGAGAAATTGCAGAATTTTTTATGGTATCTCCAAGTTGTAATGATGCATGAATGATGTATTTATAGTTGTGGAAGTTTAGATGGAAAAGGGAGATTTTCATATTTAAAAAGAATTGAAAAATTGACTCAATCAAATAGTATGTGCTGACCTGAACGTTGTATGTGTCGACACATAAGTGAATGTTAACTGCACCTGTCGACCTGAAAAACAGATGTGTCGGCCTAAGAAAGACAATAACTTTTTTCCTTTAAAAATGCATTACATGTGTCGACCTAACAAACAGATGTGTCGACCTAAGCAAGAGAGTAACTTTTTTCCTTTAAATGCATTTCATGTGTCGACCTGAAATTCATATGTGTCTACACTTAAAATAAGAATTTCTGCAAGTTCTTAAAAGCATCAGTATGTGTCGATTTGAAATACATATGTGTCGACACATACAATAAAAATTTAGGAAGAAAATGATTTTTCATGATTTGGATCAATATTAAACTTGTTTTGAATGCCTCCAATGCTTCCTAAGACCTCTAATGCAAGGGTGCACCAAACTACACAGAGATACCGTCCATTATACATAAATTCTAAGTTTTTATAGTTTTGACATCATGCAAAACATCTATTGGTGAAGTTGCAATCACACTCCACACCCTCATCATACACAACAAGAAACTAGGTCGTCCACAATGGATTAGGACCGGTGGGTGTGGGTACAATCTGAGATCAACAACATGAGAACTAAGCAAATAAGGCAAGAGGAAATTTTAGATGATTTACAAAAAATGATGCAGCAGATGATGTTTCATTTCCCTCCGCCTCATCAATAAGGATTATTGTGAGTCACCCTTCCCTCTCTTGTTCTAAACCATTGAGGCCAATGTTTAGTTCAAGTTTGGGAAGGGGGGATTTACTGCTTTTTTTGTGTTCTTTCATTACTTTGTGTTTGTTTATTTGTGTTATTTGTTTCAAGTATTACAATTTCTTAGGTTTACTTTTTGAATAACTGGTGAATTCTAGTGATAGTGGATGAAAAGGTTCACTCATACGCTCTTTTGCTTTATGTTGAATTACCCCCAAAATATTGATACTACTGAAGATGATAAGATTCAAATTTCTTAAGCTTTACTAACGGAGGACCTATATGCATCCCAAACAGAGAGGGAAGCTGCATCGCACTAGAAGTACTATGGACCCTGTCAACTTTACTCAACATGGTGAGAGCAAAAAAATTCAAACATAATATTCATCACGAGAGATAATTCTAGTATGTATCTATCACTCAGAGTTTGTGTAAGTTCTTTTCGAATATCACTGCATGATTATACACACTGAGGCACGTTGTTTGTATTACCCCTATGCTTTTCAAGCCATCCCTATTAATTAGTATCCCTTGTTTATCTTGTTATACCCAAATTTTTCCCCCTACGGTCCCTCGTCATTTCATATCATCACCATGCATCAAGATCACACATTTGGTTGGTCATATCTTCCACTCTCTCCTATCATTGAGCTTGTCCTTGAAGGATCACCAAGCACCTTGAATTGTGTATCTTGTATATACGTATTTTATTTTTACTAACCCTTAACCAAAATCAAAAAAATATATGTATGTATTTCCCTTGATGTTTTGTATATTGTAGGTATTAACACAAGTGCATTTATCTCACCTCCTAACAAAGGATTCTGAAGGTTGATCCTCAGTCAAATGGCTACTCAATGGATTTCAAAAGTTTGAACTTCGAGGATATGATTAGGGAATCAAAACTTCTTTGGTTTAAGAACTCTCTCAATTTCATTTGGTCAAATTTTCCTCAATGTTTGTAGTTAGATTCATCAAGAAGATTCATAGATTATGAGTTTATTTACATGCCTTCTTTAACAATTTTCTTTAAGATCTGAGCCCCAACATTACATTTACTTCAAGACAACATCATTTCAAGGTCGAATGTGATTCATTATGTCTTAATTTGCAATAAAATTGCAAGAGATACAAAGTTGATTCAAGAAGTTTGACCCAATTTTGACAAGTACTTGACTTCAAGGTCACAAGGATATAACTTCCTAAATTCTTGTCATCTTGAGTTTATTCTTTTTTCTATGGACTCTTTTAATCATCTACGCCAACTTCTCTTTGTATTACAAAATCCGATTGTGTTTGGAGAATCATCAAAAACATGAAAAGATCATAAGTCCTTTGAGGAAACTATGGAAATCCTTGACTTGACTTCAAGAGATCATAACTTGAACAATTTTTATCTTCTTGACCTCATTATTTTTTCACATAAACTTGAGGATATCTACTACAATGTTTAGTTAAATATCAAGATCTAAAAATGTGTGGAAAGTTATGGAAGTCAATGAAACATTATAGGTCATTTGTGGATTTCTCAAGAAATTTTCATCATCTTCCAAGTACCATAACCCTCTCATTGTTTATGATTTTTGAGTGATTCCAATTCCATAATTACATTAAAGGAGTCTACTTCATTTCATCTTCAAGGATCAAGATATAACTTTGTGTGGAAGGGTTTGTAGGTTTGCAAAACATTATAGGTCATTATGAAGCTCTACACTTAGACATTTTTTCTAAGTGTCAAAATCAGTTTGTTTTTCATGATTTCAAATGGACACAACTCTAAGCTCAATTGTCCGAATGAATAATTTCTTGGCACATTGTAAACTTTGAGTTGGGATATTTCCCAATGCATCAAGAATCATTCCATAAAGTCTCCTGAGCAAGTTGCAACATGGATTTGAATATGGTCATTTGGAACTGAAGTTTCCATATCAGTCAGATTGTAATTTTCTTAATATGCATTCTAATAATCAAATTAGTGCATGATTCTTGTTTAAACATGTTTAGCAAACTTGCCTGGACCCGTTAGAGCACCAAAATGCATCATTTGGTTATGTTTTGAGGGAAAGCGAATCACACAATTAAAGTTTGTAAGCTGTGCACGATTTCACTGAGTTCCTTATCATTCACTACATATGAGCTCATCATTCATTCTCCTATAAATAGAGGACCTCACTCCTCTCATTTTCTAAGGTTTTTAGAGCCAAAGAAGCCATGCCAAACTCACTTCTATAGATCTAATTTTGCAACTTCGAATTCCTTATTAGAGCACTCCCAACTCTAAATTCTTGAGCTCTTCACCTTCATTGAACTCCCATGAAGCTTCTCCAATAAGAACCAATTCTTGGAGTGATCTAAATTGTGTTAGCCAAGTCCAGTTTCATAGAAAATTTGTCTTACTTCATTTACGTAGTTTAAGACACAAAAGCTTCTAACTCAATCACTAGAATGGTCTATAATGTTCACTAATACTTGCTATTAACTAAATTTTGTTGAATTAAATCGAGTGAGTTATACTTTGAAAAAATATTTCGCGATCACATAATTGAAATTGTCTTGAAGAGATGCATCTGATGATTCCAGTGTGAGTTTCTAATTATACAATTTGAAGGATTTGATTTTCGCCCTACTTGCAGATGGTTGGAGGTTGAAGGCGACCTATGTGTGGTTCTTTAACCAATGACCCTCAACCATTTGTTTTAATTTGATTGGAGGGACTTTTTTTATTTCCAAGCGCCTGCATTGGCTCTAGTTCACTGTGTATCCTCACCTTTGGTCCATCCAGATTGCCAGCATGTTTAAAATGGCCAGATCCAATGTCTACCATTTTTTTTTCATTTATTTTATTTTTCAAAACTTGTTTTAATTTCCTTTTGATTTCTAAAATTCATACCTCATCCAATTTTTATTCAAAAAATATGAAAAAATACACAAAAATATTTCACTTCATTTCTGATTTAATGAATTTTTTTTAAATAATTTTTGGATGAAATTTCATATTTTAAATATTTTTTGCTTTGTTTGTTTGGTTTTAATAGGTTTAAAAATATTCACAACACTTTTTAAATCCTGAAAAAATTATGGAATAATCCAATGATAGTTTGATAACTTATGGTGATCTCATGTGATTTTTATTTCTGACTTTGCTATTATTTGGATTTTTAGTTTTTTTTATATATTTTGATATTTTAAAAATTAGTTTTTGATCTTTAAAAACTCTAAAAATATTTGTCAACATTTCTTGACTTGTTTATGGCTTATGATAATTTTTTGGGATATTTATATGGTGTTTTGATACACTTTGTATATTTCATCAATTAATTTCATTTAATTAACCATTTTTAATTGTTTTATTAAATAGTTTTAAATACATTTTATTTCTATTTTGTGATTGGTCCTGACTTGTGAGAAATGGGTGATACATTGGGTCAATTTCCTCAATATCATTGAAACTTGGGTGTTGATAGGTTGAAAAACCAAATCCACCAAAATGAATTAATGATATTGATGAGGTTGAAACCCTTCTTTTGAACTCAACTGAGACACTGGTTCTACTGTGACATCCCCTTCCATCACCATCTCATATCCTTCTTCTTTCCTTTTTAAATGATCATTAGTCATCTAAGCTTTAGGCTTGAAATTGACCAAGTATGATTGATTATTGAACCAAGGTTCAAAATCTTTGTAGCTTGTTGTTATGAGGCTTTGATTGTATCAATCCTCTAACAAGCCTTCATCAACTTTGACCTAAGTTCAATCTTCAATAATCATTGATCATTTATTATGGATTTCATCTCTTTCTTTTTTTTCCTTTTTAAGTGATGATTAGTGGCCTAAACTTTATGTTTCAAAGTCCAAGTATGATTCATTATTGGCTTTGGTTCAAAATCTTTGAAGCTTGTTATTATGAGGAGTTGATTTTATTGATCCTATAACAAGTCTTCATCAAATTTGACCTAAGTTTAATCTTCAATCATCATTGATCATTTATTATGGAATTCATCTCTTCTTTATCCCTCTTTCTTTTATTTTATGTTTTTGATCAATTTGGATAAGGCATTTGCACTTTAAGTTCATCTAAGCTTATGGATGATTGATAAACTTACAACATTTCCAACCTACCTCTAAATGATCCATTGATCATTTAAGGTACTTGGAATTGGTGAAAGTTTGTCATGACGTATCTTCCATGACCTAGGTCTTGATCATCTTTGTTTTTATTTGTGCTACATGTTTTAGGAGTATGATTTCTATCATATCTATAACATGTATGGTACATACATTGCTGTTGACCGGCCTCAAAGTTGGCGTGCCTTGTATATAATTCCACTTACAATTGCTTAACATAACACTAAATTTGTCCCGATTCAGAAAATGATCATTCGTGACTCACACTTTACGCTTGTAAGTCCAAGTATATTTGATTCTTTATCTTGGTTCTAATACCTATGAGACTTTTTGTTAGGAGGATTTAATTTTATCAATCCTCTAATGAGTTTTCAATATTCTTGGTCCAAGATCATCATTCAATCATCATTGATCATATTTATGACCATTAACTTCTAACTTCTAACTCATTAACAATTAACTTTACTTTATGTCATTATTTTATGCCATTACTTTTATGCACTTTCATCTTTAGCATTTACATCTTCTGTTATTTTCCTTTTGCTCACTTGAGAATTTATTTTTATATAATTTTATCTTTGTTCTCTTGAGATATTATTTTCTTTTGAAGACACTTAATAACCAACTTGAACCTTAAAGGACTAAAGATTCTTCTTTGACTGTTGGTTACTATCCTTGGCATATTGGAGTTTTGGATCTCTTGGACTTATGATTAAAAGTCTTGATACTTGGAGACCTCGGTGCCCTGTTGTTATTCTGTCTGAAGGCCTTGGGGTTTACTCCAAGGCATTGGGTTGAATTTTCTGTGTGCGGGTTATTGTGGATTTTATGATCGGGAATTCCTCTTTATACATCCATTGCTCTGGACAATTTTTGTCAACAAAGACTTTGTTTGGCTCTCAATTCATCTGAGGCTTATTATTCATCTGAGGCTTGGCATTTATCCGAGGCTGGGTATTCATCTGAGGTTTGGTATTATGCTTTCTTGGTATTCTACATTTACTTCTTTATGTCAAGTGTTGGATTCTTGTTGGTTAGTTCTTTCCTTACCTTAGATTTTACTTTGTGTACATAGGATAGTGTTGTACCCCAAAATTTGCCCTCCCATTTCCTCAATATTTTCTCATCACAAAACCCTTGGAGCTCAAGATCCAGTTAGGGTTTCCTCTGCTCAAGACTTCTCCTTGAACTGTTAACCCAAATTAGGGTTTGTGGTTGAACAAAGATGTTTTGACCTAAAATGCCTAAGATGACTTTCATGCTTCATGTTGGACTCCCAAGTTTATCCATACCAAGTTTCAAGTCTTGATTCCAAGTTTTCCCCAGTCAATTGGACAGATGACCTAGAAATCAGCTGTATTGGGGAAAAAGTCAACTGTGGCCAATTGACGGTCAAATCTCATGAAAATTGACCCACATCAACATTATGAACTCATATGTACCATTTGATCAAGTTTGGATCACAATTCCACAAGAAATTTGATCAGATCATCAAAAGGGCAAAATGGTCATTTTTAGGGTTTTGACTGCACAAAGGCAATTTTTGACTGTTTGACCTAGCCAATGGCAAACCAAGCTCACATATGGACTCAAGGACCCCATGGAATTATCTTTACATGTTCAACAAACTCAAAAATCCCAAGTACACAAGATTGGCAGTTGAATTTCCCAGTCAATTGATCAATTTTGATTGTATACTGAAAAGTCAAACTTTGACTTTTTGGTCAAAATCAAGAGTCAAGATTCATTTTTTATCAAAACATGCCAAATCATGAAACTTGTTCACCAAGAAACCAAGAAATGCAAATTAAGGTTTGAAATGGAATTTTTCATAACTTAGAATTTTTCTAAGTTATGGAAAACCCTAGTTTTTTCCCAACTTTGCCCCACTTTCTCACCAAGATTCATTTGGATTAAAACAAAAGTCAAAACATGAAAGTTGTAGCTTGTTATATAATCTACAACTTTTATTCACAAAGTTTTCCCAAATGAGGCTTGTATCTCAAGTTATAAATTTTTGAATAAGGGCACTAAACCATTCATAACTTAGTGAAAATTTGACCTTTTTGACAAGGTTTTCTACCTAACTTCAAGGCCATTTTAAATACACTTCCACTTGGAATTTCAATTTGAATTTCAAAGATGGATTGTAGTACACATTCCAAGCTTTCCAAAATGTCCAAGAACTTCTCAAACAACCTCATGGTTAGGGAGAATCGAATTTTGCAAAATGGGCAAAAGTCACTTTGATTCATGGCCATGTACATGTTCATACACTTTGCAATTTTTCAAATCAGCATGGGCAAGATAGTTACAGGCCTCTAATCCTTTTCTTACTCAATAATTAAATGCCAATCCATTGTGTTTTAGCTTTGTTTTGTTCGTATAGTCATTACACAAGGAATTAAGCCTTAATTGGAAAAAGTGATTTATCCATTTTTGCAAAGTAGAACTTTATGTCAAGTTTGCAAATCAAATGGTACAATGCATATCTTTGGACACAAGATTCATGGACATAACACACTGATCAAGACTAAAAGATGCAGCACATTTTGAGGGGCCTGTACAAGCCTAGAAAAAAGTTGGCATTTCCTTGCTTCACATAGAAGAAACATGGCATAACTTGTACCAACTTGGATATCAGCTTAGACACACTTAGACAAACTTATCAAACACATTCCAAAGATCATAACCAAGCTATTGCATGACCCTAACACCTCTCATCCCTTCCAAAACTCAGAATCACCTTGAAACTTCTCAAACAGAGCAACCTCTGCAGATTGAGCTCCAACTCTCAATGCTTTCAAGCATTCTTGCCCAAACCAGTTCACATACATTCCCTAACATCTATGCAAGCTAACCGAAAGCAAAAACACGACCTGTAATCCCTCTAACTGGTTCCACCATTTTCACATTTCTGACTTGCAGGTGAAGTGCTCTAGCTCGATTCAGAAGCTTTCAAGACAAAGTAAACATTGGAATAGCATCCCTGGACCTCAAGGAAGCTTTTCCAATCATCACCTTGCACTGAAAGTTTCTACATTTCCAGATAGAACTTCAACTGAACAGGTAAGTTTTTGAATCCGTATCTCTCTTATTAGGCATCATTAGCTTTAAGTTTGTGAATAAACAATGTTCTACTCATGCCACTGGACATGTACATGTTTTTACTTTTCATTTCTTTTGCTTGAGCTGTGAGAATTTAAGGTTTGAAAATGGCAGAAAATCTAGGTTAGAATTTGGGGGAGAAGAAATTCTCCCTCATCTTAGAGAGTTAGATCAAGTTCTGCATATGGTTGAATTCGTCTCTTCATGCTGAACATTTTTTATGTTATGAGTTTTCATTGAAAAGCCAGGAATCAGGAGTTAGAAGTTTGAGAAGAAGGGCGCGCGTTTTTGAACGTTTCTGGCTGGAGGTTGAAGACAGTGGCTTCTTGGGCTGGGCCTGAGTGTTTTTCTTATTCACACATCTTTTCTTGTTTCACACCCCCTGAGCCCATTTCATTTATTTTTAATGATTTCTGACTTTTTCTTTTTTTTGATTGATTCATTTATTTTTTCTCATGTTATTAAAAATATAAAAATATTTTTTCTCACTAATTTTGATTTTATTAGGCATTTATTTAGTTTTCTTTTAGTTTGTACATAATTAGATAAATACATATATTTTGTTTAAAATACTAAAAAATAGTGCAAATACATTTCTATACATTTTTATTTTTGTTTTACTTTCTGAAAATATTTTGTAGAAAAATAATTTTTTTATTAAATATTAAATATTATTATTTTTATATATAATACATATTTAGAACTTAATACATATATATATATATATATATATATATATATATATATATATATATATATATATATATATATATATATATATATATATATATATATATATATATTTATTAGTATATTTAGGTTAAAATACAAAAATACCTATATTTTTCATTTTTTATTAATATTTGACATAAAAAATACTTTTTATTTATATACTTCATTTTATTTTATTTTTGTACATAATAAATAAATACTTGTATTAAATTAAATAATAATACATTTTATTTAATAGAATTAGGGTTTTACCTTAAATATGAAAAACTCCAAAAATAATACCTTTTTATTTTCTTTTTATTCTTACATAAATAATTCTTTTTTTTCATACATATAAAAATTCCTTTTTTGCATTCTTGCATATTTATCTTATTTTATTTAATCTATGCAAATTATTTGTCTTGTAAATATTCAATATTGATGTAATAGTTTTAGGTTTAAATTACTTGTCAAAATCCCCATTTGAACATTTGTACCCCCCTTCTCATATTTGGTTTTGTAATAGCTTAGTAAATTTATTTTCGCACTTTATTGCTTTCTAATTATGCCATGTTAGAATTAGGGTTTGTATGCGAAAACGACAAAAATAGTTATGACCTAATCTCAAGATAAACAAGCATGAAAATGGACACACAAATCACACTTGCACCCCCTAGGGTACTCCACTTGTTGCCTTTCAAAATTGGGCCATGTTGTATGTTAGGTCTCTTTGGGCAAAACAAACAAATTGAATGATCATAGTCCCTCGATAACACTTTTCAAAATATTGCCAAACAAATGATCAAGTCCCTTAAAGAAAATGCCCAAAGATACTTGGCACCATTGCAATTATGGCCTAAACGATGATCCGCGCCTGTCCCTTTCACATCCTAACATGAGATTGTCCACCAAATACAATGGTGGAACAAACTTGTTAAAAGGGTTAAAACATAGCAATAATCTTTTGAGAAATTTAGGAGTAGATAACCTCTTAGTTACTTAAATCAATCTTGCAAACTAAAACACTTGCCTATTTCAAAAACCACACATCACTACACTTTCAAAACAACTTTCAAAAACAAATGAAAACCTTTTCAAAAGACATACATCTTTGTATACATCCCCACATGGATCATTACAAAGGTTGCCACCACATTGGCTTCTTTTCAAAACATTTTTCAAACCCACACACACACAAGCACCATTTCAAACAATTGAAAACAAAAGGCAAGTGATCTAAGCAAGTAACTAAGAGCCCATGGATAACCATGGATAGAAAGGGTGCTAATACCTTCCCTTTCTATAATCTACTCCCCGAACCCAAGAAAACATCTCAAAAGGTTTTTTTACTGTGCTTTTTAACCTTTCCTTAGGATAAAATAAAAAGTCGGTGGCGACTCTTGCTCAACTGAAACATTTGTGAAAACAAACGCAAAACCTCAAGTCAGTTCTCCCACCGTATCACAGAACTGGCGACTCTACTGGGGACAATTTTAAAGTGGGGTTACCTTAGGGTTTAGATCACCTTTGTTTTCAATTGATTGCTTTGTTTTCTTTACATTTGTGGGCTTTGTATCGGAGTTTCATAGATCCTAACCCGGATCTGGGGAATACCCTTTAGGTAGCATAATCTGTGAGGGACCCTTCCGGCGTATACCGACATGGGTGAAGCAGTGGCTACGTTGGTGTGGCGTCTTGGTCTGTACCGATATCCCTCGTGTTGAAACGGGGAGAATATGGGTCTTCCAAGGAGTCATTAAGAACCAACCGACCTTAGAACCCTAAATTGACCCAACTTGGCCATTAGAACAGTAGCAGTATGCTACGCTCATTGAGGCTAAACTCTCGTGATGGTTCCGGCCGCGAGAAAAGGTTATGATGCTGGAGTTATGACCGATTGAGGGTAGCCAATGATTTGAGATCCTCTAGAACCCGGTTACTTTTGATAGGACAGGTTTTAACCAACAAACTGAAAGAGGGTAGTACCTGAACCCCATGCTAGCCTAAAGCTAAGAACTTGTTTACTTTGTGTGAATATGTTTGCCTGTATATACACTCACTTGCTTGTGCATACATGTACATAACATCATGACATCATACCATAGCATTTTCAATAACCATTTCAAGGATCTCGAGGGTTCTTTTGATGCAGGGTTACGTTGAACCAGACATCTACCAAGGGGCAAGAGGTTTTCTCCTCTAAACAAAGTTCTCCAGTCAAAGATCAAGTGCAACAACTTGAGTTAGTGGCTATGACCCACTTGACATGGTGAGCTTGACTCTCGTGGAAAGACATCCACCGATACAAAACTCTCCAATCAAAGTTCAAGAATAACGACTTGAATCAGTGGCTATGACCCACTCGACATGGTGAGCTTGATTCTCGTGGAAGGACGTCCACCGGTGCAGAGATCTCCAATCCAAGAGCAGAGTTCAACCTCTAACATTTTCTTTGTGTTTACCCCAAGAGATCCTCGAAAGCATGCATCCACGTATCATGCATTGCATTTTGAAAATCTTTCCTTTTTCAGGTTTCCTTACTCTCCTGCTGTTTATTTCAGCAAGAGATGGCTCTATAAAGGTCTGTCAAAGACATCCAAGACCAGACTGCTCAGCTGCAGGAGGTGTTCCTGAACTTGTCTCTGGGGCAAGAAGAGATGAAAGCTCTCCTCACCAAGGGCTTGGAGAATTCCAACAATGCCAGAAGTGACCAGCTTGCGGAGCTGCAGTTTGATCTGACAACACTGAGGACCCAAGTGATGGGACAGTTGGTGGGCCAGATGGCTCTCATCCAAGACCTATCTCAAAGACAAGAGGAACTCAGAGTTCTTGTCCGCCAACTGCTTCCAAACAACCAACTGGGGAAAGCATCTGAGGTCGAAGAGCAAGTCACCGCTCAACCTCCATCCACTCAAGAAGACAAGGGGAAGGCTCCTATGCTTGCTTCAAGGTCGCAAGCCCATCAACAACCTCGCCAGCGTCAACGGGGTAATCGGCGTAAGCAAGAAAAGTCGGGAAGACAGTTTACGGAGACTGAAATACCATCATTCTTCATACTGAAGCGTCTGTTGGAGGCCAACTTACTTACTGTAAAGGACCCTCCTCAGAAGCTCAATACCTCCTCTCCTAACTATCATCCCGACGCATTTTGTGTTTACCACTCCTACAGCCCGGGACACGACACGAACGACTGTTGGGCCTTGAAGAATAAGATTCAAGATCTGATCGACATTGGGGTGCTGGAATTTATGCCAGACGGCGAGATGAAGATCTTCCGTTAAAGGGTTCTCCACTTGAAGTGACGAAGCTCAAGATGAAAGACTTTTGCTTCTTTTTGAATTTTCAAAGTTGTAATTTCTTTTGCTGTCAAACAATTATCTGTTGATGTTAAACTCTGTTTTCATTAATGCATTGCATATGTTTGTCTTGAATTCATCCATTCGTTTCACTACTCTCATGCTTTTCTTTATGATATTTGACTCTTGATAAAAAGCTGTGAGCCTTTAGAAGGAGGATGACGAAATATTACCATAATCTTATACAGTATGCTTTTGAACAGACCTTGTTGATGATGTACAGGCATTTCTTTCAATTCCCAAACACTGGAGTTATAAGGAAGTTAATCCCTAGTCAACCCCTTCGAGCCAAAGAAGTAGGAGTTTTCTGTTCTAAACAATCAAAACCCTTGATATCAACCCGGGGCAGGGTAGTATCTCAGTTTAATTCAAAAGAAAATGCGCATTGAAGTCGCAAACTCTCAGTTCGTAATACAACGAACGATGTCAAAAAAAGAAAGCATTCCGTTGGAATCAAAAGACAAGGGTGGTTCCCTATCACATAGACAGTCAATCTCTCAAAAGAGAAAAGCCCGCCGAGCCAAAACCTATAAAGGAGGCTTAAGAAAGCTGGGGCATCCCGCTGACAGTAATCCTGAAAAACGGTAACAGTCAGGCAAAAGTTAGGGATAACAAATCAAAATCAAAATAGTGAGGTCATTACAAAATACTCAACAACATGAAAAAATGTTGAAAAAGAAAAAAGAGATGATGACTGTCTCCCTGAATTCAAACTGGTGAACCATCGCCCGAAAGTCGTTCCAAACTCAAAACAGAGTATGACACAATTAACTGAGCTTAGGTTGAAGGACATCACGAAGAGCGGGTGGGTACAAATATGCTTTGAGCCTTTATCCTTTGTTTCTTGAACCGTGAACCAGGCCACGTTACAACCCTTTAAAAGTCCTAATTGAAGCATGGGTTAGTTCGAAAGCATACTGTCACAAAAGGTATCCTGACTCCTGTAGGGCTTTGCTCTAAATCTTGTGTTAACTTGTCTTATGAAAAGTTTTCTACTAAAAACACATTTTTCAAAATTTTGAGACAAACATAAACTTTGCATTATTCGAATATCACTGTCTGCATTTGACCTTTTTGTTTGACAGCGAAGAAATTCATACAGCGAATGTTCGGAGGAACGAAAACTCTCTCAGTAAGTCAAAATCACTTCAAGAGGATAACACTTCCATCCAATCCCCTTATCAACAAGGGGCATGACATAGCACAATTCAATTAACCTGGGGCAGTCCAGTCAAGGTCCAACAGATCTTTCAAAGTTCAGTTAACCTGGGGCAGTCCAGTCAAGATTTCAAGAAATCTCTCAATATGCAGAGTAATCTGATTCAAGACTCCTTCTTCACCACTTGGGGCATTCGAATGTCAAAAGTGTTCAACAAATCAACTATTACAATTCCAGACTCGATTCCTGTATCTAGCCAGGGCACGTCTGAAGAGTTTGAAGATTCGATTCCTGTATCCAGCCAGGGCATATCTATCAACTATTACAATTCCATATTCGACTCCTGTATCCAGCCAGGGCATATCTGTTGACCACATTTCCAGACTCGATTCCTGTATCTAGCCAGGGCACGTCTGAAGAGTTTGAAGATTCGATTCCTGTATCCAGCCAGGGCATATCTATCAACTATCATCGTTCCAGATTCGATTCCTGTATCCAGTCAGGGCATGTCTGAAGAATTCCAGATCAACACCTGTAACAACCCAGGAAAACATCTGTGAACGACCGATTGTATACCAACACCTGTAATAAGCCAGGAAATTATCTACATCACCACTTGGGGCATTCGAATGTCAAAAGTGTTCAAAACCCGATGAAGTTTTACACAAGCTCATCTTCAGGAAGCCCTACACCGGTTCCTCTTCAAGACTTCTGAAAACAGTTTACGGATTCTTCCCAACAACGGATGTTAATCTACCAACTTGTTCAGATGCAACCTTTGAAATTAGTTTACGGACGCTTCCCAACAACGGATGCGGCTCTATTGCTGATTTGACTTCAAGATTTCTGAAAACAGTTCACGGGTTCTCCAAGTAAACGGATGTTAACCTATCACTTGTTCAGATTCTTCTTCAAGACTTCTGAAAACAGTTTACGGATTCTTCCCAACAACGGATGTTAATCTACAAACTTGTTCAGATCAAACCTTTGAAATTAGTTTATGGACGCTTCCCAACAACGGATGCGGCTCTATTGCTGATTCGACTTCAAGATTTCTGAAAACAGTTCACGGGTTCTCCAAGTAAACGGATGTTAACCTATCACTTGTTCAGATTCTTCTTCAAGACTTCTGAAAACAGTTTATGGATTCTTCCCAACAACGGATGTTAATCTATCAGCTTGTTCAGATGCAACCTTTGAAAACAGTTTACGGACGCTTCCCAACAACGGATGCTGCTCTATTGCTTATTCAATCTCAAGATTTCTGAAAACAGTTCACGGGTTCTCCAAGTAGCGGATGTTAACCTATCGCTTGTTCAGATTCTTCTCAAGCTAGCTCCACTCAGAGTCAAGCTTCATTATCCCCAGCAAAACTAAAACTTCAAATTATCAATCCCCAGCGGAGCCAGACCGTTGAACCTTCTCCCCACAGAGTTTTGGAGAGGGAAAATCTTGAGTTCCCTAGTGAAGTCGCCAGAATTACTTCCCACCAAGCTGAAGATTCTCAATCTTACCTCCCCAGCATGAGCCTATTAGATTGGAACTCCCCAGTAGAGGTCATCAGGAATTCTCTTCCCCAGCAGCAGCCAAGGATTTATTTTCCCGGGCAGCAGTCAAGATGCTTTTTATCTTCAGCTATCTCGGATTCATTTATCCTCAGCAAGTTAGCTCATCAGCTTACATGCGCATTCATTACATTCATATCATAAACATTGATGTCACATACATTGCATCATGACATTGCATACAACTAACCCTTTACTTTTCAGGTAAGATCAGTCGACAGACAATGATCACCTCCCGAGGTTCATCCAGAAATAGTTCAGATGTGACCCAGACACGACGACATTCTGATACTTATTCCAGATCCATTCAGACGCATCATCAGGAAACCCTACACCGTTTCCTCTTCAACTTCAAGACTTCTGAAAACAGTTTACGGATTCTTCCCAACAACGGATGTCAATCTACCAACTTGTTCAGACTCTTCTCAACTTTTTAAAATAGTTTACGGACGCTTCCCAACAACGGATGCTGCTCTATTGCTCACTCAATCTCAACTCCTGAAAATAGTTTACGGATTCTCCAGACATGGACGTCAATCTGTTGCTTATTCGAACCCCTAATTCAGAGAGGTTCCAAAACATGGATGCCCTTCTGATACTTGCCCACTCACCATTGACATACAGTTCAACATTTCCAGATGGCATCTATAAGCCCATCCTCCTACCAGCAGTCGCCAAATGGCATCTTTAAGCCCATTCTCAGATGGCATCTCTAAGCCCATCCCCCGATAAGATTCTATCGCACCAGATGGCATCTTTAAGCCCATCACCAAATGGCATCTATAAGCTCATTCCCAACATCACATTACTGATACTTCAACATGCGAGTGCAAATTTCCGGGCACTCTAGTGTCCAATCTCCTTTTACCCTCAAGTCACGAAAGGCAAACTTGCCAATCTAACTTTTCAGGTTCAAGAAGATTGAACAGGGGCAACTGTTGTACCCCAAAATTTGCCCTCCCATTTCCTCAATATTTTCTCATCACAAAACCCTTGGAGCTCAAGATCCAGTTAGGGTTTCCTCTGCTCAAGACTTCTCCTTGCACTGTTAACCCAAATTAGGGTTTGTGGTTGAACATAGATGTTTTGACCTAAAATGCCTAAGATGACTTTCATGCTTCATGTTAGACTCCCAAGTTTATCCATACCAAGTTTCAAGTCTTGATTCCAAGTTTTGCCCAGTCAATTGGACAGATGACCTAGAAATCAGTTGTATTGGGGAAAAAGTCAACTGTGGCCAATTGACGGTCAAATCTCATGAAAATTGACCCACATCAACATTATGAACTCATATGGACCATTTGATCAAGTTTGGATCACAATTCCACAAGAAATTTGATCAGATCATCAAAAGGGCAAAATGGTCATTTTTAGGGTTTTGACTGCACAAAGGCAATTTTTGACTGTTTGACCTAGCCAATGGCAAACCAAGCTCACATATGGACTCAAGGACCCCATGGAATTATCTTGACATGTTCAGCAAACTCAAAAATCCCAAGTACACAAGATTGGCAGTTGAATTTCCCAGTCAATTGATCAATTTTGACTGTATACTGAAAAGTCAAACTTTGACTTTTTGGTCAAAATCAAGAGTCAAGATTCATTTTTTATCAAAACATGCCAAATCATGAAACTTGTTCACCAAGAAACCAAGAAATGCAAATTAAGGTTTGAAATGGAAGTTTTCATAACTTAGAATTTTTCTAAGTTATGGAAAACTCTAGTTTTTTCCCAACTTTGCCCCACTTTCTCACCAAGATTCATTTGGATTCAAACAAAAGTCAAAACATGAAAGTTGTAGCTTGTTACATAATCTACAACTTTGATTCACAAAGTTTTCCCAAATGAGGCTTGTATCTCAAGTTATAAATTTTTGAATAAGGGCACTAAACCATTCATAACTTAGTGAAAATTTGACCTTTTTGACAAGGTTTTCTACCTAACTTCAAGGCCATTTTACATACACTTCCACTTGGAATTTCAATTTGAATTTCAAAGATGGATTGTAGTACACATTCCAAGCTTTCCAAAATGTCCAAGAACTTCTCAAACAACCTCATGGTTAGGGAGAATCGAATTTTGCAAAATGGGCAAAAGTCACTTTGATTCATGGCCATGTACATGTTCATACACTTTGCAATTTTTCAAATCAGCATGGGCAAGATAGTTACAGGCCTCTAATCTTTTCTTACTTAATAATTAAATGCCAATCCATTGTGTTTTAGCTTTGTTTTGTTCATATAGTCATTACACAAGGAATTAAGCCTTAATTGGAAAAAGTGATTTATCCATTTTTGCAAAGTAGAACTTTATGTCAAGTTTGCAAATCAAATGGTACAATGCATATCTTTGGACACAAGATTCATGGACATAACACACTGATCAAGACTAAAAGATGCAGCACATTTTGAGGGGCCTGTCCAAGCCTAGAAAAAAGTTGGCATTTCCTTGCTTCACATAGAAGAAACATGGCATAACTTGTACCAACTTGGATATCAGCTTAGACACACTTAGACAAACTTATCAAACACATTCCAAAGATCATAACCAAGCTATTGCACGACCCTAACACCTCTCATCCCTCCCAAAACTCAGAATCACCTTGAAACTGCTCAAACAGAGCAACCTCTGCAGATTGAGCTCCAACTCTCAATCCTTTCAAGCATTCTTGCCCAAACCAGTTCACATACATTCCCTAACATCTATGCAAGCTAACCAAAAGCAAAAACACGACCTGTAATCCCTCTAACTGGTTCCACCATTTTCACATTTCTGACTTGCAGATGAAGTGCTCTAGCTCGATTCAGAAGCTTTCAAGACAAAGTAAACATTGGAATAACATCCCTGGACCTCAAGGAAGCTTTTCCAATCATCACCTTGCACTGAAAGTTTCTACATTTCCAGATAGAACTTCAACTGAACAGGTAAGTTTTTGAATCCGTATCTCTCTTATTAGGCATCATTAGCTTTAAGTTTGTGAATAAACAATGTTCTACTCATGCCACTGAACATGTACATGTTTTTACTTTTCATTTCTTTTGCTTGAGCTGTGAGAATTTAAGGTTTGAAAATGGCAGAAAATCTAGGTTAGAATTTGGGGGAGAAGAAATTCTCCCTCATCTTAGAGAGTTAGATCAAGTTCTGTATATGGTTGGATTCGTCTCTTCATGCTGAACATTTTTTATGTTATGAGTTTTCATTGAAAAGCCAGGAATCAGGAGTTAGAAGTTTGAGAAGAAGGGCGCGCGTTTTTGAACGTTTCTGGCTGGAGGTTGAAGACAATGGCTTCTTGGGTTGGGCCTGAGTGTTTTTCTTATTCACACCTCTTTTCTTGTTTCACACCCCCTGAGCCCATTTCATTTATTTTTAATGATTTCTGACTTTTTCTTTTTTTTTATTGATTCATTTATTTTTTCTCATGTTATTAAAAATATAAAAATATTTTTTCTCACCAATTTTGATTTTATTAGGCATTTATTTAGTTTTCTTTTAGTTTGTACATAATTAGATAAATACATATATTTTGTTTAAAATACTAAAAAATAGTGCAAATACATTTCTATACATTTTTATTTTTGTTTTACTTTCTGAAAATATTTTGTAGAAAAATACTTTTTTTATTAAATATTAAATATTATTATTTTTATATATAATACATATTTAGAACTTAATACATATATATATATATATATATATATATATATATATATATATATATATATATATATATATATATATATATATATATATATATATATATATATATATATATATATATATATATATATATATATATATATATATATATATATATATATATATATATATATATATATATATATATATATATATATATATATATATATATATATATATATATATATATATATATATATATATATATATATATATATATATATATATATATATATATATATATATATATTTATTAGTATATTTAGGTTAAAATATAAAAATACCTATATTTTTCATTTTTTATTAATATTTGACATAAAAAATACTTTTTATTTATATACTTTATTTTATTTTATTTTTGTACATAATAAATAAACACTTGTATTAAATTAAATAATAATACATTTTATTTAATAGAATTAGGGTTTTACCTTAAATATGAAAAACTCCAAAAATAATACCTTTTTATTTTCTTTTTATTCTTACATAAATAATTCTTTTTTTTCATACATATAAAAATTCCTTTTTTGCATTCTTGCATATTTATCTTATTTTATTTAATCTATGCAAATTATTTGTCTTGTAAATATTCAATATTGATGTAATAGTTTTAGGTTTAAATTACTTGTCAAAATCCCCATTTGAACATTTGTACCCCCCTTCCCATATTTGGTTTTGTAATAGCTTAGTAAATTTATTTTCGCACTTTATTGCTTTCTAATTATGCCATGTTAGAATTAGGGTTTGTATGCGAAAACGACAAAAATAGTTATGACCTAATCTCAAGATAAACAAGCATGAAAATGGACACACAAATCACACTTGCACCCCCTAGGGTACTCCACTTGTTGCCTTTCAAAATTGGGCCATGTTGTATGTTAGGTCTCTTTGGGCAAAACAAACAAATTGAATGATCATAGTCCCTCGATAACACTTTTCAAAATATTGCCAAACAAATGATCAAGTCCCTTAAAGAAAATGCCCAAAGATACTTGGCACCATTGCAATTATGGCCTAAACGATGACCCGCGCCTGTCCCTTTCACATCCTAACATGAGATTGTCCACCAAATACAATGGTGGAACAAACTTGTTAAAAGGGTTAAAACATAGCAATAATCTTTTGAGAAATTTAGGAGTAGATAACCTCTTAGTTACTTAAATCAATCTTGCAAACTAAAACACTTTCCTATTTCAAAAACCACACATCACTACACTTTCAAAACAACTTTCAAAAACAAATGAAAACCTTTTCAAAAGACATACATTTTGTATACATCCCCACATGGATCATTACAAAGGTTGCCACCACATTGGCTTCTTTTCAAAACATTTTTCAAACCCACACACACACAAGCACCATTTCAAACAATTGAAAACAAAAGGCAAGTGATCTAAGCAAGTAACTAAGAGCCCATGGATAACCATGGATAGAAAGGGTGCTAATACCTTCCCTTTCTATAATCTACTCCCCGAACCCAAGAAAACATCTCAAAAGGTTTTTTTGCTGTGCTTTTTAACCTTTCCTTAGGATAAAATAAAAAGTCGGTGGCGACTCTTGCTCAACCGAAACATTTGCGAAAACAAACGCAAAACCTCAAGTCAGTTCTCCCACCGTATCACAGATAGTCTCTTCATCTCCTCCCTTTCTTCTTTAGTTTTCAAAATCTTCTCCCTTTTTCAAAGGATTCTTGGTTTATAACTTGAACCGCTTTCATAATAAACTTACATTTAGGTCCATGCATTTTCAAAATTCTTTTTTTAATTAAAACCTTAATCAATTTAGTCATACTTTGATATTTTTTTAGAAGACTAAAAGTCATTAACCTCATTCAAACCATTTTTCCACTTTGTATTTTTAATTTAAAACTTTTCTCAAAAGAATAGACTCTTGTTGATTCTTGTAGTGATACAAGTTACTATACTTATATAATATGTAGTGAAGTGAGACATTTCCCCCTTGGGTGTTGTGTGATGCCTTGTTGATTTTAAATCCAAGCTATGTCCTCCACTTTAAGATGATGCAAATGCTTGTTTCTTATAATTGTGGGTAGTAAGTATGTTTTCCACTCGAATGCGACAACATGTCTCTTCTCTTAAATTTAACCAACACATAAACTTTTCAAAATTATTAAGAAGAACTACGGGTACCCCGAGCCTCTATTGCACGAAGGGGGTACGTAAGCACAAAAGGTCCACAACCTCGGCGGGTGCAAAAAGTGTAAAAACCACTTCTTTTCTCATCTCCACAATCTCATTTTTTAAATATTCCTTTTATAGCCAAATTACCCAGATATTCAAAGAGGTTCTTACAGAGAACTGTAGATATTTAGGGTGCTAATACCTTTCATTTGCACAACCGCCTTAATTTGATCTCTTTCTCATTTGGGTTTTATTCGCTCTTTTTCCATTTCATTTGGATAAAATAAAGTACGGTGGCGACTTTCACTGATACGAATTAAGTCCATCAAGGCTTAGCCTCAAAATTTTATTGTTACAGAAAAAAATTGGTGACTTCACTAGGGAGAAAACTCTAAGTGTGTTGAGCCTATTTTTATTTATCTGTGTATGTGCTATTATTGGTTGTATATATATGCCTGCTTGTCTTAATTTTTTTTGGTTTTCAGGAAGCTTGATGATCTCTTATAAGTCTTATACCCATACTTGGGAAAAATTAAGATAGAATTAGTGGTATAATCACTTTAAATTATGTGGATAAAGTCATTAGTAAGTTGATTTGAAAAAACCCCTGCTCAGTGGAGGCCCCTTTGGGGTAGTATTTCTTGAACAAGCAAGTTGCAAAAACGTTACTACTTTCGACCTGGGAGCCCACGAAACTGAGATATGTAGAACCCTTAATCCATGTTGGTCTTTTTAGGTGTAGTGCAGAGACTATACAAGAGCCAATTCTGGTATAGCTGTCACATAATACTTCACTCGGATGAGTTTTTCCTGTGAATATTACTAATTACCGAGTAAATTGGGATGTTGGTAATATCCAAAGGAAGATCAAGGACTTTAATATTTCTTTAGAAACTTGTTTTACAGGTGTTTGAACCATTAGTCTACACCTTATAGTTATTACCTTTGACTTAATTCTCGTGACGTCGAACCTACAAACCCCCATGTTTGTGATCTTGTGTGTGATTGTTGCATCATGCATTCATGCACCCATGAGAATTCTTTTAACCAAATTTTCAAGGAACTTAAAAGAATCTCTTTAAAAACATCGCATGTATTTAATCATGGATATTGAAAGGAGAAGCACCCAAAAGTATAGTTTCAGAAAACCCTAGGTAGGAGAGTTAAAGAAGCTAGCATCATTGGCGGTTAGTCCTGAGAAGTTCAGAGGTCGTTATGGAAGACATTTGGGTATCTTGGATGCTAAAGTGGAAGATGGAATTTTCAAAACTCTGGTCCATTTCTACGATCCTTTATACCATTGCTTCACTTTTCCATATTATCAGCTTGATTGGATTGCCTGTGACTGATAAGGTGCCTTTTTCAGGTTTAGAAGAAGATCTTTAACCTCCTCTTATTTCTAGAATATTTCATTTGAAGCATGATCTGATTAAAGCTCACCTTACTTATAAGAGTGGTATTCTAGGGTTCCTTGCTAATTTTCCCATGGAAAGGCTCGTTCATTTTCTAAAGACAAAAATAGGGATGCTTTGAAGACTATTTTAGCTCTCGTTATCTATGGATTGGTATTATTCAACAATGTCCCCAATTTTGTTGACATTAATGCCATAAAGATCTACTTGATTGGGAATCTAGTACCAACATTTCTTGGAGAGACTTACTACTCTATCCATTATAGGAATTTCAAGAGTAGGGGAATGATCATCTGTTGTGCGGCTTTACTGTACAAGTGGTTTATTTCGCACTTGTCGCAGTCTGCTTCCTTTTAGGATACTAAAGATGGGTTCAAGTGGTGGCAGAAGATTATGTCTCTTAGTCATTATGATGTGTTTTGGATCAGTTCTATCTATGATTGGGAAACCATTATAGATGGTTGTGGAGAGTTTCCCAATGTACCACTTATTAGTACAAAGGGAGGTATCAGTTATAATCTGATTTAAGCTCGTCATCAGTTTGGTTATCCTATGCTTGATAAGCCAGACAACTTGCTTTTAGCAGCTTTCTTCCTCAAGAAAAGGGAAGATGATAGGACATTCATAGAGCAAATCAACAAAGCATGCCTTACTATTCGCAGAAAAGAAATGAGAGATTTAGGAAAGAGAGGAAATTCTGCTTTTTAACCTTATATTCAATGGGTGCAAGTAAGGGAAATTAAGCTAAAGATGCCTTATCCTCACAATGAAATTTTGGTCTTTCTTGAACTTGTTTCAATTTTTTTAACTAATGTGGAAGAGCTCTAGCTTGTGTTTTTCAATATGAAGAAGGAAAAGGATGCGTGGAAGAACAAGTATCATACTTTGGATATGGGATATTCAGCACTCCAGGACCAGCTAAAGAAGAAAGATGATTTGATCAGGATTCTTGAGCGAAATGTTGTAGAGATGATGAAGAAGCAAAGGGATTTATTTTCCTCTATCATTCAGCCAGGTCTCAGTGAGAAAGACTATTCAAACTTGTTTCCTTATTTTGGTGGTTGGAAATGAGTCATTAAGAAGTTTTTGGAAGAGAATAAGCAGTTGAAAGATCATATTAGGATGATCAAAGGGAAGCGTCAGCATTAAGTGGGATCTTCTTTAGATTTTTTAGATTTTTTCTCTTGTATCTTAGGATATGTGAAACTTATGCTTAAAAAGTTGTAATACTTCCAAGAATTATTAATGAAATGAGTTTATTTCGTGTTTCAAAATATGTTAATCCTTTAATATTTGCAATTGTTACGGTTCTTTAAAGTTCCTTGAAAATTAAATAAACAAAATAAATCATGTGCATTGCATATCATGCATCATTTTAAAAATATTTTTGCATTCATGTTTTTCCTCAGGTGTCTTATATGTTCTTTATGCATCGTTAAGTCAGTAAGTTGTCGCACACTTATAAGACTCGGGCTAATTGCAAAAAGAAGATGGAACATTAAGAACAAGAAAATCGTGAGCTCAGGGAAGAAGTTACTGCTTTAAGAACTGGAATGACTAATCTCACTGCTTTGGTGGATTCGTTGGTGGTTGTTCATAATCATCCACCTCCTCATCTACCTCCTTCTTCTCATGTTACTCAACCGTAACAGACAACAACATCGCTGAGATACCGACAAAGCCCACTTTTGTTACTCCTATTGTTTTTGCTCCTAGATTCTAGATGTCTCATGGTTATCCATGGGGAATTCTAGATAACTTCATCCCTGAAGGATATAACCATACTTCTTAAGTTGTTCATGATGTTCAGCCTGTTCTGACTTCTGCACCACCTGTTGTGCACACTGTCCCTATTGTTAATGATGAAATCTACCATGCTACTTATACACCAAGTGAGGGCTTGGGGTTTTATGACAGAATGGATGATTTCCAAGATCCGTTTAATGAGATGTAGAGGAGATGAAAGCTCTCAGAGGAAAGGATTTTTTTGGGTAGAATGTTAGTGATCTTTGTTTGTTTCCAATGTGATGGTGCCCGCTAAGTTCAAGATGCTAGAGTTTGAGAAGTAAAAGGGAAAAAATTGTACTCATGCTCATCTTGTGATGTATGTTAGAAGGATGTCCACTCACACTGACGATAAACATCTACTAATCTATTTTTCCAAGATTGTCTAACGAGTGCTGCATTGAAGTGGTACATGAGCTTAAATAGTGCCAATATCTTCACTTTCAATGATTTAGGCGGATCCTTCATGAGGAAATACAAGTATAATATGGATATGTCTCCCAATCATGATCAATTGAGAACTATAACTCAGAAGGACAAAGAATCATTAAAAGAGTATGCGCAATTCTAGCGCGAGGTTGCTTCTCAGGTTATGCCTCCGATGGAGGAAAAGGAGATGACTAAGGTATTTCTAAAAACCCTTGGGTTGTTCTACTATGAAAGGATGGTGGCAAGTGCACCCAATGACTTTACTGAGAAGTTTGGTATATGCGTCCGATTAGAAGAAGCTGTTAGAGAAGGATGTTTGTCAAAGGATGATGGTTCCGGTGGTACTAAGAAGCAGGCATATGGTTTCTCCAGAAAGAAGGACCAGGATACAAATGCTATTACTCCAAAGATGAGAAGTAGACTTCCGAGAAGGCATCACCAGCACCAACAACATGTTGCCTCGGTAACCCTAATTGTTACCACAACTCCATCCACTGTTGCTTTTCAGAAAGCACCTTAACAAGGTAACCAAGGGTAACATCCAAAGATAGATGCTTTTTATCCTATACCAATGAGCTATACTGAGTTTTTTCATTCACTAAAAGAACTTATTAAAGACTAGGTCTCCTCCTGCCATACCTCCAACGTTGTCATGGTATTTTAAAGCTGATCAGAATTGTGCCTTCCATCAGGGAGCCCCTGGACATAGTATCGAAAATTGTTATCCATTGAAAGCTGAAGTTTAGAAGCTAGTGAGATCTAGTATCTTGTCTTTTAATGATATATGTCCAAACGTGCAAGCCAATCTAAATGTGAGAAGCTAGTGAACATGGTTTCTGGATGTCCTAGAGAGTTCCCAATTTTTTATATAAACCTGGTAAGAGGTAATTTGGTGAAAATGCATGATGATCTTTGTGAATTCAATTATTATATGCATGATCGTGAAGGTTGCAATGTATGTAGTATAAATATTCATGAGTGTGATAAAGTGAGAAGTGATCTCTAAGAAATGATGGATGAGGGCCTTATTCATATCATCTAGCCTAGAGTTGAATATGAAGAGGTTAATGTGGCTATTTATGTTAATAAAGTAATTGCTGCTAAAGCATATGCTAGGTATGCTAAAGAACCTACGATTGAAGAACTCAATATTGTGACTCCTGTGGAGATACATGAAAAATGGGTTCAAAAAGGATTGATTGGTTTTAGTTTTTGTTGTTGTCCAAATTGTGAAAAGAATCCATGGGGTTGTGCTATTTTGAGAGTTGATATTCAGATAGTAAAAGGATCGGGTTTGTTCAAAGAATAAGCAATAGACATTCTTGCTGATAGAAAAAGAAGTGTAGAATTCTCAATGAATGGGTTTGAGTGTGTTAATGAGTTTGAGTCTATTGATGAGTTTGTATCTTCTAATGAGTTTGAGTCTGTTGATGATGGTGTGACTTCTAATAATGATTTTGTAGTTCCTGATGAAATACTTGATGAATATGATTAAGAGGATGAGGTGAATGTCATTATACCACACTTTGACATTCCTACTCCTGTGGAAATTGTATAATGAAGTAACTCCTATGGTTGTTTGTTTACCTTGTCCTGTTATGTATGAGTCTGATAAGGCCATACCTTACAAGTATAATTCAACTATTTTGGAAGACGGTAAGGAAATTCTAATTTTGCCTTTATCTCATGTTGAAAACATTTATGAGGCCAACCGAGTGACCCGTAGTGGTCATGTGTTTGCTCCCACCTTTCAAGGAAGTGTTAATTCTGGTAAGGAAATCGTTGAATCTAGTGCTGAATCTAAGAAGGTAGAAGGGTAGTCTAGTGGCGCTTCATTAGAAAAGGAATTTGATGATCTTTTAAAGATCATTAAGATGAGTGATTTTAAGATTGTGGACCAACTGCTGCAAACTCCATCCAAAATTTCCATTTTTGCATTATCAATGAACTCTGCAGCTTATCAGGAATCTCTGATGGCGGTCTTGGACCAAGCCTTTGTTAAACAAGATGTCTCGATTGACCTATTTAACGGGGTTGTGGGAAATATCACGACTTGCAATAATATTAGTTTTTGTGATGATGAACTTCCTAATGAGGGAATAAATCATAATATGGCCTCACACATATCTCTGAACTGCAAGAATGATGCCTTGTCTAATGTGCTAATAGATAGTGGTTCTGCTCTGGGTATGATACCAAAAATTACTCGGTCGAAGCTCAAATATCAAGGAACTCCTATGCACTACAGTGGTATTTTAGTGAATGCTTTCGATTATTTGAAGAAATAATTCATTGGAGAAGTGGATTTTCCAATATACATAGGTCCCCATATGTTTCAAATCACCTTTCAAATCATGGATATCTCCTCAGCCTACAACTGTTTGTTGGGTCGACCCTAGATCCATGAGGTAGGAGTTGTTCCATTCATCTTACATCAGAAACTGAAAATTGTCCATGAAGGAAAATTAGTGATTGTGAATGGTGAACAAGATTTGTTGGTATCCAATTTGTCTTCTTTTGGAGTTGTAGAATCTGGTGAAGTTGTTGTTGGAACTCAGTTCTAAGGTTTATCTTCTTTCAGCATTTTAAAGATGCACAACAAGTGGTTCAGAAAGGTCTTAGTAGTGTGTGTGGTCAGATTATTGATCCACCTGTGAATAAAAATAAGACATGTTTGGGTTTCTCTCTAAAGAAGGATAAGAATGAAAGGGTGAAGCCAAAGTCTCCTTTATGTCCATATCAATATATCTTCCACAGTGCGGGTTATCTCCATCCAACTACTCTAGAGGTTGACGCTATCATCGAAGATGGGCAAGAGCAGGAGATGCCAAATTTTATGACGCATGGAGTGAGTCCAGAATTGGATCACTATTGATGTTCCTAGTTGCATTCACATTTCGAAGTAATCTGTCTTTTCTTGTTTTTTAAAATTCGTTCACTCTGCCAAAGGTGAAAGTGATATTGTACGGGCGTGTCTTTTGTTTTGGATTTTAAAATCATTAATAAAATTTGTTTTTGATTTCCAATTGTGTTATGATTTTTTCTTGGAAAATGGTAATCAGAAAAAACCTTTCAAAATAAATAATAACTGCAAATAAATCTGTATAACCACTTGTTGCATTTATCAGTTTCTAAAATCAAGGACAATCATATGTGCAGATTAATTAAAAAACATGTTTAAAACAATGACCCTGCACCCTCTTCCGGCCTTGAATATCCTGTGTACATGGATGAAGAAGAGGAGTTTACTGAAATCCCAGAAGATGTTTCTTGGTTGCTTGAGCACGAGGAGAATACCATTCATCCATACAAAGAGCCGTTGGAGATTATTAACTTGGATTCTGAAGAGGATTTGAAGGAAGTTATGATTGGGGAACTGCTTCATCCCGATGTGAAGAGCAAGTTGATTGAGTTACTAAAGGAATATGTGGACTTCTTTTCTTGGCCTTATTAATACAATCCTGGGTTGGATACCGATATTGTAGAGCATCACCTGCCGTTGAAGCCTGAATGTCCACCTATCAAATAGAAGTTAAGAAGGACTTATCCTGACATGGAAGTGAAGATTAAAGAGGAGGTTCTGAAACATATTGCTGTTGGTTTTCTTGTGACTCAGTGTATCCTCAGTGGATTTTCAATATTGTTTCGGTTCCAAAGAAATATGGAAAATTCCACACGTGGGTTAATTATAGAGATATGAATAAAGAAAGTCCAAAAGAGGATTTCCCATTTCCATATATTGATATGTTGGTAGATAGCACAACAAAATTCCAAGTGTTCTCATTCATTGACATATTTTCCAGATATAATAAAATTAAGATGGCTCTTGAGGACATGGAAAAAATAATGTTTATCACATCCTGGGGAACATTTTGTTAAGAGTGATGCCCTTCGGGTTAAAGAATGCCGCTGCAACTTACCAGAGGGCTATGACAAACCTATTCCATGATAGAGGTATATGTTAATGATATGATCACCAAATCCCATATTAAGGATGGGAATTTAGAAGACTTGTTGAAGTTGTTTCAGTGTTTGAGGAAGTGTCGTCTCCGTTTGAATCTGAATGTGTACTTTTGGTGTTTGTTCTGGAAAGTTTTTAGGTTTCGTTGTCAGCCAGAAAGGTATTGAGGTTGATCCTGATAAAGTTAAGGAAATTCAAGAGATGCCTGCACTAGAACTGAAAAGCAAGTCATGGGATTCCTTGGATATTTGAGTTACATATCCAAGTTTATTTCTCATATGACAACCACTTGTGAGCCAATCTTCAAGCTTCTAAAGAAAGATCAAGTTTGTATATGAACAGATGATTGTCAGAAGGCTTTTGAAAGCATTAAAGAGTATATACTTGAACCTTCGATCTTGCTTCCTCCGGTTGAAGGAAGACCATTGATTATGTATCTGACTGTGTTGAATAGATCAATGAGTTTTATTTTGGGACAACAAGATGAAACAGAAAGAAAGGAGTATGCAACTACTTGGTCAATATCCAAAATGGATCCAATAAGTATATTATTAAAAAGAATGCTCCTACCAGAAGAATTTCCCGTTGGCAGATGCTGTTTTCTGAATATGACATTCAATATCGCACTTAGAAGGCTATTAAAGGCAATGTGTTAGCTGAGTACCTTGCTCACTAGTGGGTTGATGATTATCAGTTTGTTAAGTATGATTTCCCTGATGAGGATGTGATGTATTTGAAATTCAAAGATTGTGATGGACTATTTCCTAAGGAAGGTTTAGATCCTGAATCCCAATGGGGTATGGTATTTGATGGAGTCGTGAATGCTTATGGTAAAGGAATTGGTGCTATGAGTATCACTCCTCATGGGTCTTATATCCCTTTTACTGCAAGGTTGACATTTGATTACACCAATAACATGGCTGAATATGAAGAATGTATCATGGGTCTTGAAGAAGCTATAGATCTTATAATTAAGATTCTTAATATATATGGTGATTCAGCTTTAGTGATAAATCAGATTAAAGGATAATGGGAGACTCGTACCCCTGGCTTGATTCCCTAAAAAGACTATGCAAGAAGGTTGTTGACTTTTTTCAATAAAGATGAGTTCCATAACATTCCTCGAGACGAGAATCACATGGAAAATGATTTATCCACATTGTCTTCCATGTACCAAGTAAACTCTTGGAATGGCGTACCTTAGATCACAATCCAACGTCTTGATAGGCCAGCTCATGTATTTGTAGTAAAGGTGACATCATATGATAAACCTTAGTATTATGATATCAAGCTCTTCCTTCAGACTCAAGAATACCCACTTGGTGCGTCAAACAACTATAGGAAGACATTGAGAAGGTTGGCAGGTAGTTTCTTCCTCAATGAAGATGTGTTATACAAAAGGAATAATGACATGGTCTTGCTCAGATGCGTGGATAGACGCGAAGCAGACATGTTGATGCGTGAGATACATGAAGGTTCATTTGGAACCCATGCCAATGGACATTCGATGGCAAAGAAGATGCTAAGGGAAGGTTACTATTGGGTGACAATGGAATATGACTGTTACAAATTTGCAAGGAAATGTCATAAGTCTCAGATTTATGCTGACAAGATTCATGTGCCTCCAACTCCTGTGAATGTTATTTCTTCCCCGAGGCCTTTATCTATGTGGGGTATTGATACAATCGAGATTATTGAATCAAAGGCTTCGAATGGTAATAGTTTCTGTTGTACCTCAATTTCCCCCCCTAAGAGTCCCCTGTCATATCATACCCTCACAATGCAACAAGATCACATTAGGGTTGGTTCTTCCTCTTTTTCTATCTCCTATCTTTAAGTTTGCTCTTGAGGAATCTCCAAGAACCTTAGTTGTGTATTTTGTATATGTGTTGTTGACTAACTTCTAATCAAAATACAAAAAATATTTGTCGTTGTCTTTGCATATTTGTGTTTTGTAGGTACCAAGTCAAAGCATCTGACAAATAAGGATTTTCGATATTATTTTCCTAAAATCTCTATATGTAAAGAAAAATTTAAAAAAAATCATTTTTTTCACTGATGCAATCAATTGCTCTTAGAGTGCAACCGATTGCATATAGTGCATTTTGTGCAATTTTTGAAAAAATACATTGTGCAATTTGATTTGCACTATAGTGCAATCGATTTATACAGAGTGAAAATTTGAAAAAAAATCAGCAATTTCAAGCTTGTCAAATTTTGTATCCAAATGTTCTTCATTTTTTTGAAAGATATATCATTAATTCAAATTTTGGTGTCAATCTTGTATTTTTAAAAATTTTCATTAATTCAAATTTTGGCTCTAATTTTTTAGAGAATTATCATTAATTCAAATTTTGGCTCCAAGAATCAATTACCAAATTACCATTAATCCCAATCATAAACTCTATAAATAGAGCCCTCATTTCATTCAAATCTCAAGCTTTTGATAGCCAAATCCACCTTGCTAAAAAATCTCTCAATTCTCTCCATATACCAAATTCACTCAAAGCTCCATTTTCAAAAAAAGTTAGTAAGTTTTGCATTGAAGCTTACTAATCTTTGAGCTAAACCTCCATCCAAACACTTTTTATTTATCAATTCTCTACATCCAAGCTTGAGCAATTGATTCTTGTGGTTGAATTGAAGCAAATTCTTGAAGTTGTTTTGATAATTCTCTAGATCTACCTTTGAATTAATCTTTCACAATGTGATCTCTTATTGGTCTTTGGATTTGATTCATTGAGCATTATTTTTTGATTCCAATGGTGCTATTTTCTCATAATTTGATGCAATTTTCGTGCTCAATTGGATCCATGATCATAAGGTATTTGATGGAAAGTTTGAACAAGAATTTGGCCTTTTAAAATGTTGTTTTGCTGTCTGTGAACGTTGGTAGTTCACTGTTAATGAACGGTAATGCTATGATATATTTTTACTCCACCTTTAGTGAAAGTTGGTAGATCACCATCAGTGAAAGTTTGTGATTGTTATCTTTTTTCTATCCTCAGTGAACGTTGGTAGTTCATCGTCAGTGAACGGCGATGCTATGATATATATTTTCTCTCTACCTTCAGTGAAAGTTGGTAGATCACCGTCAGTGAAAGTTGGTGATTCTTATCTTTTTGCTACCATTAGTGAACGTTGGTATTTCATCTTCAGTGAATGGAGACGCTATGATATATTTTCTCTCTACCTTCAGTGAAAGTTGGTAGGTTACCATCAGTTAAAGTTGGTGATTGTTATCTTTTTTCTATCCTCAGTGAACGTTGGTAGTTCATCATCAGCGAACGACGATGTTATGATATATTTTCTCTCTACCTTCAATGAAAGTTGGTAGGTCACCATCAGTGAAAGTTGGTGATTGTTATCTTTTTGCTACCCTCAGTGAACGTTGGTATTTCACTGTTAGTGAACGGCAGTGCTATGATATATTTTCTATCTACCTTCAATGAAAGTTGGTAGATCGCCATCAATGAAAGTTGGTGATTGTTATCTTTTCTCTACCCTCAGTGAATGTTGGTAGTTCATCATCAGTGAATGATGATGCTATGATATTTCTTTTCTCTCTACCTTCAGTGAAAGTTGGTAGATCACCATCATTGAAAGTTGGTGATTGTTATATTTTTGCTACCCTCAGTGAATGTTGATAGTTCATCGTTAGTGAACGGTGATGTTATGATATTATTTTATCTCTACCTTTAGTGAAAGTTGGTAGGTCACCATCAGTGAAAGTTGGTGATTGTTATCTTTTTGCTACCCTCAGTGAATGTTGGTAGTTCATTGTCAGTGAACGGCGGTGCTATGATACATATTTTCTCTCTACCTTCAGTGAAATTTGGTAGATCATCATCAGTGAAAGTTGGTAATTGTTATCTTTTTGCTACCCTCAGTGAACGTTGGTAGTTCATTATCAGTGAGCGGCAGTGCTATGATATATTTTCTCTCTACCTTCAGTGAAAGTTGGTAGGTCACCATCAGTGAAAGATGGTAATTGTTATCTTTTTGCTACCCTCTGGAGCGTTGGTAGTTCACTGTCAGTGAAGTCAGTGCTATGATATTTCTTTTCTCTACCATCAGTGAAAGTTGGTAGTTCATCGTGAGTGAACGTCGATGTTATTCTCTTACTACTTTCAGTGAATGTTGGTAGTTTCGCCTTCAGTAAAAGTTGGTGTATCCTTTGACCTTTTACCTTTATTTATGAATCGGTATCTTTTTGATCTTCTACCTTCAACTATTGAGTTGATAGGTCACAGTTATCTGTCGATCGTTGTTATCCACTGCCTTTTTCCTTATTTATTGAGTTGATGCTATATTGTCTCCTCTTTGGATTTTACACCAATAGAGTCGGGTCTTTTGATTCACCGATGATTTATTTTCTTGGTTGGGTTTCTTTTTGAATTTTGTTTCCTTTGTAACATCCCCAGTGGTGTCTTGCGTCTCTTTAGATTTGTCCATTTGCATTCATAATCATAAGCATTGCATGGCATCTTAGGGACAAAAATATGGCTTGTTTTATATTTAAGTATCTTCAATCGCGTCGAAACGAATATTTTTAACCTTCGTATCTCCGGATATAAGACACTTAAATAAGGGCAGCTGTTGTACCCCAATTTTTGCCCCTAAGAATCCCCTGTCATATCATACCCTCACAATGCAACAAGATCACATTAAGGTTGGTTCTTCCTCTTTTTCTATCTCCTATCTTTAAGTTTGCTCTTGAGGAATCTCCAAGAACCTTAGTTGTGTATTTTGAATATGTGTTATTGACTAACTTCTGATCAAAATACAAAAAATATTTGTCTTTGTCTTTGCATATTTGTATTTTGTAGGTACCAAGTCAAAGCATCTGACAAATAAGGATTTTCAGAATTATTTTCCTAAAATCTTTATTTGTAAAGAAAAAATAAAAAAATTCATCTTTTCAATGATGCAATCAATTTCTCTTAGAGTGCAATCGATTGCATATAATGCATTTTGCGCAATTTTTGAAAAAATATACTGTGCAAATCGATTTGCACAAAGTGAAAATTTGAAATAAAATCAGCAATTCCAAGCTTGTCAAATTTTGTACCCAATTTTTATTCATTTTTTTTAAAGATATATCATTAATTCAAAATTTGGTGCCAATCTTGTATTTTTAAAAATATTCATTAATTCAAATTTTGGCTCTAATTTTTTAGAAAATTATCATTAATTCACATTTTGGCTCCAAGAATCAATTACAAAATTACCACTAATCCCAATCTTAAACTCTATAAATAGAACCCTCATTTCATTCAAATCTCAAGCTTTTGATTTCCAAATCCACCTTGCTAAAAAATCTCTCAATTCTCTCCATCTACCAAATTCACTCAAAGCTCCATTTTCAAAAAAAGTTAGTAAGTTTTGCATTGAATCTTACTATTCTTTGAGCTAAACCTCCATCCAAGCACTTTTTATTTATCAAATCTCTACATCCAAGCTTGGGCAATTGATTCTTGTGTTTGAATTGAAGCAAATTATTGAAGTTGTTTTGATAATTCTCTAGATCTACCTTTGGTAAGTTGTATAATTCATCTTTCACAATGTGATCTCTTATTGATCTTTGGGTTTGATTCACTGAGTATTATTTTATGATTCTAATGGTGTTATTTTCTCATAATTTGATGGAATTTTCGTGCTCAATTAGATCCATGATCATAAGGTATTTGATGGAAAGTTTGAACAAGAATTTGGCCTTTTAAAATGATGTTTTGTTGTCTGTAACAGCATGCAATCGATTGTTGTAACAGTGAAATAGATTGCACTAAGTGAATTTCGAGCATATTTTTTAAAACTTTACTGTGTAAATCTATTTACATTTTAGTGCAATCGATTTGCACAAAAACATAATGCATTTTTTGCCTTAGTTTTGGGGTTGTTTTGATCCAAAATGCTTTTTCTACTCACTCCTTTTGATTGTTGGATTGTATTGCAATTTCGAATGTCCAATTTCTCTTTAAATTCAATGGACTTTGTGATATATATGAAGTTGGATAAATGTTCATCAATTCAAATCTACAAAAGAGTGAATTATTGAATTCATTTTTGGTGCTTTGGATTAATGATATGTTTAGTGATTTAATCCATCTAGAGGAGTGATTGAATTTAAAGATGAAAGAAATTTAAAGTAGTGATCCAAATTAGCTTATCATTCCCCTCCCTCTTCATCTTATCCCTTTCTTTTTTAATTGTGCTACATGTTAAGGGATGATGATCTCTATATCATTTATCCAAACATAAAGTACATAGATTGCTATTTACCGGCCTCAAAATAGGTGCGACTTCTATATAAGTCCACTTACGTTTGCTTAACATAGCGCTAAATTTTGTCCCGATTCTAGTAAATGATCATTTGTGGCCCAAAACTATGTTTTCAAGCCCACGTGTGTTAATTTGATCTCTTTGATCCAATAACCTTGAGATTCATTGTGTGGAGGCTTTGGTTCTACCAATCCTCTAATAGATCTTCATCAATTTTGGTAAACGCAAATCACTTAAACAATGTTGGTCATTAAATGTTACCCTTTGAGGATTCCAAAATGGATGATATACTTGACAAAAATAAAATGTAACTTTTTGTGTGGAGGCTTTGGTTCTAACAATCCTCTAATGAGTACCAAATGCAAGTTTCAATATAGTCATCCAACTAACCACTAATTTCTAACAATTAACTTTATTTTATGCTTTTATTTTATGCTCTTTACTCTATGTACCATTTACTTGAGCATTTACTTTTATGATATTTTCATCTTTGCTCACTTGAGCATTTACTTTTATTTCATTTTTATTTTGCTCACTTGAGCTTTTCTTTTCCTTTTGAAGACACTTAATAATCAACATAAACCATAAAAAACTTTAATGATACTTGGACTATTTGGTTTCTATCCTCGGCATTATGGAGTATTGGACTTCTTGGACTTAAGATTAGAAACCTTGGCCTATGTTGGAGACCTTGTGACCTTAATTGATACTTTGTCTGGAGTTATTAAGGTTTACCTCAAGACATTGGATTGTTTCATTGTTTTGTGTGCAGGTTATTTTGATTACATACTTTGTTTGTAATATGGAATTCACCCATATACAACCGTTACTCTGCCCAATTTTTGTGAAGACTTAATACACTTGAAGTTTAGTTCTCACAAGAGGTCTAATATTTTTGCTTGCTTGATTTCAATCCAAAGAATGAGAATTCTATCTTGACTGATAATGTCAAGTATTGACTTCTTGTTGGTTAGATGGTTCTTCTCCTTATCTTTTACCTTATGCTTTAGGATAGTCCCTTCATCTCCTCCCATCTTCTTCAATTTCAAAAATCTTCTTCCTCTTTTTGAAAACTATTCTTGTTTTGAAACTTGAACCACTTTCATAATAAACTTGGACTTGGGTCCATGCATTTTCAAAACTTTTTCATAAATAAACTCCAATCAACTTAATAATACCTTGACATTTTTTGTGAGAAGACTAAAAGTCAATCAATCTCATTTCAAACCATTTTGCCATTTTGGATTTTTATTTTTAAACCTTTCTCAAAATATTAGACTCTTGTCAATCCTTGTAGTGATGCAAACAACTATACTTCTACAATATATAGTGAAATGAGATATTTTCCACTTGGGTGTTGAGTGAGGCATTGTTGATTTTAAAATCCAAGCCATATCCTCCACTTTGAGATGATGCAAATTTTCCTTTCTCAAGATTGTGGGTAGTAAGTATGTTTTCCACACGGATAATGACGATGATGTCTTATCTCATAAAATTAACCAACACACTTGTGTTTTAAAATTTTTAAAGAGGAACTACGTGTACCCTGATCCCCTATTGCAGGAAAGGTGGTACGTAGGCACTAAAGGTTCTCAACCGCGACGGGTGCAAAAATCATAAAAAATATTTCTTTTCTCACCTCCACCATCTATTTTATATACAACATTTTATAGCCAAAATATATAGATTTTTCAAAGAGGTTCCTGTGGAGTACTGTAGATGTTTAGGGTACTAATACATTCCCTTTGCATAACCAACCCCCTTACCTTGAATCTTTCCCCCTCTTTTGGGGTTATTCGCTCTTTTCCCATTCCTTTGGAAACAATAAAGCGCGGTGGCGGTTTTTATTTTTAACTGTACAAGTCAAGTCAATCAAATGGATTAGTCTTAAACATTTCTACCGCTACAGTTTCATATTAGTGGAAATTGACTACTTCACCGAATGGGTCGAAGCAACTTCTTATGCTAATGTGACCAGGAAGGTGGTGGTGAGATTTATTAAGAATAACACTATTTGTCGGTATGGTGTGCCAAGTAGGATTATAATTGATAACAACTCAAATTTGAATAATAAGATGATGAAAAAACTTTGTGAAGAATTCAAGATTGTTCATCACAACTCGTCTCCTTACAGGCCTAAGATGAACGAGGTTGTTGAAGCTGCTAGTAAGAATATTAAAAAGATCATTCAAAAGATGGTTGTTACATATAAGGATTGGCATAACATGCTTCCTTTTTCTCTGTTTCATACCCCAAATTTTCCCCGTCAATTTCAATAATCATTTTACTTATATTTCAATATTATTACTATATTTCTAAAATTATGAAATTCCATTATTTTTATTTTGTTCTTTTGGGTCTTATTCTAATAGGGCTTAAAAAAACGTAAAATGAGGTGTTTGCTTCAAAACGGACCATCAAAATCTGATGGCCCATTAAGAGTTATTAATTCATTTTTTGCAATGGAAATAAGGGTGTATTGTTATTTCATTTGACAGACTGGGCCAATAAGCCTTTGTGGCCCATTGATTTACTAAAAGCCTTGCTATCTGATTCGTAATAAGAAGAGGGGTGTATTGTTATTCTGAAGGGTGTATTACTTTAATAGACCATCAAAATCTGATGGCCTGTTAAGGTCTGGCCAAGATAGCAAGGTGGTGCCTTTTGTGAGTCTGTTTGGCCCATTATAAGTGTGATCGGTGGGAATAGAACTGACTGTTTTAAAGCTGGTTCGCGAAATGTCGCGGTAAGCAAGAGTCGCCACCGTCTTTTATTTTCTCCAACATGGAAAGGACAAAAGCACAACAAAATTCCTTTTCGAGATGTTTCTCGGTTCGGGAGGTAGATTTATAGAAAGGGAAGGTGTTATCACCCTTTCTATCCGTGGTTATCCACGGGCTCTTAGGTACTTGCTCACTATGTTTTCAAAAATTGGTTGCTTTTCAAGTGTTTGTGGGTTTTGATAAAAGTTTAGTTTGAAAAAACTTCTAAGTAACTCTTGTATCAGTCCTCAAGAGTGTATGAAGTATTTGTTTGAAAAAAAACTTTTTGAAAGTGTAGGTGCAAAAAGATGTTTTTGTTTTTTTTGAAAGAGCAAGTACCCATGATAAATCTACCTACTCTAAGGAATTAAGCTGTGTAAGATTCCTTTAGACAGTGCTATCCCACTATTGAGAAGTAGGTAGCACCGTCGTTGGAGTTATTCGGGTCAATTCAATTATTAGGGACATGTGTGGTCACCAAAGCAATAGTAGGACGCCTTAGCGGTAACCCTAATGTCCTAGATCCTTTTTATCCGAGGCAACCGTTTCGAGGCAACTGGATCTTTAGATAGGAGGGCGACCTCTAAAACACCCTATACTTGATAACCACCTCGAGGCAACCAAATGAGGCGTACCCTAGAAGTGGCATGTGCATGTGTGTCCAATTTCAGTTAAGATTATCTTGCACATGTTATTGTGAGCTACGGGTTGATTTTATTTGTCATACAAGTCTTGTCATGCATAATTAACAGTTTAATAGTTTGCGGGAAATAAAGTGCGGAAAGGTAAATCTACGCTATTACAAGGCGCAGGTATATACATCGCCAAAAACATAACCCGTTTGGAAAATAAATGCGAGAAAATAAAAGAAAGCGATAAAAGCCTAATTAACTATTACATCCTCGGAGACAGTTACTTCAAATATAATCAAAAATAATGAATTAAAAATAAATATGCGCGCGAAAGAATTAAATCGGAACGGCCCTAGGGTTTTGACCCTTTTTTGAGAAAGAAAGGAATTTGATCCCTTTTTTCAATTAAACCTAATAATTAATTAATTAGTTAAAAGAAAAAGAAAGTATTTTTGTGTTTTTTATGTTTTAATGAAAATAAAAATAAAAGGAAATTTAAAAGTTAAAAGGAAAAAACCCTAATTCTAGTTTATTTTATTTATTGTAAAAAAAGATCAAAATTAAACCTAATTTAAGCTAAATCAATTTACTAGTATTTATTTACAAAATAATGAATTAAAGTGAAATTAATAATTAATAAAAATAATAAATATATTTACATTTTTTAATTTTATGAATTTATTATGAAAAATATTAATTTGTTAATTAATTAAATAATAATAATAATAGTTATTAAAGAAAATAAAAGGAAAAAGAAAATAAAAAAAGAATAGTAAACCAGGGGTGCTGGGCCAGCATTGGGGGTGTGCTTGGCAATTTGAGGCCCATTTGTTTCTCAAGCCTTTCTGACTTTGGGAATTGTCCAGGTACGTGTTGACTGGGCGTATGGTGTGGATCATCTTATGACCACTGGATTTGTGTTGGAAGACAACTGGCGCATGGGATTGAAAGGAATATGGTGGACATCATGGGAAAGTGTTGCATGAGATCACGTTAAACAAAATATGAAACAATTATTAGGGGGACCTGGGACTCGAACCCAGGTCCCAATGATCAATACACAAGCGCCTTGGCCATCTAAGCTGCATGTTTCAATTGTTATTAAGACAACACGCAATTATTATATTGATAAACAAAAACATATGCCTGAAAAAAAATATAAACGCGCTATTTTTGAACGAACGAATGAGAGGGAGACGCGTCAGCGTCTTCTTCCTTGGTCACTGTTTTTTTTACCTGCGGAATTCTATCCGCAGGAAACTCCGTAGGTCCTTCCTAGAATTGTCCTCAGGCCATGAAAACGCCACCTGAGACCATGGGCATATTCATCTTGGTCCCCTGATCACATTTATGCCTTTGATTGGCTTTGATTTTCCCTGAAACAAGAATACCTAAAACGCAAGAACATGAACCCTAGAATCGGGCATCACGATTCAGGGCCTAAAAATAAAATTGGCTAATGCAGTTACGTTAGAAATCAAGCAAGGAGTATGAATATGCTAACGTTTTTGAGAAAAAATGCAAGAATAGAGAATTCAAGTTTCGTGTTCAGAGGCGAGTTTGTGATGACTTACAACGCTGTATAGGTGGTCTTTGGACGTGGTAATGGTCGTCTTAGCTTCAGTGGATAGCAATGAAGAAGGCCACGTTCTTATTTTGATCTGAAAATGCCTCCTACCTTGTTCTTGATCTCACACTTTTTCAAGAAACTTTGCAATTTTCTTTGGCCGTTTTAGCAATCCTCCGGTCGTGAATTAGGTTTAGGTTACTTGCATATGTATAAGGCAAGCAGTCTAGGTCCAAATTTGGGCTTGTATCCTTGTGTATTTAAGTTTGGAGATTTGGTTGACCACCATTGAAGACCTTTCCATATTTGGTTGAAATCTAGGATTTTATGCACAAAAAAAGCTTAGCACGAATTGGTTAGCTGACATATGACATATAAAAGCTATTCAAATCACAAAGATGCTATTCCATTAATTTTTAGATTTTATTTGAATTATTATGGATTTAAAATGAATTAAATCAATAAAAATTAAATAAAATGGAAAAATAAATGTTTGATCTTGAAATTAATCATGGGACACGTTTGTGGCATGACAAGGCTGAATCAAGTGGAAGAAAGTGGGCCCTTTTGTCAAAAATTGAAGTTTTAAGGATAGTTGACTTTTGCAAATTCATGAAAATTTCTCAACTTCTCCAATGCATATCTTGCTCAATTTTGATCATATGAACATGTCCTTGGACATTTTGGAAAGGTCTTGAAGTCCTCTAACCAATGCCTTGAGTCCCATGTCATTTGGATTTACCAATCTCAAGTTATGGTCTTTGACTTAAAATGTCTTTTTGTTGACTTTTGAAATTGACCTATAATGTAGAAATTGATAACTTTTTGTGAGAGCATTTCTTGGACTTGGAATGTGAAGATGAGTTGTAGGAAATGTCATCCCCTTAAAAATGAGCATTGGATGGGATTTTTCTGATGAACCATGAAAAAGTTATGCCCTGGTCAAGTTACAGTTGACTTTTCAGCTGCCCAAAAATAACAACTTTTGCATCTTTGATGATTTTTGAGCCATTCTTGTGGAATCATGATCAAGACTTGATCAAATGATGATTGTGTGCTCAAAATAAGATGTTGACCAAAAATTCTGACTTTTGACTGTAAAATGACCATTTTACCCCTGCAGTTAATTATGAAGCAAATGAAGCTTTTGACTGTGCAATTTGACATTGTGAGCCTTGAGACTTGGCATGTAGATGCTTGACAATGTATATAGGCCTATGGGACTTGATTGAGCCATTGAAAACCTCAAATTCCTTGAGAGAACCAAAATCCTAATTTTGACTGGCTTAGGAGGCATTTGGACTGTGCAACCCTTGAGTAGTCTTGAACCATTTGAAGGTGATTCTTGACATATCTTGAGGAATATGGGAGGGCAAATTTTGGGGTACAACAATAAGTATTTGGGCTCGTTCAAATAAAAAGGAGGGAGGTGCGTTCTTTTTTAGGATTGTGTTGCTGCAAGTGGGCCATCAAAATCTGATGACCCATAAAAGGTTTTACTCGGTTTAATAGTAACTGGAGAGGGTGTATTTTCTTTGTTCAAATTTCTGGCCCGTTAGTGTTTCAGGATCTATCTTTAAGTAATAGGGGTGTGTGAACATCGAAATCAGACCGTTCCATTATGGTTTTGACGTCCGTATCAGATTTTTTATGGCCCATCATGTTTTTGGTTGAGTCTATGCAAGGAGGTGTGCGGCCCATTAAGAGAAAATTTGTAACGACAAATCAAACAATACTTCTTAATCTATCACTAATAATAACCTATAAATAACCCTAAATTCTAAAAAGAAAAGAAGGAGAAAATTTGTTACAGACGAAGAACGAAAGGAGAAGAAGAGTTGAGATTTGGGTTTCAATTTCTGAAACCCTATATATGTGGTGTCGCCGCCGTCTTCAAAGACTTCATCCCTTAATATATTCCATGTTAGATGATGTTACCCTGCGTACCTGCAAACAAAACAAAAGAGGAATCAAAAGCGATTAAGAGAAATCAAGAGAGAAAAGAAACTCAGGGATTCACGACCATAGAGGTATTCCAGTTAACACTTAGATTAAGTCGTTTAAATTGTTGTTATTGATGGTTGTAATCGCATGATTGAGGGTTGAATTGTTATTTTTCTAGAATAATTTGGGACCTAGGGTTAGGTTTTTAGGTTAGGGTTAATGTTATTAGGGTTAGGGTTCTTGGGGTTGGCCCAGGGTTCTAAAGGGTTGCGTTTCTGGGTTTGAATAATTGCTAGGGTTCTTGAGGGTTGGATGGGATTGGTAGGGTACATATGAACCCAAATGAAGGTCAACGAAGTTGCTGGGTTTACCTATGGTGGCTAAGGGTGAAGCCGCTGGAGGAAGCGATTTCCGGTCAGTGGGGCAATTTCTGATCTCCTAGAGAGAAGCAATAGCTTCTCTCTCTAAAATTTTGTTATGTTTGAAGAATAACATAGAGAGAGAGGAAGGGAGAAAATGGGCCTCGGGCCCTATTGGTTGTTGTATATAACTCCCTCATGATCCAGAGCTTGCGTCCCCACGCCTTTACTATACGCCCTCTCTTAATATCCCTCTGATCACAATGAAATGATACAAACAACACATCCCCATCATAATTCCATTTACGGGCACATACCAAACCCAATGGACTCTCCTCAGTTGAGTTTAGGCCTAGCCCATTGCTGAATTAACCCCCCAGCGGAATTTATTTCACTACCATATGCAAATCCACACACCCCATGCATTTTGGACCTAAATCCAATATCTGGATTTAAGGCTCTACTATTTACACCCCTAGGAATTTCGAAGCTTGAATAAATTAGACCCCCCCTGCATTTTTAAATAAAATTAATTTATTTTTAAAATTTGTTTTATTTATTTATTTATTTATTTTCTATTATTTTGCATGATTAATATTTTTATATTTAATATTTTTTTATTAAACTATAATAGTATTAATTAAGTTCTTTTTTAACACTAACTCCTTTTATAAAAATTTCAATCGCATTAAATATTTTTCTCATACATAAAATCTATTTTCTCTCACATTGCATAATGTATTCGAAAACATCTAACCAATTAAATACTAACTTTTTCTTACTAACATAATTCAAACTTATATATATTTTCAAAAAAGGATTATGGAGATATTTCTTATTAACTGCGAAATGCGTCTACAAATTCTGCTATTCACACACCTAGATTTGGTTCAAGGAGAATTCGAGATATCTCCACAATCCATAAAAAAAACTAACCAAACAACTACGAACTACAAATTGGGACTCTGATTCCTCATAAGAGGATACATAGGCATACGACATAAAAAACAGTAGAGAGTTCTCATAATTAAAATTAAAACCCAATTCCTAAACCGTAAATCTAAACCCTAGTATCCTTGTGAACAAGGTAGATGAGGGGTGCCTAACACCTTCCCTTCGTATAAAACGAGTCAACAACTTAGAATCTCTTACTAAATTAGGGATATATGTTATATTCCCTTCCTTAAGATGAAAACTAATGGTGGCGACTCTATATTTTAAACTCGTTATTACAGCTGGCGACACTGCTAGGGACTCAACCCTAGGGTTTAGAAGTCTCTCCTTCTTGGTTTTAGGGTTTTTGTTAGGGTTTTTTGTTTTTTTGCTTTCTATATTTATCTTTTTAATTATCTTATTTATTTATTTTCTATTATTTTATTCATTGTGTTATTATATCTGTGGTGCAATTTTATTATTTCAAAAACCTTACAAAGAAGGTTCGCTTATTGGCCAAGGGGATACATCATCCCTATGAGTTTTTGTGACAACTTCGCCTAGAGTCGGTGGAATTACAAAAAATAAATATGTCTCAAGAGGTATCCTCTTGGGTGGTAGGACTTTGGATTTAAATCTATGACTTTTTGTATAACCCTCAAACCAAAATCTCATGGTGAGACCTTTTAAGACCTTAGAGACTAAAGTTTCGGTCTACAAAGAGGCTCTACTTAAGGGAGGGCCTTGTACCTTTCCCTCTAGTGTTATCCATGATACCATTAAGGAAACCACCTTATGGGAAGGGTAAAATATTCGTAGGTCAAAGCTAGGAACCTACCAACTAAGGATACCTTTCATAAATCCCGTTACTATGCCACACAATCATGCATTCATACATCTTGCATTTCACATATTCATTATTCTTCATTCTTTTTGTCTGTCTTATTCATAATATTAAAATAATAATCAAAGGTTTTTGGTGAAGTGTCTTAAATATGAATGTTAGAGGAAAACAAATTGTCTGTGTTAATGTCGTCAAGCCAGATATGACAAAGATCAAGACCATCAAAAGAAAACTATCTGAAAAAGCTTTTAAGATGTTTACTCGCCGTTATGGGGATACCCTTGAGTTGACAAAAGTGGATGTACAATTGGATACTATTTGTTCCTTGGTTCATTCTACGATCCTTCGTTGAGGTGTTTTACCTTCCAAGACTTTCTACTAGCACCGACTTTGGAAGAATTTGATAGGCTTTTGAATTTTTCTAAGGAAAAAGCTTATGTAGGAATTGGACAAACAATTGATGTTAAGGACATAGAAAATAGTTTAGGGATCTCTTATCCTGAGTTCTCACTTAATTACAAAAAATAAGGTGATGTACGGGAGATTAAAAGACCATATTTGGAGGTTAAAGCCCTTTCTTTTGCTAATAAGAAAGAATTGGAGTTTTGTGTTGATTGTTTAGGACCACTGGTCTTTGGTGTAATTCTATTTCCGTAGACTTTTGACTATATTGACCCTGCAACTATTAGTATGTTTTGGGAATGAAAGCTCTGAATGCCGACCTAACTCTTGCTTTACTTGCTGATATTTACTATGCTCTTCACACTCGGTAGGAAAAGGAGACGGGTACGTTGAACTGTTGTATCTCGCTTCTATATTCTTGGTTTATGTCTCACCTCTATAAGGAGGACTACATGATTAAGAATTTGGCACGATTTGAGTGGCCTAAAAAATTTAGGTCTCTTACTGTTGATTCTGTGTTGTGGTATGCAAGAAAGCTAAATATTGGAGATGTCATTTACAGTTGCAGAGATTTTCCTAATGTTTCATTGATGGGATCAAATGGTTGCATCAATTATAACCTAACCTTGGATTTACGACAACTTGGATACCTTTTGGAGGATAAACCCTCCAATGAAAAACTTCAACAACTAATCATTCACGACATGGGTAAAACTGACCGAGAGTTGCTCAACAAGATCATCCGAGCTTGGAATAGGGTTAATAAAAGAAAGCCCAAAAGGAAGAATGCTGTGAAAAAAGAACCATACACTCAATGGGTTTTGGATATGGTTCAATTTGTAAAACTACCATTTGACGTTGATCCTGAGTACAATCCAAATGTCCTAGATCCTCTTCCTATGTCCTTAAAAGAAATAGACAATTGGAAGAAAGCCTTGAATAAATCTCAAAAGGATAAAGAAGAATTAGAGCTTAACCTTCATAACTTAGCTAAGGAGAAAAGGCAGATGCAACACGAGCTTGAGTCCAAAGATCAACAAATTCAGAAATAATGTGAAGCATTTGAAAAGGAGAGTCTTAAGCGGAAATGATTGACCGAAGGGTTGTTGAGTTCTACCTTTAATTTGGATTCCCACAACCAACATTTGGAGGATGACACTAGTTAAATCGGGAGACTAAATAGGTTGTACGAAAAGGCGACGCAAGACAAAAAGGAGATGGAAAAAAACTCGAGGGCTCAAATTCAAAGTTTAGCACAAGCTTCTTTAGACCAAGAAAAGAAAATGTAGTATCTTACTACGAGACTCCAAGATAGCTAAGAATCGGATGTAGTGGAACATCTCAAGAGGATGAGGGAAGAAAGACTTCTCGCCCAAAAGACTGATGAATATGAGCAAGTTTGTCGTGATTTGGAAGACCTTCGAAAGAATTTCCTTATACAAAGGAAACTCTACACAGAAATGAGGGCTCAAAAACTATATTGGGAAGAGCAACATGCAAAGATTACCAAATCATGAAAGGATGATCATAAGATAATTCTGGACCTCTATAGGAATATCATTTCTATAAAGACAAGCATGCAAGAATCGCCTTCTTAGCCAATAATTTCATTGGGGACATCCCTAGAAGTTTGACAGATTTGGAAAATGTGATGGTCCCGTATCCGAAAGATGTTGAAGACTTCCTCAAGATTTGTGGGACTATGTTTGATGGTTTTAGAGCAGATATTTGTATGCGCACTTAGATGATTATTGTTTCCCTTTGTTATTTCTTTCAGCAATTCAATTTTCATGTTTTGGTTTGAATATTTATCAATATCTGAATTGTATTCCCATTTTAAGAACAATTATTATTTCCATAAAAGTTGTGTTTCTATATCACGTTTGTGTATTTTTTTTAGATGCTCACCAGTAAAAATTAAAACCTAAGAAGAAATACATACAATATATATATATATATATATATATATATATATATATATATATATATATATATATATATATATATATATATATATATATATATATATATATATATATATATATATATATATATATATATATATATATATATATATGAAATCCAAGTGAATAAGAAATTCAAAAACAAAAGCTCAAAGCATATTCATACGCATTCGTGCATTCACAAGCATCACATTTCACATTTCATAACAAAAAAAACTCCTTGTCTTTCAAAATCATATCCAGTTAAATCATTGGTAAGAAAGCACCACCTCTTTGGCCTCCATATCAAACAAGAGCCCATCAAAAGAGAGTGATGAAATAAATCGAAGAAAACTAAGCTGCCTTCAATGAAGATTTGGAGAACGTGAAAGGAAACATCGACTCGATGAAGGGAGATATGAGCCAAGTTTTTCTAGCCTTGAAGAACATCATAGAGAGGCAATAAAAAATTTCTAGGGAAAACTTTTAAGAAGTAACCCAAAATATTGGTGCATCGAGCGGTCACCAACCAAGAAAAGAGCTAGAATCAGGACCTCTAAAGTCAATCATAGCTCAACAAGAAGTCAGACAAGATAATACTAAAGGATTTATCCCACCTCCACCGAATGTATGGGCATCCCATACTTTGGAAATTCCACTCAATAATGCGGACAACTACATAGACTTGCAGTATGGAGACCATGACTTAGAAGACCTTAATAGAGTACCTCAAAGGATAACCCATACACATGTCACTGAAAATCCCTTGACGCTAATTCAGTATAAAGCTCTTGAAGAAAGGTTGAAGGTTATGGAGGGTTATGATGCTTTCAACGTCGATGCTCTCGAAATGGGTCTATTTCAGGATATGGTAATCCCTAAAAAATTCAAAGTACCTGACTTTGGAAAGTACAAGGGGCTTACATGTCTGAGAAACCATATCCGCATGTATTGCAGGAAGATGCATGCATATGCTCAAGATCAAAAACTAATGATTCATTTCTTCCAAGACAGTCTGAGTAGGGAATCTTTAGACTGGTACATGAATTGGAGCGGGTTCATATCCAGACATGGGTAGATCTTGCCAATGCTTTCTTGAGACAGTACAAGTATAACTTGTACATAGCGCCCAACCAAATTCAATTCCAAAACTTCTCTCAGAAGAAGGAGGAGTCTTTAAGGAGTATGCTCAAAGATGGAGAGAAATGGAAGCCTGTGTATAACCACCACTCCTGGAGAAAGAATTAGTCGATATGTTCTTGGGAATTTTACAAGGGTTGTATTATGATAAGATTGTAGGGAGTGTCTCTTCCATATTTTTTGATTTGGTGACTATTGGTGAAAGAATTTAAGTAGATATAAAGAGTGAGATGATACAAGGGATATCATCTAGTACCCCTTATAATTCAAAGAGACATGTTCCTAACTTCTCGAAAAAGAAGGAAGGAGAAATTAATGTTGTCACATCGCATCCAAGAACAGAGCAACCATTGGTAATTCCACGTAAACAACAACATAACAAGTTTGAAAGGTCTCCTAGAAGATTTGATCATCTCCCCATGCCTCATAGTCAATTGCTGCAGCATTTACTCAAAGTATCTTTGGTAGAGTTGAAGCCTCTAGCTCTTTCAATTAGGGCACTACCGCCAAAGTATGATGCAAATGCCAGGTGAGAATATCATGCCAACTCTCTGGGGAATACCATAGAAAAATGTTGGGCCTTCAGACATAAGGTTCAACATTTTTTGGATTCCCAAGATATCACTTTTGATAAGCAAGACATCAAGAGAAATCCCATGCCTCCGTATGGAGGGCCAACTGTGAATGCAATTGAAGTGATGATTGATTTTGGGGCAGCCGGACGAGTAAAAGCTCTGATAAATCTCTGGAAAGAATAATTGTTTGAATGTAGGTTCCTCTTGGTCAATCAAGGGATAGTCTAATTTAGGAAATACCCTAAAAAAGAATACATAGTTGAGATTGATGGAAGTACAAAGAAACCATTGGTAATTCCCTTCCAAGGTCCAAGTCATAATAAAAAAAATCTTTGTGATTCCATGGGGAGAGTCAATAGAAGCACCAGTGATTATACCACGCCAAACTCTGAAAATACTAGTGATTCTAATTACTACAATGGTGATTAGGGGACCATCCCCAACCCCGTACGAAAGTGACAAAGTCGTACCATGGAGTTGTGATTCTACTATCTATATCAATGGTTTAAATCAGGAATATGAGCCATAGACAAGTCAACGAATTACAATCACAAATATAGCAGGAACATGGGGCATGACTCGTAGTGGACGAATCTATGGTCCGAACCACAAAAAAGGAATGATGTTATGGTTAATGATAAAGGGAAAGTTGTGATAGAGGAAAGCCGAGAACAAGAACCTCCAAGCAAGTATTTTACCGATCAAGAGGCGGAAGAATTCTTGAAAATAATCAAGAGGAGTGATTATAGGGTGGTGGATCAGCTACACCAAACCCGAGCCAAAATTTCAATACTCTCGTTGCTTATCAATTCAGAAGTGCATCGAGACTCTCTAATGAAGATTCTAAATTTTTCTCATGTTGCAAAAGAGATTACGGTGAAAAAATTTGTTAATAATGTAGAAAACTTAACATTTGGATCATACTTAGGCTTTAATAACAACGAGTCATCTCCATAAGGTAAAGCTCACAACAAGGCGTTGCACATTTCCATCCAGATAGGCACATTTAACCAATCCAGGGTACTTACCGATACTGGTTCTTCCCTGGATGTGCTACCAAAATCCAGCTTGATGAAGTTAACCTTAGATGGTGCCATTATAAAGCCAAGTTCTACGATAGTCAAAGCTTTTGATGGTTCTCAAAGTACAGTATTTGGAGAAGTGGATGTTCCTGTCAAGATTGGTCCACATATGTTTTATATTACCTTTCAAGTAATGGATATAGAACCAACATATACATGTTTGCTCAGGCGACCTTAGATTCATGCAGCAGGAGCCGTTACTTCAACTCTACATTAGAAATTGAATTTCTTCGTTGAAGGAAGATTGGTTGTAATCGACGGTGAAGAGGACATATTTGTAACACAAAGTCCTATATATAGCAGTGCGAATGAGGACTGCATAGCAACATCATTTCAAGTCTTAGAGGTTTCTTCAATGGTAACCATACAGGTGGAGAAAATCAAGAAATCTATTGTGACTTCGTGGAGAGATTTACAAGAAGTTGTAGAGGATGGTACCTCAAAAGGTTGGGGTAAATTTGTGGAGATACCTGAGAATAAAATCGTTTGGGTTTGGGCTACGAATCATCAAAGGCTACCCTAAAGGGTAAGGCACAATTTCCTCCTATCTAGGAAACCTTCATCAACAAAGGAACAAAGTATGGTGGACAAGTGGCAATGATATCTAACAAAAGCAGCACCAAGAGAGCATCTGACTTCATCCGTGAATGTTCTCCAGGAGAAGAACTCAAGAATTGGACAGCCGTGGAGATTCCATAGATAATTATCTTTCCAAAGTAAATATTCTTATTTTTAAAAGAACCTATGTCAAGCATGTGGCATAGGGGTAGCATGTAAGGGTCCCCCGATTTGTTTCAAAAAGTATTCTCAATTAATAAGAGTTATATTTCACATTCAATTAAGATCCCTGTCTTTCTCTTGCATTTATCTCTTATCTTTTTAAAATGGCAATAATTTCCTTCATATGCATTTTCCAAATTCACATACTAAAAGTGCACCAAAATATGATAAATTTGCAGATCCATGCTTAAAATCATCGTTGATGTTACTGCAGTTATCCGGTATAAATTTATGCACCCATGAACCATGTGGAAGAGGAAGATGATGAAGATCTTGAACTCTCCAAATAATTATAAAGGGAATTAGAGAAAAAGGCTGACAATATACAACCATACCAGGAACGTATTGAGACCATCAACCTTGGCGCATAGAAGGATCTGAAAGAGATCAAGCTAGGGGAAACATTTGAAGAAAGCGTCAAAGAAAGACTGATCAAGTTTGTACATGAATATATGGATATATTTGTCTGGTCTTATAGAGATATGTCGGGATTGGATACATATATTGTGGTGCATAAACTACCTCTCAAGGAAGGTTATTATTCAGTTAGACAGAAGATCAAAAGAACTCATTAAGACATCTCTAGCAAGATTCGAGAAGAAATCCTTAAACAATTTGATGCAGGGTTCTTAGCGGTGGTAGAATATCCACCTTGGATAGCTAACATTGTACCAATACCTAAGAAGGACGACAAAGTAAGTTTATGTGTAAATTATTGAGATCTGAACAAAGCAAGTCCTAAAGATGATTTCCCGTTACCTCACATAGATGTTTTGGTGGATAATACAACTCAAGCTTTGGTATTCTCATTCATGGAAAGTTTTCTCAGATTATAATCAGATCAAAATGGAACCCAAAGATATGGAAAAACTACTTTAATGATGCCTTGGGGTACTTTCTGTTAGAACGTGATGCCTTCCGGTATAAAAAATACACGGGTAACTTATTAACGAGCTAGGGTCACACTATTTTACGATATGATCCACAAAGAAGTTGAGGTATACGTAGATGATATGATTGTAAAATCTCATACAGAAGAGGATCACATCATACATTTACAAATATTATTCGAATGTCTGCGAAAGTTCAAACTAAGGTTGAATCCGAACAAATTTACATTTGGTGTCAGGTCACGCAAGTTATTCGGTTTTATTGTAAGTCAGCATAATATTGAGGTAGATTCAGACAAGGTGAAAGCCATACAAGAAATTCCAGCTCGAAAGACAGAAAAAGAGGTTTGTGGTTTCTTAGGACAATTGAATTACATTTAGAGGTTCGTATCGCACCTAACTTCTACATGCAAGCCTATATTTAAATTACTTTGAAAGTATCAGGCAATGGTGTGGATGATGATTTTTAGACAACCTTCAAGACTATAAAGCAATATTTACAAGAGTCGCCAATCTTGATGCCATCAGTTCCTGGGAGACCGCTAATCAAGTACTTAACAGTGCTTGAAGGGTCAATGGCATGTGTATTAGGACAACATGATGAAATAGGGAGAAAAAAGCATGCAATTTACTATCTCAATAAGAAATTCACCGACTGCGAAACCAGGTACTCACTTCTCGATAAGAGTTGTTATGCTTTGGCTTGGGATACTAAATGATTGAGGCAGTATATGTTAGCTCACACCATGTATTTAATAGCAAGAATGGATCCTTTCAAGTATGTGTTTGAAAAACCAACTCTTACAGGAATGATCTCCAGATGGAAAATGTTGTTATGCGAGTATGACATACAATATGTTACACAAAAGTAAATCAAGGGTAGTGTAATAGATGATCATCTGGCTCATCAGCCATTGACAGAATATCAACCAATGAAGTTCGACTTTTCAGACGAAGAAATCATGGTTTTAGGTGACTACAAAATACCAGGACCCGACAAAGGACCTGAATCGGGGGCACGTTGGACACTCATGTTTGACGGTGCTTCAAACGCACTCGAGCACGATATTAGGGTAGTTTTGACTTCTCTAAAGAATTTTCACAAACCATACACTGCAAGGTTATGTTTTGACTACACCAACCATATCCTTGAATATGAGGCTTGTATATTGAGACTAGAAGCTGCTATTGATCTAAGAATTAAACACCTCGAGGTGTATGGAGACTCAAAATTATTCATATACCAAGTCAACGGCGAATGGGATACTAAACATCCCAAATTGATTCCATAGCAGGATCATGTTTTGAAGCTAGCTACGAAATTTACTGAAATTACATTCAGTCATATTCCGCGAGAAGAAAATCAGATGGCAGATGCCTTGGAAATTTTATCAGCCATGTTCAAATTTACCTAGACAAATCACGAACCATACATTACAATTAGACATTTTGAAGAACCTGCACATTGCCTTGCCATTGAAGAAGGATCAGATAACAAGCCTTGGTTCTATGACATCAAAAGGTATGTCGAGAAAAAAGAATATCTAGAAAATGCCTCTGTGATTGACAAGAGAACTATGTGGAAGCTAGTTTTAAAGTTATTTCTAAATGGTGATGTATTATACAAAATAAACTATGATATGGTATTACTCAGGTACGTGGATAAACATGAGTCAGATACACTTATGAGAGAAATCCATGAAGGCACTTTCTGAACTCATACAAATGGACATGCCATGGCTAGAAAAATCTTACGAGCAGGTTATTATTGGTTAACGATGGAATCTGATTCCTACCATTATACAAAGACATGTCACAAATGCCAAATCTACATCGATAAAATGCATGTGCCACCGACTCCTATGAATGTCTTGAGTTCTCCTTGGCCATTTTTGATATGGCGAATTGATATGAAAGGAATGATCTAACCGAAAGCCTCTAACGGACACCGGTTCATACTAGTTACCATTGATTACTTCACTGAGAGGGTGGAAGTTGCGTCCTACACAAATCTGACAAGACAAGTGGTTACTCGGTTCATCAAGCACAATCTTATATGTAGATATGGGGTCCCTAGCAAAATCATTATAGATAACGGGTCCAATTTGAACAACAAAATGATGAAGGAGTTATGAGAAGATTCAAGATCGAGCATCATAATTCCTCATCGTATCGACCCAAGATGAACGCGGCCGTTGAAGCTGCCAATAATAATATCAAGAAAACCATTTAGAACATGATAAATACATACAAAGATTGGCATAAAATGCTCCCCTTCGCTCTACATGGATATCGTACTTTCGTACGTACATCAACATGTGCAACTCCTTTCTCTAGTATATGGGATTGAGGCAGTACTCCCTGTTAAAGTAGAGATTACATTGCTACGAGTTCTAACATAAACAAAACTTGAAGAAGTAGAGTGGGTTCAGACACGACTTGATCAACTTAACCTCATTGAAGGAAAACGCTTGACAGTTTTGTGCCATGGTCAGTTGTACCAGAAGAGGATGAAGAAAGCATTCGAAAAGAAGGTTTGCCCTTGAGTGTTCAAAGAAGGAGATTTGGTACTCAAAAAGATTCAACTACCTTGCCTTGATTCACGTGGTAAATGGATACCCAACTATGAAGGACAATAAGTGGTAAAAATAACATTCTCGGGTGGTGGTCTTATCCTCACAACAATCGATGGGGAGGAACTGCCACATTGGACAAACTCCGACGCAATTAAAAAATACTATGTATAAAAATATCTCTAAGTACGAACCCTAATAGGGTGACTTATGCAAAAAGGAGCATCCTGGTGGATTGAAAACCCAAAAGGGAGATCTAGGCAAAATTTAGGGACATACACAAAAAATTATCCTCGTGGATTGAAAACCCGAAAAGTTAGGGATCTTATTCAAATTAAAGAAAAATGGATTGAAATATAAGAACCATGACTACGACCATAAAGGAGAGGGATTGATCCAAATCATTAAACTCAGAAGCAAAGGAGATTGGAGTTATCAAAAGGACATTAGAGAAACAACAATAGAAATTATCATTTTCATTGCCATTTTCAATTTTTGTTAAACTTTCTGTAATGACCTCTTTCAAGGAATTGCATCTTGTACTCTCGCCCATTCAAAGGCATGTTTATCAATACAACATTTAACTTTTTAAATCTTTTCAAGTTGTGTTTTTTCTCTTTTCGGACAAGTTTGCAAAATACTACGATTATTTCTTGTGAATGCTGCATTGAAATCATTTTGGGATTTGACAAACAAAAAGAAGCATTTGATAAAGCATCAAAAAGAATTTTGGTTAGAAAAACATAAAAAAAAAAATCCACGACTTTATCCACGACTGTGTTAATACGCATATTCACGCCTATAACCACAACTACGACCACGCCTATGCCCGCGCCTGCGATACAAATATCAAAATCTTGCTAACACCATTCATCTTGTTCACACCAACTCAAAGACACCATGACAACGCAACATACAACGTTAGGGGAGTCGGTGACACAAAACACATGGTTGGAAAGGAGATGATATTATAGCATTTATAACGAACATTTAGTGCATATACAAACATTTGGTGCATATACAAACATTTGGTGCATATACAAGCATTTAGGGCATATACAAAATACTCAGTGCATATACATTTTGGGATTCCATATCAGCTTAGGGCATTATGCATGAAACTTTACGAATACATTTTTTAAAAAAACTATGAACTTTCTTGGGGCCCATCATTGGATCATCTGGTCCACCAAACAAACTAATACCTTAGTTGAGGTAGACACAACCGATAAACTTTAATCTTATCTTTGGTCTAGTTATCTAAGGTTCGATTACCAAAACACTCTTCAATTATCTATTCCTCTAGGTTGTGGTTGGTATGCGAATTTTTACGATTACGTTAATTATCCTCTAGTTCGTGATAAATACGTAAGAATACCCTCATGTCGTTTATCCTCTAGGTCGTGATAAACACGCAAAATTTTCAATAATTTATCCTCAAGGTTGTGGTAGGTATGCGAATTGTCGGGTTTATGTTATTCATCCTCTAGGTCGTGATGAATACATAAGTATATTATCATGTAATTTATCCTTTATGTAGTGAGAAATACACAAGTTTTCACTCGTATTATCTATCCTCTAGGTTGTGGTGGGTATACGAATTCTCAGGATTATGTTATTCAATCTCTAGGTCGTAATGAATACATAAGTTTATCCTCGTGTCATTTATCCTCTAGGTCGTTATAAACACTCAAACTTTTCAATTATCTACCCTCAAGGTTTTGGTAGGTATGCGAATCATCAGGTTTATGTTATTCATCCTCTAGGTCGTCATGAATACATAAATCTATTCTCGTGTCATTTATCCTCTAGGTCCTGATAAATGCACAGGTTCATCCTCGTATTGTTTACTCTCTAGGTTGTAGTAAATATATGAAATATGTGATATAATTCATTATGTTAGTCTCCATGCGACAATGTATTATCAAGCTCTGCTTTATTCATCCCCTAGTTTGTGATGAATAGAAATTTTTTGCATCTTAAGCTTACTATGTTAGTCTCAGAGCATTATTAAGTCAATTTTGAAACTTGTGTCATTTACCTCCTAGGTTATGGTAAATATATGTAAAATCTATGATCCCTTAGGGGTATTGGCGAGTTATCCACATCGTTGTATTCAAGTCGAATCAAAACTCTTTGTTCAAACACTGGTTAAATGATATATTGTTGTCTATGCCTATTGTTCATACTCTCGGGAATGCTGTATAACATATCCTTGTAATCCTTTGGTAAAATTTTGGGGTATTCCATATATTAATAAGCCTCTGATTCGAATGTGTAAGACTTGCGTATACTCGCACAATTCAATCAAAGGGTAATTAAATAGAGGTAGATATCATACCCAAAATTTGCACTGTCAATTTCAATAATCATTTTACTTATATTTCAATATTATTACTATATTTCTAAAATTATGAAATTCCATTGTTGTAATTTCTGTACTTTTGTGTGTTATTCTAATAGGGGTTTAAAAAAACATAAGATCGGGGTGTTTGCTTCAAAACAGACCATCAAATTCTGATGTCCCATTAAGGGTTTTAATTCATTTTTATAATAGAAATAAGGGTGTATTGTTATTTCATTTATCGGATTGGGCAAATAAGCCTTTGTGGCCCATCGATTTACTAAAAGACTTGCTATCTGATTCATAAAAAGAAGAGGGGTGCATTGTTATACATAAGGGTGTACTGCATTAAGGTCTGATCAAGATAGAAAGGGGGTGCGTTTTGTGAATCCCTTCGGCTCATTATAAGTATTTGGGATCGTTTAAATAAAAAGGAGGGAGGTGCGTTCTTTTTTAGGATTGTGTTGCTTCAAGTGGTCCATCAAAATCTGATGGCCCATAAAAGGTTTTAATCGGTTTAATTGTAACAGGAGAGGGGTGTATTTTCTTTGTTCAAATTGCTGGCCCATTAGGGTTTCAGGATCTATCTTTAAGTAATATGGGTGTGTGAACATCGAAATCAGACCGGTCCATTATGGCTTTAACGTTTGTATCATATTTTTTATGGCCCATTATGTTTTTGGTTGAGTCTATGCAAGGAGGTGTGAGGCCCATTAAGAGGGTTTTTGAGCCCATTTCAATGGTTGACTAAGTCAACATTCCTTTAATAATATTATTATTTTTATATTTATTTAGTATTACTACATCAGTATTTATTATTATTTATCTTTTTTTATTATCAAAAATTATTTTGTAAATTTTTTATTAATTATTATATTATTTTTATTATTTTGGTATGTTGACTGAAGTCAACTCAAAGAAAGAAACCATAAGAGAAAAACGACGTAGTTTCTTCATCTACTACACTAAGCATACCCAAACCCAAAAATAGATAATGTAGAGATTCAAAAAAAATCAATGTTATTGAACTAAATCTTTACAAAATCAAATCTTCCATATTATAATACAAAGATCATATCAATAACTGAATCAAATCTCATTACAAAGACAAAATCGTCCAGATTTGAAATTTAAAATCAATTTATGAGCAAATCAAATCTAAAATCCCTAATATAAATTCAATCAAACAATCAATCTCTTATTTGTAACGACAAATCAAACAATATTTCTTAATCTATCACAAATCCTGACCTATAAATAATCCTAGATTCTAAGAAGAAAAGGAGGATAAAAATTTTTACAGGCGAAGAACGAAAGGAGAAGAAGAAGAGTTGAGATCCGTGTTTCAATTTCTAAAACCCTATATATGTGGTGTCTCTGTTGCCTTCAAAGACTTCATCCTTTAAGATCTTCCATCGTAGATGTCTAACCAATCAAGTACTAACTTTTTCTTACTAACATAATTCAAACTTATATATATATATATATATATATATATATATATATATATATATATATATATATATATATATATATATATATATATATATATATATATATATATATATATATATATATTAGAAAAAAGGATTATGGAAATATCTTTTATTAACTGCAAACTGCAACTACAAATTTTGTTATTCATAGACACAGACTTGGTAATTTTGTTATTCATAGACACAGACTTGGTTCAAGGAGAATTCGAGATATCTCCATAATCCATAAAAAACTAACCAAACAACTACAAACTACGAATTGGAACTCTGATTCGTCATAAGAGGATACATAGGCATATACTTAAAAAACCGTGGCGAGTTCCTATAATAAAAATTAAAACTATATTCCTAAACCGTAAACATAAACCCTAGTATCCTTGTGAACAAGGTAGATGAGGGGTGCCTAACACCTTTCCATCATCTAAAATAAGTCAACAACTTATAATCTCTTATCAAATTAGGGTTATCTGTTATATTCCATTCCTTAAGATAAAATTAATGATGGTGATTATATATTTTAAATCGGTTAAAACACCCTGCATGGGTATCAAACATCCGACCTCACTTTAACAGGGGCAACCCCTTTCTCACTTGTTTATGGCATGGAAGCTGTAACACACTTCTAATCCCACATATATTTCTCATGTATTTTTACTAAAATAAAACAAATTAAAACCACAAAAGGGCGTCTCATCTTTATGTAAACGTCATACCAAACATAGTCCTGCTCAGAAACACATGTTTCAAAGTTATTTACGACAAATACTTCATGGATAGAAATTAATATACATATTCATACTTCTCACAGCAGAATTCATAGTTCGAAAACATCATATTATAATACTTCATAAAACTTTATCATACTTCATGATTTCATATTCAGAATTCAAAATAACTAGAGTACCATGAAAGGTAACCCAACATCTTAGAAACAAAACAAAGAACATAAGTTCATAATCCAAATGACCCCATCCCCGATGTTACATATCAGTTCAAGACCTACTTCTATACTCAACATAATGCAAATAAACAAACTCCGAAGCTATCCTTCAATGCTTCGATGAGCTAATCCTGGTCACTTGCAAGTTACCCACGGATAGATGCAACATTTCCAAGCAAAAAGGGAGAGTAAATTTTAATTATTATAAAAGACATAAGGCATAAATATAGTAGACATGCACTTGGGCCAGGTATCACACGTCATCATAACCTCAAGTTATAGTCACACTTTTACAACATCCATAATACATAACAATGTATCATCAAAACACCATTTATCAACAAGCATCATTTAATCACATCATTATACAATGTCACTTATAATGAAATGCAAAATCATAGACTCATGCATGTGGTACTAAAACTTCACTGATGACTCAGTCATTTTTATCTCGAAATATCCCCACTAATAGGATCGATTCCTACTTGGAACCAGAGAACTTCCCAATTTTGTACTCAACCCACACTATGGGATTGATGCTTTCACTAGACTATTGTCCTTTCATCTTTACTGGACCGAAGTCCTATCAATATCATAGGACTAAAGTCCTAACTATGCCATGAATGCATGATGCATAACAACATAATAAATACGACCACGACTAGTCAAAATGCATCATCATTCAAGGATTAATCACATATATCTCATTTTTCAAGGCATCATCATGACATCATCATATCATCATGATAAACAAAGAATCATCATAACATCATCATATCATTGTAATAAACAAAGCATCACCATATTATCATCATATCATCATATAATCTTATTTATCATTTTATTCCATCCAACTAAAGTTCATCACATTAGCTATCCAACTCTTTGAACGACGCCTCAAACTAAGTTTTAAAACTCGGGTTACGACTCTTTTAAGAAAATCTAACATAACTAATCAATTCTGGACACCATCGCCTAGGGATAGACCCTTCGCTTCTTGCATCGTCACGCGATGCTTTGAAGTGACGCACTCCAATAACATCCTTACTTTCTTCCCTCCATTGACCCTTGGCTCGCCCAGCGACAGCTAAGCGTGTCACCGTTGCCCATCAACAAGACACCACCACCTGACGATCCTGCGCGAACAGGGTTTTCATCAATCGTTAGCAATCCAATGTATTCTATATTATGGGTACAAATTGTTTACAATCCAAGGATATAAAACATCATATATTTCATCAAATCATCTCATATTCATCACAACCAAATCCTAACACAAACCTACAATTATCTAAAACTTAGATCAATTATAATAACAATGATAAACACCCATTAGCTTAGATTATAACAACAATTATATTCCCTTGGTGTTATAACAAGACCTTATTTCCTCTCTGTGCCCTAACTTTGCCTCTTCACATCGCTATTCTCCAAATGTTACGGTTGTACAGAATCAACGTTCCAACTCCCAAACTTTCTTTATACTAAACTTACCCCGTTGGACCCCTAATTTGGTCTTCCACTATTATTCTCACTTACTCTTACCAATTGGCTATTTTCCCTTATTAATACTAACACCAATATTACTCTATTTTATAATTAAAATAATTCTAACCAATTATTTAAATTATTCTAAATTACCATAAATCCTCTTAATTATCTTAATTCCTGCTACACCATCATATACAACATCAAACATCGTCTTAATCATCATAATCATAAAAAAATCACAGTTACGTCACAAATACACATCACAAATTAATTAATTAATTAAATAAATCACTTAAAAGAATTTACGCCCTTGAAAATTACATGACGAAAACAACATCGAATAAGATTCTCTCGTCTGATCATTGCGTTCCCAAGTCCAACTTTCACAAACTGGTCCACCAAACAATACCTTCACTAACACGATGTCATTGCCTTGTAATTTCTTCACTTCTCAACCTTCTATTCGCATTGGTAGTGCCTCAACAGCCAGGTTATCTCTCAGATGTACATTGTCCATTTGAATCACATGTGAAGGATCCAGAATATAATTTCTCAACTGTTACACATGAAACACATCATGAAGATTCACGAGTGACAACGACAAAGTAACCCGATAAGCCTCCTCACCTATCTTCTCAGAAATCTGATATGGACCAATGAATTTCAGCATTAGCTTCCTCGACTTCAAAGATCTACCAACACCAGTTACCGGAGTAGCTCTCAAAAACACATGATCATATTTTTGAAACTCGAGATCCTTCCTCCTCTTATCATGATAACACTTATGATGAATCTGAGAAGCTTTCATCTTCCCTTGGATCATCTTTATCTTTTTAGTTGTCTCTTGTACAACCTCAGGTCCGAGTACAACACTCTCGCCTGACTCATACCAACACAATAGGTTTTTACACCTCCTACCATACAATGCTTCATACGGTGCCATCTCAATACTAGAATGGAAACTGTTATTATAAGTAAACTCAATCAATAGCAAGTGACTATCCCAAGCTCCTTCTTGTTCTAGCATACAAGCCCTCAGCAAATCCTCCAAAGACTGAATAGTTCTTTTTGTCTAACCATCCGTCTAAAGATGATATGCAGAACTCAATTTCAACTTAGTACCAAAAGCATTCTGCAAACCTGTCCAAAATTTTGACGTAAACCTCAGATATCTATTTGACACAATACTAAAAGGTATTCCATGTAGCTTCAAAATCTCATCAATATACATATGGATAGCTTCTCCATATGATGATTAAACTTCATAGGTTATAAATGAACCGAATTAGTTAATCTATCCATAATCACCCAAATCGAATAATTGTCTTTAGCAGTCTTTGGTAAACCTGACACAAAATCCATGGAAACACTAGCCCATTTCCACTCTGGAAGACTTAAAGATTGCATAATACCCATAGGTTTCCGATGTTCAATCTTATACTTATGACAAGTCAAACAAGCATAAAGAAACTTAGTGATCTCCTTCTTCATACCAGGCCACCAGAATAATTCCTTCAAGTCCTAATACATCTTTGTAGCACCAGGATGAAAAATCAACCTGCTTCGATGTCCTTCTTCAATAATACTTATCTTATGTTCTGGAATATCCATAACACACACCCTATTTCCGAACCATATCACACCATTATAATACACTTTGAACTCATCTCCATTACCTTGGTTAATCAAGGCCAACTGGTCAACCAACTTAAATCATATTTATGACCTTCTCAGATCTTTTCTATTATACCATTGGTCAGTTTCAACATTCCCAACTTCACGCTATCAGGAGTCTCTTCCCATACTAATCTCATATCCCTAAATTATTTGATCATCTCCAATTGTTGAACCATAAGCATTGGCATGTACAATGATTTTCTACTCAATGCATCAACAACTAAATTTACTTTACCAGAATGGTAATTCAAATCAAAGTCATAATCCTTCAACAACTCAAGCCATCTTCTCTGCCTAATATTCAACTCCTTTTGGTTGAATAAGTCTTTGAAACTTTTGTGATCACTAAAGTCTTCTAAGTCATGCGTAGGATGATTCCTTTCATGAACTCTTAATTGTCTAGAAGCATAAGCAATAACTTGTCCATTTTGCATTAGTACACCACCAAGACCCATCTTAGACGCATCACAATACACCATAAAAGACTCACTCGGATTAGGAAAAATTAATATCAGAGCGATCGTCAACCTCTTCTTTAATTATACAAAGCTTTTGTCGCATGCAGCATCCCACACATAAGCTTGACCTTTTCAAGTCAACTGAGTTAATGGAAAATCCAACTTAGAAATTCCTTCAATGAACCTTCAATAATAATGTGCTAAACCAAGAAAACTTCGAATCTCGGTCGCAGACTTCGGAATCTCCCATTGCAACACTGCATCAACTTTAGAAGGACCCACAACCATTCCACAACTAGTATCACATGACCAAGGAAAATCACCTCTTTCAACCAAAACTCACACTTATACAACTTATCATATAACTTCTTTTTTTCAACACTTGTAACACCATTCGCAAATGCTCAACATGCTCTTCTTCGGACTTAGAATAGATCATAATATCGTCAATAAAGACTACTACCAACTTATCCAGGTAGGAATGAAAAGTTATATTCATTTACGCCATGAAAACACCTGGCTCATTAGATACACCAAACTACATCACAGTGTATTCGTAATGACCATACCTCATTTGGAAAGCCGTCTTTGGAATATCATCTGGTTTAACTCGAATCTGATGATAACCCGACCTAAAGTCAATCTTGGTGAAAATGTAAACAACCACCAACTGATATATCAAACCATCAATCATCGAAAGTGGATACTTATTCTTAATAGTCACCTTATTCAATTGTCTTTAATCAACACACGGTCTCATACTTCTATCTTTCTTCTTTACCAACAACTCATGCACGTCACAAGGTGAAACACTCGGTCTCACGAACTTCTTCTCAAGCATCTCTTCTAGTTGTTTCTTCTACTTGCTCAGCTCGGAATCCGACATCCTGTAAGGAGCCATCGATACTAGACTCGTACCTGGCACCAAACCTATAGAAAACTCCATTTCACGTCATGAGGTAAATTAATTATGTCATCTAGAAACACCTCTAAAAATTTACAGGCAACCGGTAATTTCATATTCGCTTATTTCCCATAAACTTGAAAAAATGCAAACATTGCAAACATCAAAGCTTAATGTTCTAAAAGTTCATTCACTTACTTAGCAGACAACAATGTCAATTCTCCATTATCACCAAACTTAGGGAACCTCAAAGTCTTATTATAATAATTGATATGAACATAGTTGAACTCCAACCAATTCATCCCAAGGATAACATCGACTTGGTGTAAGGGTAGCCACACCAAATCCATCATAAAAGACTTTCCATATATAGTCAAGGTGTAAGTTAATAATGCACCTAAGAGGGGGGGTGGTGAATAAGGTGATGGCCAATTTTTGCCTTCTCTTTTAAAGTTCTTATATTTTTTATTATGGTGATGAAAGCAATAAAATGTGGAAAGTAAATGAACACCAGATATATATCGGTTCCCCATATAGATTGGGAGTACTCAAGTCATTTTGCCAACACAGAGGAGATTTCATTATAGTTTAGGTGATTATACAAGCATAATCACACCAAAGGTGATGCCTTACTATGTAATCTATAGGGATATCAAAGGCTCTTGAATCCTATAAGATATTGAACACTAAGTGCAAGAAGAACAATCCTCTTCAATGCACACACTTGCTCCAAAAATCCTGGAATGCAAGGTTAATCTTATATAAAATCTGATCAAAGTATGATCAATTCTTGAATAACGCTATGGTTATCAAGACACTAAGACAAGATTTAATAATAATTTTATAGTCATATTTAATGCTCAATATATGTTGGAACAATTATAAGTATGAAATTTCAAAACAATGTTTCATGCAATATGTAAATTCTCAATGTTTTACAACTCTTAAGAATTTTTAAAGTTTGAATAATCTGTCATGTGTTGTAATTGTTTGTTGGCAGTAATTTTGGTAAAACATTGACTTGATAATATTTTGATAAATGTCTTAACATTTGAACAAAACTGTTTTGAATGATGTCAAAGCAGATGTCTTGACATCTGCCTCCTGAACTGAACTCAGCCCAATATCAGTTTAAGTTTTTTGTTTCCTGATTTCCTATACACCATAATTCAGGATTTATGACTCATAGGCTGCAAAAAATATGCAGGAATATTTTTCTATTTGAATTATCTTTATGGAATATATCTTGGCCTGTTTACAAGGAAATATTCAAAAGATTTGAATATTTGTTTTACAGCCCAAGCCCACTGCTGCACATATATAAGGACCTGGTTCCTTATTCAGACTACTGCAACTTTTGAAGAAGAATACTTTATTTTTGTTTTAGAAGTCCAAGTATTTTAATTGTCAAACACTCTAGTTTTGATTTAATACTAGTGTTGTTATTTGGATTGTTAATTGTGTATCATTCATAAGCTTTTAAGCATTGAATGATTGAAGTTTTTAAACTTATTATTTATGTTGTTTCTTCACTCTAAGTGATTGAAGGGATTTGAGGAGAACCTCATACCTAGGTGAGTCTTAGGTAAAAGTATAGGACGGGTAGTGATTAAGTGATTAGATTGTAAACTGGTTGTTTATTGAGGGTCTATGAATTGATACTATTTAGTGGACTTGTCCCTGGCTTAGTAGCCCCCAGAGTAGGTGTTGTTGTACACTGAACTGGGTTAACAATCCGTTGTGTTTTTTACTGCATTTGTTATTGTTGCACCATACTTTGTTCCTCAGATATTTGTGTCGTGACATCTCATTCGACATCACATATATGATACCAGAATTTCAATTGGTATCAGAGCAGGCATACTGCTCTTTAACTGGGTGACATCCAGGGAAGATACTTTCTGGTACTATGGACAAGGAAGGAGGATTTGGGAACAGACCACCCATTCTCGATGGAAGTAATTATGACTACTGGAAACCATGTATGGTTGCCTTTTTAAAGTCTTTGGACAGCAGGGCTTGGAAAGCTATTTAAAAAGGATGGAAACACCCTGTCAAATTAGAAGAAAATGGAGAACCTACTTCTGAGTTAAAACCAGAAGAAGATTAATCTAAAGAAGAAGATGAAAGTGATCTTGGAAATTCTAAAGCCTTGAATGCTATATTCAATGGAATTGACAAGAACATTTTCAGATTAGTGAACAAATGTGAAGTAGCTAAGGATGCATGGGGAATTCTTCAATCTACTCATGAAGGGACATCAAAAGTTAAGATGTCAAGATTTCAATTGCTCACCACAAAATTTGAGAATTTGAGAATGAAGGATGATGAAAGTATTAATGACTTCCAGGTGAACATTCTTGGAATTGCTAATGCATCCAGTGGTTTAGGAGAGAAAATACCTGAAGACAAATTGGTGAGAAAGATGCTCAGGTCTCTTCCCAAGAGATTTGATATGAAAGTGACTTCTATAGAAGAAGCTCAAGACATTGACAAAATGAAAGTGGATGAACTTATTCGATCCCTTTTGAAATTTGAATTAAGCATCAATGAAAGATCTGAAAAGACAAATAAAAGTATAGCATTTGAATCAAATATTGAAGATGAAGAGGAAGATTATAATTCGGATACATATGGAGGAATATCAAATGCCTTAGCTATGCTTGGAAGACAGATTAACAAAGTGATAAAAAGAATGGATAGGAACCAAAGATCGAATGTTAAGAACATCTCATCTGACATCCATAAGTCAAATGAGTTTGGAAGAAAAAGGGATGAAGAAAAATCCACTTAAGGGAAGGGAGTACAATGTCATGAATGTGAAGGCTTTGGTCACATTAGAGATGAATGGCCTGCATATCAAAAATCCACTTAATTTGATATGTTTGTTACTTGGTCTGAAGAGGACATAGAGAGTGATCTTGAATAATCTTCCAAGTATTTTAAAGCATTGATAGGGAGATATGTATCTAATGAAGAGTCTAGTGATGAGGAACTAACATTTGATGAGTTATCTTCTTCATACAAATAATTGTGTCTCATAATTGCAGAAGTGTGCCTTGAAGGGGAGAAACATAAAGTCCTCATAACTCAGCTTAAGGCAGAAAGAGAAGAGCATTCAAAAACTATTTCTAAACTACAAAGTGAAGTGACCTCCTTGAATTAAAACCTTGATGGAATGGTCAAATCTCTCAAAATGTTGAATAATGGGTCTGACACTTTAGATGAAATTATTCAAGCAGGAAGAGTGACAGGAGACAAGAGTGGTCTAGGGTTTAATGAGAAAAAGGAACCAAATTCTAAAGAACCTTCCGTAGATTCCACTAATGCTAAGTCTAAACCAAGGATGTCGAATCAAATGTCTAAACATCATGGCAAGAAAAAGTTTAATCACACCAAAGAAAATCCCTAGCCCTGGAGATGTCATCACTATGGAAGGCTTGGTCATATAAGGCCCTTCTGTTTCAAGTTGCATGGGTATCCTAAGACTACTCCTCCCCCCAAAACAGATAATATTCCACAAAATAGCAAAAATAAGAAATAGGGATTCCCAAGTCTGATGTTGCTAGTTTCATAGCTCACACCTCCCTCAGAGTATCAACAAAAGATGACTGGTATTTTGACAGTGGCTGTTCTAGACACATGACAGGTGTCAAGAACCTGTTGGTGGATGTCAAATCTCATTCCACCAGTTATGTGACTTTTAGTGATGGAGAAAAAGGTGAAATAAAAGGTGTTGACAAGCTTGATTGTCCAGGAGTCCCTAAGCTTGATGATGTGTTACTTGTTAAAGGGTTAACAGCTAACCTGATAAGTATAAGCCAATTGTGTGATCAAGGATTCAAAGTTAACTTCACCAAGGAAGAATGTCTTGTGTGCAATGAAAAGAATGAAGTCATTATGAAAGGAATCAGATCTAAAGACAATTGTTATCTATGGGCTCCTCAAGAGTTGAACTTCTTCTCAACATGTGTTTTAGCCAAAGAGAATGAAGTTAAACTAGGGAACTTGCATCTGAAAGGTATGAAAAGAATTATATCTGAAGAAGCAGTGAGAGGGATTCCTAAGCTCAAGATAGAAGAAGGAAGGATATCTGGTGACTGCCAAATTGGAAATCAGACTAAGATGTCACATCAGAAGAATCAACATCTTACTACATCAAATGTTTTGTAACTTCTTCAGATGGACTTGATGGGATCTATCCAGGTTGAAAGTCTTGGTGGAAAGAAGTATGCCTATGTTGTTGTAGATGACTTCTTTAGATACACATGGATAAGTATTATTAGAGAAAAATAAGAAACTTTTGAAGTGTTTAAAGATCTCTGTCAAAAACTTCAAAGCGAAAAAGATAGTCATATCATCAAAATTAGAAGTGATCATGGAAAGGAATTTGAGAACAACAAATTTGTTGACTTTTTCTCTTCTGAAGGAATCAGCCATGAGTTCTCTTCTCCCATTACTCCTCAACAAAATGGGATTATGGAACGCAAGAACAGAACCATTCAAGAATATGCCAGAACCATGATTCATGCTAAGAAGTTACCCTACCATTTTTGGGTTAAAGTTATGAATACTGCATGCTATATCCATAACAGAGTCACTTTAAGGTAAGGCACTTCAGCCACCTTGTATGAAATATGGAAGGGAAGAAAACCAACTGTTAAATACTTTAATATTTTTTGAAGTAAATGTTACATCTTAGCTGATCGTGAACAAATGAGGAAGATGGATTCCAAGAGTGATGACAAAATATTCCTGGGTTACTCTACAAATAGCAGAGCTTATAGAGTTTTTAACTCCAGAACTAAAGTTATGATGGAGTCAATAAATGTTATTATTGGGGATAGAGGATGGAATGTTGAAGAAGATGTCTCTGAATATGTTGGAACATATTTGTCTGATATTCCAATAGAATCAAATGATAGAAGTATTGATTCTAATCCACCTCAAGAATATCCTAAGCCTAGTAATCTCAATAAAGGACCTTCAATTAGAACCCAGAGAGATCGTCCTAAATATCTCATCATAGGAGATCTAAATAAAGGAGTTACTACCAGATCAAGAGATGGGATATCAAACTCTTTCTTTGTGTCAAAAATTGAGCCTAAGAATGTCAAAGAGGCCCTAACTGATGAGTTCTGGATTAATGCTATGCAAGAAGAGCTAGAAAAATTCAGTAGAAATGAAGTTTGGGATATAGTTCCAAGATATGAAGGGACAAATGTGATTGGCACTAAATGGGTGTACAAGAATAAAGCTAATGAAAAAGGGATGGTCACTAGAAACAAGGAAATGTTAGTTGCACAAGGGTACACTCAAATTGAAGGAGTTGACTTTCATGAAACCTATGCTCCTGTGGCAGAACTTGAATCAATCAAACTTCTCTTAGGAGTTGTATGCATACTAAAATTTAAATTGTTTGAAATGGATGTAAAGAGTGCATTCTTAAATGGATATCTAAATGAAGAAGTATATGTGGAACAAACAAAAGAGATTTGTTGATACAAGTTTCCCTAAACATGTTTACAAACTGAAGAAATCTCTGTATGGATTAAAGCAAGCTCCAAGAGCTTATTATGATAGGTTGACATAATTTCTTGGTGAGAATGGATACAGGAAAGGTGGTATAGACAAAACCCTTTTTGTCAAGGAAGAAGAAGGGGAGATCATGATTTCACAAATTTATGTTGATGATATTGTGTTTGGTGGGATGTCAAATGAGATGGTTCAACATTTTGTCAAGCAAATGCTGTCAAAATTTGAGATGAGCCTTGTTGGTGAATTAACCTATTTTCTTGTTCTGCAAGTTAAACAAACGGAAGATTCCATATTTTTATCTTAGAGCAAGTATGCCAAGAATTTAGTAAAGAAATTTGGGATGGAAAATGCCAACCACAAAAAGAACTCAAGCTCCCACACATATGAAGTTGTCTAAAGATGAAAAAGGAGTAAGTGTGGATCAAAGTCTTTATAGAAGTATGGTAGGTAGCCTTATGTATCTCATAGCTAGCAGACCTGACATTTACTTTGTTGTAGCGGTGTGTGAAAGATATCAACCTGATCCTAAAGTTAGCCATGCCAACCATGTGAGGAGAATTCTTAAATATGTGAATGGGACAAGTGACTATGGTGTGCTATACTCTCATGGATCTAGTTCTGCCTTAATTGGTTGTTGTGAGGCTCATTGGGCATGATGTGCTGATGATAGAAAAAGTACATTATGATGATGCTTCTTTCTGGGAAATAATATCATATCTTGGTTCAGTAAGAAGCAAAATTGCGTGACTCTGTCCACTGCAGAGGCTGAGTGTATTGATGCGGGAAGTAGTTGTTCTCAATTGGTTTGGATGAAACAAATGTTAATAGAATACAATGTCAAACAAGATGTCATGACATTATTCTGTGACAATCTAAGTGCCATAAAAATATCAAAGAATCCCATTCAACACAGCAGGACCAAACATATTGATATCCGTCATCACTTGATAAGAGAGCTTGTTGAAGAAAAGATTGTTGCCTTAGAACAGGTAGCCACTGAATTGCAATTGGCTGACATCTTCACTAAGGCCTTGGATGCTGATCAGTTTAAGAACTTAAGAAAAAAATTAGGGATTTTCCTATATGAAGGTTTGTAGCACTTAAGGGCGTGTGGGAATATCATTATAATGATATTATTTTATTTGTGTTTCCAACAAATAAAATTTCGAAAGCAATCATTATAAGACTGCCTCATAGTGTTTCCTACACGCTACGAAATTCCATCTTTCTACTTTCACAAACTCTTAATTCTCCTTTACAGAAAAAGAACCCTTGTCATTCTTCATCTTCTTGCTCAAAAATCTTCAAATATGTCTCAAAATCATACATCGTCCACCTCAAAATCAGTTAGCCTCCCTGAAAATATCTCCCTTGATAGAGTACTTGATGCTACTCCTCTAACAACCATCCCACCTATTTAGAAAAAGGTTAAGAAACCAAAATCATCACCTGCAAAGAAATCCAAAGATGATAAAGGTAACACTTCTACTGCTATTGAAAATAGGACATAAGAAGAGATTGTTAATGTTGATAGAAGCATTAGAAGGCTAGTAGACAGAGTATTTAATGAAGGCTTTGTTGTGCCTGGAATTTCTACTCTTCTTGCTCGTATGCCTCCTCCAGCTGACAAAGGAAGTAACCCAAAAAGTGTTGCTGCTGAATCATCCACCTTCAAGAAAGATGCTGCTGAAAGCAAACTTGAGAACCTTGATATCTCTGCTCTAAAAGAAGTGGAAGAAAAAAATGTTGAACATGATGTTGAAGAGAAATCTCATACCAAGGAAGATGTTACTGCCTCCAAGGATGCAGGAGGTCAAAATTCTAAGAATGTAGTTAATATAGATGAGCTATCTTACAATGAGCTCATTACTAATATGGTTCCTAGTATTGCAAGAAGGCTCAAGTCCAGGAAAGTGAAGGATGCAAGTGTCACACCCCCTGCCAAGAAAACTAAGAAGAAAATCATGTATGGACCCCTAAAGCCAGGAAGTAAAGTGGTTCTTCCCTCTAGAAAAATAAAAGCTAGACCTGATAGCTCCACTGATGATGATGATGATGCTGTAAAAAGATCTAAAAGTAAAAAGAAAGTTGTGGTTGTTGAAGAATATGACTCAGACTATGATGCCGAGCAAGATGTCCAGGATATCTCTCCTATCAAAATGTTTGAAAGCATTAAGATTTATGTTAGGGTTCCTGATGCTCCCCTTGACAACATTTCCTTCCATTCTATTGGGAATGCTAAATAGTGGAAGTATGTTTTTCAAAGAAGAATTACCCTAGAAAGAGAACTGGGAGTTGGTGATCTTGAATGCAAAGAAATCATAGAGATGATATCTTATGCGGGACTGTTGAAAAGTGTTACCAGGTTTTCCAAATGCTATGAGACTCTTGTTAAGGAATTCATTGTTAATATTCCTGTTGACTGTGTTGATCATAAAAGTAAGGAGTATAGAAAGGTGTATGTTAGGGGTGGGTGTGTAGAATTTTCCCCTGCTATCATAAATATATTTCTTGATAGGAATGAAGATGACTTTTATAAGATAGAAATAATAGATAATCAAGTGTGCAAAGCCATTACTGCTAATGAAGTGAGTGAGTGGTCCTTGAAAAATAAACCTCCTGTTAGCAAGCTTAGTGTGAAATATTTTATTTTGCACAGAATTGGAGCTGCAAATTAGGTTCCTACAAATCACACTTCAACCATCACTATTGGCTTAGGAAATTTTATTTATGTTGTTGGAAACAAGAAATTCTTTGATTATCGTGCTTACATCTTTGATTAGACTATTAAGCATGCAGGAACTTGTGCCATTAAGATGTCTATTGCCTTTCCTTCCCTTATCTGTGGAATTATCCTTAATCAGCATCCTGGGATTCTAAGTGGTAATGATGTAATGTGCAAGAGGGAGTCTGCTTTGACTCTTCATTTTAAGCTTATTTTAGGAAAACATGTCTCAAACATTGTTTTGACATATGCACCTGCTGAAAACAAGACCTCCACCAAGAATGACATGATCACTGAATTGAAAGAAACCTGTAAAGAACTAGATTATGTGATTAGATTTATCTTAGCAAGGAAGATAAATTATGAAAAGATGATCAAGGAGCTTCAAAAGGACAACAACTTTGATGATAGAGTGTTCTCTGAAGAAGGAGATTCTAGTGAGGATGGAAGTTCTTACTCAGCCAAGTCTACTGGTCTTGATGACAGTTAGACTATTTTATGTTTATTTATCTGAACCCTTTAGTTCTTTTTGGCACTTGCATGTGCTTGACATTTGATTTATATGGTCTGTACCTAAATTAATGATACACTCTTGAATGCATCCTTTTATTTGGCATATTATGACTAAAAAGTGGGAGAGAAAGTGACTGACTGATCACTGACCATTGATTGAGGGGGAGCTTAATACTTGAGGGGGAGCCTCATGTCTTAGAAGATGTTTTGACATCTTCCTTTACTAAGTGAGTGACTGACCACTGATTGAGGGGAGCCTCATGTCTTAGAAGATGTTTTGACATCTTCCTTTGCTAAAAGTTAACTGCTAACTAAGTTTTTTTTTGTTTTGCTTTCTTTGCTTATGGTGCTGCTCTGATAATGTTTTAGCCAAAATTTACCAAAGGGGTAGTTTGTAAGTGTTTGTTGGTAGCAATTTTGGTAAAACAATGACTTGATAAAGTTTTGCTAAATGTATTAACGTTTGAAGCAAAACTGTTTTGAATGATGTCAAAGCCCATGTCTTGACATCTACGTCCTAAATTGAACTCATCCCAATATCAGTTTATGTTTTTTGTTTCCTGCGCACCATAATTTCGGATTTGTGACTCATAGGCTGCGAAAAATATGGAGGAATATTTTTCTATTTGAATTACCTTTGTGGATTATATCTTGGCCTGTTTTCATTGGAAATATTCAAAATATTTGAATATTTGTTTTTCATCCTAAGCCATTGATGTGCATATATAAGGACCTGCTTCCTTATTCAGACTACTTTTGAAGAAGAATACTTTCTTTCTGTTTTAGAAGTCTAAGTCTTTTAATTTTCAAACACTCTAGTATTAATTTAATACTTATGTTGTTATTTGGATTGTTAATTGTGTATCATTCATAAGCTTTTAAGCATTGAATGATTGAAGTTTTTAAAGTTATTATTTATGTTGTTTCTTCAGCGTAAGTGATTGAAGGGATTTGAGGAGGGCCTCATACCTAGGCGAGTCTTAGGTTGAAGTATTACACGGGTAGTGATTAAGTGATTAGATCGTAAACTGGTTGTTTACTGAGGGTCTATGAATTGATATTATTTAGTGGACTTGTCCCTGGCTTGGTAGCCCCCAGAGTAGGTGTTGTTGTACACCGAACTGGGTTAACAATCCCTTGTGTGTTTTACTTCATTTATTATTGGTGCATTTTACTTTATTCCTCAAATATTTGTGTCGTGACATCTCATTCGACATCACACATCTGATACCAAAATTTCATGTGTTATGATCATAAGGCAAATGAATTTTATATGTGAAATGCACCCTTTCATTACACCCGGAATGAGTAAAAATATAAAATGGTTGGACCCCGAAAGGTATCATCCAAACGCCAAGTAAAATAGGAAATATTTAAAAAAATTCGTCGGGGGTAATCGGTTACTGTAGAGCTATAATCGGTTACATAGACGCGACAATGCATATATTTTTCAAATCTGCATGGCTGAAACCGATTATCCAAATGTTGTAACCGATTACCATTAAACTAGTAATTTATTTTTATTTGTGTGAATCCCTGTAACCGGTTACTGTAACCCTGTAACTGGTTACCACTGAGTGAAAATGATATAAACTTATTTTCTAAGTAATGGACATGCAACGTTTTACTCTTAAATGGTCATGACACATATGTAAAAATTTTAGAGTATATCTTGAGCACTATATCATCTTAGGAACCTCAATTTAAAATTTTTATCTAACTTGTTGATGAATCTATATAAATCTTCATCTTGAAAGTTGGTTGTACACTTGTAGAAGACTTCATATAATGATCTTGAAATAGTATATGATCTTGAACATCTTCTTTTCCACATCCTTGATATTTCTTTGACTTTATGTATGGTGGTCTTCATCAAAACACTTTGATTGGAGTGCATGCAATCAGAAAAGGTACATTTCGAACAAAGGTAAGTAGTAGTAACAAAACCACTAGCAGGAATATATATTACCATACTACCATTCATATAAGATAATTTTAATCCCAACATGTTACCACATTCATGCGAAATAAATGAATGAGTAGCACCAATTTCAATAATAGTAACCAACTCAACATCGTTAATAAAGCAAGTACCTCGAATCAAGTTGTCCTTATTAGATTCCTATGCTTCACTCAGTGCAAACACTCTACCATTAGTCTGGGAAGTGGCACCCTTCCTTGGTTTCTGACATTGGGTACTGATATGACCTTGGTCTCCATAATTGAAACAAGTCGTACCATCGTTCTTGCATTCGGGAGCACGATGATCCGAATTACCATACTTGTAGCACCTCAACACCTTATTCTCACATTACTTAGATCGATTACCTTATTCACCACACCTATAAGATTTAATAGAAGCGGGAGCTCCTCCCCCACTTGCATTCTTCCCATCATAAGCCTTTTGTTTCCCTTTATCAGCTGAGGCATCATAAGGCTTTTACAACCTTTATATTGCTTTCCTCTTTTCTCGTTCAAACTCTTATGGTGAGCTGAATGAGCTTTGTTGTCTTATTGATAGATCCTACAATTGATCACCAACTCAGAAAACACACGGGTCTACTAATATCCAATCACCTGCTTGATCTCTAGACGCAACCCATTCTCAAACTTGATACACTTTGAGAACTCAGCAGCCACTTCACTGTAATACGGATAATACTTCGCCAGTTCCACAAAGTTTGAAGCATACTCAGTCACAGTTAAATTCCTGTGTTTCAACACTAGAAACTCAATCTACTTCTTCCCGCGCACATGTTCTAGAAAGTACTTCCTCGAGAATTCCCTACTGAACAAAGCCCAAGTAATAGCTTCACCTAATAATGTCAGTCTCTGATGAATACCAACCCACCAGTCATCATCTTCCCCTACCAGTTGATGCGTACCAAACTGCACCTTCTACGCCTCTAAGCAATCAGTGAATTGAAATATTCTTTCAATCTCCTTGAGCCAAACTAGTGTTCCATCAGGATCAAACTTACCCTTGAAAACAAGCGTATGATCCCTCTGAAAAGTCTCCAAAACACGAGATCCATCATTCCCACAAGTAGTAGGCTGATGTTGCACAACCTGAGCCATAGTCTGTAAAGAAGCAACAATCACAACATCGTTCCTTCCAACCATTTCTCTGCTACACATCAATAATAATTACAATGGTTAGAAACTATGTTGACAGTATTCCACTGTCATACACTACATACTCAATAACCAGGCCGGACAGACCGACCTGCTCTGATACCACTAATGTAACACCCTTCTAGTCCCACATATATTTTTCATGTATTTTTACGAAAATAAAATAAATTAAAACCACAAAAGGGCGTCACACCTTCATGTAAACATCATACCAAACATAGTCATGCTCTGTAACATGGGTTTCAAAATTATTTAGGACAAATCCTTCATAGATAGAAATTAATATACATATTCATACTTCTCACAGCGGAATTCATAGTTTAAAAACATCTTATTATAATACTTCATCATACTTCATGATTTTTTAATCAGAATGCAAAACAATTCGAGTACCATGAAAGGTAACCCAACATCTTAGAAACAAAAAAAAAAGAACATAAGTTCATCATCCAAATGACCCCAACCCCAATGTTACATATCAGAGAAAGACCCACTTTACTCAATACAAAGCATAAACACACTCTGAAGCTATCCTATATTGCTTCGACAACCTAATCATGATCACATGCAAGTTACCCACAGATAGAGGCAACATTTCCAACCAGAAAAGGTGAGAAATAATAATTAATATAAAATACATAAGGAACAAATATAGTAGACATGCACTTAGGCTAGGCATCACGGGTCATCAGAACCTCATGTTATACTCACACTTTCATAACATCCTTGATACATAACAATATATCATCAAAACACCATTTATCAACAAGCATCATTTATTCACATCATTATGCAATGTGACTTATAATGAAATGCAACATCATAGACTCATGCATGTGGTACCGAAACTTCACTGATGACTCAGTCATCATTATCTCCAAAGATCCCCACCAATAGGATCGATTCCCACTTGCAACCAGAGCACTTCACAATTTTGCACTCAAACCATACCATGGGATTGATGCCTTCACTGGACTAGTTTCCTTTCATCTTCATTGGACCGAATTCCTATAAGCATCGTTGGACTAAAGTCCTAACTATGCCATGAATGCCTGATGTGTAACAACATAATAAATACGACCACAACTAGACAAAATGCATCGTCATTCAAGGATTCATCACATGCATCTCATTATAAAAGGCATCGTCATAACATCATCATATCATCATGATAAACAAAGCATCATCATAACATCATCATATCATCGTAATAAATAAAGCATCACCATAATATCATCATATCATCATAAAAAACAAACCATCATCATAATCCAACACGGGGAACCTAACTTTATCCTAGCTTAGGTATTAGAGCAACAAACTCACGTAACATCCTTCCTTTCGGCCCTTCAACGCCTATTGGCTCGCCCAACAACAACCAAGTGTGTCACTGTTGCCCAGACGATACTCCATCGCCTAGCGATCCTGCACGAACATGGTTTTCATCAACCATCTACAATCTAATGTATTCTATATTATGGTTACAAATTTCTTACAATCCAAGGCTACAAAACACCATTTATTTCATCAAATCATCTCATATTCGTCACAAACAAAACTTAACACAAACCTGCAATTATCTAAACCTTAGATCAACTATAATAACAATGATAAACACCCATTACCTTAGATTATAGCAGCAATTATATTCCCTTGGTGTTTTATCACAAAATCCTCTTTCCTCTTTTGCCCTAGCTTTGCCTCTTCACATTGCTCTTCTCCAAATGTTACGATTGCATAAAATAAGCGCTCCAACTCCTAAAATTTCCTTATACCAAACTTACCCCCCTTGGACCCCTAATGTGGTCTTCCACTATTGTCCTCACTTATTCTTCCCAATTGGCTATTTTTCCCTTATAACTACTAACACCAATATTACTCTATTTTCTAATTAAAATAATTCTAACCAGTTATTCTAATTATTCTAAATATTCTAAATTGCCAAAAAACCTCTAATTATCTCAATTCCCTCTACACCATCATATACCACATCAAACATCATATTAATCATCATAATCATAAAAACATCACAATCACGTCACAAATACATCACAAACACAAATATAAAATACACATCGTAAATTAATTAATTAAATAAATAAAGTATTTAATTAATTTGGGGTGTTAGAGAAGCGATGCTCCCCGTCAAGGTTAAGATTCCCTCTTTGCGTGTAATAATGGAAACCAAGTTGTCAGAGGCTGAATATGTCCAGAACAGGTTTGACCAGTTGAATTTGATTTAAGAAAAGAGAAAGACTTCTTTATGTCATTGTCAGTTATATCAGAAAAAAAATGAATAAGTCATTTGATAAGAAGGTCAAACCTCGTGAGTTCAGAGAAGGTGACATCGTTCTCAGAAAGATCGTGTCTTTTAATGTTGATTATAAGGGTAAGTGGACTCCCAATTATGAAGGCCCATATGTTGTCATAAAAGCCTTCTCTGGCGATGCATTGGTTCTTGAAACTATGGATGGTGAGGAGTTCCCATGTTCTGTGAATGCTGATGCAGTCAAGAAATACTTCACGTAAAGAAATAAAAGAACAACTTGCTAAGTTAAAAACTAGAAAGGGAGGATTAGGCAAAAATGAGTATCTCAGTAGGATAAAAATCTGAAAGAACGGTATAGGAAAAAGTCAAATACATAAACACAAAAAAATTATCCTGGTAGGTTGAAAACCTACAAGGGCAATTTAGGCAAAAGTTAGGGATTTCTTGGCAAGTAATTGCATTAGACAAGACTTGATCATTAAAGAAACAATCTTCTCAGATTCTCATCGCTCTTCATTTGAAGCTTAAGCACAGGAGTTCAAAGTTATTATGGAGAATAGTGGTCATTGTATTTCAATGTACCTTTTCCATGTATTTACCATTTTTCAAAATTTGTAATCATCTACGGAGTCATGCCATTTGTAGGCTACCATTCTGTTAATAAAGTTTGAGCCTTTATCCAATTCTTTGCAATTATTATTTTGTTCTGCTTACAAAAATTTCATTTATTATTGGTAGTAATTTTCAAAACAAAAAGAAATTAATAATAAAACATGATTTTGAAAATTTGCAAAACTGGTTTTTACTTCGATTTTGTGAATCAAAGGGATAAAAACAGTTATTCCAAGATTGGACGATTTCCAAACCGTAAAATTGTATCCTTCTATTTAAAGGAGCCTTCTATGGTTACTCTCGTAGATTATGCGGACGGTTTCCTCACGGTTGTTATTCGGATAGTGGGTTTCCTCCAGATTGTTGTGTGGTCTTAGGTCTGTGATCCCATATTCCCTAGTTAAATCTTGATTCTGATTTCTACAGTTGAATTATTATTTCCCCAGCCAGGTTGTGATCAAGTAGAGATTGTAAAGTTGTGAAGCCTTTTCTCAGTTGTTGGAATCTTTCTCCCTTAATGTTGAGACTTGATAAAGAATCTTTTACAGGATATTACTGTTTTTCAGCAATGACATTACTTCTTCTATGTGCTCCCTAAGTAGCCAGACAAAGGCAGTGTCTTTCCTAAGAAGTGTTGAAAAAACTATCAACTTTTGGATTTTCTCCCACCTGGTGTTGAGATTGATTTAAAATCCTCACAAAGTTGACTTGTTGTTGTGGTGATAACTTTTTAGTTCCTCATATAAACCAAGAATGATGTTTCTCTTTGAGTTTGTTATCCCCGAGGTGTCTTTGATCTTCCCTGATGGAGTTTGTGCAACTATTATTCTTAATGTTGCATGTTTTCTTCTTAGCAGATGTGGTATCATCTTCCCTAGAAAAGTTCGGGTGTTATCTCCAATGAGGCTTAAAGGAGTTTGTTATATCTCTGTAGCTTTATGGTTTATTGTTATAGGAATGTGATTTGTATATTCTCAAGTAACATTTCCTTCCCATTGAAGTTTAGCTTTGAAGTAGGACATTATTTCTTCAATCGGTTTCTTACTCTCTTATGGGATTTCAATCTTGGATGTGATTTAGTCGAGTTCGTCTATACCCGAGTTTGTTTTATCTGGTTATCCCCAGTGTTGTATGGTTGTTTTGTCAGCATGCGCGTCATGACATCATTCATTCATTCATACATACAACATGCATAGTTGAATTAAAATTTATTTCTCATTTGCATTCGTTGATGTTTCCGATGATATTTTATCCTCCCCGCAGAGTGTATATTATCTCTCTTCAATAGAATATCAACTTTAAGCAGAAAATTTATATCCTTTCAATTTCCCCACTAAGTTTATTCATCGTGAAAGAAATTTTCTTCAGCCTTCCTACCCAGCTCATTACCTGGATGGAATTAATCCCCATTTGAGATTGTTCTTAATTGGGTAGAATCTTATTTGACCATTTCTCTCTAGTCTGCTCTGAGATTGAGCTTTGGTCCTTGTTAGAAATTGTTGTCTTGATTTCGAAATTGGTTTAACCCTAACCTTTTTTTTTTGTTTACAATTGTTAAACTATCAGACCTTTGATAGATGGCATTCACCTCTTTTGACTATTTTACTCCGGTTTATTCCTGGTTTAAACTTTGGTCCCTTATAACAATGTCGTTTTGATTTCTCTAAGCAGTGAGCTCTAGATTGAGGGTGCATTTATTTTGCACATGAAGACTTTATCTCCTCAACAAGAATGTGTTTATATTTCCCCAGGAAGTCAAAATTCATTTCCCAACAGTGTTATTGCAATACTTTTCCTAATGGAAAGGGGCGGTATTTTTCTTTGAGCAACATGTATTTCCCCAGTAAGTTGGTTATCAGTTTTCCTCCATCAAATGGCAGTCTCTTTTGAACAGTTTGTTAGTTCCCAATAAAGATGATATCAAAGTTTTACTCCGATGGATGGTTGGTCTCTTCCATGTGATAGATACAGTTTTTTAGGAGATCCTTATAATAGATTATTACCCTTTCTGCGTGATATCCTGGTCAAAGAAGAAACTATTCCCCATTCTTGGCGAAATCCAGAAGTCAAAGGAAGTTTATTACCCTTTTTAAGTGATATCTTGGTAAAAGAAGAAATTGTTACTGTTCTTGGTGAAATCCATAAGTCAGGTGAAGTTTACCCTTTCTAGGTGAAATGCCTTGGTTAAAGAAGAAGTTGAGATCCGCTCTAGGTGGAACACCAGAATTTTTGGAAAACTTGTCATTGTAAATACTTATTCTACCTTCAGTGGAAGTTGGTAGTTCACCTTCGGTAAACATGGGCGTATTATTATTATATCCTTTGGTTGTTTACCCTTGTTAGCCTATCATACCTTTGATATATAGTACTCAATCCACCTCTTGGTGTTTATCATCGTTAGCCTAACCGACCTTTGATAGATGGTACTCAGTCCATCTCTCGGTGTTTATCATCAGTAGCCTATCAAACCTTTGATAGATGATATCCACTCTTATAACCTTGGGTTGTTTCCCATCGTTAGCATATCAGGCCTTTAATAGATGGAACTTAGTCCACCTCTTAGTGTTTATCATTGTTATCCTATCATACCTTTGATAGATGATATCCACTCTTTTCCTTTGGCTGTTTACCATTGGTAACCTATCATACCTTTGATAGATGGTACTCAATCCACCTTTTGGTTGTTCATCATCATTAGCCTATCATACCTTTGATAGATGGTGTTCTTTCCACTTCTTGTTGTTTACCAATGTTATACTATCAGATCTTTGGTAGTTGTTATTCATTCTTATGTCCCTGTGTTGTCTACAATTGTTAGCCTATCATATCTTTGATAGATGGTACTCATCTCCTGTGGCGTATACTTTCCATTTAGGCTTCCGTCCTCAATAGGGTTTGTATTACTTTATCCTCATTAGACTTTACCCCAATAGTGTCGAGCTTTTACCAGTCTCAACACTGATGTAAATCTTTTCATTCTCCAGGCTCAGTATTGATGTTTACCATCATCTGTTAAGTCGATATATCTCTTGTTTTTACCTTAATTTGTGAGTTGGTAGTTCACCATATCTGTTAATTGGTTTGTCCCTTTGCTTTATCCTCATTTATTGGGTTAATATTACCTTGTATCCTCTTTGGGCTTTACCCCAATAGAGTTGAGTTCCCTCTTTTCTCCAGCGGAGATGATTTTTTCTCCACATGACTTAAGTTTCTTTCCCCAATCGAGTTGGTAATCTGTTCTTAAAGATTACTTCCTTGTTGGCTAGTTATCTTCATTGTAAGAATTTCCCCCATTGAATTCCTACTTTTCATTTTGATTCTTTAATTGTGATTTTGGTTTTTCCTATTCATAGTTATCCCTAGAGCCGTGTCGTTCCCCATTAATTTATTCTCCTGGTGGAACTCCCTTTCTTAGTCTGTCTTGTGTCATAGATTTGTCTACAATATTTTGTTATTCCCAGTGGTGTCTTGTTTCCCCTGTGGAGTTCGTCTTTTACATTCATAATCATAAGAATTGCATTGTATCTTAGGGCCAAAAATATGGTTTTTTTTATATATAAGTATCTTCAATCTCTTCGAAATGAAGATTTTAACCTTCGTATCTCCGGATAGAAGACACTTAAATAAGGGTAGATTTTATACCCCAATTTTTCCCTAAGATCCCTCATCATTTCATATCACTACCATGCATCAAGATCGCACATTTGGTTGTCCATATCTTCTACTCTCTCCTATCTTTGAGCTTGTCCTTGAGGAATCACCAAGCATCTTGAATTGTGTATCTTGTATATGTGAATTTTATGATTAGTAAACCTTAACCAAAATATATATATATATATATATATATATATATATATATATATATATATATATATATATATATATATATATATATATATATATATATATATATATATATATGTGTGTGTGTGTGTGTGTGTGTGTGTGTGTGTGTGTGTATTTCCCTTGATGTTTTGTATATTGTAGGTGTTAACACAAGTGCATTCATCTCACCTTCTAACCTAGGGTTCTGAAGGTTGATCATTAGTAAAATGGCTACTCAATGGATTTCAAAAGTTTGAACTTCAAGGCTATGATTATGACATCTAAGTTTCTTTGGTTTAAGGACTTTCTCAACTTCATTTGGTCAAATTTTCCTCAATGTTTGTAGTTAGATTCATCAAGAAGATTCATAGATTCTTGAATTTACTTCCATGCCTTCTTCAATAAGTTTCTTTATTATAAAAGCCCCATAATTACATGTACTTCAAGATAACATCATTTCAAGGTCTAATGTGATTCATCATGTCTTAATTTGCAAGAAAAGTGCAAGAGATATAAAGTTGATTCAAGAGGTTTAACCCAACTTTGACAAGCACTTGACTTCAAGGTCATAACATCGTAGATCCATAAATTTTTGTCATCTTGAGTTGATTCCTTTTTCTATGGACTCTTCTTATCATCTACACCAACTTCTCTTTGCATGAAAAAATCCAATTTTGTTTGGAGAATCATCAAAAACATGAAAAGATCATAAGTCCTTTGAGGAAACTATGGAAATCCTTGACTTGACTTCAAGAGATCATAACTTGAACAATTTTTATCTCCTCGAGCTCATTATTTTTTCATAATAAACTTGAGGATGTCTAATACAACTTTGATTCAAAGATCAAGATCTAAAAATGTGTGGAAAATTATGGAATTCAATGAAACATTATAGGTCATTTGTGGATTTCTCAAGAAATTTTCATCATCTTCCAAGAACCATAACTCTCTCATTGTTTATAATTTTTTAAGTGATTCTATTTCTATAATTCCATTCAAGGAGTCTACCAGATTTAATATTCAAGGATCAAGAGCTAATTTTGAGTGGAAGGGCTTGTAAGTTTGCAAAACATTATAGGTCATTACGAAGCTTCACACTTAGAAATTTTTTCTAGGTGTCAAAATCAGTTTGTTTTTCATTATTTTAAATGGACACAACTCTTAGATTAATTTTCCAAATGAATACTTTCTTGGCACATTGTAAACTTTAAGATGAGATCTTTCTAATGCATCAAGAATTATGCCATAAAGTCTCCTGAGGATGTAGCGCCATGGATTTGAATATGGTCATTTGGAATTGAAGTTTCCATATCATTCAGGTTGTAATTTGCTTAATATTCTAATCATGAAATTAGTGCACAATTTTTGTTTAAGCATGTTTAGCAATCTTTCCTGGACCTATTAGAGCACCAAAACACATCATTTGTTTGAGTTTTGAGGTAAAGTAGATCACACATTTCATACTTACAAGGGTGTGCATGATTTCACTTAACTTCTTATCATTCGTCACATATGAGCTCGCCATTTATTTTCCTATAAATAGAGGACCTCACTCCTCTCATTGGCAAAGCTTTAGAGAGCCAAAGAATCCCTGCCAAACTCACTTCAATAGCTCTAATTTTGCAACTTCGAATTCCTTATTAGAGCACTCCTATCTCTAAATTCTTGAGCTCTTCACCTTCATTGAACTCCCTTAAAGATTCTCCAACAAGAATCAATTCCTGAAGTGACCTAAATCATGTTAGCCAAGTCCAGTTTCAGAGCAAATTTCTCTTACTTTGTTCACGTAGTTTAAGGCACCAAAGTTTCTAACTCAAATTACTGGAATGGTCTATGATGTTAACTGATGCTTGATGTTGTACCCCAAAATTTGCCCTCCCATATTCTTCAAGAAATTGCCAAGCCAAGCTGCAAAATTCCCCAAGGGTTGCACAGTCAAAGATCTCCTATACAGTCAAAATTAGGGTTTGTGTTCTGGTCAAGAAAATGAAATTTCCAAAGGCCCAATCAAGTCTCACATACCTACAAATATGGTCAAGTGTCCTCATATCAAGTTTCAAGGCATTCAGCATAAAACTACACAGTCAAAAACCCTAATTGCACTACAGTCAACTGTAGGGGCAAAATGGTCATTTGACAGTCAAAAGTTCAAATTTTTGGTCAACATATCATTTTGAAGCCATAAACATCATTTGATCAATTCTTGATCATGATTCTCAAAATTTGGCTCAGAAATCATCAAGATGCAAAAGTTTCCTTATTTGGACAGCTGAAAAAGTCAACTGAAATTGACCAGGGCATAACTTTCACATGGATTATCAGAAAAATCCCATCCAAAGCTCATTTTGAAGAGAAAGACATTTCCTACAACTCATCTTCATATTCTAAGTCCAATAAATGCTCTCACAAAAAGTTATCAATTTCAACATTATAGGTCATTTTCAAAAGTCAACAAAAAGGGACTTTAAGTCAAAGGCCATAACTTGAGATTGGTAAATCAAAATGACATGGGACCAAAGGCATTGGTTAGAGGACTCAAAGACCTTTCCAAAATGTCAAATAACATGAGAAAAGCTTAAAAATTAAGCAAGTTATGCCTTGTAGAAGTTGGGAAATTTTTGGATATTTTGAAAAGTCAACATTGATTCAAATGACCTAAAATTGCTAATGGGCCCATTTTTCTTCCATAATTCATCATTCCAAGCATGTGCACGACCACTTGGCCCAAAGGGAAGTATTTTCTCATTTTTTATTTATTTATTTGAATTTTTATTTATATTAATTCATTTAAATCATTTAAATATATGAAAAATATTTAACTCACCCTAACCAATCTTTTTATACATGTTTTAGACTCAATAATTCGTGTAAAATCAAATAGGGAAAGATTTGGAGCAAATTGATCATAATTGACACAAGGTTGCATGGAAAAAGATATGAAAAAATCTTAAAGAATCAAATTTTTAAAAGCCATGAATGCATTGGATTTGTGCTACTTTTTGTGACCTAATGCACTCACTACAAATGCTAGAACACAACCCTAATCAGGAGAGGGACGCAGCTGCTCAAAAGCTTGAAGAACAAACTTGAAATTTTGGCCAAAAAGCTCAAAACTGAAAAGCAGGTTCTAGGTTGATTAAAAGCACAAGACCAATTGCAAAAGCTTCCTTGTGTTCCCCTGAAGCTAATTGGATCACTCTCCAACCTTCATACGCCCATAATCGGTACCATGGATTCAAACTGTGTCAAACAAAATGCATAATCGTGTTTCTACATTTAGACATTTTCATTACGTTTTTTTTATGCATTCATACTAATTAACGTATTCTAAAGCTAACCATGTGGTCTAATTTCGTTTTCGTGCCATATTTGGAGATTTGCCATTGATAACTTTTAGGGTTTGTAGAACTGTAAATTAGGGGTTTTCAGGTGCTGTAAAATTGGACATCCTCAATACCATAATTGGATTTAGCACGTCTAGACGAAGAAGATAGGACCCTCGCGCCTAATTTATGTTCAAGGATAGCCTAATCGCTATTTTCCCAAAAGACCCATTCTGAAACGGTGATAAAACCGTGGCCTAATATTTTATGTTTCAGGAATGTGAAGAAGATGAACTCGTGTCAAGGTGGGAGTGGCTAGTTCAAATCCTGCGCGCGTTTTTTCAGATACTAACCAATTTTCTTTTATAATGATTAATAGCTATTATATATTAAAAGTAGTTGAAGTGGCTCAGTGGCGCAGGAATTGATTGATAATGCTAGTGACCTGGGTTCGAGCCCTAGGTCCTCACCTCCTTTCAATATTATTTTTCTTCTAATATTCATATGCAGCGCAAGCGTTATAGATCACCATACATCCTCCAGATCCAAGTGTACACGCGTCCAAGAGATTCAAATCAAAGGCGCAGGATTGAAGAACACAATAAACGTGAGTCAACGTTGCTACACGCTAGTGGAAAAGTCCAATGAGGCCAAAGTCAAATGGGCCTGGATTGCTAAACTACACCTCCTATCTGGGGCCTGATACCCCTTTGGTTTGCAACTTCTTTTAATTTTTGTTTTCTTTTTATTCTTGTTATAATTTTTTTTATTTTTTTAATTACCGTTTATTTGATTAATTATATTTTCATAAAAAAATCATAAAACACACAAAAAAATCAGAAAAAAGGAAAAATATAATAAATATTTTATTTTAATATTTTCTTGTAAATAAATGCATGTAAATTAATTAGCTTAAATTAGGTTTTTTTTAATTTTAATTCTTTTAATAACAAAAATACAAAAAATGTAGAAATAGGTTTAATAATTGTTTTATTCCTTTTAATTTTTCTTTTTCACAATAATGTTATTTATTTTATTTATTTTCATAATTAAAATTGTACATAAAAAATTTAGGTTTAATTTAGGTTAAAGTTTAATGTTTTCCTAAATAAATTAAAATAAAGTAGAATTAGGGTTAGTAGTTAATTTTAATTAATTCTTTCTTTTTTCTATTAAATCTTATAACACTAAAAAATACCAAAAAAAACAAAAAAACAATTTCTTTTCTTAAATTAATTAATTCATGTAACTTTCATATTTTGCAAAAAGGGTCCAACGCCCTCCTTTCGACTTAATTGTTTAATTTCGCATATTTATTTTATTTTGCTTAAATAATTATGTACCTCTCCCGAAGCCCTGTAAATATTACTTCTCGCGCTTTTAATTCTTTTAATTTATTTATTTTCTGTCAAATCGGGTCCTGGTTAATTTTTGGCGATGTGGACCCGCGCCATTTGTAATAGCTTTAGATTTACTTTTCCTCGCAACTTTTAAACTGTTAAACAAAGCATGCAAGAATGAATGTCCAAATAAAAACAAGCGTAGAACACCAATAACATGACAAGATAAATGCAAACGAAAACGACACACGAATCGCACACACCACCCCTAGGGTACGCCTCACTGTTGCCTTGCCTTCGAAAGGTGATCGTCGAGTAGAGGATGTCTTAGTAAGTCCTCATGATCCGGGAACCTGGCATGAGGGTAGCTTCTAAGGTGTCTTCCCATTGCTCTGGTGATCACCATGTCCCGAACCTCGAATTGACCCGAACACCTCCAACGGTGGTGCTACCTACCTCTCAATGGTGGGATGGCACTACTTTAAAGGACATTTACACAGACGAATTCCTTAGGGTAGGTAGACGACTCTTGATACTTGCTCTAAATTTCAAAACAAATCAAAAATACTTTTCACACCGACACCTTTTCAAAAAGCTCTCGAAAGCAATTTTTCAAACACTCTTGAGGACCGATACAAGAGTCGAACTGAAATTTTCAAAGAAACTTTTTTTAAAACCCACAGTTGAAAAGCAAACAAACCATTTTGAAAACACAAATGAGCAAGTATCTAAGAGCCCATGGATAACCATGGATAGAAAGGGTGCTAACACCTTCCCTTTCTATAATCTACCTCCCGAACCGAGAGCAATCTCTTTAAGGAATTTTTCTGTGCTTTTGTCCTTTCCATTTGGAGAAAATAAAAGACGGTGGCGACTCTTGCTTCCGCGACATTTCGCGAACCAGCTTTAAACAGTCAGTTCCAGATCCACCGATCACACTTGCTATTAACTAAATTTTGTGAATCAAAGCATTTGAGGCTTCTATTTTTTATTTCAAAGTTTTCAAAACCTTATGGTTATTTCCAAATCGAGTGAGATATAGTTTAAATAAATATTTTGCGAGCACATGGTTGAAATCTTCTGGAAGAGATGCATATGATGATACCAGTGTGAGTATCTAAATTTATAGTTTGAAGGATTTGATCTTTACCATACTTACAGACGTTTGAGGTTGAAGACGACCTACGTGACGTTCTTCGACCAATGACCCTCAACCATTTATTTTAATTTGATTGGAGGGACTTTTATTATTTCCACACGCGTGCATTAACTCTGGTTCACCGTGTATTCTCACCTTTAGTCCATCCAGATTGCCAACATGTTTAAAATGGCAAGATCCAATGTCTCTCATTTTTTTGCATTTACTTTATTTTTCAAATTTTGTTTTAATTTCCTTTTGATTTCTAAAATTCATAACTCATTCAATTTTTTCAATAAATATTAAATAATACACAAAAATATTTCACTTCATTTCTGATTTAATGATTACTTTTTCATAATTTTTGGATGAAATTTGATATTTTAAATATTTTTTGCTTTGTTTGTTTGGTTTTAATTGGTTTAAAAATATTTTCTACACTTTTTAAATTCTGAAAAAATTATGAAATGATTCAATGATGGTTTTACAACTTATGGTGACCTCATGTGATTTTTATTTTCGACCTTTTTATTTTTGGGATTTTTAGTTTGTTTTGATTAATTTTTATATTTTTGAAAATTAGTTTTTTATCTTTAAAAATTCTTAAAAAAATTGTCAACACTTTTTGACTTGTTTCTGACTTATGGTAATTATTTGGGATTTTTATATGGTGTTTTAATACACATTGTGTAATTCATCAATTAATTCCATATAACTAACCTTTTTTAAATGTTTTATTAAATAGTTTTAAATACATTTTATTTCTATTTTATGATTGGTACTGACTTGTGGGAAATGGGTGATACTTTGGGTCAATTTCCTCAATATCATTGGAACTTGGGTTTTGATAGTTTGAAAAACCAAATCCACCAAAATGGATGAATGATATTGATGAAGTTTAAACCCTTCTTTTGGATTTAACTGAGACACTGGTACTACTGTGACATCCCATTCCATATTCATCTTATCCCTTTCTTATTGCCTTTTTAAATGATCATTAGTGGTCTAAGCTTTAGGCTTGAAATTTTCCAAGTATGATTTATTATTGAACCCTGGTTCAAAACATTTGAAGTTTGTTGTTATGAGGCTTTGATTTTATCAATCCTCTAACTAGCATTCATCAACTTTGATCTAAGTTCAATTTTCAATCATCATTAATCATTTATTATGGATTTCATCTCTTTCCTTTTTTCCTTTTTAAGTGATCATTAGTGGCCCAAACTTTATGTTTGAAAGTCCAAGTATGATTGATTATTGGACTTTGGTTCAAAATCTTTGATGCTTGTTGTTAAAAGGCTTTGATTTTATCAATCCTCTAACAAGTCTTCATCAACTTTTACTTAAGTTCAATCTTCAATCATCATTGATCATTTATTATGGAATTCATCACTTATTCATCCCTCTTTCTTTTATTTTTTCTTTTTGATCAATTTGGTTAAGGAATTTTATTTTTAAGTTCATTTAAGCTTATGGATAGTTGATAAACTATCAACATTTCCAACCTACCTCTAAATGATCCATTAATTATTCAAGGTACTTGGCATTGGTGAAAGTTTGTCATGATGTATCCTCCATGACCTAGGTCTTGATCATTTATTTTTTATATGTGCTACATGTTTTAGGATTATGATTCTATGATATCTCTAACATGTATGGTACATACATTTCTATTGAGCAGCCTCAAAATAGGTACGATTTCTATATAAGTCCACTTACGATTGCTTAACAGAACACTAAATTTGTCTCGATTCAAAAATGATCATTTATGGCTCAAACTTTATGCTTGTAACTCCAAGTAGGGTTGATTGTTTATCTTGTATCCAATACCTATGAGACTTATTGTTATGAGATTTTGATTTTATCAATCCTCTAATGAGTTTTCATTATTCTTGGTCCAAGATCATCATTCAATCATCATTGATCATATTTGTGACCATTAACTTCTACCTTCTAACTCATTAACAATTAACTTTAATTTATGCTTTACTTTATGCTATTTTTTATGCTTTTACTTTTATGCACTTTTATCTTTAGCATTTACATCTCATGTTTTATGCCTTTTGCTCACTTAAGCATTTATTTTCATGTCATTTTATCTTTGTTCTCTTGAGCTTTTATTTTCTTTTGAAGACACTTAATAACCAACTTGAAAATTAAATTATTTAAGACTCTTCTTGAACTATTGAGTACTATCTTTGGTATATTGGAGTTGTGGATCTCTTGGACTTGGGATTAGAAGCCTTGATACTTGGAGACCTCGGTGCCCTATTGTTATTCTGTCGGAAGTCCTTGGGGTTTACTCCAAGGCATTGGGTTGAGTTTTTGTGTGCAGGTGGTTGTGGATTCTATGCTTTGTCTGAAGTCCTTGGAGTTTACTCCAATGCATTGTGATAGGGAATTTCCTCTATATACAGTCGTTACTTTGACCAATTTTTGTCAATGAAGACTTTGTTTGACTCTCAATTCATCTAAGGCTTATTATTCATCTGAGGCTTGTGTTGTAACCGGTTTAAAAATGAGAGTCGCCACCCTTAATTTTTATCCTAAGGAAGGGAACATAAAGGTTAACCCTAAATAAGTTAGAGATTCTAGGTTTTTGACTCGTTTTTAGACGAAGGAAAGGTGTTAGGCACCCCTCGTCTATCTTGTTCGCAAGGATACTAGGTTTAGAATTAATCTTTAGGGATTAGGGTTTTAGATTTTTATCAGGGGAACTCGCCATGATTTTTAGTCGTATGCATACTTATCCTCTTATGAGGAATCAGAGTCCCAATTCGTAGTTCGTAGTTCTTTAGATAGTGTTTTTTTATGGGTTGTGAAAATATTTCGAATTCTCCTTGAACCAAGTCCGAGTTTGTAAATTGCGGAATCATGGACGTAGCTCACAATTTGTAATAAATATTAATACAACCCTTTTTGAAAATAAAATTGACATTTGGATTAACTTAATAAAAAAATTAGCATTTGAAAAACTAGCTCCGTCAGACTCTGGATCAGAGCGACCTAATGAGAGATTTATGTAGACTCATATCCTTTAAATTAATGCCCTTATTATGGATTTTAGATTGTTAAGACGTGGAAAGGTTGTCTATGCAATAATGTTTCTTGTCACATGATGGTTGGATGTTATGCTAACATGATTTCCAATACTCGATTTGAACTCGAAGATTGCTGATGTAAGATAAGGATCCACTGATGATTGTGAAAGTAAGCAGAGAGCTTACCCCTGTGTGGAATATCTTGCCCCAATAGGTCTTGGAGGAGGTTCTATTTTATATGAGCTTGTAGATAGTTTGATAATAATATGAACGACCCTACTATATTGAGGTTTGAAACACTAAGCCCTTTGATGAACTGCTTTTTGAATCAATCTCCTATGATCGAACCTCGCAGTGGTTTTCCCCCAACATTAGAATTTTGAAAGATATTCCCCCCTAATCTCTAGGATTTGAAGGAAGTACCCTTAGAAATAACTTGGTCCCCACCATGTACTTGATATAAATTTCCCCAAGATTTGAACCTTTGAAAAGTTTGTACTTGGAATTGCTTGAGAGGAACTTGGACCCTACCTGTCGTAAGATGGATCTGATATGAACTGCCCCAACATTTGAGTCTTAAAAGGTTTCCCATTGATTATTAGAGCCTTGAGAAGTCTGTTGAGAATATGAAAATGAGTCATACCATGTTGTGATATAACTTGATTAAGTAATGCTCCTTTGAAAGGCATGCCCCTGATTAGTGCTTTGAAATGTGATCCAAGTTGACTAAACTTCATAATGACCCCCCCCCCCCCCCCCTAGTCAATAGGATCTTCATGTATATACCTCTACGATCATTATTATAGCTTATGATAATAGGGTTATTCTTTATATTCTCTTCCCCTAGTTAGGTGCGTTTTGAAATGGATCACTTTTGATTAACCCAATTTATTTTTGAGATCTCCTCGATGCTAAGTGTCTATTCATAGATAAAAGTGTACACTTTGAAAAGTAATTTTTTTTATGCACATGCATGTTTTGAAATCGAAGTTTGAATAGAAATGGATGATTAGAGATGGAGATTCGAAGAAGCGAAGTGGTTAGCAATAATGTTAACAAACATAGGAGTCAGTTTAACACAAATTTTATCGAGTATGCTTTCATAGTTAACCTCGCTTCAATTAGGACTTTTGAAGTTTGTAACGTGGCTTGGTTCGTGGTTTAACAAACAAAGTATATAAGGCTCAAAGTTTATTTGTCCCACCCCATTCTCCTTGATTTTCTCCAGTCCTAAATCCAATTAATGCAATAGATGTGTTTAATCTCCAAAATAAATTTCGTAGTCGCGCAGATGATGAGAGGCGTAGACAAAGTTCAAGCGCTGATGAGAAGCATTGATAATATCAAGCACAAATGAAAATCATTGTTAATATCCAAGAATTGATGAGGAGCCTTGATGATTCTTGAGATGGAAGTCACAAGATTGTTCTCTAATTTTTTTGTTTTCAATCCCTAATTTTTCCCTAAGTCAAGTTTTTTTCGATTTTTACTTGTCTTAGCGGGCTCTGTTATTTTCTTTTTAATTTATTTTTTTTGCTTTTGAATATTTGTGACTGCCATGATGATTGTTATATGATTCACCTTTATTGCTCCCTTGACGTGGTATGATGTAAGTGAGGAGGAAGACATTGTGAACTTTATATTTGTTGTTTCCTCAATCTTGACGGGTGTACTGAGGAAGAAGATGTTGTGAACATTATCTTCACTGATTGCTTCCTCAATCTTGTTGATATGCACAAGGCAGATGACGTGCATGAATCTTTTTTTTAGACTATCTCCTCAATGATGTATCGAGGAAGGAGATACGCTTGAACCTTTGCTTGGATGGACTTGATTCTCTTTAGAATAGAATGCACCATTGAATTAATTGAAAGACTATCCTGCCCCTGGTTAAAATTAAGGTTTTTTTATAAATCGAAAAAACTCCAACTCCTGGCCTGAGGGGGTTGACTACGGATTAACTCCTTATTTCTCCATTGTTTAGGAATTGAAACAATGCCTTACATCGTAAGCTCGGTCTTACTATTGAAAGCATACATTTATAAAAATTCAATTATTTAGTTTTCGTCATTCTGCCTCAAAGTTTGTTAAAGTTGAAAAAAGAAAAAGAAGAGTGAAAATGGAAATTCATTGATTATATGGAAAGATTATAACAAAAGAGTGAAACGAATGGATTGATTTCAAAATATGCATGCTCATTTTATTAGAATTACTCATCCAAAGATACAAGTTTACACCAAATACAACTTAGAAACTAGGAAATTACAATTTGATATTAATAAGTCTGATGATCCTATAGAAGAGATTCTTTGTTGATCCTCTTGACTTTAGGAGAATTTATGGATGTTCTTGGACTTGTCAGAGCATGGGGGTGATCCTTGACGTTTCTTGGGCATACCTATTTCGTTGATAGGGTAGTTTCTCTTTATGTAGAGGAATCACCAATGGTAGTGGCATTTGAGTCGTTGTGTAGGAATGTAGTCGTCATGGTGATGAACTGCCCTATCTCTCCAATAAGACTTGTATATCTAAGCCCTATTGAGTCTTCAACATATAATATCCTTCTTCTACAATTTTAGACTTTCTTATGTTTGTTTGGAGTACCAAGAAATCAACTAGCATATAGAAGATAGTTGGATAAGGGCAAAAGCGAGAATGCATGAAATGAAAATGTATGAATGTATGTAAATGCATGGGTATGCAAAAAATATTTTGTTTTTAAGGGTATGCTAAAACTTTCCTGGAGATACAATGCAACATGGATGTAGTATGAGGGTATACGTAGAGGTACGTTATACGAATTTAGTGATAGACATGATGATATCCTACATTGACTCAGAGATTGAGATAGGAAGGAACTCCTTAAGGATGAAGATAATAATAGACATGGATATAAAAATATCCTACATTGTCTTGGAGATTGAGACAAACAGGAATTCCTCAAGGATTATGGCCATGAAAGACGACGAGGAATCCCTACAAGCTAGGGATTGTAACTAAGGGATGGAAATTCCTACAAGCTAGGATTTATGAAAGACCAGTGGACACATGAGATGAAGGTTAGACTTAAAGAATGTCGTGGAAGAGAGGACATGGTGACCGGTCAACAATCACCAAATCCTATGGCCTGATATAAGCCATATGGCGTGCATTAGCAAGGACGTCCTTCATGGGAAGGTTAATAAGATCCCATAAAAGTTTTAAGGATAATGTCAGAAAAAAGGGGATCCCTACAGGCTAGGGATAAAGATTTTCAAAATAAGATCCCTAATAGATAGGGGTTATCACAGAAAGACGAAAGGCCTACGGGCTGAAGATAATAGTGGACGAAAAGATAACCCTGACACGTTTAGAGATTATGGAAAAGGGATTATAAATGGTATCCTTAGCTTGTAGATTCCTAGTTTGGGGCTACAAATATTCTAACCTCACCATAAGGTGTTTTCCTTGAGGGTATCATGGATAACACTAAAGGGAAAGGCATAAGGTCCTCTCTTAAGTGAAGCCTCTTTGTAGACCGAAACTTTCGTCTCTAGGTCTTGAAAGGTCTCACCATGGGATTTTTTTATGTGTTATACAAAGAGTCATAGGTTTCATTCCAAAGTCTTATCCCCTAAGAGGATACATCTTGATACATATTTCTTTCGTGAAATTCCACCTATTCTAGGCGAAGTCGTCACATAAACTCATAGGGATGGTGTATCTCCTTGGCTAATAGACAAACCTTCTTTCTAAGCGTTTTGCAAAATAATTTTTTTGAAATTAAAATTCCCCCGCAAAAAATAATATGATATTCATAATAATATGAAATAAATTAAACCAAATAAATAAATAAAACAAATAAATATAGAAATAAAAAATATAGAAAAACCTTAACAAAACCCTAAACCTAAAAGAGGGAAGTTTCTAACCTTAGGGTTGAGTTCCCAGCAAATTCGCCAGCTATTATAACTGGTTTAAAAACGAGAGTCCTCACCCTAAATTTTTATCCTAAGGAAGGGAATATAAAGGTTATCCCTAAATAAGTTAGAGATTCTAGGGTTTTTACTCGTTTTTAGACGAAGGGAAGGTGTTAGGCACCCCACATCTACCTTGTTCGCAAGGATACTAGGTTTAGAATTAATCTTTAGGGAATATGGTTTTAGTTTTTTATTAGGGTAACTCGCCATGATTTTTAGTCGTATGCCTACGTATCCTCTTATGAGGAATCAAAGTTCCAATTTGTAGCTATTTGGTTAGTGGTTTTTTTATGGGTTGTGAAAATATTTCGAATTCATCTTGAACCAAGTCCGAGTTTGTAAATTGCGGAATTGTGGACGTAGCTCGCAGTTTGTAAGAAATATTAATACAACCCTTTTTGAAAATAAAATTGACATTTAGATTAAGTTAGTAAAAACATTATTTATTGGTTAACTATTTTGATTATATGATGCAATTATAAAAAATAAATTGAGTGGAAAATATTTAATGAATATAAAAGTGTTAGTATTAAAAAAAATAGTTTAATTAATAAATAAATGTGTTATAATTTATAAAAAAAAATATCACAATTATTTACTAATATGCAAAAAATAAATTTATATGATAAATGGTAAAACAAATAAATAAATAAGTAAAAACTATATTAAATATCCAAAATAAATTAATTAATTTAAAAAACACAGGCGGGTGTGAATTATGCTAAGGCAGTAAATAATGGGGTGTTAAAAGTATCAGGCTCTAGATCTAGATATTGTATCTAAGCCCATGTGTGCAGGGGTCCGTTTGGATCATGTATGGCTGTGCATGGGGAGTTTATGGTGGATTCGCACGGTTGAGATTGTTTGATGATGATCAAGAGGCAGAGACGTGCGGGTGCATGATAGGAGGTGCATGGGATCACGTGGCCAGATATTGGCCACGTGTCCCTGATGATCAACGGAGGGAGAATAATAACAAAAAAATTTATCTTCTTTTCATTTCTTTCTTTCATCGTTCCTTTCTTCTCTTTACTCTCTCTCGAGTTCTTCTTCTCTCGTGTCTCTATCTCCCTCACTTAAACAACAAAAAAACAACACCAGAAACTCCTCACCCAGAACCCTTAAGTGTGACGGCGATGCAAACAGACCCTATGCGGAGGAGTAACAACAACAAATAAATTAAGCTAAGTAGATTTGAACCTTACCTCTCTGCTGCGAAATTGTTTGCAATGATTCTTTCCGGTTTTCTCTTATCTCATAATCCCATCTCCTTTTCTTTTTTGTTTTAGGTATCGATGATGGTAGTCGCAGCGGTTGGATCTAGGCGACGACGATTTAGGGTTTCAGATATTGAAACCCTGAATTCTTCTTCTCCTTCTAAAAAGCTTCGTCCCCAAATTCTTCTATGCTTCGGATTTTCCCCCAATTTCTCCTCCTCCCTTTTGATTTTTTAGAGTTAGGTATTTATAGGCATAGAAATTAGGATTATTTAGGAAATTTCTTCAGATTTGGTGTTTCAAGTTTGTAATTTGGCATTAGAAATTGGTTGATTTAAGATTTAGATTAGTTCTTAGAAATTAGTCATTTTTGTTGTGAAGATTTGATGCGATTTAGATCTATTTTTGTTGTAAATCTGTAAAACAAATATATGATTTGATTCTGTTTAGAGATTAAGATTTTGTATAATTTTCATTTTGATTTGTGTAATTGATTTGTCGTTATCTTGTTTGATTTGGCGTTACTCCTCTGATTATGGGCTTGGGCAAAAGTTCTGGGTTGCTTCAGGGTTTGGATGGATGATAAACAAGCGGCATGAGGTTGGAGGAAGGCGGAGATTAAGTTAAGGATAGTGGTAGTGGCGCCATTTTGAATTAGGGTTAGAAAATCCTAATCTTAAATTTTAACCAAAGTCAACTCTTTTTTTTCTTTAATAATAATTAATTATAATAATATAAATAATTATAACAACAATGTTAATAATAAAAAAATTATAATTATATATTTATATATTAATAAAAATAATTTTATTTGTCAGCTTAATAAAAAAGTAATAAAACCAACAGTTGACTCGGTCAACACCAATTTTGGCAAAAATAAGAGATAATTTTAGTTCAAGTAAACAATTGGGCCTCTCAAAAAACTATGTGGGCCTGTAATTAAAAAAATCATGCACACCTTATCTTATAATTTGAACCGGACAAAAACCCTTGATAGGCCAACACCACACCCCTTTATAATACACCTCCTCTTAAAAACTTTAACCCCTATAGAATAATATATAAAAATAGACAAATTTAAATAACATGAATATTAAATTAGAAGCACAATAATGATACGGCCATTGAATTAATAGGGAAAATTTGGTGTATGACAACTTGGTATTCATTTGAGGTTTGGTATTATGCTTTCCTGGTTTTTAATCCAAAGGATGGGAATTCTACATTGACTTCTTTACGTTAAGTGGTGGCTTTGTGTTGGTTTGACTTTTCCTTACCTTAGCTTTTACTTAGTCTACATAGGATAGCCTTTTCATCTTCTTCCTTTCTTCTTTAATTTTCAATATCTTCTCCCTTTTTCAAAGGATTCTTCTTTTATAACTCGAACCGCTTTCATAATAAACTTGGACTTAGGTCCATGCAATTTCCAAACTCTTTTTTAAATTAAACCCTTAATCAAATTAATCATACTTTGACATTTTTTAGAAGAATAAAAGTCATTAACCTCAATTAAACCATTTTCCACTTTGGCTTTTTACTTTAAAACTTTTCTCAAAAGATTAGACTCTTATTGATTTTTGTAGTGATCCAAGTTACTATACTTCTACAATATGTAGTGAAGTGAGACATTTTCCACATGGGTGTTGAGTGATGCCTTGTTGATTTTAATTCCAAGCTATGTCATCCACTTTTAGATGAATCAAATGCTACTTTCTCATAATTGTGGGTAGTAAGTGTGTTTTAAACTTGAATGCGACGAGATGTCTCTTCTCTTTTCAAATTTTTTGAGAAGAACTACGAGTACCATGATCCTCTATTGCACGAAGAGGGTACATAGGCATAAAATATTCGCAACCGCGGTGGGTGCAAAAATTGTAAAAACCACTTATTTTCTCATCTCCACAATCTTATTTTGTAAATATTCCTTTTATAGCCAAAATACACAGATTTTCAAAGAGGTTCCTACGAGTACCGTAGATTTTTATGGTGCTAATACCTTCCATTTACATAACCAACCCCCTTACCTTGATCTCTTTCTCATTTGGGTTTTATTCACTCTTTTCCCATTTCATTTGGATAAAATAAAGTGTGGTGGCGAATTTCACTGACATGAAACTCAAAATTTTACAGCCACACATCCCATTTGAGAATGTATCATATTGTTTGTATTTATTACCACATCATTGTAACCCATGGCCCAAACACTTCCATACCTTGTTAAGAGTGATTGTTGTTGATTTTGAATTTGTATTTCATTTTAAGTTTGGGGTTGTTGTTGGAATAACAAACTTTTAGTTTGGGGTAGCCACACAGAAAAAGAAAATATCAAAAAATAGTATCAAGAAAAAGTGTGAAATTAAAAAAGAGAATATCAAAAAATAGTATCAAGAAAAAGAAGAAAAAAGAGAGAAATTTTTTGAAGAAATAGTATCAGGTTGTTGTTGGAATAACAAAATTTTAGTTTTTGAATGCAAACACTTTAACCTCGAGAGTCTTGGTGAAAGTGTGAAATAATATGACAAGTGAAATAGTGGTTCTATGTGGAAGTGTGTCGAAACTATCAAATATGGAAAGCAGAGGAGCCTGAAGGTAGAAGCAAGAGCAAGTTGCTAAAGATCATAGAGGTATTATGGTAAGCGTTGAATTTTCAATCATTTTGGGGGTAATATGATTCTTCTTCTTACGTCCTAAACATTGCTTGAAGACAAGAAACAAGCTAAGTTTGCAGTTGTGATCAGTCACCATTTATGCTATATTTTCTTAGCTTATTCGTCATAAATCCAGGTAAAATGTAAGACTTTGTTCTTAGTTAGTGTTCTTTTGAGTTAGTTTCTGCCGAGTCAGTGTGTGTTAGTGTTTGAATCATTTTGGCTATTTTTATGCTTTTTGTATGTGTTGTTGGTTTAATTCAGGTTCAAGTAGGCAGAGGATCACTAGTAAGTGGTTTTGCACCTTCTTTTATCGTTAATTTCTTTTTATCGTTTCATTATGTTTAAGCACTTTATTTCTATTTTCTGCATTTTATGCCTTGGTTGTGTTTGTTTACCATTTTCAGGTTCAAATAAATATTTAAGAAGGACCTCAACAAAAACCTTTAAGAATCGTGAAAAATCGAAAGAGTTTTCCCCAAGCTTCAGTGGCCTGCTACGGCCACCCGTAGTGCCTGCTACGGGCCTTAGCATAGATGCGACACTCTAGCTCATCTAAAAGAACAAGGATCTTTGGTGCACTATGGCCACCAGTAGCACATGTTACGGGTCGTAGTAGATGTGTCCTATTATGCGAATAAGCAAGCCATTACCAACAGTTCACTACGGCCACCCGTAGCACCTGCTATGGGTAATATGAGGTGTCCATGTTGAATCCAAATATTTCTCGTTTCGTCTTTTTTTGGTCATTAAGGGTGATTTGGGTATTTCAAACCAGATTTGATTGTCCACTTGGATCAGATTATTACGGAGATATGCAAAAAGGGAACTTTTTATATTCAAGCAAGGTTTTTATCACAATTAAGGAACTTTTTGGGAGCGATTGAATATTCAATTTCATGATAGTACCTATAATGTTTAAACTTTGTATCTATAATGGCTTCTAGTTTCTAGTTTCAATGATAATTTGTTTTCCATAATTAATTTATTCTCTTTATGTTCTTAATACTTTCTCTTTCAGACAAATTGAGGTTGATGTATGAATAACAATTAGGTCGGACCACCGTTGGTAACGCTTTCATGAGAATATTCTATAACAGATATCACCTATGACTATGGATACCCTATAGGGACCAGATTATTCTTGACATAATAAAGCTTAATTTCATTAGTAATCTTTTATGGACATAGAGATTATGGGTGAATGAATAACAGTTTTCTCATTAAGGAGTTAGGAGAAAATAACCTTAAGAACTGGTGTTGATTATTTAAAATATGTTGCTGCAATATTAATTCAAAGTTGTTACAGGAGTGAATCATACACTTTCCCTAGCATATTACTCATATATGTTAAAACCGATTAGCATATTTCTTTACTTTATTCGCAATTATTTTGATTAATTAGAAAATCAAGTCCAAATGCTAATTTTTGTTTAATTGAATGACAATTCGAACTCTATATTGATACGCAGTCCTTAAGATCGACATTCGGCGAAATTTCCTCATTATCACTATGGAGGCAAAAATAGTACACTTGCTATTTTACCGATCAATACGTACATTTGTTAAGAAAGAAGAGGTCTCAAAATATCAATGTTGTACCCCAAAATTTTCCCTCCCATTTCTCATTGATTTCTCACCACAAAGCCCTTGAAGCTCAAGATCCGGTTAGGGTTTCATCTGCTCAAGACCTCTCCTTGCACTGTTGACTCAAATTAGGGTTTGTGTTTGCACAAAGATGCTTTGACCTAAAATGCCCAAGATGACTTTCATGCTTCATATTGGACTCCCAAGTTTACCCATATCAAGTTTCAAGTCTTGATTCCAAGTTTTGCCCAGTCAATTGGACAGTTGACCTAGAAATCAACTGTATTGGGGAAAAGGTCAACTGTGGCCAATTGACAGTCAAACCTCATGAAATTTGACCCACATCAACATTATGAACTCATATGAACCCTTTGATCAAGTTTGGATCACAATTCCCCAAGAAATTTGATTAGATCACCAAAAGGGCAAGATGGTCATTTTTAGGGTTTTGACTGTACAAAGGCAATTTTTGACTGTTTGACCTAGCCAATGGCAAACCAAGCTCACATATGGACTTAAGGACCCCATGGAATTATCTTGACATGCTCAACAAGTTCAAAAGATCCCAAGTACACAAGATTGACAGTTGAATTTCCCAGTCAATTAATCAATTTTGACTGTATACTGAAAAGTCAAACTTTGACTTTTTGGTCAAAATCAAGAGTCAAGATTCATTTTTCATAAAAACTTGCCAAATCATGAAACTTGTTCACCAAGAAATCACAAAATGCAAATTAGGGTTAAAAATTAGAATTTTTTATAACTTAGAATTTTTCTAAGTTATGAAAAACCCTAATTGTTTCCCAACTTTGCCCCACTTTTTCACCAAGATCCATTTGGATTCAAACAAAAGTCCAAACATGAAAGTTGTAGCTTGTTGCATAATCTACAACTTTGATTCACAAAGTTTTCCCATTTGAGGCTTGTATCTCAAGTTACAAATTCTTGAATAAGGGCACTAAACCATTTTTAACTTAGTGAAATTTTAACCTATTTTGACAAGGTTTTCTACCCCACTTCAAGGCCATTTTCCATACACTTCCACTTGGAATTTCAATTTGCATTTCAAAGATGGATTGTAGTACACATTACAAGCTTTCCAAAATGTCCAAGAACTTCTCAAACAACCTCATGGTTAGGTAGAATCGAATTTCACAATATGGCAAAAACTCACTTTGTTCATGACCAAGTTACATGTCCATAACCTTGCAATTTGAACTCAGCATGCTTTAGGCTAGATTACAGGTCCTTAAACCAAGTTACACTCAATAATTTAATGCATACTCTTTGTGCCAAGACCATGTTCTTTGTGTTCTAACATTACATGAAGGTTTAATCCATTTATAGATAAAGCAAACTATCCATTTTTGCAAAAGTTCACTTTATGTCCAATTACAAATCCAAGCAGTACAAGCAAGATCTAATGGGCACAAGATTATGGACAAATCACTCTGATCAAGGAGAGTTTATGCAGCTCATTAGAGGTCCCCTACTGACCTAAAACACCAAGTTGCCTTTGTTTGCTTAAGAGTGAAGAAACATTGCATAACCAAGACCAACTTCCATATCAGCAAAAAAAACACTTAGAAAAAGTTATCAAACACATTCCACACAACACAACCAAGCTAATACACAAGCCTTTAGCCTTCAAAACACCCTCCATCTCAGGATCACTCTCAAACTGCAAAAACAGGGCAGGCCCTGCAGTTTGAGTGCTATCTCTCATTTCTCTCGAGCTCTCTTGCCCAAACCAGTTCACACACCTTCCATACCATCTATGCAAGCTAACCAAAAGCAAAAGCACGACCTGTAATCACTCTAATCACTTCCACCATTTTCACATTTTTGACTTGCAGGTGAAGTTCTCTAGCTCGATTCAGAAGCTTTCAAGACAAAGTAAACATTGGAACAGCATCCCTGGACCTCAAGGAAGCTTTTCCAATCATCACCTTGCACTGAAAGTTCCTACATTGCAGGATAGAACTTCAACTGAACAGGTATTTTGGTGAACTCGTATCTCTCTTATTAGGCATCATTAGCTTTAAGTTTGTGAATAAACAATGTCCTACTCATACCACTGAACATGTACCTTCTTTTACTTTTCATTTCTTTTGCCTGAGTTGAGAGAATTTAAGGTTTGAAAATGGCAGAAAACTTAGGTTAGGATTTGGGATTGTTAAAATTCTCTCTCATTTTTTAGAGTTAGGAGATGTTCTTTATATATTTGGAATCGTGGTTTCATGCTTAACATCTTTTGTGTTGGAAGTTTGTTCAAAAATCAAAGAATCAGGATATTCAAATGAAGCTTGCAGGCGCGCGTTTTTTGTTCAGAGGTTGAAGAAGAAGTGATTTGGGCTGGGCTTGTGTTGCATTTTCTGTTCACACCACATAATTGCTTTTACACCCCCAAGGCCCTTTTGCTTATTTCTTTAACTTTTTGACTTTTTTCTTTTTTGATTGACTTTGTTTATTTTTTCTCATGACACAAAAAATATAAAAATATTTTTTCTCACCATTTTTAATTTATTAGGTATTTATATGATTTTCTTTTGATTAATACTTAGATAAATAAATATATACATTTCATTAAAGTATTGAGAAATAGGTAAAAATACTTTTATTTTCACTTTTATTTTATTATACCCTCTGAAAATATTTTACATAAAAAATATACTTTTTTTGCAAACATTAAAAATTATTATTATTTATATATATAACACATATTTAAAATAATACATATATACATATATTTATTAATATATTTAGGATAAATACAAAATATATACCCTTTTATTTTTATAATTAATATTTAATATAAAAATTCATTTTTGACAAAATACTTCACTTTATTTTATTTTGTACATAGTAAATAATACTTGCACATATTAAATAATTAATGCATTTCATTTAATGAAAATTAGGGTTTTGCCCTAAATTCAAAAATACTCCAAAAATAATATATATTTTTTATTATTTTCTTTTTATTTTACATAAGTAATACTTTTTTTTTCATACATATAAAAATTCCTTTTGCATTCTTGCATATTTGTTTTATTTACCATTTAAAATTATACATTTATTTATCTTGTAAATATTCATAGAAAATGATGTAATAGCTTAGATTCAATTTCTTGTCTAAATATCCCCATTTGAAACATTGTACCCCCCTCCCCATATTATTGTGTTGTAATAGCGTAGGATTTTAAATTTCGCACTTTATCGCTTTCTAAACATACTATGCTAGAATTAGGGTTTTGTATGCGAATAAATATGAACAAAATAGTTGGACCTAATACAAGATAAATGAGCATGAAAAATGGACAACACATTTCACACTTGCACCCCTAGGGTATTCCACTTTGTTGCCTTCAAATAAGTGGGCCATATTGTATGTTGAATTTCTTTGGGTAAAAACAAACAATCAAATGATCATAGTCCCACAAAATGTTGCTTAAATGAATGATCAAGTCCCTTTTTAAAGAAAATTGCCCAAAGACATTTAACACTATTGCAACTATGGTCTAAACAATGACCCGCGCCCGTCCCTTTAAACTCCTAAAACAAGATTGTCCACCAAATGCAATGGTGGAACAAAATTGTCAAAAGGTTTAAAACATAACAAAAATCTTTGAGAAAACTTTAGGGTAGATGAACTCTTAAGTACTTGTCAACTTTCCAAGAAAACACTTGCCTTATTTCAAAACCCACTTCACAAACACTTTCAAAACAAACTTTCAAAAAACCTTGAAACATCTTTTCAAAAAGACAAACACCTTTTGTAAAACATTCGAGTAAAGAATTGTTACAAGGGTAGCCTATACAAGGCATCTTTTTCAAAACCTTTTCAAAACCACACACAAAGCACCATTTCAAACAATTGAAAACCAAGGCAAGTTGATCTAAGCAAGTACCTAAGAGCCCATGGATAACCATGGATAGAAGGGGTGCTAATACCTTCCCCTTCTATAATCTACTCCCCGAACCCATGAAAAATCTCAAAGGTTTTTGTTGTGCTTTTTAAACCTTTCCTTAGGATAAAATAAAAAGTCGGTGGCGACTCTTTCTCAACCGAAACATTTGCGAAAACGAACGCAAAACCCTAGTCAGTTCTCCCACCGTATCACAATCAAGAATTAAATATTACTTTTCAACACTAGCTGGAATGTGATTTTGTTGGAGAACACTTGTCCATCTATTGTTAGAAGGATCTGTGACATGAAACCCTTGTTTATCTTGGGATTCCATGGTGAAAGATTTTTTCATATAAGCTTCCTTGCAACGGTAAGCCTGTGTGAATCCTAATTCATCAATTTGTGCACAAGTGTTAGTGTCCATCAACTTGCTTTTAAATAAAGGCACTTTAAATATAACAAAGTCAATGTCCCAAAAACTCTTTAATGACCCCCAAAGTACTATCTAGATTCCATTACATGATTATTATCTTTGGAACTACAAATGAACATGTATTCACCCTCAACCATAACCATGCTATTTTGCATGGTACTATGATCACCCTTTGATTTTGTATAGAAGAAAAAAAATTTATTGATGTATGTGTTCCAAGTTATTATATTATAATTCAGCATATATGGCATCCATTTAATTGTCTCAGAGGGACTCCCATCATTAGAAATCCTTTTATTAAACCATGTTCTTATTATGCTCTATCAACAACCATTTTCATTCATTTCGTAGAATTTTTCCTTAATAAGTCTTTTTTGAGAGGATTAGGAAAGCTGAAATTCATAAGAATTATTAAATATATATTTGCTGGAAGAACTACATATCGAGCCCTTCACTTCATATTTAAACCTTGGGTATCACTACCTTTATATATTTCATCATGATGAGACTTGGTAATTCCTATAGAATTTTCTTATGACAAATAGTTTGAACAACACTCAATAGCTTCTTTTGTGATGTACATTTAAATGAATGAAGCTTCCAGACGATGATGGTTCTTCAACTATGATTTAAAGATATTCATATATCACTCTACTAGATACATCCAACTTAAATAAACTGGGCCACAAAATCTAATTTCCCTGACTAGATGAACAATTAAGTGAACCATAATGTCAAAAATTTGGAGTGAAATGCATCTCCAATTAACACAAGATAATTTTACCATCATGTTCCAAGTTGTAACACCCTAACCCTGATACTTATATAATAATAATTACACGAAAAATAAAGTTCTACTAATTTCAAAATCATTTGACATTTAAGCATATAACAACTGAATGTTTTCTAAAAACAACTGTTAAGACATGTTTGTTCTAAAATTCAAAATGTAGTCAATAGGCTTTAAAAGTCTAACAATAATCTTAATAAACAAAACAAACATTCACATACCTAATGTTACATAATTAGAGCATAACCACTAAAACAATAACGAACCAAAAAGGAAATAATTTCCAATAAATATCTTCCACTCACAACAACTATTTCTAATCTTTATCATCTGCAAGATTTCCATGGTGGAAAACACCAAAGCAAAGGGGGTGATAGTTCAATTCAATAAATAAAATGGTATAACATTCTAGTTAAAATACAACATCTTCACATACTTCACATCAATCACACAAATACACGATCACACCCAACTCACCATCATATGCAACACAATCACATATTAACCATTAAATATATGTAAGAAGATTCACAACATCAACTCGACTCATATGCATGTTGTTATAAGGTGGGAGAACTGACTTTTTTAGCATTTTATCACAAATGTTGCGGTTAACAAGAGTCACCACCGACTTTTCTTTTATCCAATATTTAGGAAAGGGTGAAAAGAACAGGAAATACCTTGATAGATTTTGAGTTCAGGGGTAAGTTATGAAAAAGGAGGGTGTTAGCACCCCCTTCATTTGTAGTTATCTACGGACTCTTAATTTCTTGATCACTTTAAGAATTGCTTTGTGTGTGTGATTGTTTTAAAATATTTTGAAATACCAATGTAAGGCAGACTTTGTAATGATTTTTGTATCAGTCCTCAAGAATGCGTACAAAGTGTTTTGAAAATATTTGTTGTTTGATTTTGAAAATGTGATATGAAAAGTTTTATTAAGCAGGCAATTTTTAGAGTCTTACCAACTTAATTTATAGTCTTTCCTATTCTTTCCTTTCTTTTAGAGGAAAGAGACTATTTATGCCATTAGTTGGTAAGAAGTCCTCTCCATTAGATGTTAAGGGACAAACGAAGGGTCATCGAATGGTCATTGAAGGCAACATATAGAGATACTTTAGCAATTGTATCGGAGGGACTACATCATTTTTCATAGGCAACATCGAAGGGTCATCGGTGGAGTATGATCTTTATTTGAGGGTCTTTTGCTAAAGTATCCCTATTTTCGAGGGACATGACCAATATTTTCTGAAGGCAACAGAGAGAGGTTATCCTAGAGGTGTAAAGTGTGCAAAAGTGATTCAGTTCAGTTATATTTATCTTGGAAATGTTTAAGGTTATCTACCGATTTATCTTGCCATACAAGCATATTTACTACACAATTATATATATATATATATATATATATATATACAAGGCATAAAGTATAACTGCGGAAAAAATAAAGTGTGGAAGATAAAACCTAACACTATTACATGACCTCGTGAGATTTACATAATAATTAAAACTTTGTGTAAAATTAAAGCTAAGCTATTACAAAAAAAAAACTGTGTGACCTATACAAATGTTTCTTGGAATTTAAATGCAAAAGATAAATAAAAAAGTTAGAAAGATTTTTTAAAGTCCTAAAAATTCTAAGGGTTAAAAGAAATTTTTTTGTTTTTTTTGGTTTGATTTTATATGTTAATAATAAAAAAATCTAATGTCTAATTTTAATTACAAATTAATTAGTTTAATTGTAAAAACCTAATTCTAAATTAATTAATATAAAAAAAGACTAAAACCTAATTTTTTGATTTTATAAGTTTTTTCTAATTTTTTGTTGTCTTTTGATTTTAATTGTAAAATAGAAATAAATAAATTAATGAAAATATAAGAAAGGAAAAAGGTTAGAAAAATATGTTAAACACTATGTCAAACAAGCGCATTGACAACTCTTTTTTTGGCCATAGACAGCGCTTTAAAGCGCTGCCTAAACCAGCGCTGCTATAAGAAAATGCAGCGCTTTAGATTAATGTAAAAGTGCTGCTATATGTCCCCTTTAGCAGCGCTTTTACTTTAACAGCGCTTTCTTATGAACACCTTTAGCAACACTTTTACTTCAGAGAGCGCTTTGGTAAGTACACCTTTAGCAGCGCTTTCTCATTTTAGACAGCACTTTAGACAATGCTTCTTGCATCTCTTTAGACAGCGCTTTTCTTTAAAAGCACTGTCTATTCCCCACCTTAGGAAGCGCTTTCTCATTTTAGGTAGCGCTTTCTCCATACTTTAGACAACGCTTTTCTTTAAAAGTATTGTCTGTTCCCCACCTTAGGCAGTGCTTTCTGCCTACTTTAGACAGCGTTTTTCTCCTTAAGCGCTATCTAATGTTAACAATTTTTTTTAAATATTAGACATATTTTCTCCTTAAGCGTTGTCAAATATTTTCTCCATTTTTTGCACCAGGTTTTCACCATTTTTTGCACCAGGTCTTGACTATATTTTGCACCATATTTGGTAGCTCCAATCCAATATATATGCATCAAATTTGCATATACAAAAAATCTACATATATATAAATGATGATATATATAACAACTTGAAAATTCTAAAAATTCTAAATTGATGTTTAATCTACATATTACTATCTTCGAGAATTTCTAAAAAACAACAAAAAAGAACTTGTTAGCTCTATCTTCTACATCTGCACCTATAAGCTGAAACAAAACCAAAAGATCGAAATTCATACAATGATAAAACAAAACTTTATTCCAATATATACTTAAAACTCAAAAGTTGTACTCAAAATTCTCATCAATGAAAGAAAGAAAATATACCTTATAAAATTCTCAACTCCATAATAAATTGACACCATTCCTCCATAAGTTCATCCGATTGATCTTTTGAGTAATGAGCACAATTGAATTCGTCAAAGTACTAAATAGTAAAATAACATAGTATGTGATTTAGTTAAAACATTATGCCATTTTATGAGAAATATTAAAATAATTCATAAGTTAGAAATTCATACCGTGGATGGAATCTCTACTCGGTCCAAAAGAAGCGTTTCTTTCATAAACCTCAACATGAAATAACCACAATATATACCATTACATTGACAAGGATACTACATATGGAAAGAAAATACAGATATATCGGGATATACCCCTTAACTTGTTTTATCAAGTATCATCACTAATATAATCAAAATTGTGAAAATATACATGCACTCTGATCCACGTAATCTTGTTGGCTCTACTCTTTGGTACTTGAATACCTCTTCGTTATCGAAAAGCTTGTAAAACACTATAATAAAATATAAACGACTATTTAGAACAATCTCACATAGATAAATAAATATACACACAAATATTTAGATCAATCTCACTTACGTATCAATCGTCTTCTTCAAATCTGGGTATGTTGTCCAATCTTTGTATAACGAATCCAGATAGTATACAATCTCTCTAACATGATTAATTGCAAGCAACAACCAATATCCACTGTAAAATTAAACAAATGTTTGATGGAAAATTCTACACAATGTCAAAAATTGAAAAATTATAATATATGAAGTTAGGATGAAAATCTAACCCGTTGCCAGTATTATATGGTAAAAAGAATGACTTTTCTGTATCTTTGTTGACCATAAAAAAACCGAGTACATACGATATGACATCATCTGGTTGTGTTACAATTAACCATGCGTTGACGGTGTTGGGAGCTAAGAAAGCGAATCTTTCTTCCAATCCACGCGGGCACATCACTTTGTCATACAAAAACCTTAAATAAAAACATCATTAAAATTAGGCTATATTCATTGAAATGAGTTAATAAATTGTTCATTTAATTAAACAAAGTTGATCGGAGTAAACCTGATGTGTGTATCGACAACACCAAGGCCTAAAGTAGAATGTTGTAAAAATTGATAAATATCTTCTCTACCAATTGCTTCCATGTATTCATAACCAAAAATGTCTGTCTTCATAGGTATAAGATGAGTACCACCAATTGGAATATATATTATACCTATATTTGTTTGAAGGCACGACCTATACTGAGAAGTAGGTTTTTTTCTAGCCGCAGTCTTCTTACCCCTAATGACTTGCTCAGTCTCTTTAGCATGGATCTAAATATCATTTAATTACTTAGGTGTAGTATAAGATCATTCTATGCATAAATATCATATAATCATGTTATACCTCTTTTTTTATGCAACTGACTCGGTTTGCTTCTTAATCCCCTTATCTTTTGATTTGGATTTTGTGGGAGTCTATCATTATCATGAAAAAAATGTACGTTAAATGGTCGTAAAAAATTTGAATACTCAAAGGTTCTTAATGCTTTAAAACATACCTGCACATCTATGTAAATGAGGTTTGACGGCCATGTAACATACGATCCTATTGCCTCTCCCAGCAATGTTGCATCTGAAATATCGTTAGGCAAAAGTAATGGCGCATCCCTCTCTAAAAAAATATTAATTGATACTTTCATAAATCCAGCAGAGAGCGGTTTATGGTGAAGTAGTTCTCCCAAGGTGTTATGCACTTTTCCCTTGCCAACCATGCGATAAGTCGGTGACGATAAATATAGATGACAAGGTGAAATTCCCTAAACACAATAACAAATATGAAATTGTTAATGTGTATATATGTAAATTAAAAAAATTGTGCTAATTTATAATAATATATATTACCTCGGGAATTTTCTGTTGGAAATCACAATTGATATTATCTTTGTCACTAGTATCTTTGAACCCTGGACCTTGCCTTTCTAACATGTATTTTTCTTTGTCCTTTTCCAGCTCACGAACTTTAGCTTTTAATTTTTCTAACTCTTCCATCACTTCTTTATTGCTATGACCGTTCCTCTTTTGATGGTTACCCAAAGATGTTTGAGTCACTCCGAATCCCTTACCCCTCACACGACCGGTATACTCAGAAACATTTAATACCCGACTAAGTATGCTCCTGCAATCATGGTCTTCAGCTTGAGTTAAAGATTGAGATAGACTCTCTTGAAATTCATATGCATAGCGAAATAAATTTGTGGTGATTAAACTTATAATTTCTTTATTTTAATAAGCTCGATATTTAATTAAAGGAATATTGATATACTTACACATTGCTCATAAATTTGCTGCACATCTTCCTTAGCAACTCCATCCTTACCCACCCGGGCAGCCTTCCACAGAACATGTTCCGGAAGAGATGTTTCTTGACTTTTCTCCTCTTTTAACTACACATTAAGAAAAATAATAAAATCAATAATAACACATGATGAACAATTATATCATAGCATTTATATATACTTACCAATCTTTGTTGTAAGCGTGCATATCCCATACGCCCTTTTTTGTATGGATATGGGGGACTTGATGCTCGTTGGCAATTCACGCCACTCACATCCTGAAAATCGGAGGTTCTTCTTATTTCTTTGAAGGTTGCCCATTCTTCAAGCGAAATCAAGCCTGCATATGCTTGTGGATGCTCCGCATCGATAAAATTGTTATTGGCATCCCTAAGAAACTTGTCTGTCAAAAAAGATCGAAACCCTCTTAGTCTTTTTCGGCCAATTGAAGACAATATGATTTTTGATCATCATCAATATTAAAAGACCTCTACAAAAAACACAATATAAAAAGCGTTAGTAATTTAAAGACATAAGTGGGAAAAAAAAGAAAGACATCACATATGGCACCTGTATTTCAGTACATAATTTTTCTTTAACGGGTTTCAACTCACGCCTTCTCCAATCATCACAGGTGATTGAAACTTCTCTCCTCACAATGGAACCAATGTAACTTGTTAACATTGAACCGGTAGGCTCAATTTGTTATTGGTCTTCATTCCAATGTACATCAAATTTGATACCTTTATCTCTTGCACAAATGATTGACTTCATAATTGTTATACCTCGTCTAATATCATTCTCCACATCACGAGCTGATTCTTTTCCATCATTATTAGAAGTCATTTGACCTGTAATATTAAAGAACATAAACACCATATAAAATTCAAGTAACATAAACACAATATAAAAACATAAACACAATATGAATTACTAGTACCTATTTCATTAACATCTCTTTCGTTTACATCATTATTAGAAGGGGGATGTGATTTTTCCTCATTGGTAGCCATTTGACCTATAACATTAAAGAAAAAAATAAACACCATATAAAACTCTAGTAGCATTGAATTAATAAACACAATATAAAAACATAAACACCATATAAAATTCAAGTAGCATTGAATTAATAAACACAATATAAAACAATAAACACCATATAAAATTCAAGTATCATTGAATTAATAAACACAATATAAAAACATAAACACCATCTAAAATTCAAGCAGCATTGAACTAATAAACACAATATAAAAACCTAAACACAATGTGAATTACTAGTACCTTTTTCACTAACATCTCTTTCGTTTCTTGGTTGGAATATGAATTACTTGGCTCTTAACAACTCGGACGGATGGATTGATCCAAATTCTCTCATTATGATCATTTCCAATATATGTTTCATCCGCTATAATATTCTCATCTTGATCATTTCGTACATACGACTCATTCCCTCTAACATATGACTCATTCTCAACATCAACATCACTTTGATTTACACTGTTATCATCAATCACTTTGTTAGATAAAATCACTATAGACCATTTCGTACTTGTCGGATCAGTGACATAGAACACTTGTTTAGCTTTTGAGGCTAGAATAAATGGCTCATCTTTGTACCCCACCGTATTAAGATCCACTTGTAAAAATCCCAACTTATTCATTCGTATGCCACTATTATGTACCCGTTTGCAACCAAAGATAGGAATCTGAAACTTCTCATAATCAAACACCCAAATATGCTCGATAACCTCAAAATACGACAGATTTGCATATTTGGGGTTTAAGTCATTCATACTTTAAATGTGCATTGCTTCAACTACAACAGTGACACAACTATTCTGCATAGTGCTTTTATCATCTTGTTCTTTGGTATAAAATGTGTATCCATTAATTGTGTATCCGCTATAAGAAAAACGAGCAAACTCGGACCATATGCTAAACATCTCAACCTTTATGTTATTGAAGCGGGATCTAAATCAAGCTTTGAATATATATGATCTTTGAACCATTATATAAAACTTTGATTGGCTCTCGTACAATCCAATTTTCATTTCTATTCGAATTTAAACCCCGGAGTACATCCTTGTGCATTTCAACATACGACTCAACCTCATTGTCATTGTGTTGAACATATAAATGCACTTGATCTCGTTCAACCCTTGATACTGTCACAATTTTATTTCTGATTAAATTTATTCCTTCTTTCCTCTCTAAAATATAAGATTTGGGTAATCCAATAGATTGAATATTAGTCAAATATTCAGTAAAAAACTCAACCGCTTCTTCAACAATGTATCGTTCAACCATAAAACCGTCTGGCCGACTTCTATTTTTCACGTACCCTTTTAATATTTTCATATAATTCTCAACAGGGTACATTCATATCATATAAGCTGGTCCACACAATTGTGTCTCTTTCACAAGATGAACAACAAGATGTACCATAATGTCAAAAAATGAGGGAGGAAAATATATTTCAAGCTCACACAAAGTAATAACTATTTCTTTTTGCAATATTGGTAAGATCTCGGGATCGATCACCTTACTACAAATTTACCGGATGAAAAAACACAATTTAGTTATGGTGCTTCTTAGTTTTTCTGGAAAAATAGAATGTGTACCTATTGGTAGAAAATACTCCATTATAACATGGTAATCATGTGTCTTTAAACTCTTTAACTTGAGGTATTTCATAGACACAAGTCTTTTAATATCTGAAGAGTAACCTTCTGGAACTTTAACTTCACTTAGAAACTTACACAATATTGTTTTTTCCTTTCTAGATAAAGTATAAGCAATAGGCGGTAGATACGTTCGTGTTCCTTTCTTCATGGGTCCTAATTCAGTTCTTATTCCAATCTCTATCAAGTCCTTTCTTACTTTAAGGCCATCCTTAGACTTTCCTTGTATATTGAGTAACGTACCAATAACACTTTCAAATACATTTTTTTTCAATATTCATAACATCAAGAAAATGTCTTACATACAACGACTTCCAATATGGCAATTAAAAAAAAAATGACTTCTTCTTCCACCCACCTTTGAAAAGCGTATTTGTAAAAGGCTTGCCAAACTGAGTACTCATATCTTTCACCTTCTCAAAAATTTGGTCACCTGTCAACATAGTTGTTGTACCCCAAAATTTGCCCTCCCATATTCTTCAAGAATTGCAAAGAGCATGCTTCAAAATTTCCCCAAGGGTTGCACAGTTCAAGGGCCTCCTAACAGTCAAGAATTAGGGTTTTGGTTCTGACAAAGAAAATGAAGTTTCCAAGGGTCCAATCAAGTCCCACATTCCTATAAACATGGTCAAGCATCCTCATACCAAGTTTCAAGACTTACAGCACAAAATTGCACAGTCAAAAACCCTAATTGCACTACAGACAACTGCAGGGGCAAAATGGTCATTTGACAGTCAAAAGTTCAAATTTTTGGTCAACATCTCATTTTGAAGCCACAAACATCATTTGATCAATGCTTGATCATGATTCTCAAAGCTTGGCTCAAAAAGTCTCAAGATGCAAAAGTTTCCATATTTGGACAGTTGAAAAAGTCAACTGTAACTTGACCAAGGCATAACTTCCACATGGATTATCAGAAAAATTCCATCCAAATCCCATTTTGAAGAGAAAGAAATTTCCTACAACTCCTCTTCACACTTCAAGTCCAAGAAATGCTCTCACAAAAAGTTATCAATTTCAACATTATAGGTCATTTTCAAAAGTCAACAAAAAGGGACTTTAAGTCAAAGGCCATAACTTGAGATTGGTAAATCAAAATGACATGGGACCAAAGGCATTGGTTAGAGGACTTCAAGACCTTTCCAAAATGTCAAAGAACATGAGCAAAGCTTAAAGATTGAGCAAGGTATGCCTTGTGGAAGTTGGGAAATTTTTGGGTATTTTGAAAAGTCAACATTGCTTCAAATGTCTTAAAAATGCTAATGGGCCACATTTTCTTCCTAGAATCATCATCCAAAGCATGTGCACGACCATTTGGCCCAAAGGGAAGTTTTTCATCATTTTTATTTATTTATTTGAATTTTTAATGGCTAATAATTCATTTAATTAAAATAAATATGTGGAAAATATCAAAGCAAGTCAATCAAATCTTTTTATGCATGGGATAACTTCAGATTTTCGTGCATTATTAGATAGGGAAATAATCCATGTGATTGGACATGATTGGAACCAAAATAGCATGAAAAAGATTGAAAAATATATGCATGGAAAATCAAATATCATTCCATCAATGCAAGGATTCTTTGGACAAAATTCTCAACCCTAATCATTCCAGTACTTATACTCATGCAAACCCTAATGCTCATGATCTCCAAGCTGTGCCAGAAGAGAAGAACCAAGTTTGAGTTTTTGTGAAAAAAGTCCAAAACTGAAAACCAACTTCCAGTGCGATTAAAGGCCAAACAATCATTCCATTGTATTCTTGAGGCTTCAAGGAACGTGTTTGAATAAAAATCATCATCCCTAACATCAAGAATTGGTAATTATAAGTCAGACTGTGTCCTTCTTTTTGCATAATCGTGTTTTATTATTCAGACCATATCCATGCATTTTGATTCTTGATTTGTACTAATGAGTTGATTCTGAAGCTAGCAGTATGATTTAATTGAAGAATCATTGCCCATATGCGATTTCACCATGAACGACGCCTAGGGTTTTCAAAACCTTGAATTGGGGTTTCTCAGTTATGGAAAAATTAGGACGTGAGACCTAGACCATTGAAATCAACATGCTTGGACGATCTGAACACATACCTCGCGCCTAATTTATATAACCATATGGCCTAATTGCTATTTTGGAAAAGAGTGTATTTTGGGGGGGTTTAAAACCCCCGCTAACCTTTTTTTATTTCAGGGATCAACGAAGAAGAAGGGTATGTGGCAAGCCATGACTGGACACTTTGAATTCTGGCGCGCGCTTTTCTGATTTATAACACTAGTGTTTGTTTTATCTTATATTAATTATTGGTCATATAACATACAAAGTGCATCAGCAGCGCAGCTGGCAAGGAATGTGTTGGTAACCCCTGGGACCTGGGTTCGAATCCTAGGTCCCCCTCCCTTTCCATAATATTTTTCTTAATGTCATTCTATGCAGCTGATTCTCTGAAGACCACCATACGTCCCTCCTCCAGGCGTGCCACGCGCTTATTGATACCAATCTAAAGGCCCAGATCTGCTGAATACCATAGGCGTTAGTCAACGAAGTCACACGCTGGCATGAGAAGTCAAATAAGGCCAAGGCTTAATGGGCCAGAATTGCTGATGATACCTCCAATTGGGGACAGAACCCCCCCATGGTTTGCCTTTCATTCTTTTTTTCATATTTTTCTAGTTTATTTATTTTAATTAATTTCCTTTTAATTCTTTAAATTAATTTATTTTTCATAAAACATAAATAACAAAAAAATCAGAAAAGACAAAATTCAAAATATATTTTATTTAACTAATATTTTTGTAAGTAAATATCATTAATTAATTTAGCTTTTTAAAATTAGGTTTAATTTTAATATCTTTTCTTAATAAATTAAAAATTTGTAGAATTAGGGTTTGTATCAATTTTTATCCTTTTTCTTTTCTCATCACTAATAATTAATTATTTATTTTTATAAATCAATTTGCATTAATTAATTAGGTTTAATTTTAGGTAATTGTCATATTTTCTTAATAAATTAAAAAATAGCTAGAATTAGATTCAAATTTCATTTAATTCACATAAAAAAACCATAAATACAAAAAACCTCAAAAAAAACAATTTCTTTTTATTTTAATTTAATTAATTTGTTAATAATAATTTAATTTCATTAAAAAGGGTCCAACGCCCTCGCTTTCAATTTTAATTCAATTCGCGCATTTATTTCTTTTTCTTTTAAGTATTTATGTAATTCTCCTAAAGCCGTGTAAATTTATATTTCTCGCACTTTACTTTATTTCTTTATGTCAAATCGGGTCCTGGATTAAATTTGGCGATGTGGACCCGCGCCGTTGTAATAATTTAGGAACTTTATATTTCTCGCAACTTTTTAACTGTTAATAATTGCATGCAAGAATGAATGTCAAAATAAAAACAAAAACGTAGATCACCCATGACATGAACAAGATAAATGCAAATGAAAACGACACACGAATCACACACCACCCCTAGGGTACGCCTCACTGTTGCCTTGCCTCTCGAAAGGTGATCGTCGAGTAGAGGATGTCTTAGTAAGTCCTCATGATCCGGGAACCTGGCATGAGGGTAGCTTCTAAGGTGTCTTCCCATTGCTCTGGTGATCACCATGTCCCGAACATCGAATTGACCCGAACACCTCCAACGGTGGTGCTACCTACCTCTCAATGGTGGGATGGCACTACTTTAAAGGACATCTTCACAGACGAATTCCTTAGGGTAGGTAGACGACTCTAGATACTTGCTCTAATTTCAAAACAAATTCAAAAATACTTTTCACACCGACACCTTTTCAAAAAGCTTTCGAAAGCAATTTTTCAAACACTCTTGAGGACCGATACAAGAGTCGAACTGGAAATTTCAAAGAAACTTTTTTAAAACCCACAATTGAAAAGCAAACAAACCATTTTTGAAAACACAAATGAGCAAGTATCTAAGAGCCCATGGATAACCATGGATAGAAAGGGTGCTAACACCTTCCCTTTCTATAATCTACCTCCCGAACCGAGAGCAATCTCTATAAGGAATTTTTATGTGCTTTTGTCCTTTCCATTTGGAGAAAATAAAAAGACGGTGGCGACTCTTGCTTCCGCGACATTTCGCGAACCAGCGTTAAACAGTCAGTGCCAGATCCACCGATCACAGAACTGGCGACTCTGCTGGGGACATACTTATAAAGTGAGGTGTACCTTAGGGTAGTTCATAACTGTGTTTTCAATTGTATTGATTTGCTTGCTTTATTATTGTGGGACTGTCTTGGGAGTTCTATAGATCCTAACCCGGATCTGGGGGATACCTTCTTAGAAAGTAGCAACAAGGCTGCGAGGGAACTGTGCGGGGTATACCGACATGGTTGAAACAGTCTGCTACGTTGATGTGGCACTTTGGTGTGTACCAGTAACCCTTGAGTTCAGTCAAGGAGAGTACGGGGCCTTCGCGTGGTGTCGTGAAGCATCAACAGACCTTAGGAACCTTAATTGAACTATCTTGGCCTCTTTAGGGTAGTGAGATAACTGACTTTGGTGCAGTCCGAGGTTGGTTGATACTCGATACTACACTCAATTGAGGGTTGCTTTCCTGGAATATTTCGGTCGCCAGTTCAGTGGCTAAATCGAAACGATGAACAATGAAAGCAATCCAGTGATATTGGGACCCTTAGAACCCGGTTACTTCTAATAGGACAGGTATGAACCAACAAACTGAAAGAGGGTAATACCTAGACCTCATGTTGGCCTAAACTTTAAGGGCTCTTGTGTGACTTGTGTGCCTTCGTACTTGACTACTTGCATGCTTGTTATCTGACACATGAACTACTTGCAGGTTTTGTTTATAGTCCTTAATTGGGACTCATAACAGGGTTTACTAAGTTTCCTACAGGTTTTGTTTATAGTCCTTAATTGGGACTCATAACAGGGTTAACTGAATTTCTTGCAAGTTTTATTTACAGTCCTTAATGGGGACTCATTACAGGGCCTACTTACATCATCCCATGCATAGCATACCATCATGAGCATTGCATACATCCTGCATGAAGACTAACCCATTTCAAGGACCTCAAGGGCTTGTGATGCAGGTCATGATGAACCAACTGTCCAGCAAGGGGCAAAGGGGATTTATTTTCCCCTAGACAAGGTTGTCATGGGCTATGACCCACTGGATATGGTGAGCCTTTGACCCTTGAAGAAGGACTCTCAACAACACGAAGTTACTTCAATCAAGCTATCGGACTCCAATTCTAACAAATTTTCTTGTTTATCCCGCGAGGTCCTTGAAAACATTACATGCATGTCATACACATCGTTGCATAACAAGTATCCTTGTTGCAGGTCACTTACCTTTCTCGCTGTTTATTTCAGCAATGGCTTCCCAACAAGATAACCAGGACCTTCTTGCTCAAGAGACTCGGTTCGGGGAAATCCTCCTGAATCTATCCAAGGGACAAGAGGAGCTAAGGACACTTCTCATGGAGACTTTGGTCAGGAACAGCGCTGAGGACGAACGGCTGAAACATCTGCAAGCGGAAGTGGATGCAATGAAAGCCCAAATGCTGGGGCAGGGGACTGCCATTCAAGGGTTAGCTCAAAGACAAGAAGAGCTCGGAGTTCTCCTCAACCAACTGCTTCAGAATAACCAACTGGGGCAAACGTCTAAGGGTAAAGAGCCAGTCACCATTCAACCACCTTTGAAACAAGGAGATAAGGGGAGAGCTCCTCAAGTGGCTTCAGGGTCACAAACTCAACAGCAACTTCACCAGCTTCAGCCAGACAAGCCCAGGAGGCAATTCACCCAACTCAACATGTCGCTGTTTCAAGCTTTACAATGCCTATTGAGATTGAATCTGATCACATTAAGGGATCATCCCCGGAACCCCAACACAACATCTCCTATCTATGATCCCAATAAGAGGTGTGCCTACCACTCTGCCTGTCCAGGACATAATACAAATGAGTGTTGGGCTCTGAAGAACAAGATACAGGACCTGATTGATGAAGGAGCACTGGAGTTCACACAAGATGGTCAGGCTGAGTTTTTCTACCATCCCTCCAAGGCTCACCATTTGAAGTGACAAGCCATGAGACTAGAAAACTTTTGTTCATCCGAATGTTCAAGTTGTGTTGTTCTTTAATTGTTTAAGCATTTACTCATGTTAAACGTTGTTATTTCATTAATGCATCGCATATGTCTGTTTTGAATCAATATATTCGCATTCGCTATTTTCAAAATTGCTTTCATATTTTTTCTGATGATCAACGCTCGATTAATAATTCTAAGCCTCTTGAGGGAGGATGATGAAAACGATACCGCTATCTTTACAGTATGCTTTTGAACAGACCCCACTGATGAGGTACAGGCATTGTTTCAATCCCTAAACACTGGAGTTATAAGGAAGATAATCCCTCGTCAACCCCTCTGAGCCAAAGAAGTAGGAGTTTTTCTTTTCGAAAATTAAAACCCTTAATCATAACCTGGGGCAGGGTAGTCTCTCAGTTGATCCAAGTGCATAACGAATGGCACCAAAGAGGTCCTTACAAAGAAAGACAGTGATGGTCCCGAACAATCATAAAGACAGGCAGTCATTACTTCTCAAAATAAAAACCCAATAAGTCAAGACCTATGAAGGAGACTTACGAAACTGGGGCATCCCGCTGACTGTAATTCCAAAAAGAACAGCTCAGGTAAAAAACAGGGATAACAAAATCAAAAAAGAAAGAGGTCCTACAAACCCTCGACAAAAAAAGGAAATGACTGCCTATTCCCAATAAACTGTCAATATCCGAACCATCACTGGAATATCAGAGCAAAGATTCAATCAAGGTCTAATGCACGATCAACTGAGTTTAGGTTTGGAGAACATCACGAAGAGCGGGTGGGTACAAATGAAATTTGAGCCTTTATCCTTTGTTTCTTAAACTGTGAACCAGGCCACATTATAACCCTTAAAAAGTCCTAGCTGAAGCATGAGTTAGTTCGAAAGCATACTGTTACAAAAGGTATCCTGACTCCTTAAGGCTTACTGCAAAATACGGAGTTGACATCACGTTTTACAAACATTCACTTGTTTTATGAAAAAGAATGCATTTTCAAAATCTTCAAGACAGACATAAGCTTTGCATTTTTGATATAACATTGTTTGCATATGACCATTTGTTTGAACAGCAGGGAAATTCGCACGATGAATACCTAGTGAACAAAAGCACTTCCAATCAAGGAGCACGACATGATCATGGTCCATCACCTGGGGCAGTCCAATCAAGATTCAGAGAATCTCTCAAAGGCCAAACAGTCTGGGGCAAATCTCCACCTGAGTCACTTGGGGCATTCTAACCACGAATCTTGCCTGATCAAACATCTTCTGGTAGCGTGGCAACACAATAACAGGGGCACCTCCCTACATCCTGAGAGCATGGACATAGTCGGAAAAAAAATACTGCGCAAAATCAAAGACCCGCTAGGTTGACACACCTAGGCAAAAATAAGGGCTTCCCGGCGAACCAAAAGGGTTCGGGCAAAAATAAGGGATGAAAATGAAAAATCTGTACACCCGGCAAGTCGAAAACCTGAAAAGGCGGCTTGGGCAAAAATGGGTATCCCGGTGGACTGAAAACCCAAAAGGGCGGTCCAGGAAAAAGTTAGGGATCAAAGCGTACGACTATGTCCTGTCATCTTGTCACCTGTCTACCAGAAGAAAGTTGGTCTATCAACAACTATCAGCACCCCACAGGTGCCTTCTCCCATAGAAACAGGGGCAATAAAGAGTTGTCTAAGCAATCTAATTGTTCCATCCTCCAAGGTACCAAGGTAGGTTCAGCTAAAGAACATAACCGTCATATCTTAATTCCCCAGAGAGTATGTCAGCAAGTCAATACACTCTCCTCAAGCGAAGCTATTATCAAACCATAAGGAAGTTGGGTATCCTCCCGCAGATTTCAACATTCCCCGGCAGTATACGGACATTCTTAACAAGCATCCCCGGCAGTCTTGGCCTAAAGATTGTTCCCTGGCGGTATACCAGACATTCAATGGAGTCATTTCCCTGATACAACTCAAAACTTCCCCAGGAGAGTCCAATCCAATTTCCTCAGGAAAGTTGGAATCCATCTCCCCAAGCAGTAAGCTTATCCCCAGTAGATTCTGGAAGCTTATCCTCGCAGAGCATGAAAGCGTCCCCCGGCTTTATTCAAAGAGTTATTTCCTTACCAGGATATAACTGGGTTATCCTCAGCCAAAAGCCACGGAAAGAGCGTCCTCAACGCAGTCTTCTTATCCCCAGCGAAGTCTATTAACGCTTCCAACACAACAAGGGTATCCCCAGCAAGTTATTATCAACAGCTCAACAAAGTACCTCTCTCCCCACAGAGTAACATTCCCTAGCAAGATCGTTAGAGTACTTCTCTCCCCGCAGAGTAATCCATTCGTCAAGTTTATTCCCCAACGGAGTTATCTTCTCCTACCGGTATTCTTGCAACTATCATCCCCAGCGGAAGCAAAATATGTCCTTCAACATCAGCCCAGGGAGCGACTTCCCGACACCCGTCAAGGATTTACTTTCCTAGACGAAAAAGATACATTCATAAACATCACATACATCATTATAGCATGCATATACGCATCATATCTTACAAATCTCATTTATATTAAGGACATCATTGCTTGATCCATATCATGCATTGCATATGACTGACCTTTACCTTTCAGGAAAAGATTCAGTTAAGTTCTCAACTATATTTCAAGACCTAGACCGGTTCAGTTAAATCGACCCTAAGATTTTTCTGTTTCTTATCCAGTCCAAGGCCTTCCCTGGTTCAGTCAGATCGACCCTAAGATCTCCCTGTTTCTTATCCAGTTGAAGATTTCAAGACCTAGACCGGTTCAGTTAAATCGACCCTAAGATTTTTCTGTTTCTTATCCAGTCAAAGGCCTTCTCTGGTTCAGTCAGATCGACCCTAAGATCTCCCTGTTTCTTATCCAGTTGAAGATTTTAAGACCTAGACCGGTTCAGTTAAATCGACCCTAAGATTTTTCTGTTTCTTATCCAGTCAAAGGCCTTCTCTGGTTCAGTCAGATCGACCCTAAGATCTCCCTGTTTCTTATCCAGTTGAAGATTTCAAGACCTAGACCGGTTCAGTTAAATCGACCCTAAGATTTTTCTGTTTCTTATCCAGTCCAAGGCCTTCTCTAGTCCAGCTAAATCGACCCCTAACAGATTTTCCTGATGAAGACTCAGTAGAAGATATCCAAGATTCTCTCAATGATTACTGTTGAGGTTGAAGTCGCCTGTGGTTCTCTCCCCGTTACTGCGGAGGTAGTAATCGCCCCAAGATTCTCTCAATGATTACTGTTGAGGTAGAAGTCGCCCAAGATTCTCTCAATGATTACTGTTGAGGTTGAAGTCGCCTATGGTTCTCTCCCCGTTACTGCGGAGGTAGTAATCGTCCCCAGATTCTCTCAGCGTTACTGTTGAGGTTGAAGTCGCCCAAGGTTCTCTCAGCGTTCCTGTTGAGGTAGTAATCATCCAAGGTTCTCTCACCGTTCCTGTTGAGGTAGTAACCATCCCTGGTTCATTCATCACCGTGTGAAGCTCCAGATCCAGCTCCTGTAACCAGACAGGACACATCTACACAAGAATTTGAAGACCAGCTCCTGTAACAGGCCAAGTAATCATCTTTTCTTTTGCAGGTACGCAAGCTCTCGCTAAGGAGCCTCTTACGCGATCAACATCCAGGTGGCATCTATAAGCCCATCCACCTATCCATCATTTCTTAGAATGGCATCTGTAAGCCCATCATCTTATCCAAATCTCCAAATGGCATCTATAAGCCCATTCCCATCATCACACTACTATGTGAGCGCAAATTTCTGGGCACTCTAGTGTTCAATCATCTTCCACCTTCGGATTACGAAAGGCACGTCAGCCAATCTGCATCCTCAGGTATAAGAAGATTGAACAGGGGCAACTGTTGTACCCCAAAATTTGCCCTCCCATATTCTTCAAGAATTGCAAAGAGCATGCTTCAAAATTTCCCCAAGGGTTGCACAGTTCAAGGGCCTCATAACAGTCAAGAATTAGGGTTTTGGTTCTGACAAAGAAAATGAAGTTTCCAAGGGTCCAATCAAGTCCCACATGCCTATAAACATGGTCAAGCATCCTCATACCAAGTTTCAAGACTTACATCACAAAATTGCACAGTCAAAAACCCTAATTGCACTACAGACAACTGCAGGGGCAAAATGGTCATTTGACAGTCAAAAGTTTAAATTTTTGGTAAACATCTCATTTTGAAGCCACAAACATCATTTGATCAATGCTTGATCATGATTCTCAAAGCTTGGCTCAAAAAGTCTCAAGATGCAAAAGTTTCCATATTTGGACAGTTGAAAAAGTCAACTGTAACTTGACCAAGGCATAACTTCCACATGGATTATCAGAAAAATTCCATCCAAAGCTCATTTTGAAGAGAAAGACATTTCCTACAACTCCTCTTCACACTTCAAGTCCAAGAAATGCTCTCACAAAAAGTTATCAATTTCAACATTATAGGTCATTTTCAAAAGTCAACAAAAAGGGACTTTAAGTCAAAGGCCATAACCTGATATTCGTAAATCAAAATGACATGGGACCAAAGGAATTGGTTAGAGGACTTCAAGACCTTTCCAAAATGTCCAAGAACATGAGCAAATCCTAAAAATTGAGCAAGGTATGCCTTGTGGAAGTAGGGAAATTTTTGGGTATTTTGAAAAGTCAACATTGCTTCAAATGTCTTAAAAATGCTAATGGGCCACATTTTCTTCCTAGAATCATCATCCAAAGCATGTGCACGACCATTTGGCCCAAAGGGGAGTTTTTCATCATTTGTATTTATTTATTTGAATTTTTAATGGCTAATAATTCATTTAATTAAAATAAATATGTGGAAAATATCAAAGCAAGTCAATCAAATCTTTTTATGCATGGGATAACTTCAGATTTTCGTGCATTATTAGATAGGGAAAGAATCCATGTGATTGGACATGATTGGAACCAAAATAGAATGAAAAAGATTGAAAATATATGCATGGAAAATCAAATATCATTCCATCAATGCAAGGATTCTTTGGACAAAATTCTCAACCCTAATCATTCCAGTACTTATACTCATGCAAACCCTAATGCTCATGACCTCCAAGCTGCGCCAGAAGAGAAGAACCAAGTTTGAGTTTTTGTGAAAAAAGTCCAAAACTGAAAACCACCTTCCAGTGCGATTAAAGGCCAAATAATCATTCCATTGTGTTCCTGAGGCTTCAAGGAACGTGTTTGAATAAAAATCATCATCCCTAACATCAAGAATTGGTAATTATAAGTCATATTGTGTCCTTCTTTTTGCATAATCGTGTTTTATTATTCAGACCATATCCATGCATTTTGATTCTTGATTTGTACTAATGAGTTGATTCTGAAGCTAGCAGTATGATTTAATTGAAGAATCATTGCCCATATGCGATTTCACCATGAACGACGCCTAGGGTTTTCAAAACCTTGAATTGGGGTTTCTCAGTTATGGAAAAATTAGGACGTGAGACCTAGACCATTGAAATCAGCATGCTTGGACGATCTGAACACATACCTCGCGCCTAATTTATATAACCATATGGCCTAATCGCTATTTTGGAAAAGAGTGTATATTGGGGGGGTTTAAAACCCCCGCTAACCTTTTTTTATTTCAGGGATCAACGAAGAAGAAGGGTATGTGGCAAGCCATGACTGGATACTTTGAATTCTGGCGCGCGCTTTTCTGATTTATACCACTAGTGTTTGTTTTATCTTATATTAATTATTGGTCATATAACATATAAAGTGCATCAGCAGCGCAGCTGGCAAGGAACGTGTTGGTAACCCCTGGGATCTGGGTTCGAATCCCAGGTCCCCCTCCCTTTCCATAATATTTTTCTTAATGTCATTCTATGCAGCTGATTCTCTGAAGACCACCATACGTCCCTCCTCCAGGCGTGCCACGCGCTTATTGATACCAATCTAAAGGCTCAGATCTGCTGAATACCATAGGCGTTAGTCAACGAAGTCACACGCTGGCATGAGAAGTCAAATAAGGCCAAGGCTTAATGGGCCAGAATTGCTGATGATACCTCCAATTGGGGACAGAACCCCCCTCCCCCCCCCCCCCCCATGGTTTGCCTTTCATTCTTTTTTTCATATTTTTCTAGTTTATTTATTTTAATTAATTTCCTTTTAATTCTTTAAATTAATTTATTTTTCATAAAACATAAATAACAAAAAAATCAGAAAAGACAAAATTCAAAATATATTTTATTTAACTAATATTTTTGTAAGTAAATATCATTAATTAATTTAGCTTTTTAAAATTAGGTTTAATTTTAATATCTTTTCTTAATAAATTAAAATTTTGTAGAATTAGGGTTTGTATCAATTTTTATCCTTTTTATTTTCTCATCACTAATAATTAATTATTTATTTTTATAAATCAATTTGAATTAATTAATTAGGTTTAATTTTAGGTAATTGTCATATTTTCTTAATAAATTAAAAAATAGCTAGAATTAGATTCAAATTTCATTTAATTCACATAAAAAAACCATAAATACAAAAAACCTCAAAAAAAACAATTTCTTTTTATTTTAATTTAATTAATTTGTTAATAATAATTTAATTTCATTAAAAAGGGTCCAACGCCCTCGCTTTCAATTTTAATTCAATTCGCGCATTTATTTCTTTTTCTTTTAAGTATTTATGTAATTCTCCCAAAGCCGTGTAAATTTATATTTCTCGCACTTTACTTTATTTCTTTATGTCAAATCGGGTCCTGGATTAAATTTGGCGATGTGGACCCGCGCCGTTTTAATAATTTAGGAACTTTATATTTCTCACAACTTTTTAACTGTTAATAATTGCATGCAAGAATGAATGTCAAAATAAAAACAAAAACGTAGATCACCCATGACATGAACAAGATAAATGCAAATGAAAACGACACACGAATCACACACCACCCCTAGGGCACGCCTCACTGTTACCTTGCCTCTCGAAAGGTGATCGTCGAGTAGAGGATGTCTTAGTAAGTCCTCATGATCCGGGAACCTGGCATGAGGGTAGCTTCTAAGGTGTCTTCCCATTGCTCTGGTGATCACCATGTCCCGAACATCGAATTGACCCGAACACCTCCAACAGTGGTGCTACCTACCTCTCAATGGTGGGATGGCACTACTTTAAAGGACATCTACACAAACGAATTCCTTAGGGTAGGTAGACGACTCTAGATACTTGCTCTAATTTCAAAACAAATTCAAAAATACTTTTCACACCGACACCTTTTCAAAAAGCTTTCGAAAGCAATTTTTCAAACACTCTTGAGGACCGATACAAGAGTCGAACTGGAATTTTCAAAGAAACTTTTTTAAAACCCACAATTGAAAAGCAAACAAACCATTTTTGAAAACACAAATGAGCAAGTATCTAAGAGCCCATGGATAACCATGGATAGAAAGGGTGCTAACACCTTCCCTTTCTATAATCTACCTCCCGAACCGAGAGCAATCTCTATAAGGAATTTTTCTGTGCTTTTGTCCTTTCCATTTGGAGAAAATAAAAGACGGTGGCGACTCTTGTTTCCGCGACATTTCGCGAACCACCGTTAAACAGTCAGTTCCAGATCCACCGATCACAATAGTGGAGCTCTATCATGTTTTGGATTTCCATTGAATGCCTTTCTCCACCCACGGTAGTGATAGTTAGAATTTAAGAATCTACGATGATCGAGAAATACATTATTTTGACAAAATTCCAATCGCATCCAATTTGTGTGTTCTTCACAAATATGATATGCTTTTTGACCTTCAATGCTATACCCTGATAGATTTCTGTATGCCGGATAATCATTAATTGTGCCAAACAACATCGCTCTCAAATTGAAACTTTCTTTCCTATATCCATCATAAACCTCCACACCGTTCTCCCACAAAATTATTAAATCTTTGATTAACGGTGTCAAGTATACGTCTATTTCATTCCCTGGTTGTTTAGGTCCAGAAATTAGCATAGATAACATCATGTACTTGCGCTTCATACATAGCCATGGAGGTAGGTTATAAATCATCATAATTACAGGCCACGTGGAATATGAGATACTTTGAAGACCATGCAGGTTCATTCCATCTGTAGATAATGCCAAGCGACGGTTCTTGCTTCTCCTCCAAAATCAGGATAATCATTATCAATTTTTTACCACTATGGTGAATCTTCCAGATTTTGAAACTTTCCATCAATAATTCTTTCATCTGCATTCCAAGTCAAGTGTCTTGCATCGGTTTCACTATGAAACATGCGTCTAAATCTTGGAATTATAGGAAAATACCATAAGACTTTTGTTGGAGAATTTTTTTTCTTATATCGAGATAAATCGCATTTAGGACACTCATTTAACGATGCATATTCGTTTCGAAACAAAATGAAACCATTTGGACAAGCATGTATCTTATCATAGCTCATGCCAATAGAACACAACATTTTTTGTCTGCATATGTTCGATCAGGAAGAACATTATCCTCCGGAAGCATATCTTTCATAAGGACTAATAACTCTGAAACTTTTATCCGACCATCCTCTGCCCGCTTTTAATTTGTACAACATTAATATTTCGGTCAGTCTTGTGAATTTAGTGCAACCTTTATACAACGGTTTCTCTGCATCGCTTACCAACCTCTCAAACATTTTGGGACAATCCTGAAGATCTTCTTCAAGTGCTTCTGCAATCTCTTCGACACGATCATAATCGTATGTATCTCTGCCATTGTCGTTTGAAGCATATGCCGTACTATCCCCCGGTTCAACATTTCCGTTACTTTTATCACCATGAAATATCCAACATGTAGAACTTCGATCAATTCCATTCCTCAGTAAATGCGATTCAAATCCAACTGCGTCAACCCAACCCCCATAACAACAACCCAATCAAGGACATTTCATTCGACTGGGGTTTTCGGCATGTTCAACAACAAACTTAACGAATTCTAATACCCCATTCTCGTACTCTTTTGACAATCATTTGGAAGACATCCATTTTTTATGCTTGGTTTTATTACTAAGTAGCCTAAACAAAAACACTATAATTAGTCATGTACCTATAACAAAAGAACAACTAATTACCTATAGAGAAGTCAACAACTTTTGGAACCACACAACATAAGATTATGAAAGTGGCTATAAAATTGGGCAGCAACTTTATAAACTCCTTACCTAAGATGCTGATCTTTTAGAAAGCCAAGTTGTTGAATATCACAACTCACAACTTTATCTTTGGCCTAATAACAAAAGAAAAACAAAATCGCGTTGAAGAACTTTAGCACAGAATAAACTTCCTTTTATATATAACTTCAAATATATATCTAAGAAAATGATATAACTTCCTTTAAGTGATGACATCTTGCATATGCAGAGATTTATTCTTCAATTTCTAGGTAATTATGTATAATATACACTCAATTTCATATATAATACACACTTTGTACATAATCATCTAAATTCCTATATTGTGTATGCTACTAAATTTATTTAATTACTATGGAAGATTTGGAATTATCATATGATGAGATAAAAATTTTGTAGTGACTGATATTGAATCATTGTTACAGAGTAAAAATATGAGTTTAAGTGATTTTCCCACAATGCCTCTAACAGATACTTCTCTTGCTTGTGAATGCTAAGATAGATCCATTTATGATTAGTTAAATTATGATAGACAACTTTTGACTATAGAACATACTCAATTGATGTCAACTATGACTATTGAATAGAGAATAATATATGATAAAATTATTGCACGAGTTGAAGAAAATAAATCAGCCATATTTTTCGTATATGAGTAAGGTGGTACCGAAAAAACTTACATTTGGAGGGCTATTTCAGCAAAATTAAGATCAAAAGGAGATATTGTACTAACAGTGGTATTGAGTGGAATTGTTGCTTTGTTTATTTCTGGAGGAAGAACAACACATTCAAGATTCTTAGATAAACTAAACCTTAACAAACTTTTTATAGGGATTGAAACTGAAAAATATGAAGCATATAAAAGCAGAATTGTAGAGAAGAAAATAAAATGGGCATTGAAGAACTTACAGAATCGAGCAATTCAAAACACATTCGCGGAGAAAAGAAAATAGAATCATTGTTGGAGAATCGCGGAGAAAAGAAAATTGTAAACAAAACAAAGCGTCGTTGGAGAATCGTTGTTGGATAATAGTTAGAGAATCGCTAGAAAAAGTTGTTGCAGAGCGTCGTTCAACGTTGGAGGTTCTTCCTGTTATGAGAATGAATATTGTGTTTTAGGGTTTTAGTTATTTAAATTTAGAAATAAGACCTTAGGCAGCGCTTTTTATAAAGCGTTGCCTGATGTATTACCTTTAGCAGCGCTTTCTAAATAAAAGCGCTTTCTGATGTATGCCCTATAGTAGTGCGTATGGCCTTAAGCAGCGCTTTTTAAAAGCGCTTTCTAAAGTAGGCCTTTTAGCAGCGCTTTGTCTCAAATTTCTTACTAGGCTATAGCGGCGCTTTCTAAAATAAGCCTTTAGCAGCGCTTTGGGCCTATAATAGCGCTTCCTACTGTTAGGCCTATAGCAACGCTTTGAGTTTAGGCAGGTCTTCTAGACTTTATTTTTTTTATTTCAATTTTAATTGACTTTAGACAGCGCTTTTTATAAAGTGTTGACTAAAGTGAGGATTAGGAAGCGCTTACTCTTAACTTTAGGTAGCGCTTTATTTCAAAGCGCTGTCTAATATTTATGATTTAAAACTTAAAATTTTATCCTGATATTTAGCAGCGCTTCCATAAATCGCTGCCTAAAGTGAGGCTTAGGCAACACTTTTTCTTTACTTTAGGCAGCGCTTTTTTCAAAAGCGCTGTCTAATATATATAATTTAAAATTTAAAATTATATCGTGACATATAGCAGCACTTTGATTTACAAGCGTTGTCTAAATTGCGCTGCCTAAGCTTTATTTTGGCGTAGTGTAAAAGAAATTACATGGGGGTGGGAATCGAATGGTACCCTCCGTTTAGTCTGAAAGTGCCTGCGAGTAGCGATTTGAAGCTTCACCGTGACTGCGCCCTAGCAATGTAAGTCACGATTCATGCGCTCAACCTTGCATGTTTTGGCTCAAACCTGTTCTAATCATCCTGTAGAATATGTTTGGACACACAAAAACAGTTAAGCATGCATAAATTAATAGACATGAATTTTCAAAACCCTACCCAAACGGTGAGTATGAGTATGATGATCTTGGGTGTGGAATTGCTTAGTTCTTGATATGGGTGTGTTCCTGGGAATGTCAGGATGATGGTTTAGTCCTTGGTTTGGATCGAAAACCACAAAAAATGGAATTCGAGTATACCCTAATTCTTGAGTTTTTGGCGATTTTTTTAACTTGCTTTTGAGGTAGAATTTCGTGGTCCTCCCCTTGGTTTGATGTTTGTCAATTTATAAGCCAATTATTTTAGGTCAACAAATATGGTATGGAACCATATGTAATTATGGCATGATTTCTTTCCAAAATAAATTAAAAACCTTCCAAAACAAGTGAAACTATTCCCATATGAAGGAAACACGGTTTTGGCAAGTTGGATTCTTGGGCCTCAAATCTGATCCAAAACCAAACCCACATGCCTTGGTCCATCATTTGTTATTTTATTTAATTTATTTTGTATTTAATTGAATAAAAATCAAAATAAATATTAAAAAAATGATGGTAACGTATGAATAAGTTTAAGAGTCCTCTATAAGGTCATGAACATGTTTAGACCTTAGAAGATAGGTCCACTAGTCTAAAATTTCAAAATTGCTCAATTGAGGTTTCATGCATTTCTCAAAAATTTCTCAACTTGCACCAATCATATCTCACTCAAGTTTTGTCATATGAAGGTGATCTTGGACGTTTTGGAAAGCTCAAGATGTCTCCTACAACTCTCGTGTTGGTTACTTTTTCATTAAGTCTTTATTTTGATATAAATTGCTTTTACAAAAGATGTCTTTTTGTTGACTTTCAAAATGACTTGTAATGTTTTGGTTCATATCTCTCAAATGAGGCATTTTTTGGACTTGAACTTAGAGAGACTAAGATGTAGAGAATTTAATTTCCATCAAAGTGGGCTTTGGTTGACAATTTCCTAATGAAGCGTGTGAAAGTTATGCTTGGTCAAAGTTCAGTTGACTTCTCCTAAAGAAAAACCCTAATTTAGCAAAATTTGACTTTTGATGAATCTAGAGTTTTCTTGATGAATCTTGATCAACCCTTAATCAAATTATGAATTTTACCTAAAAATCTTGATGTTGTCCAAAAATCTTGAAGTTTGACTGTATGTTGACCACAGTTGACTTTTTGTCCAATATAGTTAATTTTCACTCATATGCGCAATTGATTGAGCAAACTTGTAATGCAAGGCTTGAAAATTATCATGAGGGTACCTTGAAGCATATGAGGAACCATGAAACTCACTTGAGACATTATAAACTCAATTTTCTTTGAGAAATATAAAACCCTAAATATAGGCCATTGCGTAGGAGAGATGCTTGTATGTTCAAACCCTTAAGTATTCTTGAGAAATTGAGAACCCTAGGAGCTTGAAGAGGTGTCTTGAATCAATTGTCTTCAAAAATGGGAGGGAAATTTTGGGTTACAACACATGTGGTACCATCTCATCAAAAGTTTCTTCATACGAACTAGGTCCACCCTTCTAGACCTAAAACCTAACCTTCTAGGTTCGGGACAAGTTACTCATCCACTCTTCTCGATTCATAACTCACGTCTTTCACAACAATGACATAAATGATGTATGGAATATAATTTATGCAACAACAATTAAAAAAAAAATTATGTTTCCCCTTTGATACTAACACCACAATAACAACAATTATGCATTTTCACATAATTATTCACAAGGCATCATCATATGCATTTATACAATTGATAAACAATTCAGCAATCATAATTAGATTAAACAACAAGACCAAAAACAACAACATAGTAGTATAATCAGTAGGATTAGCACTCAACATTATAGAATAATACAATTGATTTGTGATTATGTCACCTTTATAATAACATGAAAACACGTCTCACGTATTCATACGAGTTCATCTCCAATTACTCATGCATACAAAATTAACCTCCTAATTCATCATCATGGAATAATACTTCGTGTAAGCTTTTTAACTCTTCAAACTGCGGCCAATTGGAGTTACTTAGTTTACGTTATGGTCAAAACAACAAGTGAACCAATGAATTGTTCTTACGGACCAATCAATTGGTTTGAAGGACAAATCGATTACACCCAACTCTCTGTCTCCATTTTTTCAATTTTTCTAAGGAACCAATCAATTACTATTGGTAGCCAATCAATTGCTTCAATGTCCTTACTGTTTCTTTGCAAAATAATCGCTAGCCTCTTATTAAAGGCTACTTGCAGTTTCGGCTACAATAATCCTAGACTTAGTGTTTTGAGTGTTTTTGGGATGAAAATTGGTTGATATTGAAATAAAAGGGAAAAATTGAAATACAATTACAAAGTAAAGAAATTAAATACAAGACTTGTAATTTAAAGTGGAAACGGGAAATTGCTATGAATTTAACTGTGGAAGCATTCATACATTGTTAAGCCTGAAACTCGTCGACCCTTGACACAACTACAAACATTTGCTTAAATAGAAACCCTAAGTATGTAACAGTCGACGGTTACTAGCCCGTATTGGGACTTTGTGGATAAACTTCTCTAAATTTCTTTTAACATCCCCCATGTTCTTATTGGCTTGCGCGTTAATAATCATTTCCGCCACCATAAATCCTTACTTGTTGACCCTTAAGCCGGTCGGTGACTACCTCCGATTCCCATGTCTTTTGTCGACTAGCTCTTCTGTTCGATGCCATTTAACCTATTCGACATCTCCTGTATTTTTCCAGAAATGCATCCCTCTTCAGCCAAATAACCCTTACAACGTAAGGCTAATTTCCCTAGTCGGAAATTTCTTGTCAACAAATTTCCCCCTAAAACGCCATGTTCGAAGGATCCATGTCGATGGGAGAAGGATGGCGATTTCTTTTCCAAGTTTTCAACAGAATGTCTCTTTGGGATGATGTCATACATAATCATAGTTACTTTCTGCGCAACAGTTTCCCATGCCACTTCAATAACTTCTCATGATTATTCTGAGGTTTTAGGGCGTGGGTTTTTAAACAAACCCCACTAACTTTTCCACTTATAGGGTTTCTCACTCCACTTGAGTGACATTTGTTTCGCTTTTAACGACTTTATTTTCTCTTTAAATAGGCTTTCAAAAAATCTTGGTTCCTTTCTTCTCTCCTTCTGGTTCATTTTTCAAAACTCTCTAGTTTCTGAAAATCTTAAGATAACTTTGTTTCCAAAATGGCCGCTTCATCCAGTTCTCCCTTGAATTCTAGTACTAACCCCATAGCTTTCTCTATTTCTACAAAACAGAGTTTGAACTTCATCACAGAGCCCTCCTCTAAAGTGAAATCCAAGATTGAGGCATGGCAACGCCAAATGCTTATACTTTTGTTCTTTCGAAGAGACTCTTCACATTCCATGGGTCTTATCTATCCCCAGAAATGCATCCTAAGACTGTCAATCAGTACTTTCCTTGTTTTATCCCTGTTATCCCTCCTGCTTTTAACCATACAAAACCCATTGATGTTAGGTTTATGGCCTTTGATGCCACGGTATTCACCTTCATACCTACGTCGGGTGATACGAAGTATCTTTCTTGACCCGATAAAGTCCAGGGGAAACATAGCTCTCAGTGGAAAAAGCTTGGTATTTTTGATACAATTCAAATTTCACGGAGAGCCCATACAATTGATCCCACATTTATTCTTTATTTGCTTATTTTTTGGGAAAGTTTGACTAGCATTTTCCAACTTCCCCGTAGGATGTTTACGCCTACTATGTTTGATGTGGCAGCCATCACTATGCTTTTCCCGCTGGGTATAACTTTCAACCCAACTGAGTCAACAAAACATACATTTTGCTTTGACAATCCGGATTTCATCAGTTATATTATTGATCACCATATAGTGAATACAACATACCTCTCTGACACTGATCAGATAGCCTTTCTGACCCTCTGGCCCTCACATTTCTTATTTTTCATAGGATCTTTAACAATAGTTCAGGATTTCTTACCTCTGGTGATTTAACTTCGTGAGGGGAAAAACATCTCATTGGGCAAGCTTTTGCTGGCGACTCTCTATCAAACTTTGGGCAATCCTTCCACTCAGTTGAAGGCACTTCCTGATCATGACCATGGATTCACCCTCTCAGGGCCTTTTTGGCTTTTGCAACATCGGCTGAATGCCACATTCAAATCTCAATCGAGTTATCCTATTTCTGAAACAATTTTGTGTCTAAACAAAGTTAGATTTATCAGAGGCCTGAGGCTATCCTTGACTACTCATCGCCACAAGCTAAATCGGTTTGTTTTCATGAAGCACATTAATATGTTTGTCGAAAGAAATACATTTATTTCATACATGGCCTCTTTTTTTGAGAGAAGATTTGGTCAATACTCATTTCGAGAACCTTTCCCTAACACTTTGCAAAATGCTGCTTGCATAAACGCAATTCGGAGGGCCTCTCTAACACCCACCGTGATTTCTTGTTGCATTAATGTTGGCTCATCGGGATATGGTTTCATGGGTTACCAAACCAACTTAGTGTTTCAATAGCTAGGCTTTTGTCAAATTCTGCCTTTGTCCTTGTTATACCGTCATGCCAACATTGTCTAGGTTGGAAGACAACTCACTGCTGAGGAGTATCAGGCTTACCTCAAATTCCATCAGGAAACTCAAATTCTTGAACTTCCAGTATTGAACTTTGAATACTCCTTTTTTAATTCAGAGTTTTTCAATCAGTGGTGGCTTCAATACCAAAAGAAATACTTCTCCATACCCAACTTTCTTCAAAGACTTATCGACTCCTTTAATTTGCTGGAGACTCGAAAACCCATTACTTCATTAATCTCTCATGAACGGGAGCACCATTCTTCAATCAAAATTCCCCAAAGTTTTCCTCCCATAATGGTACAGCGGACAATGCCCATATTTTTTGTCGACTCCGTCTTACCAAAGCACCGCGTTGTGCAACAAAACTCAAAGGTATTTTTATTTCTCTTTTCCCTTTTCGCCTCTAGTCTTGTGTTTTATGCAGACTGTGAAATGCTTCCCATGGGCTTCGTTGTGTAGGCCATGTCAAACTGAATTCGACCAAAAATGATCTTGTCAATGATAACACTGCAAAGTTCAGTCATCCAACTTTTTCCAAGACTAATTGTCATGTCTTGAACGACGCTCCGTCCTTCGACACCGTCACCCAAAAAGAAATCAAAGTTTTGAAGAAATGAGATCCAATGGCAGAATTTAGGAAGATTTACCTTGTTCGTCATACACCAATGGCTTCACCACACCCTGGCTCGGCATCTCTATCCCTCACTAAACTGGACATTGAAGTAATCCACGCACTTCACCGACTAAGGTCTTATCTATTTGAGAGTGAGTTTTTACTTGCCGTCGATGAGGAAGCTTTCATGGCAACTGAGATTTTTAAACTTCTCGACACTATTTCCCAATATCCTATTCATGATTCCTTGGATCAATACTTGATCAACTTTGAAGCTTTCTTCAACCAACTTGAAAAAGATCTCTCATTTTGCCGACACACTGACCTTCAACTTAAAACCAAAACAAATGAGATGAGAGTTTAGTGAGACTTGAGTGAAATCTACATGAAAAAGGATAATGATCTTGAGGATAAGATGAAAACCCATTTTGAGCAACATTTTGCTTTTGACCTAGAGATCTTGTGCTACAAAAACAAAATCGAAGCGCTTAATCAGAAAATTGTCTATGTCAAACGTTAGAAGGCCTTATTAAATTCATCTGATGGTCATTCACTCGACGAAATCCAACAATCCACTCTTAAGGGAATAACTCATTGCGAGAAATCCCTTCAGCTTAGGAGCAATATTAGTCACCTGGAAGCCAAAAGGACTCATCTTGACCAGAAAATTACCTACGAAAAATCCCATTTGGAAAACCTTAAACTCTAGTTTCCTTTGTAATTTCGTTTTTGCTCACATCCCAACTGAGATTTTTTTTTCATATGTAATCCTATTGGAAATTTTAATATCCATCTTGGCGCTTGTCCATTTTGGCTAAAGATATTTTGATATGCTTTATTTTGGTACTAGCCTTTCATGGCCTTCAAAGGCATGTAAAATAATGAAAACTCAGTTAAGGCTAGTACCAATTTGCCAATTTGACTATGCCAAATTGGTTTGGACAGCATATGTTTAATGACATCACAATGAGACAAAACATAAACATCCACTTGTTTAATATATTGCTTATGTTTAATGCATGAGAAATACAAACACAAGCATAATATTTCTATCAAGATATACCTAGTTTCTACATCTATCAATACTCGACTAAGGTAATATATGGGTTTTTCGAATCCATTATCATCCTTCTGGGCTAACATGCTCTCTATTGTTAAATCAAATGCAGTTATGTATAATATCATGTTCTGATTTTGACTAGGTGGTGTCGTGTATGGGATTTTCATTGAAGCGCTAACGGAGGCGAAAGACATACGAGTTTCCATCAATGTTATTTATCCCAAGAGAAGGAAAGAAAACACTTATTAAACATTAGGGAGTGAAAAGAGCATGGTCATCACGACCAAAAGAAAAAGGGTAAGGAATTTGGTTACGCGAGGGGAAGGTATTAGCACCCCTCAGGTTTGTGGTACTCCACAAAATCCACTTGTATTTGTTCTAATCTAAGGGTGTGTAAAAATTCTAAGTCTAAAGCTTAATGCTAAAATGGAATTCATGCAAAGTATATACAAAAAGAAAGTTTTTATTAGTTGTGTCTACCGTGGTTGCGAACCTTTGTTCCTACGTACCACCGACCGTGCAATGGGGATCAAGGCACTTGTAGTTCACCTCAAAATTTTTGGTGAGTTGCATGTTTTTTATGAACGATGTTAGCGAAGCATGTCCTTTTTGAAAAGTTTTTAAAAGAAAAGGGTTTGAAGATAAAAGGTTTGCAATGGTTGGTCTTTTTTTACCTTGAAAGGGATTTAAATAAGGTAAGAGTATTTTAGAAATTTTCCAAAGAAAAAGAGTTTTAGTTTTAACATGGATTAAAAAGAGAGAAAAACTAACAAAATGGGATCTCAATCCTATAAGTTGTCATTCTTGGGGACCTAAAGTTAGGATAAGAGGGAGATCTACCTAATATTGTCATGCATGGATAGCAAACCTAAGGTCTATTTAGTTCAAACTTAGAGAAGAATGAACTAAAGATCCTATGGGAACATGGCAATCTCATAAAAGAGAAGAAGAGGAAAAACAAACAAGCAATCACACTTAGATAAGAGAGAAAGCATGTATCACAAAAACACACATGCAACTAGGATAGATACCTAAGAAAATAAGAAAGAAAAGATGATAAAATACCAAGTAACAAGTATAGAAGGAATGATAAAACATAGAGATGAAGAGGGGATGATAAAATATCAAATAATATGGAAGATGATAAAACATCACACAAACATGATAATACATCAATTAGGGCAAAAATGGTAATACATCAAGAGATGATAAAATATCAAGATAAAGAGGGGATAATGAAACATAAAATAAGAGGGAAGATGATAAAACATCATGTAGCAACTGCTTTTTAATCAAGAGTCGCCACTATTAGTTTTTATCCTAGGGAAGGGAACCTAACAGAAAACCCTAATTGGAGGATAGAGATTTTAGGTTTCGGACTCAATTAGAAGAAAGGAAGGTGTTAGGCACCTTTCATCCACCTTGTTCACAAGGATATTAGACTCTAGGTTTAGGTTTGGGGTAGACTGGATTTAAGTTTTAATTAGAAAGACTCGCCACGATTTTTGATCGTATGCCTACGTATCCTCTTATGAGGAATCAGAGTCCCAATCCGTAGTTCGTATTGGTTGGTGTCTTTTAGGGGTTTACAAACATATTTTGAATCACTTTGCACTCGGTCAGGAGTAGTGATTGCGGAGATTTTGACTGAGTACGCAGTAAGCCAAAATTAGTTTGAAACTCATTTGTAAAAAAGCCTGTTGATTAGCTTAATTTGTTCGCGAAAATAGATTGAGATTTGTTTGTGTTTTTTATTTGTATTAATTGCAAAAAAGTCTTGACTAATGCATGATAAAATATTTGATGCAAAGAATATGAGAAAATAATATATGCACTTGAATAAAAATAATTTAAATGTTAGTATATAAATAATAATTATATAAAATAATTAATATAATTAATTATGGAAGAAAAATAGGGAATTATAGTAATAATAATAAAATATTAAAATATAATAATTATACAAAAAAAGAAAATAAAGTCATAATATACAAGGAAAATAAAAAAAAATAATGAGAACAGGGGGATACATTTTTAGTTTGGAAGTAAAAGGGTAGGGGTGCTAAAAATAATTTAAATCAGGCCCAACGCACATGGGGGTGTGTTGTCGTTTTTAGTTTAGTAATTCAGATGAAGGGTGGTGTGAAGAGCAACTGGGCCTAGGCCCAAGCGGATTGAGAGGGAGACTGGTGGATTGGGTGCGTGAGGTGTATGGCAGCTTACGGTGTGGCTTGGCCTTACGGCCGTTTGATGAAAATCAAGTGGATGATATCTGAGGGAGTATGATTATTACTATGGGCGCGGGGCATAGGATTAGACTGAATAACATTTGTTTCTTATTCACTTTTGTTTTTCATTTCTCATAACTTGTCTCATTCCTCTCCCGTCCACAGATCTTCTTCTCAACCTCGACCCAAACCCTAATATTCTCCGGCGGCGGCGGTTCCAGCACCTTCTCCCTTACGGCAAATCAAAGAACCCAGCACCCCAATACTAGAACAACAACAAAAGAAAAATCCAAGTATTTTTACCCTTTGTCGTTCCGTCCTTTCTGACCTTGAGCTTCTGTATTTCAAGGCTAACCTTTCTTCTTTGTGTTTTAGATCACAGTAGCAGTGTCGATTGAGGACAACGGTATACAGCGGCAAGGCGGTGGCTAGCGGTGGAAGCGGTAAGCAACGGTTAGCGATTAGGGTTTCCGATCCGGAAACTATAATCACCTCCTCTTCTCGTCTTCAACAGTAAAGAGTCTGTCAAACACTCGCCTTCTTCTTGTCCTCTGTAGAAATTTCCGTCCTCTCCTCTGTCAACGAACCCCCCCCTTGTTTCTGTCGCAAAACCCTCCTTAAATAACTTAGTATTTTAGGGTTTTCTTTCCCCTTTTCAGTTACAATTAGCCTTAGATTAAGAGCTTCTGAGATATATTAGGTATTTTATATTTACTTGTAATTGATTTTGACTCTGTGTAATAAAGGATTAGATTTAGTTTTCTGTATGATTTTGTTTTAGACTTTTTAGATTGTATCTGTAATATTCGATTGTTGTAATAGGTATTAGAGATTGGATTTGATGAAGATTGATTCTTGTTGTAATAATCTGACTTTGGTAATCTGGAGATTTGATTTCTGTAAATTTCTGCGATAATCATTATTTTCAAAAACATGCGTTGGCAAGCTTCGATTACTACAGTAAGCATTTGTTGGATAAACGTGCGTTAGTTTTGGGAAATCTGCACAGTACCCGTTTTTTTTAATACATGGGATTTTCATCGTTCCAAGAGCATTGGGCCTATATGTTTTTTTGATCCAGCAACAAACAATAATGACATTTAATCAAACAACCAACCTAAATTCAATTCATCCGTAATAAAACGTTTAGTTTTTCTATAAATATATTTTTTTATCTAAAAATAATAATAATAAATAGTTTTTTTTAATATTAATATTTCTTTTATATCATTAAAACAAAAAAACAACAATAAACAATCTTTTCTTTATAATACTCATGCTTCTTTTATATATATATATATATATATATATATATATATATATATATATATATATATATATATATATATATATATATATATATATATATATATATATATATATATATATATATATATATATATATATATATATATATATCCCTTTTCCATTAAAACAGTAATCTTAATAATATTGCTTTTCTTATTCTAAACAAGACAACATCTAATATAACGGGCCTTAAATTTGATGATCACGCCCTCTCCTCTTTATTAACAACAAAAAAACTTAAATTGGCTTTTAAATTTCATCCCTCCTTTTTACTAATAGTAATAAATCCTAATGGACTTAGTATCTTAATTTCACTGGAAAATTAAACCTAAGTACTCCTTAATAAATTAGTAATTTATTAATTACTCGGGTGATTTTTATTTTTGAATTGCATGGGCCCATGTGCCAACATGCTTCGCGAATGAATTTTTGAGTCTTTCTAATTTAGAAATCCCCTATTAAAATACACCCCCTAGTCTTGGATAAAGATGGGCCATCAGATACTGCTGTACCACCCTTAATTAAATATTTCTTCTATTTTAATCTTGAAAAATAAAATCATCGAAGTAGGGAAAATTTGGGGTATGACACATCACACAGAGATGATAATCCATCAAGTATATCAAAGATGGTAATACATCAAGTAAGAGATGATAAAATATCAAGAACACAAAACAATGTGATAAAAAACATAAGAGAAGAGATGATAAATCATCACATAAAGATTATAAAACATCAAGAAGGAAGATGATAAAACATCAAGCGCATAAAACAATGTGATAAAACACGTAAGAGAAGAGATGATAAAACATCACATAAAGATGATAAAACATCAATAAGGAAGATGATAAAACATCAAGCACATAAAACAAAGTGATAAAACACGTAAGAGACGAGATGATAAAACATCACATAAAGATGATAAAACATCAAGAAGGGAGATGATAAAACATTAAGTACACAAAACAATGTGACAAACACATAGGAGAAGAGATGATAAAACATCACATAAAGATGATAAAACATCAAGAAGGAAGATGATAATACATCAAGTACACAAAATAATATGATAAAACACATAAGAGATGATAAAAAATCACATAAAGATGATAAAACACCAATAACGAAGATGATAAAGTATCAAGTCTCAAATAAAATATAAGGATGATAAAACATCATTGAACATACAAGTCCATGTGGTAAAACACAAAAGAGATGAAGATTCCACAAAGAAACTTTGAAGAAGTGAAGAAGTGAATAAGAAAGCATGGAAGAAATCAAAAGAGCATGGAATAAAAGCACATCAAATTAGGGTTTTAGTTCTGGTCCTAACATGATATACACCTTAGGCTACCTTAAGCATAGCAACATGGGTCAAGAAGTAGAAGAAGTTACCTAACTAGGCAAGTAGAAGTACAAGTGTGCATTTAGAAGAAAAAACTTCAACACATGTAAAAAGCATCAATAAAAATGAGAGACAAGAGGAGGATACCTAAGTATAAACATGCTTCATGACATCACAAATTATCACCAAGATATTATATGTTAACATCCTCTTAAACAAAGAATTAGGCATAATAGAAGAAGATGAAGTGTAAATAAGTGACAAGATAAGACTCGCATCTCAAGTAAGTGAAAAACAAAAAAGGGGAAACAATATGGCATCAAAGATAACAGTTATACATGTAAAAACAATTCCCTAAGGGTCATTTATAAGAGGTAGAGATCTAAAGATCATAAGTAAAGTCAAAAAGGCAAACATACTATCATATGACCATTCATCTGTCAAGTGTCTAACCAAGCATGGTATAAGAAGGTGAAATGAAGTGAGACAGATGGAGAAGTGTACAAGTAATAAGCAAACACATCAAGGACTCATCATCATAATCACATAAACACACTTGAGAAAGACTCACAACACAATCAAACAAAGAAAGGATCACAATCAATCCTAAATGGACATAAATCCTCAAGCATTGCTAACAAGAAAACAAATTAGAAAAGAAGAGGTAATGTGAAGAATAAGGGGTAAAAATAGACATGTTATATACTTAGCACAAACCTCATGGTCAAGAAGAAGTTCAAATAATCATTGAAAACATGGTACAAACACCAAAGTACACAAACTAGTTTCAATCAAAGTTGTGATGTAAGGTGAGAACAAGTGTGTGATCAAGTGAACATGGAAAGACATGCCAAGTAAGAGTGAAGTCAGAAGCAAATACTTAGATATAACACATATTAATGACCTCTAATACCCCTAAGGTATTACTACTTAAGCACATTCAAAAGTTAGTGCAAGACTAGGTCAAAACCAAACCCTATCATGTTCCTAAAGGTGAGTGAAGCACAACAAAGGGATATATGATGAGGAAACATGTTTAGAGGGTGAAAAAACACACAATTCAGTAGAAAATTATCTCTAAGATCAAACATTCAAACATCACAAGCTTGGAGAAACGAATGCATATATAGAACACAAAGGAAGTGGCCAAAGGAGGCAAGTAAGTATGTTTAATTTAACAACTAAAAATCAAGATAAGAGAGAATAATGGAAGAATTATGCAATGTGTGACTTGTATAGTAAGTTAACTCAAGATGAGACTCAAGAGTAACCAAGTACAAAGATGAAACTTCATACAAGATAAGTCACCTAATTGATGAATAAAAGTAATAAAAAAAAGATGATATTTGTCTTAGATCAATGAGATTCAAGAAGATCAAGTAAGAAATAAATGATATCTTATATGTCATAGGGTAGTGGTAAAACCCTCTCAAGATATCAATCATGAATTTAAAGCCTTAAGAAATGTCAAAAACATAACATACTCAAGTGTCATGATATATTCTTAAGGTATAGTCCCTTGATGCATACAAACATTATTATTTAAATAAATCAAATTAAATGTTCTTAGATGTTATGGGAAGTAGCCAACATCAATATATAGTCATGGAACATTACACAAAATCTCATGAGGCAATCATTAGACAATGATGCTCAAAACACAAGTGGAAAAGAGAATTTAGCTTCTTAGGTATCACCATGTTGGTTAGTAAATGAGTACTTAACCAAGGGTCAAAAAAGCATGATAAATGAGATTATAGGAGAGGTTAAGACTAATACTTAAAGACAAATATGTTTGAAATTGGTCCTTGAGAGAATTAAAACATCATCACAAACAAACTAGGTTAAAACAAGGATATGATGATTGGTCCTTGAGTTTATAATATTTCTAAACCTCAATAAATCTCAATCATAGCAAGAATTGGCTCAAAGGATTTACCAAAAAGTCACAAACTAGGTTTTAAACTTGCACAATTTTGAATTCAAAACCAAAAGATCATCAATAGATAAAAGGGATCAATTAAGTTGTTCCAAGATAATGTGAAACTAAAGGAATATAGGGACTACCATGTGTATAAAACTCAGCCCCCAAAAAGTTCCACAAGCTAGCAATTTGAAAGCAAGAAGTCCAAGCAAGTCTCAATGGACAATTTCATGTGAAAATTATGTTAAAAATAGAAAGAGCTCTTGTAAATTCAAACTAAATTAAATCTAACTTCCTTAAGGTATTTAAATGTCAGAAGAAAAGGTTAAAGTTCTTGGATCGACATTGAAATGTGCAAAAGGTTTGAAATCATCAAGACTAGTTAGCAAAGTGCTCAAACTAGACATGTTTAACAAAACATTTTGTAAAAAAATAAGATCAAGTTTTAAAATTCAACCAAAATTATTTTCATGATATTAACTCTGCCAAGAACTTTAAAAAAATTTGCTTTGAATTTTAGAAGTGAAGGAGATGAGATAATTAATTCAATCTCTAAGACTATGTAAGAAAAAGGACCAAAAACAACAATAAACTTCAATAATTTTTAGAATCAAGCAAAATTAATTGTAAATCAGAATAAAAATCATGGAAAATTAATTTAGTGTCTAAGCATCACTAAAAAAAATTATTGTAGGATTTTATCATGGGGGAAAAAATCAAAACAAAAATCAAAACAAAATATAACAAAATTGAAAGAAAAATGACACACTTAATGAATTAATTTAATTAAAGTTCCACGAAACTTTTTAAAATAAAATAAAAATTATTTTTAGAAAATAGACTCAAAAGGAGACTTAGAATATTTTTGATAATTTTTGAATGATTAAAAGTATTTTAAAAAAATTAGAGGAAAGAATGAAAATAAAAGAAAAAATGAAAAGGAATTAAAAATAATCCAAACATTTAATAGCGCTCAAACAGTAAAGGCGCTGTAAAAAATAAATAAATGGACCAATCAAAAACAAACACACAAGCTCGGGGTCCACATAGTAATATATTTGAATTTTTCTATAAAACGGAGTAGTATCACGTTATGTACAAAGTATCATGTGTGACTAACATTAATTGGTTCAATTCTTTTAAAGTCTAATAAGACATGAAAATACACGGGCCAGTCACAGCATGACAAGTGTCACTTCTTCAACCTTAAGACTCAAAAAACCAGCATGGAAACACATGGCTTGCCCTACTTTTTCAAGATTATCAGGCAAACTTCTCAGCATCATAACTTCTTCTTTTCTTAACAAAATTCAAAAATTCTTGAACGTAAATTGTAGTTCGAGTTACAGGGAAAATCATAGCATCGATAATTTTTTAGAAATAACTCACACATCAAAGAGAAAAATGAACAACAAGGTCATGGTACAATCTAATTTCACAAAAATTTTAGAGATCAACAACAAACAATGCAAGTAGAAATGCACACAAATACCACCTCATACCTAGTGTATGGTCCAGCTAAAGATGCTTAACATGATTTCTAAGCAAAAAAAACCTAAGATGAGAGTGATTTAAAGTTAGACACACTTACTTGGTGGAAAATAAATCCACTATCTCCTTGAGCTTTAAAGCCAAAGAATTCCAATGATCCTTCTTGTGTAACTCCAAATAAGAGGAAAGTGTTGAGAGATTGAAGCTTGCTTTCCTAAAAACATAGATTTGAAGAAGAAGCTTCAATGGTGAAAAAAATTTCAGATCTGATTTTGAGAAATAGAGAGTGTCTGTAAATAAATGGAATGAGGATCTTATATAGAGTAATTAGAAGGGGTAGGGGTATCATTGGATGCACAAATTCGCTGGAGGGTAAAATTGGACGTTTTGGCTAAAAATAACCTTATTGCACAAGCTTGCATTTTATGAAGAGATAGGGTGGCTTTCTTTTCATTTTGGACAACTCATATATACAGTAGCACATGGCCAAAAGATGGTACAAGATTGTGGAGTATGGAGAGAAATAAGAAAGTTACTATCTTGGCAAAAATGAGGTTTTTTTGTACAAACCAAGTGAAATTTCTTGCATGGGTGAAAATATATGATACATTTACCTCATGCACGACCAAATATCTTATGGGCCTGATTGGAGTAAAAAAGAACGGCCACAATTGTAGAAATTGAGAAATTGCAAAATTTGACCATGGCAAAATTCAGTAAAATGCAGTCCCAATGTAAATGGAATAACTCTCTCAATCATTTGAGTTAGATCACAAAATATTACTTTTTTGAAAGGTCTTGAGATGTTCTACAACTTTGTCATTTTGAGTGTTTGCATTTGGATCCATTAAAATCACCAAAACCGGCCAAGAAAATCTATAATTTGGAGAAATGACCTACAATTCAACAAAGTGAACTATAATCCTTATCTTTATAACTTTTTCTACTTGCTTATTTTTAACTTGACTCCAAAATAAAAGTTGTATAAATTTTCTTTCTCTTTCCAAGGGTATAAAGTTTGCTAAAAATGAAACAAAAATGAGTGAGTTGTAATTTTTAAAAGCTTAGTGTATAAACCTTAAAATTTTCAAAGTAAGAAAGGTATCTTCTTTGACAAGTCATCTTCAAATTCACCATTTCCCTTAGTTTCCTTCCATCAATGATCATGAAACGTGAAAATATGGATTTTGGTCTCTTGGTTAACCAAAAGTTCACTTGAACCATTTCCCTTTGATTCCATGCTTCACTTGTCAAAATGGTTGTTTACCCCCAATTGATCAATTGGACCTTTTCCAATCAAAAATGAATCTAAATTATTCAATCATAGATGCTTGGGGACATGTAGTGAAGCATGGAATCGAGTGTAGATCAAAAAGTCAGAGATTCCCTAATTTAATCACAAACCCTAATTTTGGCTCCTTATGTTAGGAGGAGATAATCCAGCCTCAAAACCCTACATCCAAGGAACATGATGAAGAACTTATTGAAAAAAGTTTTCCCATGTGATAATAAGAAGATGATACTTCAATTATTAGGCTCATACAAGCATCAACACTCCATCTGGCCACAACCCTAATTCAAGAGATGAATAGGAGAAAAGTGTTTCACTTCAACACTCTTGCAATTTTCCATCTTCTGATGAATCAATAAGACAATTAAGATGTCTTAAGGTATTATAAATTGTTGTACCCCGAAATTTGCCCTCCCATTTTCTAGAAAAATTAATTCAAGATAACTCTTCATGCACATGAAGGCCTCAAACACTCAAGGATTGATCAAATGAATCCTCTTCCTAATTAGTGACCTACAATTGGGGTTTTGTTTTTCTCAAGGAATATTGGACTTCTAATGTCTAAAGTGGATTTCATGGTTTCTCATATGCTTAAAAGAATCCTCATACCAAATTTCAAGCCTTACAACACAAGTTTGCTCAGTCAATTAGTCAGATAATTGAAAATCAACTATATTGGACAAAAAGTCAACTTTGACCAACTTACAGTCAAACTTCAAGATTTTTGGTCAACAATATTTTTAAGTCACATTCATCATTTGATCAAAGGTTGATCATGATTCATCAAGAAAACTCAAGATTCATCAAAAGTCAAAAGTTACTAAATTAGGGTATTCTTTAGGAGAAGCCAACTTAACTTTTACCAAGAATAACTTTCACATACTTCATAATAAAATTTTCAACCAAGGCCTATCTTGAATTAATTTGATTCTCTACAACTTTTTCTCTCAAAGCTCAAGTCCAAAAATGCTTCATTTGAGAGATATGAGCCAAAACATTACAGGTCATTTTAAAAGTCAACAAAAAGAAATTTTTCGTCAAAGCACTTCACATCAAGATAAAGATTTCAAATAAAAAAAATGATCAATTTGAAAGTTGTAGTGAGCTTTCCAAAGAGTCAGAGATAACCTTCATATGAGAAAAATTGAGCGAGATATGATTTGTGCAAGTTGGGCAATCTTGAGAAAATACATGAAGTCCAAATCGAGCAAATTTGAATTTTTGGGCTAATGGGCCTATCTCTTAAGGTCCAAACATGTTCCTGGCCTCATAATAGACTCTTAAATCCATTCATTTATTTTTTTGGTTTTTATTTCTTTTTATTTTGATTTTATTCAATTAAAAGCAATCTATATCAAATAAAATATCAAATAAATGATATAAGGTATGTAGATCTATTTTTGAATCAAATCATAAGTCTAAAAAGCTGGTGACAACTTGCAAAAAATATGATTGGTATGAGATTGGCCTAGAAAATAAATATTTCTTGCAAAACTTCAATCAAATATTTGATCATGAAATTCAAATCTTTTGTAATTTCATCAATATTTGATCATGAAATATTTGATCATGAAATTCAAATCATGAAATATTTGATCAGGAAATACAGAAGATTTGATTCACTTTTGTTGACCTGAATCTTCCACTATAAATCCATAACATCTTCAGACCAAGAGGGACACGAAGAGTGCCTCAAGAACATCCTCGCAAAAATCTCAAATTTTGTCAAAACTAGGGCAACTTGAAAATCTTGTTTCCAGCCTTTTACAATCCATTATAAGCATTTCATTGTGTTCTTGAAGATCCCAGGAGTTCATCTCATCCATCCTTGAAGCTTGAAGCGCGCTAGATCATCACATCTCAACATTACCGGTTGGGTAATATTCTTGAAATTCAAACTTATAATTCATGTGTTGTTGATTAATTCTATGCACATATACCTGTTTATAATGATGTTTAGACTTGTTTAGAATCATTGTTTGCAAGCTTTGACGTAGGAATGAGGATCTGCCATTGTTAAGGTAGTTTGAGTTATTTTTATCGAATCTCACGATATAAGTGTTTTCAGGCCAAACTAACACCCACCCCAGGCAATTGGTTTTTTTCCTTTTCTTTTTTACTAACCCTGATTTATTTTCACCATATTTTCTTAATTTCTTTTATAATTAATAACTAATTAACCTAATCATTTTTTAATACTTTAATAAATTAGGATTAGGATTTTTAATTAGTAATTAAATTCTTGATGTATTTTAATTAATTAATTAATTAATTAATTAACCTCTTTCTTAATATTAAAAATTAATTAGAAACAATTAGGTTTTAATTAATTATTATCACTTAAATTATTTTCTATACAAAAACATTTTAATATTTTAACATTCTTTTTCTTATTTCTTTACTATTTAATTTTCTATTTTCTTAATTAATTTTTTTAATTAATCATTAACTAACCTAATCTTTTTTCAAAACTATGACAAATTAGGGTTAGGTCTTTTTAATTAGTAATTAAAATTTTTCTTATATATTTTTATTTTACTAATTATTTTATAAATTAATTAACTTTTTTTCTTAACATTAAAAATAATTAGAATTAGGTTTTTAATTACTATTATCATTTAAATTATTTTCTACAAAAAGCACAAAAATAAAAACATTTTTCTAACACTTTTTCCATTTATATTTTACTATTTAAATTCATAGAAAATTGTATAGGTCGCACTATCGATGTAATAGCTTAGATTTATTTTCCCGCATTTCTTTCCTATTATGTAACTGCTCACAGGATGTAATATCGTAGATTTACTTTCTCGCATCTTTTATACATATGTGTCTCTCCTAAAGCCATGTAATAGCGTAAAACTTTACATTCTGCACTTTATTTTTCTATACATATTTAATTTCCAGTAACTAGGGTTTGTATGGAAAGACTAATAACTGGACGTAGAAAACCCTAATTCTCAAGATAAATAACTGAAATCAATACACTCTTCATACTTGCACCTCTAGGGTATCCTCTCTTGTTGCCTTACGAAATATTGTCACGTCCCTCGAAAATGGGGATAATTTAGCAAAAGACCCTTGACCAAATCATCATAGTCCCTTACGAATAAAGATCATAATCCCTCGATGACCCTTCGAGCTGCCTACAAAATGATCTAGTCCCTACGAACAAAATTATCATAGTCCCTTCAATACAATTGCTAAAGTATTCTTACATGTTGCCTTCGATGACCATACGATGACCCTGCGCCTGTCCCTTCACATCCAATAGATAGGGCTATCTACCAACTAATGGTATGGATAGTACTATCTCAAAGGAGAAGGAAAATAACAATAAAGACCTTTAGTGGGTAGGACTCTTGAATGCTTCCTCACACATCACTTTCAACAAATATTTTCAAAACACTGTGTACGCATTCTTGAGGACTGATACAAGAATTATTACAAAGTCTTTCTTACATTGTCATTTCAAAATATTTTCAAACAAATCATACACATACAAAGCAATTTTTCAAAAGTAGTTAAGCAATTAAGAGCTTGTAGATAACTACAGATGAAAAGGGTGCTAATACTTTCCCTTTTCATAACTTACCCCCCAAACTCAAAATCTATCAAAGGTCTTTCCTGTTCTTTTCACCTTTCCTAAATATTAGATAAAATAAAAGTCGGTGGCGACTCTTGCTATCCGCATATTTGGATAAACCAAAAAATTCAGTTCTGCCACCGTATTACAAAAACCCTTATGGCTTGAGAGACCAAAAGATTGAAGGAATGAAAACCTCCTTGCATTAATTGTCAACACAACCAACTTCTATTATTTGGATGAAGACCTTGACAACCAAAGTACCTTGATCATATCACAATGTATGAATGTATATGATGAAACATAAGCCATAAAAGGTTCTAAATAACAAGAGGGTAAATTGTGGGGTGTAACAGGTGGCAAAAAAACAGGAGGCCTTGTTAAATATTCTTTGATGGCGTCAAAGTCCTCTTGATGTTCCTTTCCCTAATGAAAGTCACTTTCCTTCTTGATCTTCAATAATGGTGATAAAAACTTAATCTTGCCACTTTGATTTGAGATAAATCTTCTCAAAAAGTTGATTTCCCCAACAAAGACTGTAACTGTTTCTTTGTCTAAGGAGGCTTGAGATCCAAAATTTCCTTTCTTTTTCTTTGATTGATCTTGATGTCTTTTTTGTGTACTACAAAACCTAAAAAATCATCTACATGTACACAAAAAAGCCCATTTTAGTGGATTAATTTTCAATCCATATTTCTCCAATATCATCAATGTATATTTGCATGAAATGTTCTATAAAATCATGGAACATAGCATTCATTGTCCTTTGATAGGTGGCTCCAGAATTTTTCAAACAAAACAGAATTACGACCCATTCATATGTTCCTAATGCCCTGGGGACCTGAATGTCATTTTAGGCACATCCTCTTCTGCTATAAAAATTTGGTTATAGCCAAAATATCCATCGAGCATGCTAACATATTCATACCCTGCAGCCGAATCGACTAACATTTCTACTACAGGAATCAAATATTCATCCTTAGGGGTAGCATTATTCAAATCCCTAAAGTCTATGCAAACTCTAAGGGTTCCATTTTATTAATAATAGGAACAATGTTTGCTAACCATTTGATGTACCTTGCAGTTCTGATGAACTTTCTTTTGAGCAGCCTTTCAATCTCATGTTTCATCTTCAAGGTGATTTCTGGAGAAAACCTCCTAGGATGTTGCTTCAGTGGCCTCTTGCTTGGTTGAATAGGAAAACGATTCTCTACTACACTCTACTACGCTTAGACTTAGTCCAGGCCTCTCACCATAGTCCTAGAAGAAACAATCTTTGTATTCCTTCAACATCTTAATCAACTTTACTTTCATCTTCGACCCAACTCTAGTACTGATGTAGGTTGGCCTCTTTGTCACACCATCTCCCAGATCACCTTCCTCTAATGGATCTTGGGATTGCATCTTATGTACTGAATTCATTGGGTCTTTTTCAAACTCCAAAGGTTCATTGTCATAGGTACAATCTAACCTCCAGCTTTCTGAAGCTGTTGTTTTTCCTTGTTGGCCTTTTCCTTAATTATTTATTTTGGCTTCGACCACCATGTTTTGTAGTTTCTTAGTCTCTAAAGATGACTTTCTTTAGTTTTCATACACATAATCTGAAATCTGAGCCAGACTTTATGACTCATTGGTCATTATCTTCGACCATATACCACCCCATAGGTGGCATCAACTCCCTGAATGTTGCTGCTTTTTCACAATCCCACATAAAACCATAATCAAGATCCAAGCTCATAAAACTATTAGATTTTTCATTAGGAGTGTAATTTTCATCATCATAGGGAGCCATGTTCGCCAAGTGTTGGTCAAAAGATTTCCTTCCACCTTTAAACTCATCGACCTTATAGTAGCTCTGATCAGCTTCTATATTTTCCACTATGTCGTCTTTCTTGCAAATAGAAATCCTCTGATGTAAAGTCGATGGGACTGCGCCTATTCTATGGATCCATTCACGTCTAAGCAATAAATTAAAGTTTACTATGGAATTTATGACCATAAACAAAGTCGACCTGGTTGTTATTCTGACAGCCAATTCGACCTGAATGACCCCTAGTATACTACTGGTTTTTCCTTTGTTGTTTGATAAAACCATGTTGTGAGGTTGAAGATCTGACCCACACTTCCCCATTTTCTTAAATAGATAATGTGGCATTAAGGTTACAGCTACCCCACCATCAATAAACACTTTGTTTACCACCATGCCACCTACCTTTGCCCATATGAATAAATGCTTAAGATGATATAGCATCCTCGGGCTTGTTTTTCAAACACAACCTTCAGTTATTCGACCACACCACTATTCATCACTGTTGTACCCCAAAATTTTCCCTCTCAATTATCAATATTTTTCTCACAAGACCTCTTGGATTCAAGACAAGATTAGGGTTTGGTCAGCTCAAGACATCTCATCTTGCACTGATACCCCAAATTTAGGGTTTGAGTTTGCACAAGGATTTTTGGACCACCAATTCTTCATGTGACTTTCATACACCATCTTGGACCCCTAAGATTGCTCATGTCAAGTTTTAAGCCTTGAATCACATTTTTGCTCAATCAATTGGACAGTTGACGTAAAAATCAGCTGTATTGGGGGAAAAGTAAACCATTGCCAATTTACAGTCAAACTTCATAATTTTTGATCCAAAACAACATTTTATACTCATATGTACCATTTGATCAAGTTTGGATCACAACTCCTCAAGAAATTTGATCAAATCATTAAAAGGGTAAAATGGTCAAAATTAGGGTTTTGATTGAGAAAGGGAAATTTCTGATTTTTAACCTAGCCAATGACCAATTGGGTTCAAACATGATTTCAAGGACTCAATGGTATCATCTTGGCCTAATTACATGGTTCAAAAGATCTCAAATGCATAGGATTGACAAATGAATTTTGCAGGCAACTGATTAAAAGTCAATTGTATATTGAAAAGTCAAACTTTGAATTTTTGGTCAAAATCAAGTGCCAAGGGTCATAATTCATCAAGATATGTCAAAATGTGAAACTTTTTGACCAAGAAACCTAAAATTTCAAATTAGGGTTTTAATTTGAAATTTTTTCATAACTTAGAATTTTTCTAAGTATGGAAAATTTCTTATTTTTTCCTAACTTTTCACCACTTTTTCACCATGGTGCAATTTGATTCAAAGAAAACTTCCAACATGAGAGTTGTAGTCCTACATGAAATCTAAAACTTTGCCTCACAAAATTTTCCCAAAAGATGCTTGGATATCAAGTTATGAATTTGTGAATAGGGGTCCATGAACTAAATAACTTAGTGAAAATTTGTCCTAATTTAGGCAGGTTTTTGACCCAACTTCATGGAAATTTTTCGTCTAGTTCCAAGAGGTATCTAAAAAATCATTTCAAATATGGATTGTAGAGCATGTTGCAAGCTTTCCAAAATGTCCAAGAACTCTCCAAGATCATTTGTGGTTAGGGAGAATCGAATAAGAGAAATTGGCATTTTGTCACTTTTGTTCAAGCCATTTTCACAATGCACCAAGTTGCAAATCTGATCAAGCATGCTTGTACCTTGCATTACAGGTCCTAAACTCCTTCTACACTCCATAATTAAATGCAAACTCAGGGGATAAAGTCTTTGTTTTCACTTTTGAAGCATTGTACAAGTTGTAATTCCATTTTTGGCCAAAAGTGCACATTGCCAATTTCATAAAGGCAAGCTTTTCCAACTTTACAAACCTTGAACCTTGAACCTATTATTTTGTTACAAGAAATGTCCACATATATCAAGCAATGTTTACCAACCCTTGGCAGACCTAGAACTAGCCAGTACAAGCATTTTGGCTTAAGTCACTTCACTTTTCTTCAAAGGCAAGAAAAGTTGCCAAAAGATCAGAACTTGTACAAGCTGATAAAGGGTGGACTTTGTATCATTCTTTAGACATTCAGAAACTTGTTACAAGCTAGCACACGAATGCATAACCTCTGAAACTCTCTAAAACACAAAAACTCCATTTTTCTGCCAAAACTGCCAGCTTCTGCAAAATCCTTGCCAACTTCATTTTGGCTCGTGCGTTTTTCCTTTCAACCTTTGAAACACTTCATCCACATAATATCAAAACTATCTAAGCCCTTGTCCTGTTGCTGTAACCCCTGTTTCAGACATTGCCATTTTCAAACTTGGAAGTTGCAGATTGACTTGTGCAAGAAGTTCTGGCCATCCACAAAGCCCCATAAGCATTGGAATAGCTTGAAGGAACTTCAAGGAAGCTCACACGATCCTCAGGCCTCAATCAAAGTCCCCATATTGCCATATCCAAATCCACTGAAGGAGGTATTTTTTCAAAACTCTATCTCTCTATTTATGCATCCTCAAGCCACGATTTGTGAAGCAAAAATGTAGTCACTAACATGGTGAAGTTGTACATATGCATACTTTTCATTTATATTAACTGAGCTAAGAGAACTTGAATGTTGAACATGCTGAAAAAATTAGGTCACAAATTAGGGGTGATCAAATTCTCCCTGATCTTTTAGTGTTAGGTTACAAATTTTATACCATTGGAATCGTGAGATTACAAGCTACATTTTTTATGTTATGGATTTTCATTTTTATGCAAGTTATAGCAAGATACAGGTTTGAAGCAAAAACGCGCGTAGAAGGATGAAGCTGGAGGACAGGGATGACCTGTCTGGGCCTTGGCACGCCTGGGCCTTCTGTTTTTACTTCCCATACCCCCTGACTTGATATTTGCACCCCCTTTGCTTATTTTGTTTATTTTTTCATATTTTCTCATATTTTTATGTTTATTGATTTTAATAATTTTTTTCTGAACATTAAAAAATCACAAAAATAATTTCTTAATTTTTTGCAATTTTATTTTTTTTATTTTTTTATTATTTTACATAGATAATAGTTTATTAGGATAATAGATTTTATTTTCTTGAATAAATTATAAATACATTTAATAAAAATTCTATACATTTTTATTTTATTATTTTACACATAAAATATTTATTTTCATACACATTTTAATTTTTAATATTTGTGCATAATATTATTTATTATTTTCTTATACAAAGAATGGATAAAAATAATAAATATAAAACATATTTTTCTTTTAATTTGAAAACTAGGGTTTTCCCCTTCCAAAAATAATAATATTTTTTCTCTTATTTTTAGGGCTTAAATAATTTATTTTCTCATACCTTAAACAAAATACAAAACATTTTTGCATAAATACATTTGCATTGCACTTTAATTATTTGTTTATTTATTTAATTTGCACATAATTCAATTGGATTGTAATAGTATATTAGGGTTTATTTTTATGCAATATCCCCATTCAAAAAACTTGTATCCCCCCTCCCATAATAATTGTTGTAATAGTTTAGTTTACTTTTACGCAATTTATCGCTTTATATATTTGTGTAGTAAATTAGGGTTTTGCATGATAAGATCAAAAAGAAAAAAATAGAAATGACCTAATACAAGACAAATGCATATAAAATGACACACATTGCACACAAGCACCCTTAGGGTTTCACCCACTTGGTTGCCTAAAAGAAAATGGCCATGGTATGCATGCAAAGTATCTTGGCAAAACAAAACAAAATAAAAAGATCATAGTCCCTCGATGATGCTATCAAAAGGTTGCCTAAAACAAAATGATCTTGGTCCTTAATACATGCTAAGATACTTGGCACCATTGTTATCATGGTCATACGATGACCCACGCCCGTCCCGTTTAACATCCAAAGATAGGGTTTCCTACCAAATCAATGGTAGGTCAACAACATCAAAGGAATGAAAAATGAATAAGAAAGACTTTTGAGTAGGTAGAATGCTTCTAGTTACTTGATCAACTTCAAAATAATCCTTGTTACTTTCAAAAACACACACACATTTCAAAACAACTTTCAAAACATTGAAACATTTTCCAAAAGACAAACATCTTTGTATACATTCTTACGAACGAGAATCATTACAAAGATTTCCTAAACGAATGGCCTCTTTTCAAAATACTTTCAAAACCACACAAAGCACCATTTCAAACAATTTCAAAAGCAAAGCAGGTGATCTAAAAAAGTAACTAAGAGCCCATGGAAAACCATGGATGAAAAGGGTGCTAGCACCTATCCTTTTCATAATATACCCCCCGAACTCAAGAAAACATCTCAAAGGTATTTCCTGTGCTTGTTTACCTTTCCTTTTGGATAAAAGAAAAGTCGGTGGTGACTCTTGCTAACTACGACATTTGCAAACACAAACGCAAAACCTCAAGTCAATTCTCCCACCGCATCACAGAACTGGCGACTCTGCTGGGGAGTATTACAAAAGTGGGGTTACCTTAGGGTTTAGATCACCTTTATTTGTTTGCAATTGATTTATTTGTTTGCTTTACATCTTGGTTCTATTGTTTGGGTTTGAATCCTCTACCCGGATTTGGGAAACATTATAGGTAAATAGCAATACATTGTGGAAACTGTGTGGGGTATACCAATGTGGTCTAAGCAATAGCTATGTTAGTGCGACATATTTGTGGGTACCGGTAGCCTTTGAGTCAATCAAAGAGAATACGGGGCCGTTGAGTGACGTCATGAAGCACTAATGAACTTCTAGAACCTTTACTTGACCAACTTGGCCTTTTAGGATGTAGTGAGATGACCGGCTTTGGTGTAGTCCGAAGTTGGTAGATACTCGATACTACACTCATTGAGGGTTGTTTCCTTGGAATATTTCGGTCGCCAGTAAAGAGGCTGAATTGAAACAATGAACAAGGAAACAATCCAGTGATATTGAGCTCTTCAGAACCCGGTTACTATTTCTAGGACAGGTTGAGCCAACTAAACTTCAAGAGGGTACTTACCTATGAAACCCCATGCAAGCCTAAACTAGGAACTTGTGTGATTTGCTTGTATATATATACTTGTGCATAATATCATGGACATCATGAGCATCATATGCATCCACTAACCATTTCAAGGATTTTGGAAATTCATCTTTGTTCCTGTTTTGTAGGTTATGGATTCACTTCGCATGAAAACTATCCAAGTCAACCTTGTAAGAATTCCTCCACAACTTAGGGAGCTAGCTTCAAGAATTCCTGAGAACTCTCCATTCACCGAGAGGCATGGTCGTCTACCCAACCTAGTCACTTCCAACACAGAGGAAGACATGATGAAAGTTCTTTTCCAGTTCTTTGACCCTTTGCATCACTGCTTCACATTTCCTGACTACCAGCTTGTGCCTACTTTGGAGGAATTTTCTCAACTCTTGAGGATTCCTATTCTCAATCAACTACCCTTCAACGGTACGGAAAGAGATCCAAAGCCAGAAGAGATTGCTCAAGCCTTGCACTTGCACTCATCTGATGTCACGACCCATTGGGAAACTAGAAGTGGTGTCAAAGGCTTCTTGGCAAAGTTCCTGTTTGAGAAGGCCCAAAGCTGCTGGAACTCCTTAGACTTACAAGATTTTGAGGAGATTGTAGCACTTCTCATCTATGGGATGGTCTTGTTCCCTAATCTTGACCAACTTATATATGTAAGTGCTGTCAAAATCTTCATGTCTCACAACCCGGTGCCTACATTGCTTAGGGATATCTTACACTCTCTTCACACTCGTACAATGAGGAAAAGAGGTGTTCTCATGTGTTGCACTCCTCTCCTGGCAAGATGGTTTATTTCTCATCTTCTCCAATCAGTCTTGAAGAATGAGCAAGGTTTGAGGTGGTCACAACGGTTAATTACACTTAACCATTCAAATATTCATTGGTGTTCTCAATCAAAAGAGAATGTTATTATCATTGACCATTGTGGGGAATTTCCTAATGTCCCTCTACTTGGAATTATGGGAGGCATCACCTGCAACCCTTGCTTGGCTCTGAGATAGTTTGGTTATGCCCGAAGGGATGGCCCACATGACATGCTGATTCAAGGATTAGTTTTCGACTTCGACAACAACGATCAAGGACTTCGTCAAAGGTTCATCCGAGCTTGGAGGATGCCCAACAAGGTAGACAGTAAGACCTTGGGACACAAAAATTCCATCCCTCTTGAGCCTTACCTCAAGTGGGTACGAACCCGCACACATATTCTTATGATGCCTTATCCCTCTATTCTCCCTGTGATTATAGAGCCTGTTAAGGAAGGAGAGGTTCCATACACCATCCTACATCCTGACATGCCAACATCACTTGAAGAGTTTAAAGGAGTTGGATACAACTCAAGGGAGAGCGCGATACTTTCGAAGCCCAATTCTACGCAAGCGAGAAGAAGGTTTTGGAACTCACTCGGCTACTTCATAAAGAGCAGACTCTCAACACCTACATTGCACCAAAGAGGATATGCAACATCTTTTTACCTTAGAATTTTGTATTATTTTGCCCAAGGGGCATTGATGTACTAACAATTCTATCTTATTAATATGACGTGTGTTTATTTTTTGTTTAAAACAAATTTGAATTTCTGAATCATTGAAAACATTTCATGAATACATACCGTTCATCATATGCATAAACAGGTCTTCACACCAAGTTTCCTCATCTCTCTGCTGTTTATTTCAGCAAGATAGATATTGAACAAATGGTCAAAGATTTGCAAGCTCAGAGTTCACAATTTCAACAGCTACTCTTGACCTTGGCCAAGGGGCAGGAGGAGCTCAAGACTCTGCTAGAGAAAGAGAAGGATAAAAAGAAGAAGAAGAGAGCTGGTGTGGTTATCATGGGCAGAAGGTTTGAAGGACAAGCCAGACGAACTTTGGAATTCCCATCAACATCTAAAGAGGGGGAAGGAAAAGGAAAAGGAACGGCAGTGCCATCAGATTCTGAAGCAGAGGAAGAGGAAGAAGAGGACTACTCTGAACAGCAATACCCTCCGGCCGATGACAAATACAAAAACTTGGAAGAATATCTGGTTGTTATGGAGATACAGAGAGTACCGGGGCTGGATTTTGAGGAGTTAGGGTTGGTTTCTGGAATTGTAATCCCTCCTAAGTTTAAAGTGCCACTGTTTGCTAAGTATGATGGGGTGTCTTGTCCCAAAATGCACCTCAGATCCTATGTCAGGAAGATTCAACCACATTCTTCTGACAAAGATTTGTGGGTCCACTTTTTCTAGGACGGTTTATCAAGAACACAACTTGATTGGTTCTACCAGTTGGAGAGAGCAGATGTGCATAATTGGGAGGACTTGGCGGCAACCTTCTATAAACAATATCAATACAACACCGATTTGGCACCAACTCGTACTCAACTCTAGAGTATGGCGATGGTATCCAATGAGGGCTTCAAAGACTACGCCCGAAAGTGGAGGGATTTAGTCGGAAGGGTGCAACCACATTTATCTGAAAGGGAGCTAGTGGACATGTTCCTGGGAACTCTGCCAGGACCTTTCTTTAATCACCTGATTGGAAGCTCCTCTGCAGGTTTCACTGAATTGATTTTAACTGGCGAAAGAGTGGAAGCCGATATTAGAAGTGGGAAAATTCAGAAAGACGCATCTGCCTCCGTAGCTGTAAAAAAGCTCTTCACTGGAAAGAAGGAAGTGTCTACTGTCTATGCACAGAGAAATCATGGAAGAACTGAGTGAAGACCAACAGTGGGGGCAGTTATGATTCAAAAGTCTGCATCAAACCAGCCAAGAAACAACCAGTCAAGAAATGATCAGTCGAGAAATAACCAGCAAAGGATGGAAAGGCCTGTAAGGCAATTCACCAAGATAAACATGACTCCAGCTCAAGTCCTACCACATCTCTTGAAGTTGAATTTGGACACGCTAAAAGAGGGGCCTAAAAATCCCAATACTGCATCTCCACATTACCATCTAAATGCCAGGTGTGCTTACCATTCAGAAAGTCCAGGGAACGATACCAACAACTGTTGGGCTCTACAGAACAAGATTCAAGATTTGATAGACGCAAAGGAAGTTGAGTTTGAAGCACCATAAAAACCGAACGTTATCTCCGCTCTGATGCCTAGGCATGGACACAATGCCAATGTTGTGCAAGAAGATCTGTTTGTTTCTACTGTGGATGAACTGTTAACTCCTCTCCTAACCATCAAGGTTAATTTGTTGAAACTTGGGGTGTTCCCAGGTTGTGACCAAGATTTCCATGCTTGCTTGTCCTCATCATTTGACTGTCCTCTGTTGAAGAAAGGTATCCAACAATTGATTGATAACCAGGAAATTTTGTTTGAGAAAGCTCCTATTTCACCCATTCCAGTTCCAGAAGTTTCAATAATAACCATATACGCCAATCCTTCCAGGGTTCCTAAAAAACCCGTTAGGATTACATCTGCTCCTATGACTACTCCGTTGAAGATAACAATTCCCAGGTCTGCCCCATACAAATCAGATAAATCAGTACCATGGAACTATGGTGGAGAAATCTACTACCATGGTATTAAACAGATTGAGCAGACTGCTGAAGAAGAAAGCTCTGAAGAGGATAATCCTGACATCAGTAACATTGCCGAAACAAGCAAGGTTACTCGTAGTGGAAGAATATTTTCTCTAGAGATTGCTCCTCCAACAGCAGTCTTTGGACCCGTGTCCATTCCGAAGATTTCCTCTACACCAGCAATTGTACCTACAAGTGTACCCACCAACAATGAAAATACAATTCCTATCCCTACTTCCGCTGCTGAGAATAAAGGAAAGAATGTTCAAGAGGAGCTTGTCCTGACGAAGGCTCAATCACTAGTTATTCCTGAAACATCCAAGAAGGAGATGGAAGAAATCCTAAGGATCATTAAGAAAAGTGATTATGATGTGGTAGAACAACTGGGGCAGACCCCTTCCAAAATCTCTATGTTAGCCCTGTTGTTGTGCTCTGAGGCACATGCTAAAGCTTTGGTAAAGTTTCTGAGGATGGCTCATATTCCACAAGAGTCATCTGCAGATCAATTCCAGGAGTGTGTGGCCAGTCTGACAGTCGACAATGGCATGGGTTTCTCCGATGCTGACTTGACCTCCAATGGGAGAAAACACAACGACGCACTACATGTCTCAGTGGAGTGTAGAGGAACAACCCTAGCTCATGTCTTGGTTGATACCGGGTCATCTCTGAATGTCTTGCCGAAGAAAGCCCTTGATAGGTTAGACTGCGAGGGGTTGACTTTAAAACCCAGCAATGTAGTGGTCAAAGCTTTCGATGGATCTAAGAGGATGGTCCATGGGGAGGTGGACATCCCAATCAAGGTGGGAACTCAGGTTTTCAACTCGATATTCTACGTGATGGACATCCGTCCTACTTACTCTTGCCTGTTGGGACGTCCCTAGATTCACAATGCCGGTGTCGTCACCTCCACCTTGCACCAGATGCTCAAGTACCTCGTCCAAGGGAAGACTATAACTGTCCATGGGGAAGAGGAATATATGAAGTTAGATGGCGAATTCATAGAGACCCCTTTCCAACATTTTCAAGAAGTCTCTGAAAAAATAGCAGCGACCAAGGCGGTATACTCAACTCCTGTGATCACAAGACCTCCACCTCGGATGTCATCTCTCAAGGATGCAAGGGCAGTAGTGGAAGAAGGCGGATCCACCATCTAGGGGCAGCTTCCAGACATTCCTTACAAATCTGCAAAAAGAATCGACACAATTCCATAATTAATGATGAAATCTTCACCATAATCGTCATCCACCATATCATCTTCTAACGAAAGTTCATAATCAGATTTTTCCTCTTTACCTTCAGACGTAGGAGTATACTCAGGTGCAGGGGTATATCCAACACTTTGTGTTACTAACAGCTCTTTGTCACCTAAAAGAGCTACCCTCATAGCCAACCTTTGGTTAGCAGTGATCTTTTCCTTTTTAGTTAATCTTGACCTTGGATAGGATCCTTTCTGAATTGGTGCTTCGCCATGCTTTGCAACCTCTGTTGGTTGTGTGATTTCGACACGCCTAGTATTCTTGACGGGTTTCGACAAGGAAGTCGGAGCCTCTTATGTCGCCTTTTTGTTCCTTTGATAACACCTTCATTGCATCCTTATCATTGGATTTTCCCCTTATAATTAGGATAAAATTGATAACCCTTCAACTCAGCCTTCTTTTCTTAGGCCTTAGCTTCATGCATAATTAGCTTTCACTTTGGCCTTTTGCCCCCGTTTTGGCTCACTAGTTCCACCCATTTTTCTTGTGGGGTGTCCGACGGAGGGAGAAAGGTTTTAAGACGAGGTTGTTGGAATAATCTTCTGTACTCCTCGTTGCGTCGAGGGATTCCTTCCTTGTCACAAATAAACCTAGGGACTAAAGTCTTCTCTTAATTAAAAGCCTCTTTTTTTTTGGCTTTGTACTTCTCAGTTGCTTCTTCTTTGTACATAGTGTTGCATCTTTGGCATAATTTATCCTCTGACCCTTTCACTCTGCACTTTTCCTGAAAGTCAGCCAAACTTTCTCCAAGTTGAGGATACATTGCCTGTAATCCCTCTTCCATCTTTAAGTCGAAATTATCATTATTTCCAACCATCATAACTTCTATGTCATCAAACATTATGATTTCTATGTCGAGGCCCTCAGTAGCTTCAACCATCATGCAATCTAGAGGCTCTGAATATAAAGCTTCCTCCACCTTCAAAGGATCAGTGTCGACTTGCATCTTTGGCTTTTCGCCAAACTGAAGCCTTCCATCTTTTAAAGCTTTATGCACCAAATTCTCTAAAAATACATATTGAGAAGTTTTATGACCAAGAAAATTATGAAATTTGCATAATCCCCTTTTCTTCTTTGTTCAAGCGGGGGACTCTTCAGGCCCTAAGGGACCACAATTTGACCATCACCTACTAACAAATCAAAAATTTCATCACATTTGTTTATGTCAAAAGTATAGGTCTCAGTGATGGCTTTGTCATTCTTTTCAGTTTCGACGGGGTTTTTCCCATTCAAAGGTTTCAAAAGTTTACATGCATAAGGAGGTCAAGGTTGGATTTCAGCCACATTAACCTATGTTTCTTCCCTTAACTCTTCTTCATCGGAAGAACATTCACCAGTTTCTACGTAAGCAAACTTCCTTTTTTGTGGTACTTGTTTGGCTTGGTTTTTTCAGCTTTCAAACATTCGATCAGTCGAACTTTGATAGCTAACTGAGCTAGATCTTTCAATGACTGAGTATCCAACCATTTCTTCCTAATAGAATACTCTAACCCATTTGCATCCATTTCGACCAACTCGTATTCAGGGACTTGTGTAAATCATCATGCTTTCAGAAGTCTAAACCTGTTCAAGTATTGTTCTATTGATTATTTGCTTTTTTGTTTAACACTGGACAATTTTGTTAGGCTAATTTTAAACTGCCCCATGTGGAATTGTTCATGGAACAATTTCTCCAACTGAATCCATGTTTGGACCTACTGTAGGGGAAGCATTGTAAACCAAGTGAACGTATTCTTTGTGAGGGAATGGGGAAAATACTTCATCCTTAAATCCTCATTCACTGCTAAGTCACCAAGCTCTATTTAGTATTTGGCGACATGTTCGACAATGGATTCTTTGACATCCCCTGCGAACTTAGTGAATTTTGGGAGTTTCCAGCCTTTTGGTAACCCTGTTTGTATCATGAAGTCTTGCAATGGTAAAACATGTGTGGTCCTCTGGAAGCCAATATTCATTCCATTCCTAACCATAATTCTTTCGACAATGGCTTCTAGGTTTTATTCCCCAGCCACCGCTTCTCGTTGAAATTGCCTGACCATTTGGTCGGCATTCTGGTTTCAGTTTGATATTACTATTGGGGATTTCTATACTATCCTAAGTATAGGTTCGACACACTGGGGAGTTGGTGGTTCTTCTTCGACTGCTTCATCGACCACCTCCTCATGTTGTATTGGTTCCTCACATGGGGAGGCGCAACTTTTCGAATTGGCACTCTTGGGCACCAAGAAAATCCCCTATGCGAGTCGTTTCTGTTTCTAAAGTTTGATAACTCTGCACTCAATTCTCGATCAAAGGTCTTAATATGAAAATCATTTGTTGAGTAAGCATATTGACCATATAATGGTTACTTTCATCCATCTTCTGCCTCATTATAGCAACAGTACTTGGGGTTAAAATAGGCATAATTTATTGGGAAAACCCCAATCCAGTCAAATAACCAAATTGACTTCCCAATAGCCTCGGCGCATGATATAGTGAAAATGCCGACGCAAAATTTTCACCAAATGTCGGGCTATTGTTATGCAATCCTGCCATCATCGCTGTTGGCATTCCATATTCATGTGTATTTCTTACAAAGCTAGGCACATATTTCCCAGATGTTGCGATCACACCATTGTATGTCTCCCTTGCCAAACTAGGAACATACTGCCTAGAAGTTGATACCATTGGCGGTCTTGCAGTTACTGGTTGTGTTGTGGTAACTATGTTTGGTATCGTCGAAGACACGATCACTGGACTAGAACCCACATTTGTCGCTGCGCTGCTATTTCCTCATAAATTTTGATCCCTTTCAAGAGTTATAGGATCTACCATTTTCTATCACTTCTTAATTTCATGCACAAAACAAGAAGACTCAACACAAACGTGTCGCACCAGGTGTGCCAATTTGTTTCTCCGTGAAATAATGGCTAGCCTCTTATTAAAGGTTACTTACATGATCGACTACAATAATCATAGACTTAGTGTTTTGAGTGTTTTTGGGTTGAAAACTGGTTAATATTGAAATAAAGGGGCAAAAGTGAAAGACAATTTCAAAGTAAAGAAATTAAAGACAAGACTTGTAATTTAAAGTTAAAACTGGAAATTGCTATGAATTTAAATGTGGAAGCCATCATACATTGTTAATCCTAAAACTCGTTTCTCTCTTAGATTCAGATACTTTGAGTGTAATGCTCTAAATGTGAAGAAATGCGACCCTTGACACAAATATAAACATTTACTTAAATAGAAATCCTAAGTATATAACCGTCGATGGTCACAAACCCACGTTGGGACTTTGAGGGGAAAATTCCCTAAACTGCTTTGAACATCCCCCGTGTTCTTAACGGCTTGCACGTTAATAACCGTTTCTGCCACCATAAATCATTGACCATCGACCCCTACACCTGTCAATGAGTCCCTCTGAATCCCATGTCTTTTGTCGACTAGCTCTTCTGATCGATACCCTTCAACCTGGTCGACATGTCCTATTGTCTTCCACAAACTAATTCCTCTTCAGCCAAGGAAACCTTACAACTTAAGGCTTATTTCCCTATTCAGAAATTTCTTGTCAACACCTACCCAATTTTTATATGTTCAAAAAGGGAACCAATCGACTGTTCCCCTAGTACTAATAGATTTTTCACTACAATATTTCCAAGAATCCTTGTTTTAATCACTTAGCTGCAAATTAATCAATTTTAAATCTAATTCCAAACACACCTTTACATACAAAACAACTTATGTTTAAAATCTAACATTTCGTATCAAACACCCATTGTTATTACGTCCTAATTCTACCGACTAACATACAATTTCACGACTTAAAACACTGAATCACCATAATAATATCTGAAGGTGAGGAAAACATAAGAAGGAGTTAAATTGTGTTTACTTTTTCTGATTTTCCTTGAGATCTGTTATCGAATTCTGGTGGATCAGAATCTGAATCTGAATCTGATGGATAACAGCGAAATTTAAAGGATAAAGCAAGACAACACACTAGAAAGTTATCCTGATTCCTCCTACAAATCAGGAGTAGTCCAACCCCCTTGCACTTCCAAGATATTTTCATTATTACCGAAATTGATTACAATTTGCTCAAGCACACAAGAAATAAACTTTCAATGTCAAAACACACAAGTAAGGGACTTCAATGCTCAAGCACACAAGTAATAGACTTCTAATTACTCAAGCACACAAGAAAGAGACTTCATAAATTCTTAATCACATAAGAAAGAGACTTTGACAAATGCTCAATCACACAAGTAAGAGACTTTACAAATGCTCAAGCACACATGAAAGAGACTTTCACCAATGCTCAAGCATGCAGGAAAAGATTTATAATAATATATCTAACATATAAATAATAGTGATAAAGTGATGGTTACACTTGACATTAAATCATAGGTGTAAACATATTACAACACACAAAACTCTAAGACTTAAGAACTTTTAAGAATATACAATCGTAAGAAGCTCTAAGCTAGATTGTGCTCTTTGTTTTGACACAGTAACTTCTATTTTCTTGTCAAGGCGCAGTGTTGTATGTTTTTCAAAATCTTCAGCTCCTTTTATAGAGTTCCATCAAAGATTCATTGGATAAATATTAAAGTATAAGAGAGAAATTATAGAGAAGCATCAACAGATCCATTGCAAAGCTTCCTCAAATGGATAATGTTGTTGTCAGCTCATTTAAATTTCCATTTTTACAAAAGGATTTATCAGTTGCAAACTATACGACTTCTACAACTTTCTGCTGAGATATCATGTGACCAAAATAGGACAAATTAACCTCAGAGTCTGACAACGACGTGTCAAGACATCCTCGGTTCTTCATCTTTTATTGGGTTCAGGTTTTGGTCCTTCTGAGTCTGATTCTTTGCTTCTAATAACTTGAGACTTTGACTCTTTATAGGTTGGCTTGTTCAGAGTCTGGAAACATCAGATTTTAATCCTTCAGAATTTGATCTTCAAAATATTCCTCTAAGAAAGCTTCTCTTTCAATGTTAAGTGCAATTTTTGAACTTATTTCCAATCAGTATATTGATCCTTGTACCTGCACACTTGAACATGTGTTAGTTTACCCAATTGTTCTTCAAATACTTTGTTATCATCAAAACCCAAGGGATATGGTGTACACCAATTTTGTTCCAACAATTCCACATAATCTCATATACTAAACTATGAAATTACTACCTTAAGAACACATATCAACATAAAAAGTCATCATCATCATCATGATCGTCATCATCATCAATTATTCATAATCATACAATAGCAATTCATCATCAATTTAATGAATTATATCGAAACCCACAAATCTTATTTGAGATTAAGAAACTTCTCCTGCTTACCTGATTCTCCTAGAAACAATTGATAAAATTATGGTTTTGATACTCTTCTTCCTCCCAAATCTCTAAGTCTCCTTTCTCTTCTTATCCTCTTGCTCTCCAACTCTTATTTCTATGTACTGACCAAAAACTTTAAAAACCTAGGTTACTTCTTAATTTATATGATTAGGGTATTCTAATTAAAATTATAATTCTCTCACCCACATACAATTATTCTTACTCCTTCTTCCATCTAATTCTCTTAATTCTCAAATGAAGCCCAAATTCTCTATTTTCTTATTTTAATTAAATAAATCAAATAGTCTATTATTATTATTTAATTATTAAAATAATTCCAAATTATTCTAACCAACTTCTACTCTCTCTCAACACCTCCATCTCAATTTCACTCACCCTCATAGCCCATACTTATTTAATTATCGCACACAATATTCAAATAAAATAATTAAATCAAACTGGGGTGTTACATAACTCATCTAATTTTCTAGACCAATGACTTTATTACATATAGCATTGAAGAATAAGTATATTCTTGTCATACCTTTCCTTATATTTTTTGGCAAGATGCCACAAATAGTCGCTTATAGAAGTTGTTGCATCAAGACATGATAATCATGAGATTTTAAGCCAATTAATTTGAGGTAATTCTTTGATACAAGTTTCTCAACATTTTATGACTTCCCTTGGGGAAATTTGATACCCTACAAACACTCGTAAAAACTTTTTTCTTTTCTAGAAAAATTGTGACATGCTACAGGAAAATATGTTATTTTACCTATTTTTTACGGAGCTAACTTTTGACGTATATCGATCTCCACCATCTCTAGACGAGAATTTTTACCATATTTTGTTTTGCCTTAAATGTTGATAAGTATTCCAATTATACTATCATACACATTTTTCTCCACATGCATCACATCAAGATAATGTCTTATATCGAGGCTAAACTAATATGAAATCTTAAAGAACAACAACCTCTTTTTCCATATTTTTTCTCTACGGGATTTTTTTAGTTATTTCCAAAGACAACATTAATATGTTATTGTCGTTGATAAATTTCCTCCCTGATTAAGGGATTTGAAGTGATATCAAACTCATGTTCTCCACTAAAACGCCTTATGAAATCTATAACATGGGTGATTGATGTAAGTTCTCTATTTTTTAGGATTGACATTAATTTTTTTAAAATAAATAAGACAACAATATGTTAGATAGGACGTATTAACTTGCTAACGGGAATAGGTTGAACAAAAAGTCCTATCTTATGTTAGGACATGTTTAGTTGAAGTGTTTAAGCATTTGGGGCAACATGTCGGATAAGTTGTCATGTGAAAGAGCATATGATATCGCACCTGAGCTGAAGTGGATAGTTAGATTCTGTTATGATTTAACAAATGTAGAATATTCTGGGAATATTATGAAATATTATATGGAATTTATTTAAAGGCCGAGAAGAATCAAATTAGAATATTGAAGATTATGCAGTTTCTAAATATGGAGATATTTTAGGGAAATTAATGGTTAAAGACCTTGTTTGTAGAAAAAGTTACTGTTGTTTGTAACAACCAAAGAGTTGTCTTTTGAAGGTCCAAATCTAGTTGAGTATAGGTTATAAATAGAAGCTTTGTAACCTGGGAAAGATACAGGTTCAAGATGTAGAAGTCTAGGGCTTTGTCTTTTTTCTGCTCTCTAGGAGAGTTGGTGTAAGTGAACCACTTGGATTGTGAGATGGTCACTGTGTTCTCACTCAGATACCTGTAGGTAATGAGTTGACTTTTGTTCTTGGAGAAAGCTTTGAAGCAACTCCAAGTTGTGGTCTTAGTCAAGAGTCTCGGCTTGAGATTGTCATGGAAGTTTGTCTTCCTATTTGTTCAGAATTGTTGTTCTCCAATTGATGTTTGTGATTGAAGAGGGATTAAGGACGGCCTCATATCTAGGCGAGTCTTAGATAAAAATCTTGCAAGGGTAGTGATTAAGTGATTAGGGTGTAAACTGTAGGTTTGTTGTAGGGTTTATGAATTGATATTATTTAAGTGGATTTGTCCCTGGCTTGGTATGCCCCTAGAGTAGGTGAGTTGCTCCAAACTGGGTTAACAATTTTGGTGTGTTGTTTATGCTTTTCGGTACTATTTTTATTGTTAATACCTTACCTATTTGTTTATGTCGGATCAGATGTCCCAACATGTCATAGGACATCTGAGTTCTATCATATCACTAACAATCATGTAAAAATTTTGCACCTTGGATATAACGACTCTTCCTTATCAGTATATAAAGTATCATACATGTGGGCTATCTTAAAAGAATCTTCTCTAATATAACAAATCATATATTATAGTCGATTATCCATATCCACATCAACTTCATCCTTGAGTTACGTAGTTAGGGTTTTTGTCACTTCATCATGCCACGTCCATGTCATATAATATTGACAAACTATAGCACAACATATATGATTTAATATTTCTATCCATATTTTTTAATATTCCCACGAGAAACACAATGTATCCTTATATTTAGTGAAGGTACTAGGAGGAAATGTAGGGGTTCTCAGTTGCTAATTTATTTCAATCCCCAATTTAATATATTTGTTACCCTTCTACTAGATATCTTGCATTCCTCAAGGATGAGTCACCCGATGTGAGAATTAGGGAGTGACATGTCCTTAACCCATAACAACATGGAAAAAGTCATAAGGAAAGTGGGTCACACTACTCTGTATATTTGGAGATAAACTACCCACTTCGTTAGTGGTTTCTATTTCTAAGGAGATCTAGGCCCATCATGGTTATAAATACTCCAACATCGTAACAAATAACTAATGTGACTACAACACAAAATACACACATACATGAGCTTCTCAACCCCCTCCCCCCGGTGACATAATTGTCAAACTCACAAAAACCTTAAGGCCAATGAAATCCCTTTAATCACTAGGGTATTTCATGCATTTGTACTTTGACCAAGAACAACTGGTGCCCATCTTGGGCCCGATAAAATTGATTTGGGCTACTATCACAACACTCAGCCAAAATATTGTCCTCATGTTCATCCTCTTGATTCATTATGGAAAACAAAAAGAAAATAACTTTGAACAGGGAGGAATCTAACAACGAGGAAAGTGTCATAGCAAAAATAGGAACTGTTATGGACGATTTTCATTGATAGAACCAAACACTAGAGAATAATGTCCTTCATATCCAATAGTGTCAGTAGGAGACAAACATGGTGGACGAATTGGAGGTATTTGATCCCCAACATATATCGGATGAGATATGGGAGGCATCTGTTGTTAGGTGATGTGATACGGTGGGAGAACTGACTTGTGATTTTGTGTTTTATGCTCGCAAATGTTTCGGTTTAGCAAGAGTCGCCACCGACTTTTTATTTTATCCTAAGGAAAGGTCAAAAATCACAGGAAAGACCTTTGAGATGTTTTCTTGGGTTCGGGGAGTAGATTATAGAAAGGGAAGGTATTAGCACCCTTTCTATCCATGGTTATCCATGGGCTCTTAGTTACTTGCTTAGATTACTTGCCTTTTCTTTTCAATTGTTTGAAATGGTGCTTTGTGTGTGTGGTTTTGAAAATGCTTTGAAAAAGATGCCTTGTCTAGGAAACCTTTGTAATGATTCTTGTTTTAATATATACAAAGGTGTGCGTCTTTTTGAAAATATATTCCAATGTTTTGAAAATTGTTTTGAAATTGTTTTGAAGTTGTGTTGTGAAGTGTGTTTAAAAATGGCAAGGATGTTTTGCAAGATTTTGATCAAGTAACTAAGAGTTGTCTACCCTATTCTACTCAAAGATCTTTCTTATGTTTTAACCCTTTTAACAGTGTTGTTTCACCATTGTATTTGGTGAATAACCTTGTGTTAGGATGTTAACGGGACAGGCGTGGGTCATCGTATAGACCATGATAGCAATGGTGTCAAGTATTTTTGGCAATTTTCTTAAGGGACTTTGATCATTTTATTTAGGCAACTCAGATAGTGTCATCGAGGGACTATGATCTTTTGTTTTGTTTTTGTTTTTCCAAAGTACTTGACATGCATATCATGGCCCATTTTTGAATGCAACAAGTGGATTGGAACCCTAGGGGTGCAAGTGTGCATTGTGTTTGTTTTTCATGCACTTTTATCTTGGATTAGGTCAAACTATTTTTTAATTTGATTTTTGCATACAAAACCCTAAGTCTAATCATGGCATAATTGAAAGCTTAAAGGTGCGAGAATTTAAATTCTACACTATTACAACATGATATAGAGAGGGGGTACAAATTTGAATTGGGGATTGTGATCGGTGGATCTGGAACTGACTGTTTAACGCTGGTTCGCGAAATGTCGCGGAAGCAAGAGTCGCCACCATCTTTTATTTTCTCCAAATGGAAAGGACAAAAGCACAGAAAAATTCCTTAAAGAGATTGCTCTCGGTTCGGGAGGTAGGTTATAGAAAGGGAAGGTATTAGCACCCTTTCTATCCATGGTTATCCATGGGCTCTTAGATACTTGCTCATTGTGTTTTCAAAACTGTTTGTTTGCTTTTCAATGTGGGTTTTAAAAAGTTTCTTTGAAAAATTTCAGTTCGACTCGTACGTCAGAGTGTTTGAAAAGTTTGCTTTGAAAGCTTTTGAAAAGTGTCGGTGTGAAAAGATTTTTGAGTTTGTTTTGAAGAGAGCAAGTATCTACGAGAACCTACCTACCCTAAGGAATTCGTCTGTGTAGATGTCCTTTAAAATAGTGCCATCCCACCATTGAGAGGTAGGTAGCACCACCGTTGGAGGTGTTCGGGTCAATTCGAGGTTCGGGACATGGTGATCACCAGAGCAATGGGAAGACACCTTAGAAGCTACCCTCATGCCAGGTTCCCGGATCATGAGGACTTACTAAGACATCCTCTACTCGACGATCACCTTTCGATGCAAGGCAACAGTGAGGCGTACCCTAGGGGTGGTGTGTGACTTGTGTGTCGTTTTCAGATATTTTGTCTTGTTCATGGTATAGGTGATCTACGCGTTTGTTTTTATTTATTGTCATTCATTCTTGCATGTCATTATTAACAGTTTAAAAAAAATGCGAGAAAGGTAAAGTTCCTAAACTATTACAAAGGCGCGGGTCCACATCGCCAAATTAAAATCCAGGACCCGATTTGACAGAAAGTAAATAAATAAAATGCGGGAAATATAAAATGTCCGAGTTACATGGCTTGAGCAATTACATAATATTTGAAAGAAAATAAATGTGCGAAAGAAATAAAAATAGAACGTTCGAGGGCGTTGGACCCTTTAAAGAAATTAAATGAAATTAAAAAGCTAATTAATTATTTAATAAAAGGAAAGAAATGTTTTTTTAGTTTTTTGTATTTATGAAATAAAGAAAATTAAAATTAAAAGAAACTCTAATTCTAAGTTTTTTTAATTATTAATGAAAATGTTAAAGTTTAACCTAATTTACTAAATATTTAATGTATATGTTTATTTACAAAAATATTTAATAATTAATAACAATAATAATAAGAAAAAATTATTTATTAAAAAGATGATGAAAAGTTAAAAACCCTAATTTCTACATATTTTAATTTGTTAAGAAAAAGACTTAAGTTTTAAAACCTAATTTAACTAAATTAATTATTTAACATTTATTTACAAAAATATTTAATAAGTAAATTAATTAACATATTCTTAGTTTTTGATTTTCTGGTTTTATATTATAAAAATTAATTCATGAATTTAAAGAAAACAATTAAACAATTAAAAGAATGAAAAAGGAAAATCAAATAAAAAATAAAAATGATGCAAACCATGGGGGTGTCTGGCCCTTTTTGGAGGTGAATTGGAGTGGTTTGGCCATGTATTGGTGTCATGCATAAGTTTTTCTACTTTGGCCATTTGGCTTTTGGCCATTTGTGTTTTGGCCTCAACGTTCCTTAACCTTCTCAAGATGTCTGCCTCGCCATGTATTGGGGTCATGTGTAAAATGTTCTGTTTTGGCCATTTGGCTTCTGGCCTTTTGGCCATTTGGCTTTTGGCCTCAACGTTCCTTAATGAACCTGCATGGGATCCTGTCTAAATCTGCAGTGTTGAACCTCATGAACACATTAAATAAAATCATAAAAATTCAAATAAAACCAACATATTAATGTTTAGGCACAATATGGCATGTATGAATGATTATACCCTTTTGATCATGGAGATCAAATCAATCTTACCCTTACTGGAAGATTAGTGACCTGAATGCTTTTATGCCCTTGGGATCATGGAGATCAAGCCAGCCTTATCCTTACTGAAGAAGTAATAAGATGTTGGTTTGTAGCTGAGATGGCTTGTTTGTAGTGAGAGAGGGATTTGTAATAAGGATTTCAAGGTTTTAGGGTTCTTGAAAGAGTTTGATATTCTGACAGTGTTGTGGCTAAGTTTTTTCTCTCTTTTTCTCTCTCTCCTTTTTTCTTTTTTTTTTTGGTTTGTGTGAAAAGAAGGTGATTATATAATGGAAATTAGGGTAAAGCAAATGGGCTTTGAATGTGCAATTGGGCCTCCAATATTCACTTGAATTCGTCACTTTCCAGGCTAAATCGCAGGGACTTAAGTGCATTTTTTGAAGTTGAAGTGTGAAAACAAAATGTAGCTGATATCGAGAACTAACTCCTGTCCGAAAATCGACTCAATCGGATAAACGGTGAATTAGTTATGAATTTTTGAAGTTTCAGCTCAGACAAACTTATTTTGGGCTCCAGTGTCGGCTCTGACACGTTCTTCAATAAAAAACTGGTATTGATCGGTGCATAATTTGGTCTCGACTTTTGAAGCAAAGTTGTAGATCTATGAGTCAGTGACCTTGTGTAAAAGTATGAGCCAAATCCGATAAAAATTGACCGAGTTATGAATTTTCGAAGTTTCGGCCCAGATGAAATAATATTCAGCATTCAGGATTTTCAGCGTGTCACGCACTCTGAGCAAAAAACGAAGGCCTTTTGAATACCGTTTGAACTCAATACCTTCTGTGAAAATGTAGCCAACTCAATTTGTGAAATTTTGGCGCCGGAACCAGCTCGATACGATGAAAATCGACCAAGTTATGATTTTTTGAACATGACGCAAATAAACTTCTGTCACAAATTTTCTGCACGAAAATACCTGATAAATCCACATTTTTGAAGACCTTCTGATCGAAATTGGCTTCCAGCCGTGAGAGATGAAAACGTAGATGATGTCAAGACGGAATTTTGGCCACCGGAACGGGTTCCAAACGAGTCACGATCTTCAAGTTATGAATTTTTTAGCGCGTAAAAACTGCACTTTCAGCACATTTTTTCACCATATTTCTTCAAGAAAACTTGCACATTCGGATACCTTCTTTAAAGAATTATCTCTTGAGCCGAACCTGAATTTGAGAATATGTTATCAGAGATATCTTGGCGAAAGAATACCTGAATATGACGCGCCGGGTTGGACTTGTGAATTTTTCTTGGAATATTTTGAGAAATATGGGAGGGCAAATTTTGGGGTACAACAGTTGCCCCTGTTCAATCTTCTTAGACCTGAGGATGCAGATTGGCGGACGTGCCTTTCGTAATCCGAAGGTGGAAGATGATTGAACACTAGAGTGCCCAGAAATTAGCGCTCACATGTTAGCAGTGTGATGGGGGAATGGGCTTATAGATGCCATTTGGAGATTGCTGGATAGGATGATGGGCTTATAGATGCCATCTGGATGTTGATTGCGTAGGAGATTCCTTAGCGAGTACCTGCATACCTGCAAAAGAACAAATGAGTACCTGACACGTTGCAGGAGTTGGTTTTCAGATGCTTGGTATAGATGTGTCCTGACTGGTTACAGGAGCCGAGTCTGGAGCTTCAAACGGTGATGAATGAACCAGGGATGGTTACTGCCTTAGCATGAATGGTAAGAGAACCTTGGGCGACTTGAACTTCAACAACGCTCGTTGAAAAAAATCTTGGGTGACTTCTACTGGGATAAGAATCAGGGAGATCTTAGGGTCGATCTGACTGAACCAGAGGAGGTTTTTTTGATAAGGATGTGATGAAGGAATCTGAGACGATTGCTACTCCAAATCTATGATGAAGGAATCTGGGACGATTACTACCTCAGCAGGATGATGAAGGAATCTGATTACTACCTCAGCAGGATGATGAAGGAATCTGGGACGATTACTACCTCAGCAGGATGATGAAGGAATCTGGTTACTACCTCAGTAGGATGATGAAGGAATCTGGTTACTACCTCAGTAGGATGATGAAGGAATCTGGGACGATTACTACCTCAGCAGAATGATGAAGGAATCTGGGACGATTACTACCTCAGCAGGATGATGAAGGAACCTGGGACGATTACTACCTCAGCAGGATGATGAAGGAATCTGGGACGATTACTACCTCAGCAGAATGATGAAGGAATCTGGGACGATTACTACCTCAGCAGGATGATGAAGGAATCTGGGACGATTACTACCTCAGCAGAATGATGAAGGAATCTGGGACGATTACTACCTCAGCAGGATGATGAAGGAATCTGGGACGATTACTACCTCAGCAGGATGATGAAGGAATCTGGGACGATTACTACCTCAGCAGGATGATGAAGGAATCTGGGACGATTACTACCTCAGCAGGATGATGAAGGAATCTGGGACGATTACTACCTCAGCAGGATGATGAAGGAATCTGGGACGATTACTACCTCAGCAGGATGATGAAGGAATCTGGGACGATTACTACCTCAGCAGGATGATGAAGGAATCTGGGACGATTACTACCTCAGCAGGATGATGAAGGAATCTGGGACGATTACTACCTCAGCAGGATGATGAAGGAATCTGGGACGATTACTACCTCAGCAGAATGATGAAGGAATCTGGGACGATTACTACCTCAGCAGGATGATGAAGGAATCTGGGACGATTACTACCTCAGCAGGATGATGAAGGAATCTGGGACGATTACTACCTCAGCAGGATGATGAAGGAATCTGGGACGATTACTACCTCAGCAGGATGATGAAGGAATCTGGGACGATTACTACCTCAGCAGAATGATGAAGGAATCTGGGACGATTACTACCTCAGCAGGATGATGAAGGAATCTGGGACGATTACTACCTCAGCAGGATGATGAAGGAATCTGGGACGATTACTACCTCAGCAGGATGATGAAGGAATCTGGGACGATTACTACCTCAACGGGTAAAGACTTTTATCTGTTGATCGTTCTTTCCTGAAAAAGTAACGAATTAGTTGTATGCAATGTCATAATGCATGAATTGCCTGATTTTAAGATGTTCTCAAAAATAAATGAGATTGGGGCGATATGATGCGTCTATGCATGCTATAATGATGTATGTGACGTTTTATGAATGTGTTTTTCGTCTAGGAAAGTAAATCCTTGACGGGTGCCGGGAAGTCGTATCCTGGGCTGATGTTGAAGAATAGATTTTGCTTCCGCTGGGGATGATAACTGCAAGAATACCGGTAAGAGAAGATGACTCCGTTGAGGAATAAACTTGGCAAATGGAAGATTCTGCGGGGAGAAAAGATACTCTAGCAACCATGCTGGGAAGCAACACTCTGTGGGGAGAGGTTTACTTTGTTAAGCTGTTGATAATAACTTTCCGGGGATACCCTTGTTGTGTTGGAAGTGCGAATAGACTTCGCTGGGGATAGGAAAGAACTACGTCGAGGACGCTCTTTCCGTGGCTTTTGGCTGAGGATAACCCAGTTATATCCTGTTAAGGAAATAACTCTTTGAATAAAGCCGGGAGACGCGTTCGTGTTTTGCGAGGGTAAGCTTCCAGAATCTACTGGGGATAAGCTTACTGCTTGGGGATATGAATTCCATCTTTCCTGGGGAAGCTGATTGGATTCTCTTGGGGAAGTTTTGAACTATGTCGGGGAAGTGATTCCTTCGAATGTTGGTCTGCCGCCGGGGAACAATCTTTAGACCAAGACTGCCGTGGATGCTTGTTAAGAATATACTGCTGGGGAATATTGGGATCTGCTGGAGGATACCCAATTTCCTTGAGACTTGATAACTCTGCCTGGAAAAGAATGCACTGACTGCTGACTCTCTGGGGAATTGAGATGTACTGGTCATGTTCTTCAACGGAACCTACCCTGATACCTTGGAGGAAAGAGCGATTAGATTGTTTGGACAACTCATTATTGCCCCTGTTTCTGATGTGGGAGGAAGACCTGTGAGGTGCTGATAGCTGTTGATGGACAAACCTTCTTCTGGTAGGCAGGTGACAGGATGACAGGACATAGTCGTACGCTTTAATCCCTAACTTTTGCCTGGACCGCCCTTTCGGGTTTTCAGTCCACCGGGATACCCATTTTTGCCCAAGCCGCCTTTTCAGGTTTTCGACTTGCCGGGTGTACAGATCTTTTCATTTTCATCCCTTACTTTTACCCGAACCCTTTTGGTTCGCCGGGAAGCCCTTATTTTTGCCTAGGTATGTCAACCTAGCGGGTCTTTGATTTTGCGTAGTATCTTTTCGACTATGTCCACGCTCTTAGAATGCAGAGAGATGCCCCTGTCAGTAGTGTTTTGTCATGCCACCAGAAGATGTTTGATCAGGCAAGATTCGTCGTTGGAGTGCCCTAAGTGACTCAGGCGGAGATTTGCCACTGGTTATTTTGGCATTTTGAAAGATTCTCCGAATCTTGATTGGATTGCCCCAGATAATGGACAATAGTCATGTCCTGCCCCTTGATTGGAAGCGCTTTTGTTCACTAGGTATTCATCGTGCGAAGTTCCCTGCTGTTCAAACAAAAAGTCATATGCAAACAAAGTTATGTTAAAAATGCAAAGCTTATGTCTGTCTTGAAGATTTTGAAAATGCATTCTTTTTTCATAAAACATGTGGATGTTTGTAAAACATGATGTCAACTTTGTATTTACCGTAGCCTTAAGGAGTCAGGATACCTTTCGTCCCAGTATGCTTTCGAACTAACCCATGCTTCAGCTAGGACTTTTACGGGTTACAACGTGGCCTGGTTCACGGTTTAAGAAACAAAGGATAAAGGCTCAAATTATTTGTACCCACCCACTCTTCGTGATGTTCTCCAAACCTAAACTCAGTTGATCCTACGTTAGACCTTGTTTGAGTCTTCGCTCTGATTTCCCGGTGATGATTCGGATGTTGATGATTTATTCTGACTAGGCAGTCATCTTTTTTTTGTTGAGGGTTTGTGAGACCTCTTTCTTGATTTTTGTTATCCCTTTCTTTTTTGCCTGAACTGTTTCCTTTTTCGGAATTATAGTCAGCGGGATGCCCCAGTTTCATAAGTCCCTTTTATAGGTTTTGACTTTTTGGGCTTTTTGTTTATGATGATTTTTTTGATAACAACTGCCTGTCTTTATGGTTGTTCTGAACCATCACTGTTTTTTTTCGTAAGGATCTCTTTGGTGCCATTCGTTATGCACTGGGATCAACTGAGACGACTACCCTGCCCCGGGTTATGATAAAGGGTTTTAATTTTCGAAAATAAAAAACTCCTACTTCTTTGGCTCAGATGGGTTGACGAGGGTTTATCATCCTTATAACTCCAGTGTTTAGGGATTGAAACAATGCCTGTACCTCATCAGCGGGGTTTGTTCAAAAGCATACTGTAATGATTGCGGTATCATTTTCGTCATCCTCCCTCAAGAGGCTTTAGAATTTTAGATCAAGAGTTGACATCAGAAAAAATATGAAAATAATTTGCATTTAGTGAATACGAATATATGGCTTCAAAACAGACATATGCGATGCATTAATGAAATAACAATGTTTAACATGAGTAAATGTTTGAACAAAAGAGAATTGCAACTTGAACATTCGAATGAACAAAAATTTCTCAATCCTAGCCATGTTTTGGCAAGGGAGCAGTGATCACGTGGGGAGTCCTGGGTACTTTAAACTGAATCTCTCCAGCGTCGATCATGTCTTGGATCTTATTTTTCAAGCTCCAACAATCATCTGTAGTATGCCCCGGGCTGTCAGAGTGATAAGCGCAGCGGGCGTTGGGGTTGTACTTCGGTGCCGTTGTATTCTGATTCTTCGGAGCTTCTTTTAGAGTTACCAGCTTGGTCTCCAACAACTATGGCAATATCTGGGATAAGGTCATGCTGAGCCGAGTGAACTGCCTCCTTTCGCTCTTTTGTTGGTTGTGATGTTGAATTTGTGACACTGGAGCTATCTGAGGAGCTCTCCCCTTACCTCCTTGTCTCAAAGGTGGTTGAACGATGACTGGCTTTTTACCCTTAGACTTTTGCCCCAGCTGGTTACCCTGAAGCAGTTGGTTGACGAGAAACCAGAGATCGTCTTGTCTTTGAGCTAACCCTTGAATAGCAGTCACCTGCCCCAGCATCTGGGCTTTCAATGCATCCACCTCAGCTTGTAGGTGTTTCAGCCTTTCACCCTCAGCACTGTTTCTAACAAAGGTCTCCATGAGAAGTGTCCTTAGCTCCTCCTGCCCCTTGGATAGATTCAGGAGGATCTCCCTGAACCGGGTCTCTTGAGCAAGAAAGTCCTGGTTGTCTTGTTGGGAAGCCATTGCTGAAATAAACAGCGGGAAAGGTAAGTGACCTGCAACAAGGGTACCTGTTATGCAATGATGTGTATGTATGCATGCAATGTTTTCAAGGACCTCGCGGGGTAAACAAGAAAATTTGTTAGAATTTGGGAATTTATAGCTTGATTGAAGGACACCCATGTTGTTGAGAGTTCTTCTTCAAGGGTCAAAGGCTCACCATATCTAGTGGGTCATAGCCCCTGACTTTAGTCATCATGTCTTTCCAAACAACCTTGGTTAGGGGAACCTTCTTCAAGAGTCAAAGCTCACCATCTCAAGTGGGTCATAGCCCCTGACTACCTTGGCTAGAGGAAAATAAATCCTCTTTGCCCCTTGCTGGGATAGTTGATTCACCATGACCTGCATCACAAGCCCTTGAGATCCTTGAAATGGGTTAGGATGTATGCAATGGTATGATGTTATGGTATGCATGGGGTAATGTGAGTAGCCCTGTTATGAGTCCCAATTAAGGACTGCAAACTAAAACCTGCAAGAAACTTAGTAAACCCTGTCATGAGTCCCAATTAAGGACTATAAACGAAACCTGCAAAAAACTCGGTAGACCTTGTTATGAGTCCTAATTAAGGACTGCAAACCAAAACCTGTAAGAAACTTAGGTACCCTGTTATGAGTCCCTATTGAGGACTATAAACAAAACCTGCAAGTAGTTCATGTGTCAGATAACAAGCATGCAAGTAGTCAAGTACGAAAGCACGCAAGTCACACAAGAGAAACCCTTAGAGTTTAGGCCAGCATGAGGTCTGGGTATTACCCTCTTGAAGTTGGTGGGCTCAACCTGTCCTATCAGAAGTAACCGGGTTCTAAGGGTCCCAATATCACAGGATTGCTTTCATTGTTCATCGTTTCGATTTAGCCACTGAACTGGCGACCGAAATATTCCAGGAAAGCAACCCTCAATTGAGTGTAGTATCGAGTATCAACCAACCTCGGACTGCACCAAAGTCAGTTATCTCACTACCCTAAAGAGGCCAAGATAGTTCAATTAAGGTTTCTAAGGTCTGTTGATGCTTCACGACACCACGCGGAGGCCCCGTACTCTCCTTGACTGAACTCAAGGGTTACCGGTACATACCAAAGTGCCACATCAACGTAGCAGACTGTTTCAACCATGTCGGTATACCCCGCACAGTTCCCTCACAGCCTTGTTGCTACTTTCTAAGAAGGTATCCCCCAGATCCGGGTTAGGATCTATAGAACTCCCAAGACAGTCCCACAATTTAAAGCACACAAGTCAAAGCAATTGAAAACACAGTGATCTTAGTCCTAAGGTACACCTCACTTTAAAGTTTAGTCCCCAGCAGAGTCGCCAGTTCTGTGATCGGTGGATCTGGAACTGACTGTTTAACGCTGGTTCGCGAAATGTCGCGGAAGCAAGAGTCGCCACCATCTTTTATTTTCTCCAAATGGAAAGGACAAAAGCACAGAAAAATTCCTTAAAGAGATTGCTCTCGGTTCGGGAGGTAGGTTATAGAAAGGGAAGGTATTAGCACCCTTTCTATCCATGGTTATCCATGGGCTCTTAGATACTTGCTCATTGTGTTTTCAAAACTGTTTGTTTGCTTTTCAATGTGGGTTTTAAAAAGTTTCTTTGAAAAATTTCAGTTCGACTCGTACGTCAGAGTGTTTGAAAAGTTTGCTTTGAAAGCTTTTGAAAAGTGTCGGTGTGAAAAGATTTTTGAGTTTGTTTTGAAGAGAGCAAGTATCTACGAGAACCTACCTACCCTAAGGAATTCGTCTGTGTAGATGTCCTTTAAAATAGTGCCATCCCACCATTGAGAGGTAGGTAGCACCACCGTTGGAGGTGTTCGGGTCAATTCGAGGTTCGGGACATGGTGATCACCAGAGCAATGGGAAGACACCTTAGAAGCTACCCTCATGCCAGGTTCCCGGATCATGAGGACTTACTAAGACATCCTCTACTCGACGATCACCTTTCGATGCAAGGCAACAGTGAGGCGTACCCTAGGGGTGGTGTGTGACTTGTGTGTCGTTTTCAGATATTTTGTCTTGTTCATGGTATAGGTGATCTACGCGTTTGTTTTTATTTATTGTCATTCATTCTTGCATGTCATTATTAACAGTTTAAAAAAAATGCGAGAAAGGTAAAGTTCCTAAACTATTACAAAGGCGCGGGTCCACATCGCCAAATTAAAATCCAGGACCCGATTTGACAGAAAGTAAATAAATAAAATGCGGGAAATATAAAATGTCCGAGTTACATGGCTTGAGCAATTACATAATATTTGAAAGAAAATAAATGTGCGAAAGAAATAAAAATAGAACGTTCGAGGGCGTTGGACCCTTTAAAGAAATTAAATGAAATTAAAAAGCTAATTAATTATTTAATAAAAGGAAAGAAATGTTTTTTTAGTTTTTTGTATTTATGAAATAAAGAAAATTAAAATTAAAAGAAACTCTAATTCTAAGTTTTTTTAATTATTAATGAAAATGTTAAAGTTTAACCTAATTTACTAAATATTTAATGTATATGTTTATTTACAAAAATATTTAATAATTAATAACAATAATAATAAGAAAAAATTATTTATTAAAAAGATGATGAAAAGTTAAAAACCCTAATTTCTACATATTTTAATTTGTTAAGAAAAAGACTTAAGTTTTAAAACCTAATTTAACTAAATTAATTATTTAACATTTATTTACAAAAATATTTAATAAGTAAATTAATTAACATATTCTTAGTTTTTGATTTTCTGGTTTTATATTATAAAAATTAATTCATGAATTTAAAGAAAACAATTAAACAATTAAAAGAATGAAAAAGGAAAATCAAATAAAAAATAAAAATGATGCAAACCATGGGGGTGTCTGGCCCTTTTTGGAGGTGAATTGGAGTGGTTTGGCCATGTATTGGTGTCATGCATAAGTTTTTCTACTTTGGCCATTTGGCTTTTGGCCATTTGTGTTTTGGCCTCAACGTTCCTTAACCTTCTCAAGATGTCTGCCTCGCCATGTATTGGGGTCATGTGTAAAATGTTCTGTTTTGGCCATTTGGCTTCTGGCCTTTTGGCCATTTGGCTTTTGGCCTCAACGTTCCTTAATGAACCTGCATGGGATCCTGTCTAAATCTGCAGTGTTGAACCTCATGAACACATTAAATAAAATCATAAAAATTCAAATAAAACCAACATATTAATGTTTAGGCACAATATGGCATGTATGAATGATTATACCCTTTTGATCATGGAGATCAAATCAATCTTACCCTTACTGGAAGATTAGTGACCTGAATGCTTTTATGCCCTTGGGATCATGGAGATCAAGCCAGCCTTATCCTTACTGAAGAAGTAATAAGATGTTGGTTTGTAGCTGAGATGGCTTGTTTGTAGTGAGAGAGGGATTTGTAATAAGGATTTCAAGGTTTTAGGGTTCTTGAAAGAGTTTGATATTCTGACAGTGTTGTGGCTAAGTTTTTTCTCTCTTTTTCTCTCTCTCCTTTTTTCTTTTTTTTTTTTGGTTTGTGTGAAAAGAAGGTGATTATATAATGGAAATTAGGGTAAAGCAAATGGGCTTTGAATGTGCAATTGGGCCTCCAATATTCACTTGAATTCGTCACTTTCCAGGCTAAATCGCAGGGACTTAAGTGCATTTTTTGAAGTTGAAGTGTGAAAACAAAATGTAGCTGATATCGAGAACTAACTCCTGTCCGAAAATCGACTCAATCGGATAAACGGTGAATTAGTTATGAATTTTTGAAGTTTCAGCTCAGACAAACTTATTTTGGGCTCCAGTGTCGGCTCTGACACGTTCTTCAATAAAAAACTGGTATTGATCGGTGCATAATTTGGTCTCGACTTTTGAAGCAAAGTTGTAGATCTATGAGTCAGTGACCTTGTGTAAAAGTATGAGCCAAATCCGATAAAAATTGACCGAGTTATGAATTTTCGAAGTTTCGGCCCAGATGAAATAATATTCAGCATTCAGGATTTTCAGCGTGTCACGCACTCTGAGCAAAAAACGAAGGCCTTTTGAATACCGTTTGAACTCAATACCTTCTGTGAAAATGTAGCCAACTCAATTTGTGAAATTTTGGCGCCGGAACCAGCTCGATACGATGAAAATCGACCAAGTTATGATTTTTTGAACATGACGCAAATAAACTTCTGTCACAAATTTTCTGCACGAAAATACCTGATAAATCCACATTTTTGAAGACCTTCTGATCGAAATTGGCTTCCAGCCGTGAGAGATGAAAACGTAGATGATGTCAAGACGGAATTTTGGCCACCGGAACGGGTTCCAAACGAGTCACGATCTTCAAGTTATGAATTTTTTAGCGCGTAAAAACTGCACTTTCAGCACATTTTTTCACCATATTTCTTCAAGAAAACTTGCACATTCGGATACCTTCTTTAAAGAATTATCTCTTGAGCCGAACCTGAATTTGAGAATATGTTATCAGAGATATCTTGGCGAAAGAATACCTGAATATGACGCGCCGGGTTGGACTTGTGAATTTTTCTTGGAATATTTTGAGAAATATGGGAGGGCAAATTTTGGGGTACAACAGGGATTATTTTGCAAGAAGTTAAATTCTAAATTATTACAACCATATTGAATGGGTAAGGCACAATACAATATTTAAATAAATACAATTAAATAAATTCCAAATAAAATGTATTATGCAAAAAAAAGTTTTTATGTATATAAAAAGTATTTTTTATGTGAAATGTAAATAAAATAAAAGTCAATTTCAATTATTTTGTTTTTTAGGGCAAAAACCCTAATTTCTTATTATTTATTATTTATATACAATAATGTATCAATTTGTACAAAAAATAAAAGTATATTGAAAAAAGGTATTTTTAGTATAAAATATTAATAAAAATGAAAATGTATTATTTTTGTATTTTTGTTCTAATTATTTAATAAAATATAGTATATATGTATATATATATATATATATATATATATATATATATATATATATATATATATATATATATATATATATATATATATATATATATATATATATATATATATATATATATATATATATATATATATATATATATATATATATATATATATATATATATATATATATATATATATATATATATATATATATATATATATATATATATATATATATATATATATATATATATATATATATATATATATATATATATATATATATATACATATTAAACATATTAAATGTATAAAAGTAAAAATTAATTATTTACAAAAAGGTATATATTTCAAGAAAATGTTTTCAAATGTGTATAAAATAATAAATAAAAATAAAAGTGTTTTTTACATTGTTTTTAAATTCAAACAAAATGAATATAAAGTAATTAATGTATTAATACTAGAAATAATTAAAATAAATATCAAATAAATACAAAAGTTTATGAAAATATTTTTTAAGTATTTTTTATATTAGAAAATAAAATATCAAAATCAGAAATGAAATAAAAATGCAAAAATGACAAATATACAAGAAATGGGCCAAGGGGGTGTAAAAAGAAAAGAGGGGGTGCCAAAAGTAAGCATGTACAGGCCCAACCCATAAACAACTTCACCTTCTTCCCTTGAACAGAAACGCGCGTGCTGTGTATACAAAATGTTATCTCCTGATTCCTTGCTTTTTTGACAAAACTCATAAAAAGAAACTTGTAGAGCATCAAACAATGAATCTAACCATATAAAAAACTTAAGCTAACTCTCAAAGACCAGAGAGAAGTTCTCTGGCCCTAATTCTTAACCTAGTTTTTTCAGAAAGTTCATGAACAAAATTCTCCTAGCACGATTAATATAAATGAAAACTAAGCACATGTATGGTTCCAGGGCTATGAACACAACATCTTTCATTCACAAACCTAAGTCTAACTATTCTTAAATAGAGAGATAGAAGTTCATGAAATACCTCTTTCAGTTGACTTCGAGTTGGACAATGCAGCAACTTCCAAGGGTGCTTGAGGTTCTTTTGAGCTTGCCTGATGTCCAATGAAGCTTTCCCAATGTTTAGTTTGTTTTGAAGTAGCCTGATTCGTGCTACAGAACTCAACCTGCAAAGCTTCCAAACAAAAATGGCAATGTGTGTTAATGGAGTTACAACAACTTATGGATGGTCTGGATAAATCAGGTATGTTGGTTGGAAGGTGTTTGAAGTAACTTTGGACAAAACGCACGATGGAATTTGATGGTGGCTTGCAAAATGCAGAACTGGCCCTGTTTTGCAAGAAAATGGGGATTTTGTGCACAAGGAGTTTTGAGAGGTCAAGGGGTCGTGCTTCTGGCTTGCTTAGGTGTATAAAACTTGTTTGACAACTTTGTTTTAGTTGGTTTTATCAGATGTGTGATATCCCTTGTGTTTTGCAAGTTTTCTTCCTTTTGAAGCAAAAGAGTGGAAGTTAGGTTATAGACTTGTACAGGCCATCCTATCACCCTGCACATAACCCTCTTGGCCCCTCTAATTAGTGGATTTTGTTTTCAGAATAAGATCTGGTTCAATGCTCTAGGATGTTGTTTTGACATAAAGCAAAGTTCAAGCAAAAATGGCATTGTTACTTTTTCCATTTAATGCTTAATCTAGTGTACAATACCCTAATGACCAACACAATGCCTTGGCTCAATGGATTTGCATTAAATTATGGAGTACAAACTGGTTTTGAGGCCTGTAATTGTGTACAAAGCTATCTTGGTCAGATTTGCAACTTGGTATGAACATGTATTGGCCATGGATCAAAGTGAGTTTTTGCCAACTTCAAGCATTCAATTCTCCCTAACCACAAAGGTGTTTGAGGAGTTCTTGGACAATTTGGAAAGTTTGCAAAATGTACTATAATCCATATCTGAAATGCAACTTGAAAATCCAAGTGGAACTATGTGAAAAATGGCCAAGAAGATGGGTCAAAATCCTGCCTAAACTAGGGCAAAATTTCTCTAAGTTAAAAGTTTTAGGTACCCTTGTTCCAAAAATCATAACTTGAGATACAAGCCTCTTTTGAGAAAACTTTGTGAATAAAAGTTGTAGACTTTGTGATGGAATACAACTTTTATGTTGCAAGTTTTTCTTGTATCCCTTTGCATCTTGGTGAAAAAATGGGATAAAGTTAGGAAAAAATAAGAAAATTTTATAACTTAGAAAATTTCTAAGTTATGAAAATTTTCCATTTTAAACCCTAATTTGCATTTTTGGGTTTCTTGATGAACAAGTTTCATAATTTGACATGTCTTGATGAAAAATGACTCTTGGCACTTGATTTTGACAAAAAAGTCAAAGTTTGACTTTTCAGTATACAGTCAAATTTTAATCAGTTGAATGAAAAATTCATCTGTCAATCCTATGCATTTGAGATCTTTTGAACTTGTTGAATGGATCAAGATAATTTCATTGAGTCCTTGAGTCCATGGTTGAGCTTGATTTGCCATTGGTTAGGTCAAACAGTCAAAAATTGCCTTTGTACAGTCAAAACCCTAAAAATGACCATTTTGCCCTTTTGATGATCTGATCAAATTTCTTATGGAATTGTGATCCAAACTTGATCAAATGGTTCATATGAGTTCATAATGTTGATGTGGGTCAAAATTCATGAGGTTTGACTGTCAATTGGCCACAATTGACTTTTTTTCCAATACAGCTGATTTCTAGGTCAAATGTCCAATTGATTGGGCAAAAAATTGAATCAAGGCTTGAAACTTGGTATGGACAAACTTGTGAGTACAACATGAAGTATGAAAGTCACTTTGGGTATTGTAGGTCAAAACATCCATGTGCAAACTCAAACCCTAATTTAGGTCAACAGTGCAAGGAGGTGTCTTGAGCAGAGCAAACCCTAGCTTGATCTTGAATTCCAAGAGTCTTGTGATGAGTAATGCTGATGAAATGAGAGGGCAAATTTTGGGGTACAACAGTTGCCCCTGTTCAATCTTCTTGAACTAGAAGAGTTAGATTGGCAAGTTTTCCTTTCGCGACTCGAAGGTAAAAGAGGATTGGACACTAGAGTGCCCGTAAATTTGCACTCGTCAAAGTATAGCTGAGGAAATAGGCTTAGAGATACCATTTAGAGATGGTCGAATCTTGTTGGAGATGGGCTTAAAGATGCCATCCAAGAATTTTTGTTGAATTGCAATGTTGTAGGTCAGAAGAATGAGCATCAAAATGATATTCGTATCTGGAATACATTTGAGCTATATTTGGAGACTGAGTCTGTATGAGCAAAAGAGTGGCGTTCGCGTCTGGAGCGTATCTTTTGAGTTTTGAATGAATATCTAAATGATTGTCGTGTCTGGAGTGGGTTTGTATTGTATCTGAATTCTGAATGGGCGACAGAGAAACATCTGTGTATGGAGCATCTCTGGACTGGGGATAAATTCTGAATGAATGACAGAATGGCGACCGTGTCCAGAGCGTATCTGGACTGTATCTGAAGTTGAGATCTGTATGAGTAGCAGAATGACTTCCATGTTTGGACTATATCTGAGACTATAACTGGAGTTGAGATCTGTATGAGTAGCAGAATGACTTCCGTGTCTGGAGTATATCTGAGACTGTAACTGGAGTTGAGATCTGTATAAGTAGCAGAATGACTTTCGTGTCTGGAGTATATCTGAGACTGTAACTGGGATCTGAATAAGTGACAGAATGACTTCTGTGGCGACTGCACTGGGGATAATCAAACTGCTGGTGTAAAGGTCAGAATGGCATCCGTGTTTGGAGCATATCTGAACTTGAAGTTAATAGTTGAATCTGAATGAGAGATAGAATGGCCGCCGTGTCTGGAGCATATCTAGTCTGTATCGGATTGCTGAAGCCTGAATGAGTAGTAGAATGACCGCCGTGTCTGGGGTATATATGTACTGGATTTGAATAATTGTTAACAATGGCCTTTTAATCTTATCCTGAAAAGGGTAAAATGTTTGCTAAAACACAAAGTTATGTTGTATGATATGTATGATGCAATGAACTGTGTTTCATTAATGTTAATGATATATGAATGTAATAGATGTGCATGTAAGCTGAGTAGCTGTCTTGCTGAGGAAAATAAATCCTTGATACTTGGAGATAATGAAATCTTTGACTGCTGTCGGGGAAAGTAAATCCTTGACCGATGCTGGGGATTCCAAAAATCTTTGAATATTGAAGATGAGAACTCCTTGCTGGCTGCTTGAGAATTAAAGATCTTTGATTGCTTTGAGAAGGAGAAATCCTTAGATCACTTCTGGAGATTGAAAATCCTCAGTCATTCGTGGGGATTAACAAGGCCTTTGACAACTTCTACAGGGAACGAGAATCCTTCCCGACTTTCCTGGGATATAGGGAAAACTCTGAAAATCTCTACTAGGGAGTTAAAACCTAGGAGGCTTCTACTGGGAGAAACGAGACCGAGAATCTTCAATTTTGCTGGGAGATAACTCTGTGGGGGAAATGTTCACTATTCTGGCTCCGCTGGGGATAGGATTTTTAGGGTTTTCGGGCTCCACTGGGGATCTTAAAGCTTAACTCTGATGGGAAATATACTCCAAATTTTAGCTTTGTTCAAGATCTGGATGATGTATTTCAGGGGATTTCTTCTGGAATGGCATAAAGATATCTTCCTACACCTTCAACCTATCAGTAATTATCCTTTCTCAATTTCGTTTTATTTGTAAGCAGTGATTATATTCAAATGCATATGCCTATTCAACAAAACATTGGACGTTTTCAAACGAAACATAAGTGTAAAAAAGAGAAGAAAGGCAAGTCAATCTTTTCACTTTGAAGTATATTTGTATTTAAATTTTGTGAGTATCTTTGTACAAAGGAGACAGACATCCTATTAAGAGAATGTTGTCGTAAAAATTGAAAAATTTTATACAAAAGAAAGATGGCTATGTGTAACAATTCCATGGGATTCCCATTCTGCTATAGCCTTCACAACTCTGAATATCTTGTTCATTCGCTGCTTCGTCCGTCGATGACTGGATTGATCAGAAGCTTGGAGCTTGTTGGTGAAGAGGTTGTTCTTTAAAGTGATCCAATGAGACATAGTCATACGCTTTAATTCCATAAATTTTGTCTGGACCGCCCTTTCGGGTTTTCGATCCACCGGGAAACCCTTTTTTGCCCAAGTCGCCCTTTCTGGTTTTCAACTTGCCGGGTGTACAGATTTTTTGTTCTATCCATAATTTTTGCCTGAACCGCCCTTTCGGGTTTTCGATTAACCAGGATGCCCATTTTTGCCCAAGTCGCCCTTTCGGGTTTTCAACTTGCCGGGTCGTTTTATGCGTAGTATCTTTTAACTATGTCTACGTTCGCAGGGTGCGGAAAATCGTTATTGTCCATGGTTGTCAGAATCATTGCCCCACCAGAAAAGATGCTCTTGATCACAAATGGTCCTTTGTAGGTAGGAGTCCACTTTCCCCTGGGATCACTTTGCGGTAAGATGATCCGCTTGATTACAAGATCTCCGACTTGATATACTTGACGTCTGACTTTCTTGTTGAAAGCCTTGATCATCCATTTTTGATACGTCTGACCATGACAAACAGCAGTAAGTCGCTTCTCGTCGATCAAATTAAGTTGATCAAGCCGGGTCTGAATCCAATCGTCTTCACTCAAACCAGCGTCCTTCATAATCCTTAAGGAAGGAATCTGAACTTCCTTGGGTAGAACAGCTTCCATACCTTACACCAAAGAAAATGGGGTTGCCCCTGTTGAAGTACGTGTCGTGGTAAGATATCCATGCATAGAAAACGGTAACATCTCATGCCAGTCCTTGTAGGTGACTGTCATCTTTTGAATGATCTTCTTATTATTTTTGTTCGCGGCTTCAACATCACTGTTCATCTTCGGCCGATAGGGAGATGAATTGTGATGATAAATTTTGAACAGTTCGCATAGAGCGGTGATCATAATGTTGTTTAAATTTGTACCGTTGTCTGTGATGATCCTGTCGGGAACACCATACCGGCATATGAGGTTCTGCTTGATGAAGCGGGCAACCACATTCTTTGTAACTGAGGCATAAGAAGCTGCTTCGACCCACTTGGTAAAGTAATCAATAGCCACCAGGATGAAGCGATGTCCATTGGATGTCGTAGGCTTGATCTATCCAATCATATCAATGCCCCACATTGCGAATGGCCAAGGAGCTGTTAGAACATTGAGAGGAACAGGAGGAATATGTACCTTGTCGGCATAGACTTGGCATTTGTGGCAGGTACGGGAATGTTGATGACAATCAGCTTCCATGGTAGACCAGTAGTAGCCTGCCCTTAGAATTTTCTTAGCCATCGCGTGTCCGCTCAAGTGGGTGCCAAATGTGCCACTATGTATTTCAGTCATGATCAACTCTGCTTCAGCTTTGTCCACACAATGAAGTAGAACACAATCATGGTTGCGCTTATAAAGGATGCCATTGCTTAGGAAGAACTTGGCAGCAAATCTCCTTAAGAACTTTTTGTCATTGACGGAAGCTCCTTCAGGGTATTCTCTAGTCTGAAGATACCTTTTGATTTCATGAAACCAGGGTTGTTCCACTACTTCTTCGGCATTAGTCTCATGACAGTGCGCAGGTTCGTCCATTCGCTCGATGGTAATTTGGGGATCCTCGTTATCCCAGTTGAGTTTAAACATGGAAGACATTGTAGCCAGATCATCTGCTAGCTGATTTTCTTCTCGCGGGAAGTGCTCGAAAGTAATCTGCTCGAAATGAGGCAACAACGTCAAGACATGTTCCTTGTATGGGATAAGATTAGGATTTTTGGTATCCCGCTCTCCTTTGACTTGACTGATAACCAAAGACGAGTCCCCAAATACGACCAAAGATTTAATTCCCAAGTCTATAGCAGCCTTGAGACCAAAGATGCAAGCTTCATATTCAGCCATGTTGTTGGTACAGCTGAAGCAAAGTCGGGCAGTGAAGGGTGTATGACAACCTTCTGGAGAAATGAGTACCGCACCGATACTGTTGCCAAGTGCATTTGAAGCAACATCAAAGTACAGGGTCCATTGGGATCCTTGTTCAGGTCCGTCATACGGTCTGTTACCTTTAATGTTGTCCAGTGTCATGATGTCCTCGTCAGGGAAGTCGAATCTCATAGATTGGTAATCTTCGACGGCTTGATGAGCTAGATGGTCAGCTAGTACACTCCCATTTATAGCTTTTTGGGTAGTATACTGGATATCATATTCAGTCAGAATCATCTGCCATCTAGCGATTCTCCTAGATAAAGCAGGCTTCTCGAAGATATACTTGATCGGATCCATTTTGGAAATCAGTAAAGTGGTATGAGTCAACATATACTGTCTTAGCCGGCGAGCAGCCCATACCAAAGTGCAGCAAGTTTTCTCGAGCAATGAGTAGCGAGTCTCACAGTCGGTAAAATTTTTGCTAAGGTAATAAATGGCATGCTCTTTTCGGCCAGACTCGTCATGTTGGCCCCGTACGCACCCCATTGAGTTATCCAAAACAGTCAGATACATGATCAACAGCCTTCCTTTGACAGGTGGCATTAAGATAAGAGGTTCCAGCAAATACTCCTTGATCTTATCAAAAGCAACTTGACAATCCTTGTTCCATTCAACGACCTGATCTTTCTTCAACAGCTTGAAGATTGGCTCACAGGTAGATGTCAGGTGAGAGATGAATCTTGCAATATAGTTCAACCGTCCTAAGAATCCTCTAACCTCCTTTTCATTACGGGGAGCAGGAATTTCTTGTATAGCCTTTACTTTAGCTGGATCAACCTCAATGCATTTGTTGCTGACAATAAATCCCAAAAGTTTACCAGATCTAACTCCAAAAGTGCACTTACTTGGATTCAGTCTGGGCTTATACTCCTTCAACCTGACAAACAGCTTTTACAAATGATCAACGTGTTCTTCTTCTGTCTGTGATCGAGCTATCATATCGTCTACATAAACTTCGATTTCATGATGTATCATATCATGAAACAAAGCTACCATGGCGCGTTGATAGGTTGCCCCTGCATTCTTCAGTCTGAATGGCATCACTTTGTAGCAGAAGGTACCCCATTGCGTGACAAAAGTAGTTTTTTCCATGTCCTCGGGGGCCATTTTGATCTGGTTATATCCCTAGAATCCATCCATGAAGGAAAAAACCTTGTGTTGAGCTGTGTTGTCAACCAAGATGTCGATATGTGGCAGTGGAAAATCGTATTTAGGGCTAGCCCTGTTTAAATCTCGATAGTCCATACACATTCTGACTTTGCCATCTTTCTTAGGCACAGGTACAATGTTAGCAACCCATTGTGGATAGGAAGTAACAGCCAGAAAGCCAGCGTCGAATTGCTTCATTACTTCAGCTTTAATCTTCTCAAACATGTCAGGCCTCATTCGGCGGACCTTTTGCTTGATCAGTGGACAATCTTCTCTTGTAGGGAGACGGTGAACCACGATATCTGTGTCTAACCCTGGCATGTCTTCATAAGACCAGGCGAAGATTTCAACATATTCATTCAACAACTGCACTAAGCGCTCCTTGACATTTGGTTCCAGGTTGGCACCCACTTTTACTTTTTTCCTGTCTTCCTCTATCCCTAAGTTGATGGTTTCTAGCAGCTCCTCGTGAGGCAGAATGGCCCTCTCTTCTTGTTGTAAAAGTCTGGCTAACTCTCCCGGCACTTCACAGTCTTTGTCAACTTCGTAATTAGCATGATTGACCAAGTCTTCAGAGTTATCGAAGGCTAAAACAGAATAGTTACCCATGGAATCCGGAATGGATGGGTACCTGCATTTGTGAGTGTGGGTGTGTGTGAGGGATAGCCATCCTTGAACAAAATAAGAATGCAAAAGGAAAGAAAATGAACACAATAGTTTATGAAAACGTCCAATGATTCATAAAAACATGGCATATGATAATGAAGAAAATCAAGCCCTTACAAATGGACCTTCATGCCCCGGGCAAGGCATGAGGTGAAAATAGTGTACGAATTGTTTTAGTTATTACAGACCGAAATAAGAAATTGTTCAAAGATAAAATTACTGGTTGAGAAAGGTGATGGGAATAAAATCCTTTGCTTCCCAGTTGCTTAAACCCCCTTCGACGGTCGGAAAGATCCAATCTTCAAAGTGGATCTCTTCATCTTCATCTTCTACAGCATTGATCCTGTGGTGAGTGATCTTGATGGGTGGTCTTCCAACCTTGGAGTGACGCATAGCTTTTTGTCCTGCAGCTATAAACCCTAGTCCAAATTGGTCCGTCTTATGGGGGAAATCAGGAAATTGCCGCCATACTATACTCTTCCCCTCTTTAATTACAGCCTTCGCGTCCTTGAAGGATGCCATCCTAGATACATGCTTGGGAACGATAGGTACCTCAACCATTGTCTTCGCAACTGCTACCTCAGGAGAAACTTCCTCGAAATGTTGGAAAGGCGTTTCGATGAACTCGCCATCCAACTCCACATAGAGGAAGGAATTGAGATGACTTATCATGTACTCTTCCTCGCCGTACATTGTTATAATCTTACCCTTAACAGGATATTTCAGCATTTGGTGCAAAGAGGAGGTAACTTCCCCGGCATAATGGATCCACAGTCTTCCCAATAAACATGAATATGACGGACAGATGTCCATCACATAAAAGGTGGAGTTGAAAACTTTTGTGCCTACCTTGATAGGAATATCAACCTCTCCATGAACCATTCTTTTGGACCCATCAAAGGACCTAACAACGATGTTACTAGAGGGTCAATCCTTCGCAATCCAAACGGTCTAAAGCTTTCTTCGGTAGCACATTCAAGGAAGAACCAGTATCAACTAAGACATGGGTGAGGGTGGTTCCCCTGCATTCAACTGAAACATGTAGCGCGTCATTGTGTTTCCTTCCTTTGGGAGTTAAGTCAGCATCGGAAAATCCAAGGCCATTATCAGCAGTAAGACTGGCCACACACTCCTGAAATTGGTCAGCCGAAGTCTCTTGGGGTACATTTGCCTCTTTCAAAAATTTGATTAGGGCCTTAGCATGGGCCTCAGAGCAGAGTAGAAGAGCCAACATTGAAATTTTAGAAGGGGTCTGCCCTAGTTGTTCCACAACGTCGTAGTCACTTTTTCTGATTATTTTCAAGATTTCATCCATTTCTTTCTGAGTGGTTTCGGGGATAACCACAGCATGAGACTTCGTCCTGACAGGCGCTTCTAGTATCCCCTTACCCTTATTGGTAATATTAGCAGATGGTCTTACTTCAGGAGTATCCAATTCTTCAATCATCGGGCCTTGCATAAATGGTCCAACAGGTACAGAAGCTTTCAAGGGTTCGAAAACTGCTTGAGGGGGAGCAATCTCCGGAGAAAAAATCTGGCCGCTGCGGGTTATCTTGCTTGTACCCGTAATGTTCCCTATATCAGGGTTTTCTTCTTCAGAATTCTCTTGGACTGCCTCAATTTTTTTGATACCATGATGGAAGATTTCTCCTCCATAGTTCCATGGTATCATTTTGCTTGATTGGTACGGGACAGGTCCCGGCATGGTGATCTTTAATGGTACACATTTAGAGTCGGGCGTAACCCTGACAGGCCTTTTTCAAGCCTTGGGAGGATTGTCGGAAATGGTTATGATTGCAATATCGTTGGTTGAAGTAGCAAAAGTAGCAGGAGTATTGAAGGTATCAACAGGGGTTTTTTGGAAAAGTATCTCTTGGGTATCCATCAGGCGTTGGACACCTGATTTCAACATTGGGCAGTCAGCTCGTATGTTCAAACAAAAATAACAGTCCTTCCCACAGCCTGGGAATATCCCGGCTCTCATCAACTTCTCTTTAATCACTAATAATGGAGTCAAAAGATCGACAACATCAGTAACATGGAGGTCTTCTATAATGGCATTAACAATACGGCTGTGCTTGGGCATCAGAGCAGATATCAAATTGGGCTTCTCAGGAGCATCAAATTCTACTTCCTTTGCGTCAATTTAGTCCTGGATTTTGTTTTTGAGGGCCCAACAGTCATTGGTGTCATGCCCTAAACTGTCTGAATGGTAGGCACATTTTGCATTGGGATGATAATGTGGAGAAGTGGTATTTGCATTCTTAGGTGCCTCTCTTAAATTAGCAAGGTTTAATTTCAGGAGATGTGGAAGGATCTGAGCGGGTGTCATATTTATTGGGGTAAATTACCGTGGTGGCCTTTGCTGATAGGTTCTGGGCTGATCATTCCTCGGTTGACTGCTTCTAGGCCGGTCTGATGCGGACTTCTGAATTAATACGACCCCCACTGTTGGCCGACGTTCCTCCCTTTCCCGATTTCTCTGGGTGTAAACAGCAGAACTCTCCTTCTTATCCGGGAAGGTCTTCTTCATAGCGGTGGACGCGGAGGCCTCTTTTTGAATATTTCCACTCTTAATATCGGCCTCGACCCTTTCGCCGGTCAAAATTTGTTCAGTAAATCCCGCGGAAGAACTCCCAATTAGATGATTGAATAAAGGGCCATATAGGGTCCCCAGAAACATGTCAACTAACTCCCTATTTGACAAATGTGGCTGCACCCTTCCAGCCAGATCCCGCCGCTTCTGGGCATACTCTTTAAACCCTTCATTGGAAGCCATCCCCATACTCTGTAGTTGAGTACGAGTGGGCGCCAAATCAGCGTTATATTGGTATTGACGGTAAAAAACAGCTGCTAAGTCTTCCCAATTGTGAACCTCTGATCTCTCGAGCTGGTAGAACTAGTCCAACTGCGTTCCTGACAAGCTGTCTTGAAAAAAGTGCACCCAAAGGTCTTTATCAGATGAGTGGGGTTGGATCTTTCTGACATACGATCTTAGGTGCATCTTTGGGCACGACAGACCGTCATACTTGGAACATGTTGGTACCTTGAACTTGGGAGGGATAACGATCCCAGCTACCAACCCTAGTTCTTCAAAATCCAAACCGGGTACCCTCTGCAACTCCATGGCTTCCAGTCTATCCTCAAGATTCTTATATTTATCATCCACTGGAGGATATTCTTGTTCGGAGTAGTCTTCGTCTTCTTCCTCCTCTTCCTCTTCAACCTCAGATTCAGAAGGTACAGCAGCCCCTTTCCCTTTTCCAGCCCCTTCGTCAGACGTTGAGGGGAACTCAAGAACCTTTCTGGCATTGCTTTCAAACCTTCTTCCAAAAGTGGCTATCCCGGGCCTCTTCTTCTTTTTCTCTTTATTCTTCCCCAACAGAGTTTTCAGATCCTCTTGACCCTTTGCTAAGGTTATGAGGAGTTGCTGGAATTGTGAATTTTGTGCCTGTAGATCATTGACCGTCTGCTCCAAATCCATCTTGCTGAAATAAACAGCAAAAAGATAAGGAAACCTGGTGTGAAGACCTGTTTATGCATATGATGAATGGTATGTTATTCATGTAATGCATTCAAGGATTCAGAAATTCAAATTTGTTGCAAACAAAAAGGAACACACGTCACATTAAGAAGAAATTGTTAGTACATAAGTGCCCCATGGGAAAAATATTACAAAATTCTTAATGTAAAAATACATTGTGCATCCTCTTTGGTGCGATGTAAGTGTTGAGAGTTTCCTCCTCATGAAGTCGGCGGGTAAGCTCCAAAACCTTCTTCTCACTGGCATAGAAGCTGGCTTCAAAAGTATTTTGTTCTTCTTTGAGTTGGATCCAACTCTTTTGCATTTCTTCCCATGATGTTGGCATATCAGGATGTAGGATGGTGTATGGAACCTCTCTTTCCATAACAGGCTCTTTGATCAAGGGGATAATGTGAGGGTATGGCATCATAAGATTTTGGGCGCGGGTTCATACCCACTTGAGGTAAGGCTCAAGGGGGATGGAATTTTTGTGCCCCAGCGTCTTACTATCCACTTTGTTGGGCATCCTCCAAGCTCTGATGAACCTTTGTCGAAGTCCTTGCGCATCGTTGTCAAAGTCAAAAACTAGGTCAGGAATCAGCATGTCATGAGGGTCATCCCATCCGGGCATATCCAAACTGTCTTAGAGCTAAACAGGGGTTGTAGGTAATACCTCCCCTAATACCAAGTAGTGGGACATTAGGGAATTCCCCACAACGATCGATGATGATGACATTTTCTCTGGACCGAGAACACAAATGTACATCAGAATGTGTGAGGGTCATTAATCGTTGTGACCACCTTAAACCCTGCTCATTCTTCAAAACTGATTGTGGAAGGTGAGAAATAAACCACCTTGCTAGGAGAGGAGTACAGCACATGAGAACACCTCTTTTCCTCATTGTTCGTGTGTAAAATGAGTGTAGGATGTCCCCAAGCAATGTGGGTATAGGATTCCTGAACATGAAAATTTTGACAGCATTCACATCTATAAGTTGGTCAGGGTTTAGGAACAAGACCAACCCATAGATAAGGAGTGCCAAAATCTCTTCAAAGGCTTGTAGATAAAGAGAATTCCAACAGTCTTGTGCCTTCTCAAATAGAAACTTTGCCAAGAAACCCTTGACACCACTTCTGGTTTCCCAATGTCCCTTGATGTCAGATGGTTGCGAATGTAATGCTTGAGCAACATCTTCCGGCTTTGGTTCTTTTTCTGTACCGTTGTAGGGTAGTTGATTAAGAATAGTAATTCTCAAGAGTTGAGAAAATTCCTCCAAAGTGGGTACTAATTGGTAATCAGGGAATGTGAAACAGTGGTGTAGGGGGTCAAAGAACTGGAAGAGGACTTTCACAATGTCTTATTCAATGTTGGTGTTGACCAAGTTGAGGAGTCTACCATGTCTTTCACTGAAGAGAGAATTCTCTGGAATCCTAGAAGTAAGCTCCTTGAGTTGAGGAGGGATTCATACAAGGTTGACTTGAATTGTTTTCCTGCGAAGAGATTCCATGACCTACAAAACAAAAACAAAGATGAAGATCCAAACCCTTGAAATGGTTAGTGGATGCATATGATGCTTTATGATGTATGCACAAGCACATGTACAAGCAAGTCACACAAAACCCTAGTTTCAGGCTTGCATGAGGTTTCATAGGTAAGTACCCTCTTGAGTTTAGTTGGCTCAAAACCTGTCCTATAAATAGTAACCGGGTTCTAAGGAGCTCAATATCACTGGGTTGTTTTCTATGTTCATTGTTTTGGTTTAGCCACTTAACTAGCGACCAAAATATTCCAAGAAAACAACCCTCAATGAGTGTAGTATCGAGTATCTACCAACTTCGGACTGCACCAAAGCCGGTCATCTCACTACCCCTAATAAAAGGCCAAGATGGTCAAGTAAGATTCTAAGAGTTCATTAGTGCTTCATGACATCACTCAGCGGCCCCGTATTCTATTTGATTGACTCAAAGGCTACCGGTATTCACAAATATGTCGCACTAATATAGCTATTGCTTCAACCGTGTCGGTATACCCCGCACAGTTTCCACAACGTATTGCTATTTATCTATGAATGTTTCCCAAATCCGGGTGGAGGATTTCAAGCCCAAACAAGAAAACCAAATGTAAAGCAATCAAAGAAAACAATATAATCATGCAAAGGGTGATCTAGGCCCTAAGGTTACTCCACTTTTAAAGAAATCCCCAGCAGAGTCTCCAGTTCTGTGATACGGTGGGAGAACTGACTTGAGATTTTGCATTTTATGTACGCAAATGTTTCGGTTTAGAAAGAGTCGCCACCGACTTTTTATTTTATCCTAAGGAAAGGTCAAAAAGCACAGGAAAGACCTTTGAGATGTTTTCTTGGGTTTAGGGAGTAGATTATAGAAAGGGAAGGTATTAGCACCCTTTCTATCCATGGTTATCCATGGGCTCTTAGTTACTTGCTTAGATCACTTGCCTTTGCTTTTCAATTGTTTGAAATGGTGCTTTGTGTGTGTGGTTTTGAAAATGCTTTGAAAAAGATTCCTTGTCTAGGCAACCTTTGTAATGATTCTTGTTTGAATATATACAAAGGTGTGTGTCTTTTTGAAAAGATATTCCAATGTTTTGAAAATTATTTTGAAATTGTTTTGAAGTTATGTTGTGAAGTGTGTTTAAAAATGGCAAGGATGTTTTGCAGAATTTTGATCAAGTAACTAAGAGTTGTCTACCCTATTTTACTCAAAGTTCTTTCTTATGTTTTTAACCATTTTAACAGTGTTGTTTCACCATTGTATTTGGTGAACAACCTTGTGTTAGGATGTTAACGGGACAGGCGTGGGTCATCGTATAGACCATGATAGCAATGGTGTCAAGTATTTTTGGCAATTTTCTTAAGGGACTTTGATCATCTTATTTAGGTAACTCAGATAGCGTCATCGAGGGACTATGATCTTTTGTTTTGTTTTTGTTTTGCCAAAGTACTTGACATGCATATCATGGCCCATTTTTTAAGGCAACAAGTGGATTGGAACCATAGGGGTGCAAGTGTGCATTGTGTTTGGTTTTCATACACTTTTATCTTGGATTAGGTCAAACTATTTGTTAATTTGATTTTTTCATACAAAACCCTAAGTCTAATCATGGCATAATTGAAAGCTTAAAGGTGCGAGAATTTAAATTCTACACTATTACAACATGATATAGGGAGGTGGGTACAAATTTGAATTGGGGATTATTTTGCAAGAAGTTAAATTCTAAATTATTACAACCATATTGAATGGGTAAGGCACAATACAATATTTAAATAAATACAATTAAATAAATGCCAAATAAAATGTATTATGCAAAAAAAAAGTTTTTATGTACATAAAAAGTATTTTTTATGTGAAATGTAAATAAAATAAAAGTCAATTTCAATTATTTTGTTTTTAGGGCAAAAACCCTAATTTCTTATTATTTATTATTTATATACAATAATGTATCAATTTCTACAAAAAATAAAAGTATATTGAAAAAAGGTATTTTTAGTATAAAATATTAATACAAATAAAAATGTATTATTTTTGTATTTTTGTTCTAATTATTTAATAAAATATAGTATATATGTATATATATACATATTAAACATATTAAATGTATAAAAGTAAAAATTAATTATTTACAAAAAGGTATATATTTCAAGAAAATGTTTTCAAATGTGTATAAAATAATAAATAAAAATAAAAGTGTTTTTTACATTGTTTTTAAATTCAAACAAAATGAATATAAAGTAATTAATGTATTAATACTAGAAATAATTAAAATAAATACCAAATAAATACAAAAATTAATGAAAATATTTTTTAAATATTTTTTATATTAGAAAATAAAATATCAAAATCAGAAATGAAATAAAAATGCAAAAATGACAAATATACAAGAAATGGGCCAGGGGGGTGTAAAAAGAAAAGAGGGGGGTGCCAAAAGTAAGCCTGTACAGGCCCAGCCCAGAAACAACTTCATCTTCTTCCCTTGAACAGAAATGTGTGCGCTGTGTATACAAAATGCTATCTCTTGATTCCTTGCTTTTTTGACAAAACTCATAACATGAAACTTGTAGAGCATTAAACAACGAATCTAACCATATAAAAAACATATGCTAACTCTCAAAGACCAGAGAGAATTTCTCTGGCCCTAATTCTTAACCTAGTTTTTTCAGAAAGTTCATGAACAAAATTCTCCTAGCACGATTAATATAAATGAAAATTAAGCACATGTATGGTTTCAGGGCTATGAACACAACATCTTTCATTCACAAACCTAAGTCTAACTATTCCTAAATAGAGAGATAGAAGTTCATGAAATACCTGTTTCAGTTGACTTCGAGCTGGACAACACAACAACTTCCAAGGGTGCTTGAGGTTCTTTTGAGCTTGCCTGATGTCCAACGAAGCTTTCCCAATGTTTAGTTTGTTTTGAAGTAGCCTGATTCGTGCTACAGAACTAAACCTGCAAAGCTTCCAAACAAAAATGGCAATGTGTGTTAATGGAGTTACAGCAACTTATGGATGGTCTGGATAGCTCAGGTATGTTGGTTGGAAGGTGTTTGAAGTAGCTTTGGACAAAACGCACAATGGAATTTGATGGTGGCTTGCAAAATGCAGAACTGGCCCTGTTTTGCAAGAAAATGGGGATTTTATGCACAAGGAGTTTTGAGAGGTCAAGGGGTCGTGCTTCTAGCTTGCTTAGATGTATAAAACTTGTTTGACAACTTTGTTTTAGTTGGTTTTATCAGATGTGTGATATCCCTTGTGTTTTGCAAGTTTTCTTCCTTTTGAAGCAAAAGAGTGGAAGTTAGGTTATAGACTTGTACAGGCCATCCTATCACCCTGCACACGACCCTCTTGGCCCCTCTAATTAGTGGATTTTGTTTTCAGAATAAGATCTGGTTCAATGCTCTAGGATGTTGTTTTGACATAAAGCAAAGTTCAAGCAAAAATGGCATTGTTACTTTTTCCATTTAAGGCTTAATCTAGTGTACAATACCCTAATGACCAAGACAATTCTTTAGCTCAATGTATTTGCATTAAATTATGGAGTACAAACTGGTTTTGAGGCCTGTAATTGTCTACAAAGCTATCTTGGTCAGATTTGCAACTTGGTATGAACATGTATTGGCCATGGATCAAAGTGAGTTTTTGCCAACTTCAAGCATTCGATTCTCCCTAACCACAAAGGTGTTTGAGGAGTTCTTGGACAATTTGGAAAGCTTGAAACATGTAATATAATAAATATTTGAAATGCAACTTGAAACTCCAAGTGGAACTATGTGAAAAATGGCCAAGAAGATGGGTTAAAATCCTGCCTAAACTAGGGCAAAATTTCGCTAAGTTAAAAGTTTTAGGTACCCTTGTTCCAAAAATCATAACTTGAGATACAAGCCTCTTTTGAGAAAACTTTGTGAATAAAAGTTGTAGACTTTGTGATGGACTACAACTTTCATGGTGCAAGTTCTTCTTGAATCCCTTTTCATCTTGGTGAAAAAATGGGACAAAGTTAGGAAAAAATAAGAAAATTTTATAACTTAGAAAATTTCTAAGTTATGAAATTTTTCCATTTTAAACCCTAATTTGCATTTTTGGGTTTCTTGATGAACAAGTTTAATAATTTGACATGTCTTGATGAAAAATGACTCTTGGCACTTGATTTTGTTTAAAAAGTCAAACTTTGACTTTTCAGTATATAGTCAAATTTTGATCAATTGACTGAAAAATTCATCTGTGAATCCTATGCATTTGAGATCTTTTAAACTTGTTGAATGGATCAAGATAATTTCATTTAGTCGTTGAGTCCATGGTTTAGCTTTATTTTCCATTGGTTAGGTCAAACAGTCAAAAATTGCCTTTATACAGTCAAAACCCTAAAAATGACCATTTTGCCCTTTTGATGATCTGATCAAATTTCTTGTGGAATTGTGATCCAAACTTGATCAAATGGTTCATATGAGTTCATAATGTTGATGTGGATCAAAATTAATGAGGTTTGACTATCAATTGGCCACAGTTGACTTTTTTTCCAATACAGTTGATCTCTAGGTCAACTGTCCAATTGATTGGGCAAAAAATTGAATCAGGGCTTGAAACTTGGTATGGACAAACTTGTGAGTACAACATGAAGTATGAAAGTCACTTTGGGTATTGTAGGTCAAAACATCCATGTGCAAACTCAAACCCTAATTTAGGTCAACAGTGCAAGGAGGTGTCTTGAGTAGAGCAAACCCTAGCTTGATCTTGAATTCCAAGAGTCTTGTGATGAGTAATGCTGATGAAATGAGAGGGAAAATTTTGGGATACAACAGGTGAGAATATGGAGTAGAGGAGGGTGAGTAGAATAAAACAAAAATTCAACTTATTTTTCATAATTGAATTATCAGAGGTTTTTAGAGTGTGCGCGCGGAATATTTAGAGCGAAAATATGAGAATTATACTTGTATAGAAATTGTATCATGTAAGCACTTAATCACTTCATGAATATCAAATATGGTTTAATGATGATACACAATGTATTAAATTGATTCAGTTCTATACTTCACAAGGTGTGTTTATATATCAATAAATCATTACCAATAAAATAAACGATAAACTACTGTAAAAGTTGAGAACCAATGCATGCAATATCCTACGAAAATTAAATGTAATAGTAAGAGAGAGAGAGAGAGAGAGAGAGAGAGAGAGAGAGAGAGAGAGAGAGAGAGAGAGAGAGAGAGAGAATACACCAGGTTTTAAAGTTCTTTGGCGCTCGTCCTCTCTTTGCCTACCTGCACTTTTCAATGGTTTTCCATTGGAACCTGTATAACTCCTTTTTATTTTGACAAATATTGGAAGAGTTCATACAATCACTAGTCCATAATAATGTTGAAGAAAATAGATCTTCTATTTGGATCTTGACTTGTATACATCTTAATGCCAAAATATTATGTGCAATATTAACTCAATTAACACTTCTAAAACTTCCAATATCATTAATCTACTCCAAGCCTTCATGTGTAGCAATCACCCCTTGATCATATTGATTCTTTGAGCAATGAATTTTCCGAAGATTTGAGAAAAACTACGCCTTATCAAATCCAAATTTGATTATCACCCTCATATAAAAATAAAAAATTCATCATCCACCTTTATTTTTCATCACATGCAAGCATTTTTGTCATCAAATTAAAGTTCTAGTACTACATCGACCTCATTTCCCTTATTGAATAGGATTAATCCAACTTAGAAAGTTTAGGTCTAGTATTTTTCATTATATAGGGAGCCAATTCTTGTCACTTTTTATTGCAGAAAGTGGTGACTGCCATAAGCAACCTCGATAATCTTTGGAAAGAAGACACTAAATAAACACTACTATCACTAGAGGCGTCATCATTATCTCTAGATAAACTCTCATAGAATCCAAACATTTACACTACCATCCCCCCACTTCGATTTACTCAAACAGTGGAGCCATAACTCACACCCTTCAAAATTTGTTCCAAGTTCAAGCACTTTTTCCAAAGAATCACATTCTCTAATCAACACTATGCCTAGATAAATATAAAATGGAAAAACACAAGATGATAAAAGTAAAAATACTTGAGTGTAAGTGGAGAGAAGGAGATAACAAGCAATATATCTTTGCTAAATTTGGAAGAGGAAAATCAGAGTATAGAAGAGAAAGAAGAAAACCTAATCTTTATAAAAGAGGCTATGAAGAAATATATGACTGATAGGGTCTAATGTCTCGTTAAAGCTTTTAGTACTAGAGCCTAGAACTCTAGTCATAAAGGTCACAATTATCCAATGGTATCAATCATCATGCTTGTTTGAAATGGAAGATATAATGTTCAATAGTATCCAAAAGAAGAAGATGAAATTGATTAAATCTTGTTATAGGAAAAGGTCAAATCACTTCTCCCTTTCATGTATCGTTCTTGGGAGAATCTATATCGATATGCATATACCTACCTCTAAATGTCTTGTTTCGACCCTCTCAAAGCACTTAGCTCCTCTACACATCATGCTCTAGGGACTATGTACTAGTATTCTTATAGCATATTAGGCTTGTCGGATTCCTCCTAGTTCAATGAACTTTGACTTTATGCACGTCATGATTGGGAGACTGTGTACCAGATATTCATATCAAACTAGGATCCAATCAGCATGAATCAACTTTTATAGTCTGTACATAAACCCTAGAGAATAATCAAAGGGGAATGGGAGAGGTAAAGAAAAAATCATAAGAGATATTTATGATCGTGTTTGACTTAAAAAAAGGTAAAATTACCAACTCATCATCAATGAGTCACACTCCCTAAATAACCTCTCATTGTCTTGTGTTCAGCTTTTTTTAAGGGCATGATGCCAATAACTCATCCATCATTCATAAGTAACGGTCTTAATAAGTTTGACATATATGATGAAACAATGTTAAATAACTTTGTAATTATTAGTCTCATACAAGGGGATAAAAACTAATAGTCATTATGGTTTTTACGCTTATATGGAAAGACAACAACATTAACTAGTATACTTATAATAACAACCATAATAGGAAGAGGTAAAAGATAAAAATTAGTTGTAAAGTCCAACAGGTAGTACAATAAAAGAGAATGAAAAATTGAAAAGAAACAATTAAATTTTGTTGGCTATATGATCAATGAGGTTACCTTCGATGTAAAATTTTCCAATACATCAATGAATAAGTTTCATGTTGTTTCAGGCTTGATGTATTGGTTGTGAATGTTTTGACATCTAGATTATAAGTGGTTATAAGGAAGATTTTCTCACTATTGTTTTGGATTTCATTAAGGTTAAGTGTTGTACCCCAAAAATTTCCCTCTCATTTCTCAAGAAATCTCTCATAAGATCTCCATTGATTCAGGACTATACAAGGTTTGATCAGCTCAAGACACCTCCTAAACCACTGACAACTAAAAATTAGGGTATGAGTTTTCACAAGTAAAATTGGACTTTTAAGGCCTCAAATTACTTTCATGGATCATTAGGAACCCTTAAGATTTCTCATGACAAGTTTCAAGCTTTGGATCACATTTTTGCTCAGTCAGTTGATCAGATGACCTAAAATCAGCTGTATTGGATAAAAAGTCAATTGTGGTCAATTTGCAGTCAAACTTCATAATTTTTTATCCATATCAACATCATGAACTCATATATGTCAATTTATCAAGTTTGGATCATAATTCCTCAAGAAATTTGATCAAATCATCAAAAGGGCAAAATGGTCAAAATTAGGGTTTTGACTGAGGAGTTTCAAATTTTTTACTTTTGACCTAACAAATGACTTCTTGGTTTAAGATATGGTCTCAAGGATTAAAATTCACCATCTTTACCTAATTGCATAGTTCAAATCACCTCTCAAGATCTTTGGATTGACAGATGAATTTCAGTCAACTGATGGAAAGTTAATTGTACATTGAAAAGTCAAACTTTGACTTTTTGATCAAAATCAAGTTTCAAAAATCATATTTCATCAAGACATGTCAAAATATGAAGTTTGTTCATCAAGAAATTAAAAAGTCAAAATTCATATTTGAAAAGACAAAATTCTAAGACTTAGAATTTTTTCTAAGTGTTAAAAAGTTCATGTTTTTTTCATAACTTTGTGCCAAATTTCCACCATGATGCAAGACGATTCAAAGGAAACTTAGAACATGAAAGTTGTAGATCTCAATGATATCTAAAACATTTTACGGCAGAACTTTTTCTAGAAATGCTTGGATTTCATGTTATGAATTTGTGAAGACATGCTCGTGAAACATAAACATTTAGTGAAATTTTGCCCTAGTTAGGCAGATTTTTGGTACCAACTTCATGGAAACTTTTCACCTAGTTACAAGATGAATCTTCAAAAATGTCCAACTTAGAGGTTTTAGAGGATGTTTCAATATTTACATAATGTCCAAGAACTCATTGAGATCATACGTGAGCTAAGAGAATCGAAGGCAATAAGTTAGGGTTTCAAACTTGATTTACAAGTCAATTTTGTGATGAAGACTTGACCAAATCCATAAGCCATGCTGTATAATCTTGCTTTGCAGGTGTCTAACTTGAAAATCACTACTTAATTTAATGTTTACACAACTGATTGGTCAATTGTCCAATTGATTCAAGCATTATCTAAAGCATTTTTCCATTCTAGTAAAGCAAGCCTTTATGCAAAGTCAACTTCTTAAGCTCCCAAATGGTTTCATCTGAGTACAAGCAATGTCAAAGATAAAAGCAACATGTCTAGAGCCTCCAATAAACTGATACTGTGCTTGTACTATGTCTGAAACCATGTTTTCCACTTTTCTTCAAAATCACGTAACATAGTCTTAACTCTATATCTCACAGATCTGCCAACTTCAAACCCTAAGACCTCTTGCTTATAACTATACTAGTTATTTTCAAGCAAACACACGAGCTGAAACACTCTTAAAACCTCCCAAGCACCTTGCTGCATATAACTGGCCATAACTTAACAGTTTTGAACTTAAAACCCCCAAATCAAAAACCACTCGTGCGTCTTAAAATCTAATCATCCACACACTATCTATACATCATATCAAAGCTATCCCAATACCTGTTACACTCCTGTAACTCCATTTTCATCATTCACCATTTTCAAACATCAACCTTGCAGGTTGACATGAGTAGGGAGACTCAGGGACTTTCAAAGCAAAGTAAAGTTTGCAACACCCTCAGGGAGGTCCAGGAAAGCTAAACAGATCATTGGGAAACCTCAAAGCTTGTTCAAACTGAAAACACGACCTCCATTTGCAAGGTGAGTTTTCTGAATTTCTATCTCTTCATACAAGAATCATTTGAATTTGATTTGTGAAGATAAAATATAGATATCATTGCCCTGAAGCTGTACATGTCCATAGTTTTCATTTATATTGCCTGAGCTTAGATAATTTTAGGTTTGAATCTCTGAAAAAAGTTAGGTCAAGATTTGGTACTTTTAGAAATTCATGCTCATCTTTGAGAATTAGTTAAGTTATTTACATATTTATAATCCTGGTAAAATTTCTAACAAGTTTGATGTTGGAAGTTTTGAGAATGGATGAGAAATGAATGAGTTACAGGGACTCTGGCTGGAGGTTGAAGATGAAGTCATTTCTAGGACTGGGTTTGTGTTATATATTTATGGTTTAAGTTTAGTTAACGGATGTATAGCCACCCTAGTGGTAAAGGCAGCGCGCGTTTATGGTCAAGGTCATGGGTTCAAGTCCCAGCGCTGCCTTTTGTCATATTTTTCAACATTTTCCTTCTGTTTTTGCAAGTAACCAGCGCCTGGGCCTCCACAATTGGGCCTTTTCCCTTTTTACTTGTTCTGACCCCCATGTTTCAATTTACCACGCAGGCCCATTTTTTTGTTTTTCTTTTATGATTCCAAAAACATGTTAATGGGCCAAGCTTCAAACAAAAAACTGTTTTTTCTTACAAACATCCTAAATTCTATTTTCACCTCCTGGCTTTATTTTTTATATTTTATTTTATTTTATTTAATTTGTTATTTTTATTATTATTATTATTATTATTATTATTTATTAAATCAAAAATACAAAAATATATTTTTATTTTATTTGCATACTTATATTTTATTTTCTTTAAAAACTAAAAAAGACAAAAATATTTTCTTAAACAAACTTAATTTCTTTTTCTTAATAAATTAATAATAAGATTTAGGTTTATTTATTTTTTGTTTTAATTAAAATTAACTTAGAATTTAGGTTTCTTTTAATTAATTAATTTCCATATTATTTTGATTAAACTTAAACCCTTTTCTAAAAAACCCTAAAAATGCTTTCTAATTTAATTTCTTTTCTTACTTAATGTAGGTTTAATTTTCTCATTAGATAAATAGGTCAAAACCAAACCCTTTCCTCAAAAACCAAACAAAATCCTTTTCTTTTCCATTTATGTCCTTGTATATTACATTTTCATTTCTTGTACATTATTCAAATTTCAATATGGTTGTAATAGATAATTAGGTTTAATTTCTTACAATCCCCATTTGTAAATTTGTATACCCCATCCCAAATGATGTAATAGCATAATAAATCTACTTTCCGCAATTTATCGCTTTCATATAAATGCTAGTAATTAGGGTTTGTATGGAAATATAAAATCAACAAGTAGATAACACTAATCAAAGATTAAATGCATGTAAATCAAACACACTATTCACACATGCACCCTTAAGGTTAACTCCACTTGTTTCCTAAAAAATGGACATGTTATGCATGTGATATGTCTTAGCAAAAATAAATCAAAAATACAAGATCATAGTCCCTCGATGACGCTACAAATGTTGCCTTCCAAATGATCTTAGTCCCTCAAAAAGAAATGCTAAGACATCTTACAACATTGTTATCATGACTATACGTTGACCCACGTCCGTCCCTTTACATCCAAAGATAAGGCTTCTTACAAATCAACGGTGAGATATCAATATCAAAAGAAGGAAGAAATGAACAAAGACTTTTAAGTAGGTAGAAATGTTCTTAGTTGCTTGCTCATTTTCAAAACAAACATCCTTGCTCACTTTCAAAAACAAACACACACCAAACACTTTCAAAACAAACTTTCAAAACATGAAATTTTTTCAAAAGTCTAACACTTTTTATACGTTCTTACGAACGAGAACCTTTACAAAGTTTGCCTAAACGAATGCCTCTTTTCCAAAATACTTTCAGAACCACCACAAGGCACATTTTCAAACAAAGCATGTGATCTAGCAAGCAACTAAGAGCCCATAGATAACTATGGATGAAAAGGGTGCTAATACCTTCCCTTTTCATAATCTACCCCCCCGAACTCAAGAAATAATCTCAAAGGTCTTTCCTGTTCTTTTCCACCTTTCCTTTTGGATAAAAGAAAAGTCGGTGGAGACTCTTGCTAACCGCAACATTTGCAATCAAACGCAAAACATCCCAAGTCAGTTCTCCCACTGTATCACAGAACTGGCGAGTCTACTGGGGAAAAACATAAAAGTGGGGTTACCTTAGGGCTAGATCACCTTTATTCGCTTTCATTGTTTGGCTTGCTTGCTTTACATTTTGGTTCCTTGTTTGGGCTTGCTTTGATCCTCTACCCGGATTTGGGATACCTTATAGGTAAGTAGAAATACATTGTGGAAACTGTGCGGGGTATACTGACATGGTCTAAGCAATTGCTACATTAGTGTGACACATTTGTGGGTACCGGTAGCCCTTGAGTAATCAAGGAGAATACGGGGCTGCTGTGTGGTGTCATGAAGCACTAACTGACTTTAGAACATTTACTTGACCAACTTGACCATTAGGAAGTAGTGAGATAACCGGCTTTGGTACAATCCGAAGTTGGTTGATACTCGATACTACGCTCATTAAGATCAGACTTCTCGGGATATTTCGGTCGCCATGAAAGAGGCTTACGCTGAAACAATGCCCGATAAGAAAGATCAGTGATATTGAGATCCCTTAGTACCCAATTACTATTTCTAGTACAGGTTTGAGCTAAATAAACTTCAAGAGGGTACTTACCTATAAGACTACATGCAAGCCTAAACCTAAGGACTTGTTTTCCTTGTTTGTATATGCTTACTTGTACATAGCATCATAAACATCATAATATCATAAGCATTCTCACTAACCATTTCAAGGATTATTGGGATTCATCTTTGTTCTGTTTTGTAGGACATGGCTTCCCTCCGCAGGAACACTATCCAAGTCAATCTCGTAAGAATTCCTTCTAAAGTCAAAGAATTAGCATCGAGGGTCCCTGAGAATTCTTCATTCACCGAAAGACATGGTAGCCTCCTAAACTTGGCTACCTCTAGCACTGATGAAGATATGACGAAGGTGTTTTTCCAGTTCTTTAACCCTTTGAACTATTGCTTCACTTTTCCCGATTATTAGCTTGTACCTACTCTAGAAGAATTCTATCAACTCTTGAGAACTCCCATTCTCAATCAACTACCCTTCAACAGTACGGAAAGAGATCCAAGACCTGAAGAAATTTCCCGAGCACTACACTTGCAACAATCTGATGTCACGACTAATTGGGAAATAAGGAGTGGTGTCAAAGGGTTCTTAGCCAAGTTCTTGTTTGAGAAAGCTCAAGATTTTTGGAACTCTTTAAATCTACAAGATTTTGAAGAAATCTTGGCCCTTCTCATCTATGGTATGGTTTTGTTTCCAAACCCTGACCAACTCATAGATGTAAATGCTGTCAAAATCTTCATATCTCGCAATCTGGTGCCTACTTTGTTGGGAGTTATCCTACATCCTCTCCACTCTCGAACTATGATGAAGAGAGGGGCCCCTATGTGTTGCACTCCTCTCTTGGCTAGATGGTTTATTTCGCATCTTCCCCGATCTATGTTGAAGAACGAGCAAGGCTTGAGGTGGTCCCATAGGTTGATGATGCTCAGACATTTGGATATTCATTGGTGTTCTCGATCCTTGGAGAATGTTACTATCATCGACCGTTATGGGGAATTCCCTAATGTCCCTTTGCTTGGCATTAGGGAGGTATCACTTACAACCCTTGCTTAGCCTTGCGACGGGTTGGTTATGCCCGAAGAGATGGTTTGCATGATATGCTCATCCAAGGAGTGATATTCGACTACGAGAGCGACGATTAAGGCTACCATCAGAGGTTTGTACGAGCTTGGAGGATGGTAAACAGAGTGGACAGTAAAATGCTAGGACACAAGAATTCCATACCCCTTGAGCCTTACCTTAGACGGGTACGAGCTCGTGCTCAGAAGCTCGTGATGCCTTACCCCTCCATCCTACCAGTTATCATAGAACTTGTGGTTGAAGGAGATGTCCCATACACTGTCCTCCATCCCGACATGCCAACATATCTTGAAGAGTTGCAAAAGGGTTGGATTCAGCTGAAGGAAGAATGAGCTGCCTTCGAAGCTCAATTATACGCTAGTGAGAAAAGGGTCTTGGATCTTACAAAGCAACTCCATGAAGAACAAAGCTTGAACGCCTACATTGCGCCAAAGAGGATGCGTTCGACCTTTTTATATTAGAGATTTCTTTTGTAAGCCCTAGAGGCATGTTGTTGTCATTTTTGAACTAATTAATTAAATTTGACGTTTGTTCATTCTTTGTCTATACAAATTTAAATTTCATAAATCCTTGAAATCATTTTCATACACATCTTCCATGCATCCTAACATAACAAGTTTTCCATGGCAGGTTTCCTTATCTTTCTGCTATTTATTTCAGCAAGATGGATATCGAGAAAACAGTGAAAGACCTATAAGCACAAAATTCCCAATTTCAAGAGACTCTGCTGACCCTGGCCAAGGGACAACAAGATTTGATGGCGTTGCTAGCAGTCAAAAAGAAACTAAAGAGGAAAGCTTTAGTCAACATGGGTAGAAGGTTTAGAGAGTCGGTCCGTCAGATACCAGTAGTGGAAGACTCGTCTGAGGAAGATGAGAATCAGATTGGAAAAGCAAGGAGTACCCAGGTTGGGTGTATCAATGATCAAGCGTCTGATGATGAAGATTATTTAGACGAGTAGTATCATCATGCCGATGTCAAGTACAAGCAGCTATAAGACAGATTGAAGGCCGCTGAGATTCAACCCGTCCCCGATTTGGATTTTAATGATTTGGGTTTAATATATGGGGTTGTCATTCCCCACAAATTCAGATACCAGTATTCGCTGAGTATGATGGGGTTTCCTGGCCAAAGCTTCACCTAAAGTCTTATGCGCACAAAATTCAACCGCACACCGCCGACAATAAATTCTGGGTTCACTTCTTTCAAGAAAGCTTGGTTGGGACGCAACTAGAGTGATTCTACCAATTAGATGGTTCCCGTATCCATACATGGGAAGACTTAGCCACCGCTTTCTACCACCAATACCAGTATAATGTCGACTTGGCACCGACAAGAGTTCAATTGCAAGACATGACAATGGGGAAGAATGAAGGGTTCAAAGAGTACGCCCAAAAGTGGAGAGACCTTACCAGTAGGGTTCAACCACCTTTGACTGATAGGGAGCACATTGATATGTTTATGGGCACTTTATATGATCCATTTTTCAACTTGTTGGTTGGTTTTTCTTCATCCGGTTTCACCGAGCTAATCTTAACCGGTGAAAGGGTTGAAAGCGGCATCAAAAGCGGGAAGATTCCTATAGCATCTGCCTCAACTTCCAATCCCGTAAAGAAACCCTTTACCGGGAAGAAAGAAACCAATTTTGGTATGGGAGAAGGGCCAGCACCAAGAAGGATGACCGCCCATCTGTTAATGTTGTCTGGATTTCCAATCCAACTCCTGCTCAAAGACCATCTGCCAATCATCAACGGTTTGAGACTCCATGAAGACAATTCAAAAGGATAGGCATGTCATTATCCCAAGCCTTACAACACCTGTTAAAGGCTAATTTGGTGACACTGCATGATCCTCCGGCCAATCCAAATACCTCTTCACCAAAGTATAATCTGAATACCAAGTGTGCATATCAGTCAAATAGTCTCGGGCATGAGACTGACCAATGTTGGGCACTAAAGAATAAAATTCAAGACTTCATAGACAACAAGACCATTAAATTTGATCCTCCTCCAACTCCGAATGTTATCACCGTGCCAAAGCCAAATCATGGCAAGGGTGTCAATGCTGTTGAAGATACCATTTTTGTTTCCTCCGTCGAAGACTTGACTACTCTGTTAAACATCATCAAAAAGAATTTGTTGAAGTCAGGATTTTCCCTGGATGTTTGAAAGACTATGATTCTTGCGCCAAACAACTAAATGGATGCAAAAGGATGAAGGAAGGCATTCAACGCCTGATGAATAGCCATGAGATCCTATTTGAGAAGACTTCGTCCGCCAAAAGTTTGACCAATAAGATTGAAGATCTCTCCATCATAACTATCTCAAAAGAGCCTCTTAGGATCTCCAACGAATGGTATGTTTTTTTCGTTACGGATTTCCTGGAACATATCTTCGTATTTTTCTCCGAGTTCATATGGAAGATGTTCAGTCCCTCATACTATAAGCTAACCCAGAACCTAGTAGTGGTGTCCTTTATATGCAAACCAGAGAACAGTGGACCATTCCCTTGACTCCTGTTGATGATAGGACTCCATGCAACGTTATACAAAAAGCTTGGGATTTGTCCAGATTCTTGAGTTTACTAATGGATATCGTTCCATATTCGTGAGTATACCAATGGAAATTGCTGTATCCAAACAATTTCATTTTTAATTCATAGCTTTTGAAACACTTTTTTTCTTCTTCATTCAAATTGGCAATGGATTATTTTGTTTTCTTATTTGATTTATGTATTCTTTTGGATTCTTTTTTCCTATCAGGATTTCAAATGAATCGACTGTTGCTCCTCTAATAATTACTGCCCCATGGCCAATTTTGTACTCTTCAAGAAAAGCAGTGCCATGGAACTATGGTGCTGAGGTGTTTTACCATGGAATAAAGCAAGATGCTTGGATTGAAGAAATCAAAGCTGATGACATTGGTAACATTACTGGCTCTAGTAAGGTGACCAGAACTGGGAGAATCTTTTCAACCAACATCTCACCACCAATTGTTACAAAGACACATGTCCACATCACCATTACTAAGCCTAGTACTGACACAAGGGGAAAAGAGAAAGTAGGTGAGCCTGCTGAGATAGAAATACCCACAAAAGACATTGTTGATGGGGAACCTTCTGCTCAAGAAATGGATGAGATCTTGAAAATTATGAAAAGGAGTGATTTCAAGATTATGGAGTTGTTGGGGCAAACCCCTTCCAAGATTTCCATGTTATCTTTGCTACTTTGTTTCGATTCTCATGCTCGGGAGTTAATCAAATTCTTAAAGAAATCTCATGTCCCTCATGAGACCACAACTGACCAGTTTAAAAATTGTGTGGCAAGCTTGACGGCCGACAATGGTTTTGGGTTCTCGGATGCTGATCTGACACAACTTGGAAAGAACCATAACAAAGCTCTGCACATTTCTGTTGAATGTAAGGGGAGTACCCTAGCACATGTTCTGGTTGACACTAGCTCTTCTTTAAACGTGCTACCCAAGGGGGATTTGGATCGTTTAGACTGTAAAGGACTAGTTTTAAATCCAAGTGATATTATTGTGAGGGCTTTTGATGGGTCCAAAAGGACAGTTCATGGAGAAGTGGATCTCCCGATCAAGGTGGGCTCACAGATTTTCAACTCTACTTTCTAAATCATGGATATACGTCCTGCTTACTCCTGTTTATTGGGTCGACCTTGGATTCATAGAGCAAGGGCAGTAGCCTCAACCCTTCATCAAAAGCTCAAGTATCAGGTCAAAGGAAGGATTGTCACTGTATGTGGTGAGGAGGAGTTCATGATAAGCCACCTCAATTCTTTCAAATATGTGGAGATGGATGGAGAATTTATAGAGACCTCGTGTCAGGCTTTTGAAGTTTTGCCACCATTGGTTGCTACTACCAAATATTCCTCTGATGTGTTCAAAGTTGTTAAGGTCGTGCCAAAAATGGTTTCATTCAAAGATGCTTATGCTGCAGTTGAAGAAGGAAGTTGTGATACTTTGGGGAAACTCCTCGAGATCCCACTCAAATCAGACAAATATGGTTTGGGTTTCACCATCAAGGCTCAGAAATAAGTGAGGCGCGCTCATGTAGGGAAGCCCCCTCTTCGTATTAGAAGTCATGAAGCTAACGCTATGGGTCATTCTGATGATGAGGTTGCGTTTGAAGATTGGGTATATCCTACTACAATAAAGCTCAACAATTGGCACGCAAAGGACTTCGTTTCCATCTCCTTCATTGAGGAGTAATCACTTGTTTATTGCTTTCTTTTAATTCATGAACATTTTTTATGTAATATTAAACAATGACTTTTAAGCCATGTGCCTGGCCCGGGGCACTATGGTCCATTTGTCATGGATTTTATTTATATTCATATTATCATATAATCATTCAATACAAACCATTGGACTTTTTGAATTCGAACTTTTATGCTCAATGTATTTCTTTTTCTTCAAATACGTTTTTCAAAGTAGCCACGTGTCTTACATGCACACACACACACTCTTGCAGGTCCTCATCCACTCTAGATCTCATTGCTAATGACTCTACTATTGTCGACTATGATTTTGAATGTCCAATTAACCAAGCTGAAGAAGAAGGCGGGGAAGATTGTGAAATACCGGGAGGACTAGCCAGACTTCTATTATAAGAGGAAAAAGCTATTCAGACGCACGAAGAGTCAGTTGAAGTCATCAATATGGGTACCGAGACATATAAGAAAGAGGTCAAAATCAGCGTTAACATGGAAAGAAATTTCAAAAGCAGATTGGTTCAGATGTTGCATGACTATGTGGAAGTGTTTGCTTGGTCGTATGAAGATATTCTAGGGTTGGATACTGACATTGTAGTTCATCGTATGCCGACAAAGGAAGATTGTCCTCCTGTCAAACAAGAAGTTCGTTGATGCAAGATTCCTAGCAGTGACATCTTATCCCCAATGGGTTGCAAATGTGGTGTCAGTACATAAGAAATACAGAAAAGCTTGCATGTGCGTGGATTATAGGGATCTGAATAGGGAAAGCCCCAAGGATGACTTCCTTCTACCTCATATTGATGTCTTGGTCGATAACACTGCTCAGTAAAGTCTTCTCTTTCATGGATGGTTTCTCCGACTATAATCAAATTAGGATGGCTCCCGAAGACATGGAGAAGACCACTTTCGTTACCCAATGGGGCACCTTTTGTTACAAGGTTATGCCGTTCAGATTAAAGAATGCAGGGGCAACATATCAAAGGGCTATGGTAGCTTTATTTCATGATATGATTCATCATGAGATAAAGGTATATGTGGATGATATGATTGCAAGATCACAAACTGAGGAAGAACATCTCAATCACCTATACAAGCTATTCGAGAGGCTGAAAAAGTTCAAGTTGAGGTTGAACCCTAATAAGTGCACATTCAGAGTACAATATGGAAAGCTTCTAGGTTTTGTTGTCAATGGTAAAGGCATCGAAGTCGATCCTGCCAAGGTAAAGGCCATACAAGAAATGTCAATCCCCCACTCTGAAAAGGAAGTTAGAGGATTCTTGGGTCGTCTTAATTACATCGCCCGCTTCATATCTCACTTGACTGCTACTTGTGGGCCAATCTTCAAACTCTTGAAGAAGGATCAAGTAGTTAGATGGAATGATGAATGCCAAGCTTCCTTCGAAAAAATCAAAGAATATCTGCAAGAACCTCCTATTCTCATGCCTCCAGTTGAAGGAAGACCCTTGATCATGTACTTAACAGTGCTAGAGAATTCTATGGGGTGTGTTTTAGGCCAACATGACAAGTCTGGCCGAAAAGAGCATGTTATTTACTACCTGAGAAAAAAGTTTACCGAATGTGAAACCAGATATTCATTGCTCGATAAAAGTTGATGCGATGTGGCATGGGCTTCTCGTCGGCTAAGACAGTATATGTTGACTCATACCAGTCTGTTAATTTCTAAGATGGACCCTATCAAGTACATCTTCGAGAAACCTGCTCTTTCCGGACGGATAGCTAGATGGAAAATGGTCTTGACTGAGTATGATATTTAATACACAATGCAAAAAGCCATCAAAGGAAGTGTAATAGTAGATCATTTATCCCATCAAGTTGTTGATGATTATCAGTCCATGAACTTTGACTTCCCATATGAGAATATCATGGTAGTGACCGACTGCGCGAAACTTGGACCGTATGACGGACCTGAACAAGGATCCTGATGGACTATGGTCTTTGATGGGGCTTCCAACCCCTTGGGTAACGAAATTGGTGTTTTGATCATATCCCATGAAGGTTGCCACACTCCTTTCACTACCAGACTATCCTTCGATTGTACGAACAACATGGCTGAGTACGAAGCATGCATTTTGGGTCTGAAGGCTGCCATTGATTTGAGGATTAAGCATTTGAATGTGTTCGGGGATTCCTCTCTAGTGATTAGCCAAGTAAAAGGATATTAGGACACTAAGCACCCTAATCTCTTTCCTTACAGGGAGCTTGTGCTATCTCTGATTCCTTACTTTGAAGAGATCACCTTTGAACACTTCCCTAGGGAAGAAAATCAGTTGGTTGACGCCTTGGCAACAATGTCTTCGATGTTAAAGGTCAAATGGGTCAACGAAGCTCCTATGATTACAATTGAGAAATTCGACGAACCTGCACACTACTATGAGCTCGACGCTGACACAGAAAATCCATGGTACCATGAGGTGAAGAGATACCTTAAAGCACAAGAATACCCTGGAGGAGCACCTATCAATGACATAAAGTTCTTACGAAGATTTGCATCCAAATTCTTCATAATTAATGGGGTCTTGTACAAACAGAACCATGATTCTACTCTACTCCGATGTGTGGACAAGAAGGAGGCAGAGGATATTATGGAAGACATGCATGATGGTCTCTTTGGGACTCACTCTAGCAGACATACTATGGCCAAGAAGATCCTGAGAGCTGGTTACTATTGGTCAACGATGGAGACTGATTGCCATCAACACTCAAGAACTTGCCACAAATGCCAAATCTATGCTGATAAGGTCTATGTGCCTTCTATACCTCTGAACGTCATGACCGCTCCGTGGCCATTTGCAATGTGGGGCGTTGACATAATTGGAGAGATCAAACCCACTACTTCTAATGGACATCACTTCATTCTTGTCTCTATCGATTATTTCACCAAATGGGTCGAAGCTGCCTCATTTGCCTCAGTCACAAAGAACGTGGTAGCCAGATTCATCAAACATAACCTCATCTGCCGCTATGGTATCCCCGAAAGGATCATCACTGATAATGGGACTAACCTCAACAATGTTATGATCACAGAACTTTGCACTCAGTTCAAAATCAAGCATCACAATTCTTCTCCTTATAGACCTAAAATGAATGGCACAGTGGAAGCGACCAACAAAAACATTAAGAAGATTATGTAGAAGATGGTAGTAACCTACATGAACTGCCATGAGATGTTACCATTTGATCTTCATGGCTACCGTACTTCAGCTAGAACATCAACCGGGACAACTCCCTTTTCTTTAGTCAATGGCACATAAGCTGTTCTGCCAGTGGAAGTTCAACTTTTAAAGCTTCCAACTTGTTTCATCAGAGTACAAGCAATGTCAAAGATAAAATCAACATGTCTAGAGCCTCCAATAAACTGATTCCATGCTTGTACTATGCCTTGAAACCATGTTTTTCACTTTTCTTCAAAATCAAGTAACATAACCATAACTTTATATCTCACAGATTTGTCAACTTCAAACCCTAAAACCTATTGCTTATAACTATACAAGTTATTTTCAAGCAAACACACGAGCTAAAACACTCTTAAAACCTCCCAAGCACCTTGCTGCATAGGACTGGCCATAACTTGATAGTTTTGAACTTAAAACCCCCAAATCAAAAACACTCGTGCGTTTTAAAATCTAATCATCCATACACTCTCTATATATCATATCAAAGATATCCCAATACCTGTTACACTCTCGTAACTCCATTTTCATCATTAAAGATTTTCAAACATCAACCTTACAGGTTGACTTGAGTAGGAAGACTCAGGGACTTTCAAAGCAAAGTAAAGTTTGCAACACCCTTAGGGAGGTCCAGGCAAGTAAAACAGATCATTGGGAAACCTCAAAGCTTGGTCAAACTGAAAACACGACCTCCATCTACAAGGTGAGTTTTCTGAATTTCTATCTCTTCATACAAGCATCATTTGATTCTGATTTATGAAGATAAAATGTAGATATCATTGCCCTGAAGCTGTACATGTCCATAGTTTTCATTTATATTTCCTGAGCTTAGAGAATTTTAGGTTTGAATATCTGAAAAAAGTTAGGTCAAGATTTGGTACTTTTAGAAATTCATGCTCATCTTTGAGAACTAGTTTAATTTATTTACATATTAAGGATCCTGGTAAAATTTCTAACAAGTTTGATGTTGGAAGTTTTGAGAATGGATGAGAAATGAATGAGTTACATGGACCCTGGATGGAGGTTGAAGATGAAGTCATTTCTAGGACTAGATTTGTGTTATATATTTATGGTTTGGGTTTAGTTAACGAATGTATAGCCACCCTAGTAATAAAGGCAGCGCGCGTTTATGGTCAAGGTCATGGGTCCAAGTCCCAGCGCTGCCTTTTGTCATATTTTTCAACATTTCCTTCTGTTTTTGCAAGCAACCAGCGCCTGAGCCTCCACAACTGGGCCTTTTCCCTTTTTACTTATTCTAACCCCCATGTTTCCATTTACCACGCAGGCCCATTTTTTTTATTTTGCTTTTCTGATTCCAAAAACATGTTAATGGGCCAAGCTTCAAACAAAAAACTGTTTTTTCTTACAAACATCCTATATTGTATTTTCACCTCCTGGCTTTATTTTTTATATTTTATTTTATTTTATTTTATTTTTATTTTTATTATTATTATTATTATTATTATTATTATTATTATTATTATTATTTATTAAATCAAAAATCCAAAAATACTTTTTCATTTTATTTTCATACTTATATTTTATTTTGTTTATAAACTAAAAAAGAAAAAAAAATATTTTCTTAAACAAGCTTAATTTCTTTTTCTTAATAAATTAATAATTAGATTTAGGTTTAGTTATTTTCTTTTCTAATTAAAATTAACTTAGAATTTAGGTTTCTTTTAATTAATTAATTTCCATATTATTCTGATTAAACTTAAACCCTTTTCTAAAAATCCTAAAAATGCTTTCTAATTTAATTTCTTTTCTTACTTAATTTAGGTTTAATTTTCTCATTAGATAATTAGGTTAAAACCAAACCCTTTCCTCAAAAACCAAACAAAATCCTTTTTCTTTTCCATTTATATCCTTGTATATTATATTTTCATTTCTTATACGTTATTCAAATTTCAATATGGTTGTAATAGATAATTAGGTTTAATTTCTTGCAATCCCCGTTTGTAAATTTGTATACCCCATCCCCAAATGATGTAATAGTGTAGTAAATTTACTTTCCGCAAATTATCACTTTCTTATAAATGCTAGTAATTAGGGTTTGTATGGAAAGATAAAATCAACAAGTAGATAACCCTAATCAAATATTAAATGCATGAAAATCAAGCACACTATTCACACATGCACCCTTAAGGTTAACTCCACTTGTTGCCTAAAAAATGGACATGTTATGCATGTGAGATGTCTTAGCAAAAACAAATCAAAAATACAAGATCATAGTCCCTCGATGACGCTACAAATATTGCCTTCCAAATGATCTTAGTCCCTCAAAAAGAAATGCTAAGACATCTTACAACATTGCTATCATGACTATACGATGACCCATGCCCGTCTCTTTACATCCAATGATAAGGCTTCTTACCAATCAATGGTGAGATAGTAATATCAAAGGAAGGAAGAAATGAACAAAGACTTTTGAGTAGGTAGAAATGTTCTTAGTTGCTTGCTCACTTTCAAAACAAACATCCTTGCTCACTTTAAATAAAAACACACACCAAACACTTTCAAAACAAAATTTCAAAACATGAAATGTTTTTAAAAGTCCAATACTTTGTATACGTTCTTACGAACGAGAACCATTACAAAGTTTGCCTAAACGAATGCGCCTTTTCAAAAATACTTTCAAAACCACCACAAAGCACATTTTTAAACAAAGCAAGTGATCTAGTAAGAAACTAAGAGCCCATAGATAACTATGGATGAAAAGGGTGCTAATACCTTCCCTTTTCATAATCTACCCCCCGAACTCAAGAAATAATCTCAAAGGTCTTTCCTGTTCTTTTTCACCTTTCCTTTTGGATAAAAGAAAAGTCGGTGGCGACTCTTGCTAACCGCAACATTTTCAATCAAATGCAAAACATCCCAATTCATTTCTTCCACAGTATCATAGTAAGAAACTTGTGGATGATAGGTTGACTTTGAATGAGGTCATCAATTTAGGGAAGCACGAATGTCTTATTTTCAAACTAGATTTTAATAAGGATCTCAATTCTATGATTTGGTATTTCCTAGATTACATGCTTATGAGATTTAGGTTTGATATATAATAGAGAGCTTAGATTAGAATTTGTATCTTTTTTACTAGTCTTTTATGTATTGCTTAAGGGGTTCCCAATGGAGGAGATCCATATTTAGCGTTGGCTCAAGAAAGTGTTATGGGAAAAGTATAACATAATAATATTTTCAAAATGTAACTATTTTCATTTCTTCTTTGAAACAAGATGAACCCTAAATTGAATCTTTTTTATTCTCCATTTAAACTTTAGCTTATCCACTAAATAACTTGAAAATTCATTTTTCTTATAAATGAAACTTGAAAACATCACTTCTTCCATAATGAGTTTCATCTCTTCCATAAACTTGTTTGAAACTTCATCTTCTCCTCTCGAACGCAATTAAAGATCAATTGAATAAAACTTGAAAGAAAGGAAAGACAATGAAAATAGAACGAAGAAAGGAAAGGAACCAAAAGTAAAAATGAAGCTTCCACCACCATTGTGTTTGTCTTCTTCAACAAATTTACGGTACATTAATTCTTTATCCTTAAATGTAACTTAGAAATGTTTGTTGTTGTTGTTGTACTAAACTGTTTAATATTGTTGTTGTTATTGAGATTTAAGATTCAACTATATTAATAATAAATGTTAAAGTTGTTGTTGCTAGAGAAATCAAGGATGGTAGGTGAAATGGAAAATTTGAATAAGAGTGAAACAAAGATTCAACATCATTATCACTACTACGAATAATCTATTTTACCTTGGTTGGGTAAGGGTTATTACCTTGGTTTTGTATGAGTGTAATGGTAAGTCTCAAACTTTCCCTTCTATTGCAAGTACCCCGAGGGGAAAGGTGGAACTTTTATTCGAGCCTGTAGCGGTAGAAATGTTGAGAATAAACTATTAGATTGACTTAACCCAGATAGATCAAATAAAAATCACAATCGCGCTTTATTGTTTCTAAAGGAAATGGGGAAAGAGCGAATAAACCCAAATAAAAAGGGGAGAGAATCTAGGAATCGAGGTTGGTTATACAAAGAGAAGGTATTAGCACCCTAAACATCTACGATACTCCACATGAACCTCTTTGAAAATTTGTGTATTTTGGCTATAAATGTTGTATACAGAAATAAATGGTGGAGATGAGAAAAGAAGTATTTTTTACAATTTTGCACCCGCCGAGATTGCGAACCTTTAGTGCCTACATACCACCTTCAGTACAATAGGGGATCAGTTTACTCGTAGTTCACCTTAAAAAATTTAAAACACGTGCGTGTTGGTTAATTTTAATAGAAGAGACATCATCGTCATATCTGAGTAGAAAACATACTTATTATCCATGATTATGAGAAAGGAGAATTTGCATCATCTCAAAGTGGAGGATATGGCTTGGATTTTAAAATCAACAAAGCCTCACTCCACACCCAAGTGGTAAATATCTCACTTCACTATATATCATAGAAGTATAGTAGCTCGCATCACTACCTGAATCGACAAGAGTCTAATCTTTTGAGAAAAATTTTAAAGTAAAAAAAAGCCAAAGTGGCCAAATGGTTTGAATGAGGTAAATGACTTTTAGTCTTCTCACAAAAATGTCTAAGCATGATTAATATTGATTAAAATCTGATTAAGAAAGGATTTTTGAAAATGCATAGACCTAAGTCCAAGTTTATTATGAAAGCGGTTCAAGTTAAAAAACAAGAAGAGTTTTGAAAAGGAGGGACAATATTTTTGAAATTAAAGAAGATGTGAGGAGATGAGGAGACTATCCTAAAGCATAAGGAAAAAACTAAGGAAAAGAACAATCTAATCAACAAGAAGTCAACACTTAACATAAAGAGTTATTGTAGAATTCTCATCCTTTAGATTGAAACCAAGCAAGAAAAAATACTAAACCTCTTGGGAATACCAAGCTTTAGATGAATTAAGTATTCACAAAAATTGGGCAGAATAACGGTTGTATACAGAGGAATTCCCAATCACAGGCAAAGCACATAATCAGAATAATCTGCACACAAAGAAAATCAACCCAATGTCTTGGGATAAACCCCATGAACTTCAGACAAAATAAGAACAAAATCACAAGGTCCCAAAAGTATCAGAGCTTCTAATACTAAGTCCAAGGGATCCACTATTCTATAATGCCAAGGATGGTAACCAAATAGTAAAAGTAACCTTAAGGCTTTTTAAAGTTCAAGTTGGTTATTAAGTGTCTTCAAAAAGAAAATGAAAGCTCACGTGAGAAAAATAAAAAAGACGTAAAGATAAATGCTCAAGTGAGCAAAATGACATAAAGATAAATGCTCAAGTGAGCAAAGATGAAAATAGCGTGAAATGTAAATGCTAAAGTAAATGGTGCATAAAAGTAAAGGCATAAAATAAGGGGCATAAAGTAAAAACACAAAGTAAAGTCAATTGTCAGTGAGCTAGAATTTAAAGGTTAGTTGGATGACCATCTTGAATCTTGCATTTGAAAACTCATTAGAAGATTGATAATATCAAAGCTTCTCAATAATAAGTGTCATTTGCTTTTTGTCAAGTGTATCATTCATTTCAAATGCTCAAGGCAACCTCATATGATTAACGATGTTTAAATGATTCGCTTAGACCAAAATTCATGGAGGTTCATTAGAAGATTGATAAGATCAAAGCCTCCTAACAATGAACTCCAAGGTTATTGGATAAAAGGCTTCACATTAAACATACTTGGGCTTGCAAACATAGGTTTGGGCCACGAATGATTATTTTTAAATCGGGACAAATTTAGCACTATGTTAAGTAATCTTAAGTGGACTTGTATAGAACTCACACCTATTTTGAGGTCGGTCAATACCAATCTATGTATCACATGTTATAGAAATTATATGTAGATCATATTTCAACAACATGTAGCACAAGTAAGAAATGGATAAGATGAAGAGGGGAGGGGTGTATCAGATGAAATTAGGGTTTCAAATACCATCAACATCATTAATCCATTTTGGTGTATTTGGATTTTTAAACTATCAACACTCAAGATCCAATGAGGTTGAGGAACTTGTCCCAAAATAACACCCAAATCAGGATCCAACAGAAATAATAAAATAATATTTAATAAAACAATATTTATATTATTAATAAAAGGGAAATAATTGGTAAGATACACAAAGTATATTAAAACATAAAATAAAAATCCTTAAAAAATGTCAGAACAAAAGTCAATAAATGTTAACAAATGTTTTTGGAATTTTTTAAAGTCAGAAATTATTTTTTAAAATTTAAAGAAATAAGCAAAATAAACCAAATATTGAGAAAAATAGAAAAATCATAAATAAAAATGAGACGAGGTCACCAATATTTATTCAAGTGGTCATTGGATCGTTCCATAATTTTTTCAGAATTTTAAAATCAAGAAAAGTTTATTAAAACAATTAAAATAAGGCAAAAAATACAAAAAATATAAAAAATATCAAACATGAAAATAAAAATATAAAAAAAAAATTCATAAATTCAGAAATAATTCAAAGTATTTTTGTATATTTTTTTCATAATTTTTGAATAAAAAATAAGAGAGATGTGAATTTTTGAAATTAAAACAAATTTTGTAAAATAAAATAAAATCAGAAATAATATGAGAGACTGGATCTGGCTCATTAAAACACGCTTGCACATCTAATGGCTCAAGAGTGATGATGTATGGTGATCTACGGTCAACAAGCACGCACTGAAGTCACAAAAGTCAGACCAATCACAACATTTCAATTGTCACACTCTCATTGGTTGAAGAAGACACGTAGGTCATCTTCAACCACCAGCTACCCTGCAACTAGAGCGAGATCAAGATTCTTACATCTATAAATTTAGATGCTCATAGTAGTATCATTGGATGCGTCTCTTCAAGACGATCACAACTATATTCTCGCGCCAACCTTATATAAAGCACAGCTTACTCGATTTGGAAAAAACTAGAGAGTTTTTAAAATTTTGAAATCAAAAAAGAGAAGCATCAAATGCATTGATTCACCAAAATTAAGTTAATAGCAAGAATTAACGAACATCATAAATCACTTCAGTAATTTGAGTTAAAAGAATTGGTGCCTTAATCTACTTGAACGAAGTTCACTGAAATTGCTCTGAAACTTGACTTTGCTTGAACTGAATATGGAAGATTTGGCTTGCTTTTTGTTTCAGAAGCTCCACACAAGTTCACTAAAGAAGAATATCACAAGAAATTGAATTGAAACACAAAGAAATAGTGAATTCGAAAACTCAGAAAAATGAGTTGTGAAGAGAAAGTGGTAGGGTAATTTTGGCTATCCAAGCTTGAGGAAATGAGTGCAATATGTCCCTCTATTTATAGGAGAATGAATGGTGAAAAGAATTGGAAGAAATAGTGAGGTTTGGAGGGAAATTTAGTGAAGCCCGAAAATGAGAAAAGTGTGACTTGAACTTGCTCAAAACACGGTTAATTATTGTGTTTCAATGCTCTAATCATTCTTTAGAACTTCGTTAAACTTGTTTAAATAAAAAACATGCAGCAAAATGGTCATTAGAATCCACAATAAGGAAATTGCAAACTGACTGCAAGCAAAAATTCAGTTTCATGGAAGCAACTTCAAGAGCACGGGGCACACAATGTAGGAGGCTCTATGATTTCATTCTTTTTGAACTAGAAATATCTCACAACAAACTTTGCAATATGACAATAAAGACATCATTTGGATGTTTGAGCAAAAAGTTATGTCCATTTGAATCTGTGAAAAAGACACTGATATTTTGTACTTAGAAAAATTCTAAGTGTTGAACTTCAAAATAACCTAAAATGTTCTTAAAAATTTCATGAATTTCCACTCAAAATTTGATCTTGAAATCAAAAGACGGAATGAAGTAGACCCTTTGAATTTAATTATGGAATTGGGATCACTCAAAAATAATAAAAATTCAAAGAGTTACGGTCTTTGGAAGATGATGGACAAATTTGGGGAAATTCACAAAAGACCTATAATCTTTTCAAATCTTCAACCATTTTCCAAGAATCTTTGAGTCTTACACATAAAAACAAAGTTTTAGTTGACATCCAAAATATTATTTTGGAAAATTAATGGGCTCAAGGAGATGTAAATTGACCAAGTTATGATCATTTGAAGTCAAATCCTATAATTCAAAGACCTTTCAAGGAGACTTGTAATCTTTCTCAACTTTTAGTGATCTTACATTCAAAATTAGCCTTAGACTTTTGAAGAGAGTTTGTTAAGGACACTTTAAAGAGAATCATGGATTTGGAACCAATCAAAAATCTCAAAAAATGAAAAAGATATGGTCCTTGGAAGTCAATAAACCCTAGCTCAGAGAGTGTCAAAATGACTTGAAACCCCCTTTCAACTTTTGATGATATTTCTTACACAATTGGATATTTTCATGTGAAGAGAGGTTGTTTTAGATGATGATAAGAATACATATCAAAAAGAACCAACTCAAAATTTTTAAAATTTTAGAGTTATGCACTTGTGATTACTTAATCTAGTATTTGCTCAATTAGGTCAAACTTGTTGAGCCAACCTTGAATCTTTTGATCTTTCTTGGCAAAATTAGGCATGATGAATCATAAGAGGCCTTGAAATAATGTTTTATTGAAGCACACTCAAATATGGAGCTTAAGTCTCAATAAAGCTTATTGAAGAAGGCATGGAAATAAACACATGAACCTATCTTCTTAATGAATTCTTCCTCTAACTTTGAGTAGATCTTGACCTAAATGATGTGAGGAAACTCCATGAACCACAAAACTTGATATCATAGACATAGTCTTGAAGCTTTAGCTCTTACCATCCATTGAAGAACAATTTGACTGAGGACCAATTCTCAAACCCTAGGTTAGATGGTTAGATGGTGAGATGAATGCAATTGTGATCACCTACAATATGAACACACGCACATATATATATATATATATATATATATATATATATATATATATATATATATATATATATATATATATATATATATATTATATATATATATATATATATATATATATATATATATATATATATATATGTTAGTCTTAAAAAATATGTACAAGATACACAATTCAAGGTACTTGGTAATCCCTCAAGAGCAAATTTAAAGATATGATGAAGAAAGGGCGAACCAACCCTAACGTGTGATCTTGATGTATTGATAAAAGTAAGATGATGAGAAATATTAGGGGGAAATATTAGGGTATAACAATTTCCCGTATTTAAGTGTCTTTTATCGGAGATACAAAGGTTAAAATCTTCATCTCGACGTGATTGAAGATACTTAAATATAAAACAAGCCATATTTTTGGCCCTAAGATGCCATGAAATGATTATGATCATGAATGCAAACAAATCCAAGGGTGACACAGAACACCATTGGGTAAGAAGAAGATAAAATAATAGATCAAAAAGAGAGTCCAACCAGGAAAACAAATTATTGGGGAACAAAAGACTCAACTCTATTGGGGTAAAACCCAAAGAGGAGATAAGGCATCACTAACTCAATAAATGAGGAAAAATCAATGGATGAAAACAATCAACACATAACAGTGAACTACCCACTCCTAGAGGGGATAGCAAAAAAAAGAGTAACATCGACTCACAGGGGATCAGAAATTAACAACACGAAGGATGCAAATAGAAGCGGTAAGATGATACCGGTAAATACCAACATTAGGGTTAGTAACAAATGATTGGCATCAGTACTTATGACTGGAAACAAAGAAACTCTTTTAGAGAAAAGTGAATCTCTATAATGAACTATCTCCCGTAATGAAGAGACTACCATTCATCGGAGTACAACCTCAACAATGAACTATCTCCCATAACAAAGAGACTACCATTCACCGGAGTACAACCTCAAAATGAACTATCTCCATTAATGAAGAGACTACATCCATTGGAGTACAAATATCAACAACGAACTATCTCCTATAACGAAGAGAATACCATTCATTGAAGTACAACCTCAAAAATAAACTATCTCCATTAACGAAGAGACTACCATCCATCGGAGTACAAATCTTAATAATGAACTATCTCCCTTAATAAAGAGACTACCATCCATCAGAGTAAAAATCTCAACAACGAACTATCTCCCTTAACAAAGATACTACCATTCATCAGAGTACAACCTCAACCACGAAATATCTCCCTTAAAGAAGAGACTACAATCCATCGAAGTACAAATCTCAATAACGAACTATCTCACATAATGAAGAGACTACCATCCATCGGAGTACAAATCATCTATGAGATTAACAAACTTACTGGGGAAGAATAGGTTTCTCAAATAAAGGGACTTGTCACTCGCTGTTTACAAAGAGGATTGTGATAATGCTGCTGGGAAATGAATATTGACTTTCTGGGGAAGTGCCAATACATTCCTCTTGAGGTGATAAAGTCTTCACGTACAAAATAAATGCATATTCTCAATCCAGGGATCGCAACCTAGAGAAATCAAAATAATATTGCTGTCGGGAACCATAAATTTAAACCGGGAATAAACTGGAGTAAAACAGTCAACCAAGACACCACCCAATGAGTAATAAGCTCAAACGGGGATCATATTCCATCAAGATAATAAACCGTGTAGGAGGGCTAAAGCAAATTTCTTCCATGAGGGATAACTCAATGGGGAAAATGAAAATATATATACTTTCTGCTTAAGGTTTACACTCTATTGGAGAGAGAGTAACACAACTCTGCAAAGAGGAAAATATGCCAACAAAAACATCAATGAATGCAAATGAGAAATGAATTTTTAATTCAGCTATGCGTGATGTATGTGTGAATGTATGAATGTTATCATGTATATACTGATAAAACAAACACACTGCACTGGGGATAACCAGACAACGCCAATTTGGATAAGGATGAAATTCGACTAAATCATATCTAGGATAAAGATTCCACAAGAGAATAAGCACCAACTGAGGAAACAAATTCCTACATCACGACTTATCTCCACTGGGAAGAAACATGGCTTGAAAATATATCACAACATAATCTTATAGTAATAAACAAATATAGTTGCAGGTATATAACACCCTCCTCCAGGTTTCACCAGGGAATAACATACAAACTTTGCTAGGGAAGACAATGTCATATAGTTTAGACTTCAACTGGGGATTCCAAACTGACTTCACTTGGGAAAACAACAACACATCATGGAGGGGAGCCCAAATACAATCTTCGATATCAATAGTAATGGTTGTGAAGACTCCTCTGGGGAGAAATTATGAAACTTCATGGGGATAACAACTTTTAGAGATAAGCATCATCTTTGCTTCATTTGGGGATCTAAGAAGTTAACAACGTAGCAGGAAGTCAAAATTATGTGGATTTTAAATCAAACTCAGCACTTGGTGAGAGAAAACCCAAAAATTTGACAATTGTCTCAACGCTTCTTAGAAAAGATGTTTCCCTTGTCTGGCTACTCAGCTGGAAAAATACGCGTCAAGTCCTGACTGAAGAATCTGGGATAAAGTCATCAAATCATGCAAACCCAAAACAAAATAAGCAACCTGGAGAAAAATCTGAACCAAGACTTAACTGGGGAAAATGGGATTACAAGCCCAACATCACACCATATATCAATTGGTATGAAATCAACCTATCCAAGGAATGAAACACAAGTAGAACATGCGCATATCATAAAGAGTAATCTCGGGATACCTCTTGGGGAATCCTTTCATAACTTTGGAGTTCGTCCATTGTTGGAATCACCACCTTTGTTCCACTTGAATCACAAAATCTAAAGTAAAAAGTGATTTTCAAATTCTTTTCGAAAACATTTTTTTAATTAAGTCTTTTTGTTTTTGAAAGTTACTATCAATAATAAATGAAATTTTTGTAAACAGAATAAATTAAGAACCACAAAGAATTGGATAAAGGCTCAAACTTTATTAATAGAATGGTATTCAGCAAATCGCGAGACTCCATGGATGATTACAAAGTTTGGAAAATGGTAAATATATGGAAAAGATACATTGAAATACAATGACCATTATTCTCCCGAACAACTTTTAACTCCTAAGCAGAGGCTTCAGTTGAAGTTTGATGAGAGTTAGAGAAAATTATTACTTCAATGATCAAGTCTTGACGGATGCAGTTACTTGCAAGGAAATCCCTACCTTTTGCCTAGGTTTCCCTCGCGTGTTTTCAATCTATCGGGAAGATTTTATTCTATTTGTGTCTCTAATTTTTGCCTAGACCGTCCTTTCGATTTTTTAGCCTACCGAGACGCCCTTTTTTGCCTAAGCTTCCCTTTCAAGTTTTCAACTTAGCGAGCTATTCTTTTATTTATTAAGGCGAAGTATTTATTGACTCTGTCAGCATTCATAGGATGTGGGAAATCCTCACCATCCATAGTTTCAGGAATCAATGCACCACCAGAGAAGGATTTCTTGAAAACATATGGGCCTCCATAATTGGGAGTCCACTTTCCCCTAGAATCAGTGTTAAAAGACATGATCTTTCTGAGCACAAGGTCGCCTTCTCTGAATTCACGAGGCTTGACCTTCTTATCAAAATATTTCTTCATTATTTCATGATATAGTTGACCATAACATAAGGCCGTCATTCTCTTTTCTTCAATTAAGTTCAACTGGTCAAACCTGTTTTGGACCCATTCAGCCTCTGACAATTTGGTTTCCATTATTACACGCAAAGAGGGAATCTCAACCTCAACGAGGAGCACTGCTTCCATACGATACACAAGAGAGAATAGGGTTTCCCCTGTTGAAGTGTGGACGGATGTATGATACCCATGCAAATTAAAAGGGAGAATCGCAAGATAATCCTTATAGGTAACAACCATCTTCTGGATAATCTTCTTAATTTTTTTATTAGCAGCTTCAACAGCCCCATTCATCTAAGGCCTGTAAGGAGACGAGTTGTGATATAAAATCTTGAATTCTTCACAAAGTTATGTCATTATTTCTTTATTCAAATTTGAGCCGTTGTCGATGATAATCCGTTTTGGCACACCATATCGACATATAAGATTGTTCTTAATAAAGCGCGCTACCACCTGCTTGGTGACATTAGTATAGGAAGTTTCTTCCACCCACTTGGTGAAGTAGTCAATTGCCACTAAGATGAAACGATGTCCATTCGATGCCTTGGGTTCAATCATTCCAATCATATCAATACCCCACATAGAAAAATGCCACGGGGAAGAAATAACTTTGAGAAGCATTGGAGGCACATGAATATTGTCAGCATAAATCTAATATTTGTGGCACTTCTTTGCAAATTTATAACAGTCAGATTCCAATGTCAGTCAGTAGTAACTTACCCTAAGAATCTTCTTTGCCATTGAATGTCCATTGGCATGGGTGCCAAAGGAAAATTCGTGGATCTCATGCATCAATATGTCTGATTCGTGTTTAACCATGCATATGAGCAAGACCATGTCATAAGTTCTCTTGTATAACACATCTTCATTGAGGAAAAAGATACCTGCCAACCTTCTCAATGTCTTTCTATCTTTATTCGATGCATCAACCGGGTATTCCTAAGTCTTGAGAAAGTTCTTGATGTCATAATACCAAGGTTTTTCATTTGATGCCCCCTATGTAGAAAACACATGAGCTGGTATATCAAGATGTCTAACTTTAATCTGAGGGATATTGTTCCAAGCATTTACTTGGTACATGGAAGACAAACGCTAAAGCATCTGCCATCTGATTCTCATCTTTGGGAATATGATGGAATTCAAAATTATTGAAGAAAGGTTATAATCTTCCTGCATAATATTTGTAGGGAATCAAGCCAATGTGACGAGCCTCCAATTCTCCTTTGATCTGATTTATTTTCAAAACTGAATCACCATATACATCAAGAATTTTGATTTTGAGATATATGGCCTCTTCAAGACCCAAAATGAAAGCTTCATACTCCGCCATATCATTGGTACAATCAAATGTCAACCTTGTTGTAAAAGGGATATGACACCCATAGGGAGTGATAATCAGAACACCAATTCCTTTTCCATAAGCATTTACAGCTCCATCAAACACCATACCCCATCAGGATTCAGGCTCAGGACCTTCCTCAGGCAAAGGTTCTTCACAATATTTAACTTTCGAATATATCACATCCTCATCAGAGAAATCATATTTAACAGACTGATAATCGTCAACTTGTTGGTGAGCAAGGTACTCTGCCAACACACTGCCTTTTATAGCCTTTTGCGTATGATATTTAATATCATATTTAGACAACATATGTCAATGGGAAATTCTTCTAGTAAGAGTAGGATTTTCAAAAATATACTTAATTGGGTCCATTTTGGAAATCAACCAAGTAGTGTGGTTCAACATATATTGTTGTAACTTCTTTGTCGCCTAGACCAAAGCACAACATATTTTTTAGCATAGAATATCGTGACCCACAGTCAGTAAACTTTTTGCTGAGATAATAAATGGCATATTATTTTATTCCCATTTTATCTTGTTGTCCCAAAATATAGCCCATGAATTATCCAACACAGTCAGATACATAATCAATGGTCTTCCTTCAACAAGAGGGAGCAAGATAGAAGGCTCAAGAAGATACTCTTGAATTCTTTCAAATGCCCTTTGACAATCATTCATCCACACATAACCTTGGTCCTTCTTCAACAGCTTGAAGATTGGTTCACATGTCACAGTCATATGGGAAACAAATCTGGAAATGTAATTCAAACGTCCAATGAAGCCTCTAACTTGCTTTTCAGTTCTTTGTGCCGCCATTTCTTGAATGGCCTTAACTTTATTAGGATCAACTTCAATTCCTTTCTGGATGACAACGAAACCTAGAAACTTTCCCGAGCAAACACCAAAAGTACATTTATTTGGATTCAAGCGGAGACGATACTTCCTCAAATGCTGAAACAACTTCAACAAATCTTTTATATGCCCTTCCTCAGTCTGAGATTTGACGATCATATCATCAACATATACCTCAATTTCCTTATGAATCAAATCATGTAATAGAGTTTTCATAGCCCTATGGTACGTTGCACCAGCATTCTTCAACCCGAAGGGCATCACTCTGTAACAGAATGTTCCCCAAGGTGTGATAAACGTTGTTTTTTCCATGTCCTCGGGAGCCATCATAATTTGATTGTATCCGGAAGATCCACCCATGAATGAGAACACTTTGAATTTTGATGTACTATCGACTAACATATCAATATGTGGCAATGGAAAGTCATCTTTTAGACTGACTTTGTTTAAATCTCTATAATCAATGCACATGCGGACTTTTCTATATTTCTTTGGCATTGGAACAATATTGGTAACCCACTAAGGGTATACTGATGTCACAAAAAAACTAGCATCAATTTGTTTCAAAACCTCTTCTTTAATCTTCACTGCCATGTCAGGATAAGTTCTTCGCAGCTTCTTTTTGATCGGTGGACATTCTGGCTTAAGTGGCAAATAGTGTTCCATAATATTGGTATCCAAACCAGGAATGTCTTGATAAGACCAAGAAAAGATATCCACATACTCTTTCAGTAATTTAATCAGCTTACTCTTCATCTCGGGATGAAGCAGTGCCCCAATCTTTCAGATCTTCCTCTGAAACAAAATCAATCGCCTCCAATGGCTCTTTATACGACTTAATAGTATTTTCCTCATGCTCAAGTAACCGTGAAACCTCTTTTGGTATTTCATCATATTCCTCTTCTTTATCCACATACACATGATATTCAAAGTTGGGAGAGGATGCAGGGTCATTGCACTCAACAGGTTTTTTAATTAATCTGCACATATGATTTATGATTGATTTTAGAAACTGACACATGTAACAAGTGATTATGAAGATTTATTTGCAGTTTTTTTTAAAGGTTTTTTTCTGATTACCATTTTCCAAGAAAAAGCAGAAAATAAAGACATAATTTAGAAATCAAAAACAACTTTTATTAATGATCTTAAAATTCAAAACAAAAGACACGTCCATACAATCATTACTTCCACCTTGGGCAGAGTGAAAGACTTTTGAAAAGATCAACAAAAAACAAATTACTTTGTAATGTGAATGCAAGAAGGAACACCAATAGTGATCCAATTATGGATTCTGACTCCATGTGTCACGAAGTTTGGCATCTCTTGTTCTAACTTATCTTCGAGAATAGTGTTGATCTTTGGAGTAGTCAGATAAAGGTATCCTGCACTGTGAAAGATGTCTTAATATTTACTCAAAGTAAACTTCGGCTTCACAACTTCCTTCTTCACTGAGAAACCCAAACCAGACTCATTCATATTCGCAGGTGGATTAATAACATGCCTCCACACCTTGCTTGGGACCTTCTGCACTACCTACTACGCATCCTTAAATGAGGTCATAGAATCTTCATTCTTCCTTATATTATCAATTGAAAAAGCTTGGAAATGAGTTCCAACAGCGGCTTCATCAGCTTCTACAATGCTAAAGGAAGACAATTGAGATATCAATAGAGCTTGCTCACCGTTCACAATGACTACCTTTCCTTCACGGAAATATTTCAGCTTTTAGTGCAAGGTTAAATTAATAGCTCCTGCTTCAGGGATCCATGGTCGTCCCAATAAACAACTATAGGCGGGGATAATATCCATAACCTGAAAGGTGATTTGGAATAGATGCGTTCATATGTGAATAGGTAAATCCACTTCTCCGATGACAGACTTTCTCGAACCATCAAAAGATTTCACTATAATGCCACTAGGGCGCATAAGAGGTCCCTGGTACTTAAGCTTCATGAGAGTACTTCTCAGTATGGCATTTAAAGCAGATTCATTGCCAATCAGCACATTGGGCAAAGATTCATTCTTAAAATTCATGGAAATATAGAGAGCCAGATTATAGTATCTTCCTTCACCAGGAAACTCGTCATCACAAAAGCTCAGATTGTTACAACGTGTAATATTCCCCACAACACCATTGAACTGATCCAGAGACATATCACTTTCAACAAAATCCCGATCCAACACCCGCATCAGAGATTCCTGATGAGCAGAAGAGTTCATAAATAAGGCTAAAATTGAAATCTTAGATGGGGTTTGCAACATCTGATCCACAATCTTGTAATCACTCATCTTGACAATTTTTAATAGATCATCAACATCCTTTTCCAAGGCGGTGCCACTAGATTATCTTATCACTTTCTTAGGCTTAGCATAAGTCTAAACAATCTTTTTGATAGGATTAACATCTCCTCGAAAGGCAGGGGTGAAGACATGACCACTGCAAGTTACCTGATTAGCTTAAGCAATATTCTCAACACGGTATGGTATAAATTTCCACACCATCTTCTAGGATAGTTGCATTATTCTTATAAGGCACAATTTTATTTGATTCATATGGGATAGGACCAGGCAGACAAATAACCACGAGAGCAATAGTTGGCTTGTTATGGTACTCAATCTCTAAAGGAGAAGGATCACCAAAACATGGTACAATAACATTCACCCCTACTTCTTCAGAATACCCATTCATCAAATAATCATTATCAGAAAACATACCTTCATCATAAGAAAAGAACTCATCAGCAGAAATGTACTCATCATTAAACATGGCCTCAACTAAGTAATCTTTAATCACATTAACTCCATTATAATAATATCAGTTTCCTGTGAATCTAATAGTACCATTATCTAACAGCAATTGAACACCTCTTCTTACAACAGAACAACCACGAGAATCCCTACAACAAATTTGACAAGACACATAATGATTTTCTTCCTGGCCATCCACGTGACAAAATGAGGCATGCAACTACACCAAATCATCATTCATGTAACTCACATAAAAAATCTGGAATTCATCGGGACAACCATAAACCATATTCACATCTTCTTCATATTCATCCCTTGGTATGATTATATGGATGATACCTTCATCCATCATCTCTTAAAAATCAGCTCTCACGTTATCACATCCATGGATATCCGAACTACAAATACTACAACCCGCATGATTGTGTGTATAATAGCTGAATTCACAAAGATTAGCATGCATCTTCACTAAATCACCTCTAACCAGGTTGATATCAAAAATCCAGAAATCTCCAGGACAACCAACAACCATATTTATAGCGCTTCCACCTCCATGTTTGGATAGTGGATTATCCTTCACATTGGGACCAACATCTTTAAAAGACATGAGACCATATCTTACCATCTTCTGTACTTCAGACTTCAGGGGATAAAAAATTTCAATGTTGTATCCAGGAGCTCCTTGATGAAAAGCATAAGTCTGATCCGCCTTATAATACTATGGTAAAGGTGAAGGTATAGTAGGGGGAGGCCTAGTCTACACCAATATAACCAACAAGAAGCTATGGAAAAGAACAATTTAACCAACAAGAAGCCAACACTTGACATAAAGAGCAAATGTAGAATTCTCATCCTTTGGATTGTAACCAATCAAGCTAAAAATACTAAACCTCTTAGGAATACCAAGCTTCAGATGAATTAAGTCTTCACAAAAATTAGGCAGAGTAACGGCTGTATACAGAGGAATTCCCAATCACATACAAAGCACATAATTAGAATAACATGCACACAAATAAAATCAACCCAATATCTTGGGGTCAACCCCAAGAACTTCATACAAAATAACAACAGAATTACAAGGTCCCAAGGGTATCAGGGCTTCTAATCCTAAGTCCAAGAGGTCCACAACTCCATAATGCCAAGGATAGTAACCAAATAGTCCAAATAACCTTAAGGCTTTTTAATGTTCAAGTTGGTCATTAAGTGTCTTCAAAAACAAAATGAAAGCTCAAGTCAGCATAATAAAAATGACATAAAGATCAATAATCAAGTGAGCAAAAATAAAATGACATAAAGATAAATGCTCAAGTGAGCAAATATGAAAATAGAATGAAATGTAAATGCTAAAGTAAATGGTGCATAAATGTAAAGGCATAAAATAAAGGGCATAAAGTAAAAGCACAAAGTAAAGTCAATTTTCAGTGAGTTAGAAGTTAAAGGTTAGTTGGATGACCATCTTGAAACTTGCATTTGAAAACTCATTAGAAGATTAATAAAATCAAAGCTTCTCAATAACAAGTCTCATTTGATTTTTGTCAAGTATATCATTCATTTAAAATGCTCAAGGCAACCTCATATGATCAATGATGTTTAAATGATTTGCTTAGTCCAAAATTCATGGAGGTTCATTAGAGGATTGATAAGATCAAAGCCTCCTAACAATGAACTCTAAGGTTATTGGATCAAAGGCTTCACATTAAACATACTTGGGCTTGCAAACATAGGTTTGGGCCACGAATTATCATTTTCGAGTCGGGACAAATTTAGTGTTATGTTAAGCAATCGTAAGTGGACTTATGTAGAAGTCACACCTATTTTGAGGTCGGTCAATAGCAATGTATGTACCACATGTTAGAGAAATGATATGTAGATTACTCTCCAATAATATGTAGCACAAGTAAGAAAGGGATAAAATGAAGAGGGGAGGGATGTATCAGATGAAATTAGGGTTTCAAATATCATCAACATCATATATCCATTTTGGTGGATTTGGATTTTCAACCTATCAACACCCAAGATCCAATGAGGTTGAGGAACTTGTCCCAAAATAACACCCAAATCAGGATCAAACAAAAAAAGTAAAAGAACATTTAATAAAACAATATGTAAATGATTATTAAAAGGGAAATACTTGGTAAAATACACAAACTATACTAAAACACCAAATAAAAATCCTTAAAAAATGCCATAGGTCAAACAAAAGTCAATAAGTGTTAACAAATGTTTTTGTAATTTTTTAAAGTCAGAAACTATTTTAAAAATTTAAAGAAATAAGAAAAATAAACCAAAAATTAAGAAAATTGAAAAATCAGAAATAAAAATGAGATAAGGTCACCAATATTTTAAAACCAAGAAAAGTACGATTTGTTTGCAGTCTTATGAACTCACTGTTATTGGAATAATTTTAGTTTTACAGTTGGATTAAAAATGTTTTTAAAACAAGTATGATTCTTTTTCGATGCTTAACAAAAATGGAAGTTGAGGACTATGACGTTTTGTTTCGATTCATCCGTAAATTTGTGTTATGTATCATATACTCTATTGAGCAGGTTTAATATGTTTTAAAGTGTAGCATCTTAATTATTTGTTAACTGATTTTTTTAATGAACAAAAATTACTCTGATTTTATATTAACATTCTTCGGGAAAATTAGGGTATTACATTAGTGGTATCAGAGTAGGTCAGTTCGTCCGGCCAGGTTGTTGAGTCTGCAGTATGGTATGACAGTTGAATATTGTCGATGTGTTTATTTTAACCATTGTTTTATATGATGGTGTGAAACAGAGAAATGGCTGGAAGAAACGATGTTGCGATTGTTGCTCTTTTGCAGGCTGTTGCTCGGGTTGTGAAACATCATTCTTATATTGGCGGTAATGATGGATCTCAACTCTTGGAAAAAATTTAGAAGAATCATCCTCCTACTTTCAAGGGTAGGTACAATCCTGATGGAGAGTAGACTTGGCTCAAATAGATTGAAAGGATCTTTCAGGTCATGGACTACTCAGAAGCACAAAAGGTGCAGTTTGGTACACATATGCTGGCAGAGGAGGCCGATGACTAGTAGGTTGGCATCTGTTAGATACTGCAAGCATTAGTTGAGATTATTACTTGGGTTGTGTTCAGTAGGGAGTTTCTGAGGAAGTACTTTCCAAAAGATGTGTGTGGAAAGAAAGAGATAGAATTCCTGGAGTTAAAATAAGGGAATTTGTATGTAACTGAGTATGTTGTTAGATTGATGGATCTAGAGAAGTTATATCCTCATTACAGTGAAGTGACTGTTGAGTTCCCAAAGTGCATCAAGTTTGAGAATGGGTTGCACCCAGAGATAAAGAAGGAGATTGGATATCAACAGATTCGTAGATTTTTAGATTTGGTGAATAGTTGTAGAATTTATGAAGAGGATAGTAAGGCTCACTACAAGATTATAAGCGGGAGGAAAGGTAAGCCACATAAAAACTGTGGGAAGCCTTACAATGCTCCAGCTGGCAAGGGCAAACAGAAAGTTGTTAATGGTAAGAGGTCAAGTGGGGGAGGTTCTCCTGCTAACCTTAGATGTTTCAAATGCGGTGAGCTGAGACATTGAATTAGTGAATGCACAAGCGGTGTGAAGAAGTATTTGCATTACGGTAAAGCTGAACATGGAGTGGCTAATTGTAAACACAAGGCGGTGATATGTTTCAATTATGGTGAAGAGGGACATATCAGTACTCAGTGTCAGAAGCCAAAGCAAGCTCAATCTGGTGGGAAGGTGTTTACTTTAGTAGGAAATCAGACATCCAATGAAGACAGACTGATCAGAGGTATATGTTTCATTAATAGTACTCCTTTAATTACTACTATTGATACTGGTGCTACGCATTCTTTTATTGTTTTTCTGATTATGCGATAAGATTAGGTTTTGTGTTGTTTTTTATGATTGGAGAAATGGTAATCAAGACTCTAGCTAAGGGATTTGTGACTACTTCTCCATTATGCTTGAAATGTCCTTTATCAATCTTTGACAAATATTTTTCTACGGATCTAATTTGTTTACAGTTGAGTGGTCTGGATGTGATCCTAGGTATGAATTGGTTGGAATTTAATTATGTTCATATTAATTGTTGTAATAAATTTGTTTGGTTTCTCGCTCCTAATGAGGAGAAGGAAGTTGGGTTCTTGTCTACTAGGCAGTTGTATGAGTTGATGCACGATGAAGCTCAAGTGTTTTCATTGATGGCGTCCTTGTCTATAGAAAGTTGTTGTACCCTAAAATATACCCTCTCATTTCTCAAAGGATCACCTTGGACCCTCAGGTTTGTTCCCATCCAATTTCAATCCTTGAATTACAAATTTTCCAAGAAAGTCATTCACAAGGGCAAAATGGTCATTTGCACACTGAAAAGTCAAACTTTGACTTTTGGATCAAAATCAAGTTTCCGGAATCATATTTCATCAAGACATGTTGGAATGTGAGATTTGTTTCATCAAGATAATCAAAAGTCAAAATTACTTTGGAAAAGTCAAATTTCTAAATACTTAGAATTTTTCTAAGTATTTAAGAAATATGACAAGCTCAGAACTTCTGATCAGATTACCAACATGATGCAAGCTGATTCTAGAAGAACTTCTATCACAAACTTTATAGATTTCAATAAGATCTAAAACATTGTAGAACAGAACTTATTCTAGAAATGCTGGGATTTCTAGTTAAATCTTCAAAGACACGTCCCTGAAACTGAAGCATTCAGCAAATTCTGGACACTTTCAAAATAGATTTTGGTCAGAACTTCTGGGCCAGTTTTCACAAAGGTTCAGTCAGAGTTTGCAAGGGTAATTCAAAGAAGGTTACAAAGCATGTTGCAAGCTTCCTGGAAAGTCTGAGAGCTCCTTCAGAACATGCTGGAGCAAGGAGATACAAAGATAAGAAGTTGGATGTCTATTCTAAGTTACGCTGAAGCTGAACTTTTGATCCAGAATTAAGCAATGATGCGGAATATCAGATTGCAGGATTTCTAGTTTGATCAATCTCATCATCATTTAATGCTCACAACCAATTTTGGGTCTTTATCCAAAAGATTTCCCCATGTATGGCATAGAAGTACCATTACTATCTTGGAAAAGAAAACTTTTGTACAAGAGTGTGTTGGGCCCATGCCTTGGTTTGCTTTTGAGGTTGCCTTTCCTTAATTATTGCTTACAAATCTGGCTTAGGCACTACTAAAGCTTCTAACCACCATACCTATTTGAACCTACTTCAAGAACAAGTCAGTGCCTAGCATATGATGGTTGTACCCCTTGACCTCTCCAAGCGACTAAACTTTTTCCTATAAATTGGACTTCATTGGCAACTGTAAACGGGTCGAAAATTTGAGAAAGAAAAAGCCTTGAACCCCTGCTAAAATTCCAAGAATTCAAAATTGCAAACACAAAATACAAAACCTGTTAGCTTTTGTTTTCTTGCATTCAAACTCCATTTTTCCTCAAGTGTTTCTTGACCAAAACCATCCATACAGTTTCTGAATTACATATTAGAAGCTATCCTAACTTTTATGTTCAGATTGTAATAGACTCTCCATCCATATCCACCTCAAAGAAGTCAGAACTTTGGCCCTTGGCTGTTCCAGAATCTTCTAACCATTCGTAGCCCAAGTTGAAAGTTTCCAACCTGCTGAACACGTGAGGAAGCTGTTCAGAACATCACCAGAGTTCAGAACCAAACTCCAGCTCACAGAGTATTTTCCAGCTGCAAGGTAAGCTTCTGCTGACTCTCATCATATTACTTAGACATTGTCAGATTTGCATGTTCAAAAATAAAAAGTAGACATCATGATTCTGATGTTGTACGTATTCTGAGGTTTCACGTATTTGTATGCCTAAGTAGGGAGTAAATCAGTTCAGAACTTCTTAAGGAAATTAGGATTAGAAAATTCATGCTTGCTTATGATTTATATTTCTGATATCTTTTGTTTCCGAAACACTATGAAACTTTCCATAACTGTTATATGTGCATCTTATGTTCTGTTGAGAAATGACTAAGTTGCAGATGTTCTGACTAGCATGGAGAGGGAGACCAAGTTCTACCAGTGGAATCAGAACTTCTGAAATCTTATTTGTTCCCAGTGGACCCAGAATTTATGACTTTACCTATTTCTACTAATATGATTTCTGTTTTTGCAGCACGCCAGAGTCAGAACTTCTGATCTCTTTTAGTCAGTAATGTGTTGATTCTATTTTCTTTTTCCTTACTATTTTTTCTATCACTTCTTATTTCACTAATCAAAAACACCAAAAACATTTTACATTTTACATGCTTTATTTTATTTCTTAAAACAAAAAGATCAAAAATATTTGGCAAAATACTCATTTTGGTCCCTTAACTATACCCTTGGGTTCACATTGGTCCCTTAACTTTTTTTCGTGTCATTTTGGTCCCTTAACTTTCAAAAAGTTTCATTTTAGTCCTTTTTTGTCTAATTAGCGACGGAAAAACTTTGAAATACATCGCTAAATCTGTCGCTAATTAGACAAAAAGGACTAAAATGAAACTTTTTGAAAGTTAAGGGACCAAAATGACCCGAAAAAAAATTAAGGGACCAATGTGAACCCAAGGGTATAGTTAAGGGACCAAAATGAGTATTTTGCCAAAATATTTTCTTAAACAAAACTTATCTCTTTTCTGAAATAAAACAAGTTCATTTCACATTTTCTTGTGCATTCTTATCCATTCAATATGGTTGTAATAGTAACTTAGGATTTAATTTTATTTGCAATCCCCATTTGTAAATCTGTACACCCCATCCCCCTAACGATTGTAATAGCGTAGGATATTTACTTTCCGCACTTTTTATTGCTTTCATATATTATTGTAATTAGGGTGTGTATGGCAAGATAAAAACAACAAATAGACAACCTAAAAATCAAACACTAAAATGCATGCAATCAGACACACCTTGCACATATGCACACCTTAGGGTAATCTCACTTGTTGCCTATCGGAAAAATAGTCATGTCCCTCGAACATGGGCGTTTTAGCAAAGACCCTCGATAAAAGATCGTATTCCCTCGATGGCCCTTGACGTTTCCTTCGGTAAACGATCTAGTCCCTAAAAAACATTGCTAAAACATCCATAGATTTCCTTCTATAACTATACAATGACCCATGCCTGTCCCGTTTACATCCAAAGATAGGGTTACTTACCAAATCAATGGTAAGATAACAATGTCAAAGGAAAAGGAAATAAACGAGAAATATTTTTGAGTAGGTAGAATGATCCTAATTACTTGCTCAATTTCAAACAAAACATCCTTGCTATTTTCCAAACAAACACTTACACTTTCAAAGCATCTTACAAAACTTGAAAACATTTTCAAAAGATTAATATCTTTGTATACATTCTTACGAACGAGAATCATTACAAAGATTGCCTAAACAATGGCCTCTTTACAAAATACTTTCAAAAACCACACCAAGCACAATTTTCAAACAAAAAACAAGTGATCTAGCAAGTAACTAAGAGCCCATGGAAAACCATAGATGAAAAGGGTGCTAATACCTTCCCTTTTCATAATCTACCCCCCGAACTCAAGAAATAATCTCAAAGGTATTTCCTGTGCTTTTTCACCTTTCCTTTTGGATAAAAGAAAAGTCGGTGGTGACTCTTGCTAAACCGCAACATTTGCGATCAAACGCAAAACACCCAAGTCAGTTCTCCCACCGTATCACAGAACTGACGACTCTGCTGGGGAAAATTCTAAAAGTGGGTTTACCTTAGGGTTAGATCACATCTATTTGCTTTCATTGTTTGACTTGTATGCTTTACATCTTGGTTCTTTGTTTGGGTTTGAATCCTCTACCCGGATTTGGGATACCTTATAGGTAAGTAGCAATATGTTGTGGAAACTAAGCGGGGTATACTGACATGGTCTAAGCAATAGCTACATTAGTGCGACATATTTGTGGGTACCGGTATCCCTTGAGTTAATCAAGGAGAATACGGGGCCGCTGAGTGATGTCAATAAGCACTAATGAACTTTTAGAACCTTTACTTGACCAACTTGTCCATTAGGACGTAGTGAGATGATCGGCTTTGGTGCAGTCCCAAGTTGGTTAATACTCGATACTTCACTCATTGAGATTTGACTCCCAAGCTTTGTTTGGTGGCAAGTCAGTTGTCAATCGGAACAATGTTTGTGGGAAAGATCAGTGATATTGAGACCCCTTAGAACCCGGTTACTATTACTAGGATAGGTTGAGCCAACTAAACTTCAAGAGGGTACTTACCTACAAACTCCATGCAAGCCTAAACCTAAGCATTTGTCTGCTTTGTGTGTATATGATTATTTGCATATAAACTTGTTTACCTTGCATACTTATACATAACATCATGCCATAGCATTTTCAATAACCGTTTCAAGGATCTCAAGGGCCTACGATGCAGGGTCACGTTGAACCAGATATCTATCAAGGGACAAGAGGATTTATTTTCCTCTGACCAAACGCCGTCAAAAATCAAGTACAACAAACTTGAGTCAAGGGCTACAACCCACTTAACATGGTGAGCTTAATTCTCGTGGAAGGACATCCACCAATACGAAGTTCTCCAATCAAAACTGTAAGTGACTACTAACATTTACCCCGCGAGATCATTGAAAACATGCATCCACATATCATGCATCATACCATGACAGGTTTCTCCCATACAAGTCCCCTTATCTTCCTATTGTTTACTTCAGTAGAGATGGCTCTAGAGCAGACTGTCAAGGACATCCAGGCTCAAAATGCTCAACTCCAAGAAATGTTCTTGAACCCATCCAAGGGGAAAGAAGAAGTGAAATCTCTCTTGACTAGGGGCATGATAATGGGGAATCCTGAGGGCAACAAAGATGACCAGTTGGAGCTGCTACAAACTGAGATAGCCATAATGAAAGTCTAGATAATGGGACAACTGGTGGGCCAGATGGCTCTTATCCAAAACTTGGCTCAAGGACAGGAAGAGCTGAGAGCCCATGTCAACAGGCTTCATCAAGACAGATGTAGCCAAATAGGGCAAACAACCGGAATTGGAGATCGAGTCATTAATCAGCCACTGATGAAGGGTGGTGCTTTCCAAATTTCTTCCACGTCACGGCCCCAACAACGACCTCGTCAACATCAACCAGAAAATCGGCAAAGGAAAAGCGAGCCCAAAAGACAGTTTACCAACATCAACATACCACTGTCTCAAGCTTTGCAACACATGCTGAGGATGAATATGATTACACCAATAAGACCTCATCCAAATCCCAAAACTTTTTCTCCCAGCTACAACCCCGATGCCAGGTGTGCCTATCATTCTGATAGTCTTGGGCATGACACAAACGATTGTTGGGCGCTGAAGTACAAGATTCAAAACCTGGTCGACAAACGAATGCTGGAGTTCACACAAGATGGCCAGACTGAATTCTTCTACCGTCCCTCAAAGCCTAACCACCCAAAGTGACAAATTCAGACAAAGAGGCTTTTGTTCATTTGAATTTTCAGTTGTAATTTCTTTTGCTTGTTCAAACACTTATCTATTAATGTCAAACTTTGTTTCATTAATGCATTGCATATGTTTGTCTTGAATTAATCCATTCGTTTTCACTATATATAAACTATGCTTTTTACTCTCCTTATGACATTTAACTCTTGCTAAAAGTTACAAGCCTTTAGAGGGAGGATGACAAAAACAAATGCCATAATCTCATACAGCATGCTTTTGGACAGACCTTGCTGACGATGTACAGGCGTTCTATCAAACCCTAAACACTGGATTTATAAGGAATATAATCCATAGTCAACCCCTTTGAGCCAAAGAAGTAGAAGTTTTCTTTCTTACACAAATTGAAACCTTTAATCAAAACCTGGGGCAGGGTAGTCTCTCAGTTGATTCAAACGCGCGTTCAGTCGCAAAATTCCACTTCGTAATAAAACGAATGACATCAAAACATTCCTCAGGAATCAAAAGATGGTGATGGTTTCCTACCAAATAGGCAGTCATTATCTCTCAATAAGAAAAATCCCACTAATTTAAAACCTATGAAAGAGACTTAAGAAAAACTAGGGCATCCCGCTAACTGTAATCTCAAAAAACAAGAACGGTCAGGCAAAATCAGGGATAATAAACAACAAAAAAAGAGGTCACAACAGATCCTCGACCAACATGAAAAATGTTTCAAAAAATGACTGCCTTCAGATAAACTAAACTTGTCCGAACCATCATCAAAACGTCATTGGAGTTCAAACGCACAAATTAACTGGGTTTAGGACTGAAGAATATCACGAAGAATGGGCGGATACAAATACACTTTGAGCCTTATCCTTTGTTTCTTAAACTGTGAACCAAACCATGCTACAACCCTTCAAAAGTCCTAATTGAAGCTTAGGTTAGTTCGAAAGCATAGTGTTATAAAAGGTATCCTGACTCCTGTAAGGCTTACTCCAAATCCTGGGTTGAATTCTTATTCTTACAAAAATTCTTTTACTTGCTAAAAACGCATTTTCAAAACTTCAGGACAAGCATAAACTTTGCATTTATTTGAATATCGCGGTTTGCATATGGCTATTTGTTTGACAGTGGAGAAAGTCACACAATGAATATCTAATGAACGAAATCTCTCTCAATGAACAAAATCATTTCAAATGGGAAGATACTTCCAATGACAAATCTCTCATGACCAAAGGGGCACAACATTACCTTTGCCTAGCACACCTGGGACAGTCAAGTCAAGATTCAAAGAATCTCTCAAAGAATTGTTGAATAACTAGGGGCAAATCTCCACAGGTATCACTCAAGGGGCAATGTTATGTTGGTCATGAGTTTGAACAAAATCCACTTTTAAGACTTCCAGTACCATCAAGTTGCTTGTATGTACAAATAGTATCAGATCGTGTCAGTATCAGATGGTGTTAGTATCATGTCTTCGGATCCTCCCATGACAGTTTTTAAGAAAATTCTGAGACTTGACCAAAGATCTTGGGTACCACCAATTTGTTCGTCTGTGCCAGTAGTATTAGATGGTGTTAGTATCAGGTCTTTGGTTTCTTCCACAATAATCTTATTCAGGGCTATCGGAAATATGATCAAAATCTCAAGCCTCAAGGTGCACCAGATTAACTCTGAGGGCAAACAGGCTCGCACATAAAGGGTCATGTGCGACCAAGCAAACATTTTCTGGAATTTCTACAACATTTACCACTAGAGGCAATGAAAAACCTCCCCAAGATCCTTCTCGTAGGATGACTCCCAGCCAAAGTTTCAATCTCTGAAAACTTTTCCCCAACTGAGTCGATCTTAAGAATCCATGAGGATTTTCCCTAGTGAAGTCGCTATCTTCTCCAACAGACTAACAACAGGATTTATTTCCCCAACAAACTACGGACTCCCCGGCTTGAGGTGGCCTCTCCGACTACTACAAATCAAAGGACCACAACTCCTTTTCCCCGGTAGACTACTCTACAATCCCCATCAAGTTACTGTGAAGCTTGGACCCGACCAGACATCAGTTCAACTTTGACTCCCCAGTAGAGCAACGGACAATCGAGGCTCCTGAACTTTTTCCCCAAGCAGGAATCAACACTCTCCACGGAGTTTTCAACTTTCCCCAGCGGAGTTCTCCTCAAAAAAACAGGGATCCTCAGTGGAAACATTCCAAGTAAAGTTTGAAGACACACTTACCCTTCAATAGTAATCCGGGATTTAATAACCCCCCCAGCATGTGTCAAGGATTTATTTTCCAAGACAAAATTACATTTCAACAACATTCATATCATATGTATACAAAATACATATAACATAAATCTCATTTATTTTGAGAACATCATTACACAATGCATACATCATGACGTTGCATATAACTAACTCTTTACCTTTTCAGGAAAGATCAATCAACAGATAAAGGTCATCATCTTTTTGAGGTAGTAATCATCCAAGATTGCTTCATCATCCTACTGAGGTAGTAATCGTCCAAGATTCCTTCATCATCCTGCTGAGGTAGTAATCCTCTAAGATTCCTTCATCATCCTGCTGAGGTAGTAATCATCCAAGATTCCTTCATCATCCTACTGAGCTTTCAGATACAGTTCAGATACGCTCCAGATACGGATGCCATTCTGATACTCATTCAAATTCAACTTTCAGATACAATTCAGATACGCTCCAAATACGGATGCCATTTTGATACACATTCAAATTCAGCTTTCAGATACAGTTCAGATACGCTCCAAATACGGATGCCATTCTGATACTTATTCAGATTCAACTTCCAGATACAGTTCAGATACGCTCCAGATATGGATGCCATTCTGATACTCATTCAGATTCAGCTTTCAGATACAGTTCAGATACGCTCCAGATATGGATGTCATTATGATACTCATTCAAAGACATCTTTCAGATACAGTTCAGATACGCTCCAGATACGGATTCCATCCCGATACTTCTTCAAAGACAGCTTTCAGATATAGTTCAGATACGCACCAGATACGGATGCCATCCTGATACTCATTCAGATTCAGCTTTCAGATACAGTTTAGATACGCACCAGATACGGATTCTATCCTGATACTCATTCAGATTCAGCTTTCATATACAGTTCAGATATGCTCCAGTACGGATGCCATTCTAATACTCATTCAAAGACAGCTTTCAGATACAATTCAGATATGCTCCAGATACGGGTGCCATCCTGATACTCATTCAAAGACAGCTCTTAGATACAGTTCAGATACGCACCAGATACGGATGCCATCCTGATACTCATTCAGATTCAGCTTTTAGACACAGTTCAGATACGCACCAGATACGGATGCCATCCTGATACTCATTCAGATTCAGCTTTCAGATACAGTTCAGATACGCTCCAGATACGAATGCCATCCTGATACTCATTCAAAGACAGCTTTCAGATACAGTTCAGATACGCTCTAGATACGGATTCCATCCTGATACTCATTCAAAGACAGCTTTCAGATACAATTCAGATACGCACTAGACACGGATGCCATCCTGATACTTATTCAGATTCAGCTTTCAAATACAGTTAAGATATGCACCAGATACAGATGCCTTCCTGATACTCATTCAAAAATAGCTTTCAGATACAGTTCAGATATGCACCAGATACGGATGCCATCCTGATACTAATTCAGATTCAGCTTTCAGATAGAATTTAGATACGCTCCAGATACGGATTCCATTTTGATACTCATTCAAAGACAGCTTTCAGATACAGTTCAGATACGCACTAGATATGGATGCCATCCTGATACTCATTCAGACCCAACTTTCAGATACAGTTCAGATATACTTCGGACACGGACGCCATTCTGACACCCATTCAGTTTCAACTTACAGATACAATTCAGCAATCATTTTTGGATGGCATCTACAAGCCCATCTCCAACAACTTTCTATCACCTTTACAAATGGCATCTTTAAGCCCATTCCCTCAACCATCACATCACCGGGTGCAAACTTCTAGGCACTTTAGTGTCCAATCATCTTCCACCTTCGAGTCACGAATGGCAGATTCGCCAATCTGACTCTTAAAGTGTAAAAAGATTGAACAGGGGCAGTTGTTGTACCCGAAAATTTGACCTCTCATTTATCAAAGGATCACCCTGGATCCTCAGGTTTGTTCCCATCCAATTTCAAGCCTTCAATTACAAATTTTCCAAGAAAGTCATTCACAAGGGCAAAATGGTCATTTGCACACTGAAAAGTCAAACTTTGACTTTTGGATCAAAATCAAGTTTCCAGAATTATATTTCTTCAAGACATGTCAGAATGTGAGATTTGTTTCATCAAGATATTCAAAAGTCAAAATTACTTTGGAAAAGTCAAATTTCTAAATACTTAGAATTTTTCTAAGTGGTTAGGAAATATGACAAGCTCGGAACTTCTGATCAGATTATCACCATGATGCAAGCTGATTCTAGAATAACTTCTAGCACAAAAGTTATATATTTCAATAAGATCTAAAACATTGCAGAACAGAACTTCTCCTAGAAATGCTGGGATTTCAAGTTAAATCCTCAAAGACACGTCCCTGAAACTGAAGCATTCAGCAAATTCTGGAAACTTTCAAAACAGATTTTGGTCAGAACTTCTGGGCCAGTTTTCACAAAGGTTCAGTCAGAGTTTTCAAGGGTAATTCAAAGAAGGTTACAAAGTGTACTGCAAGCTTCCTGGAAAGTCTGAGAGCTCCTTCAGAACATGCTGGAGCAAGGAGATACAAAGATCAGAAGTTGTATGTCAATTCTAAGTTACACTAAAGCTGAACTTCTAATCCAGAATTAAGAAATGATGTAGAATCTCACATTGCAGGATTTCTGGTTTGATCAATCTCATCATCATTTAATGCTCACAACCACTTTTGGGTTTTTATCCAAAAGATTTCCCCATGTGTGGAATAGAAGCACCATTACTATCTTGGAAAAGCAAACTTTTGTACAAGAGTGTGCTGGGCCCATGCGTTGCTTTGCTTTAGAGGTTTCCTTTCCTTAATTCCTGCTTACAAATTCGGCTTAGGCATTGCTAAAGCTGCTAACCACCATACCTATTTGAACCTACTTCAAGAACAAGTCAGCGCATAGCATATGATGGTTCTACCCCTTGACCTCTCCAAGTGACTAAACTTTTGCCTATAAATTGGACTTCATTGGCAACTGTAAAGGGGTCGAAAATTTGAGAAAGAAAAAGCCTTGAACCCCTGCTAAAATTCCAAGAATCCAAAACTGCAAAAACAAAATAAAAAACCTGTTAACTTTTGATTTCTTGCATTCAAACTCCATTTTCCCTCAAGTGTTTCTTGACCAAAACCGTCCATACAGTTTCTGATTTTCATATTAGAAGCTATCCTAACTTCTGTGTTCAGACTAATACACTCTCCATCCATATCCACCTCAAAGAATTCAGAACTTTGGCCCTTGGCTGTTCCAGAATCTTCTAACCATTCATAGCCCAAGTTGAAAGTTTCCAGCCTACTGAACATGTGAGGAAGCTGTTCAGAACATCACCAGAGTTCAGAACCAGACTCCAGCTCACAGAGTATTTTCCAGCTGAATGGTAAGCTTCTGCTGACTCTCATCATATTACTTAGACATTGTCAGATTTGCATGTTCAAAAATACAATGTAGACATCATGTTTCTGATGTTGTACGTATTCTGAGGTTTCATGTATTTGTATTCCTAAGTAGGGAGTAAATTAGTTCAGAACTTCTTAAGGAAAATAGGATTAGCAAATTCATGCTTGCTTTTGATTTATTGTTCTGATATCTCTTGTGTCTGAAACACTATGAAACCTGCCATAACTGTTATATGCGCATCTTCTGTTCTGTTGAGAAATGACTAAGTTACAGATGTTATGACGGAGAGGGAGACTAAGTTCTTCCAATGACCTCAGAACTTCTGAAATCTTCTTTGTTCCCAGCGGACCCAGAATTTCTGACTTAACCTATTTCTACTAATATGATTTCTGTTTTTGCAGCACGCCAGAGTCAGAACTTCTGATCTCTTTTAGTCAGCAATGCGTTGATTCTATTTTCTTTTTCCTTACTATTTTTGATATCACTTCTTATTTCACTAATCAAAAACACCAAAAAAAATTACATGTTTTATTTTATTTCTTAAAACAAAAAGATCAAAAATATTTTCTTAAACAAAACTTATCTCTTTTCTGAAACAAAACAAGATCATTTAACATTTTCTTGTAAATTCTTATCCATTCAATATGGTTGTAATAGTAACTTAGGATTTTATTTTATTTGCAATCTCCATTTGTAAATCTATACACCTCATTCCCCTACCGATTGTAATAGCGTAGGATATTTACTTTCCACACTTCTTATTGCTTTCATATATTGCTAGTAATTAGGGTGTGTATGGCAAGATAAAACCAACAAATAGACAACCTAAAAATAAAAGACTAAAATGCATGCAATCAGACACTCCTTGCACATATGCACACCTTAGGGTAATCTCACTTGTTGCCTATCGGAAAAATAGTCATGTCCCTCGAACATGGGAGTTCTAGCAAAGACCCTCGATAAAAGATCGTAGTCCCTTGATGACCCTCGATGTTGCCTTCGGTAAACGATCTAGTCCCTAAAAAACATTGCTAAAACATTGCTATACGATGACCCACGCCCGTCCCGTTTACATCCAATGATAGGGTTACTTACCAAATCAATGGTAAGATAACAATGTCAAAGGAAAAGGAAATGAACGTGAAAGATTTTTGAGTAGGTAGAATGCTCCTAATTACTTGCTCAATTTCAAACAAAACATCCTTGCTATTTTCCAAACAAACACTTACACTTTCAAAACATCTTACAAAACTTGAAAACATTTTCAAAGGATTAACATCTTTGTATACATTTTTACGAACGAGAATCATTACAAAGATTGCCTAAACAATGGCCTCTTTACAAAATACTTTCAAAAACCACACCGAGCATAATTTTCAAACAAAAAGCAAGTGATCTAGCAAGTAACTAAGAGTCCAACCATGGATGAAAAGGGTGCTAATACCTTCCCTTTTCATAATCTACCCCCCCGAACTCAAGAAATAATCTCAAAGGTCTTTCCTGTGCTTTTTCACCTTTCCTTTTGGATAAAATAAAAGTCGATGGAGACTCTTGCTAAATTGTAACATTTGCGATCAAACGCAAACCACCCAAGTCAATTCTCCCACCATATCATAAAAGTCAAGCTTAAGTTGATAAGTTAAATGTGGTGCGTGATTTTCCCGAAGTTTTCCCCGATGATATATTAGATGTGCCGCCAGAAAGATAAGTAAAGTTTTCTATTGATCCTCTTCCTGGTACTAGACTCGTTTCGATGGCACCGTACAGAATGTCAGCATCTGAGTTAGCAGAGTTGAAGAAGAAATTGGAGGACTTGCTTGAAAAGAAGTTCGTGAGACCAAGTGTGTCACATTGGGGAGCTCTGGTATTGCTGGTGAAAAAGAAAGACGATAGTATGAGATTGTGTGTAGATTATCGGAAATTGAATAAAGTGACAATGAAGAACAGGTATCCACTTCTGAGGATAGATGACTTAATGGACCAATTGGTGGGTGTACGTGTGTTTAGAAAAATTGACTTGAGGTCAGATTATCATCAAATTTGAGTTAAAGACGGTGATATTCAGAAGATGACTTTCAATACTTGGTATGGACATTATGATTATTTGGTGATGTCGTTCGGTGTTTCTAATGCACAAGGTGTATTCATGGAATATAGGAACAAAATCCTTCATAAGTATTTAGACAAGTTCGTGGTGGTCTTTATTGATGATATTTTGATTTGTTCTAAGTCTGAAGAAGAGCATGTCGAGTATTTGCAAATTGTATTGCAAGTGTTGAAAGAGAAGAAATTATATGTGAAGACGTCGAAGTGTGAGTTCTGGTTAGAAAAGGTTATTTTTCTTGGCCATATTATTTCAAGAGATGGTATTATTGTGGATCCATCCAAAGTAGATGCAGTGTTGCAGTGGGAAGCTCCAAGATCAGTTACGGAGATTAGAAGCTTTTTGGGCTTGGCTGGTTATTACAGAAGGTTCATTAAGGGATTTTATAATTTAGCACTTCCATTAACTCAACTAACTTTTAAAATCAAAGCCTTTATGTGGGATGTTCAGTGTGAGGAAATTTTTACCGAGCTGAAGAAGAAATTGACGACGGCTCTGATTTTGAAATTACCTAACCTGGAAGAATCTTTTTTGTGTATTGTGATGCATCCAAATTGGGTTTAGGTGGTGTGATTATGCAGAATGACAAATTGGTGGCTTACGCGTCGAGGCAATTGAAGATTTATGAGCCGAATTATCCTACTCACGATTTAGAATTGGCTGCAGTGGTGTTTGTGTTAAAGATTTGGAGGCATTACCTTTATGGCTTTAGGTTTGAGGTGTTTAGTGATCATAAAAGCTTGAAGTACTTATTTGACCAGAAGGAATTGAATATGAGGCAATGCAGGTGGTTAGAGTTGTTAAAGGATTATGACTTTGGCTTATACTACCATCCTGGTAAAGCTAATGCGGTAGCTGATGCTTTGAGTCAGAAATCATTACATATGTCCACTATGATGGTTAGAGAGCTATAATTGATCAAGCAATTCAGAGATATGAGCTTAGTCTGCGAGTTAACACCGCATAGTGTAATGTTAGGAATGTTGAAGATCAACAATGATTTTGTGAATATTATTAAAGAGGCTTATAAGTTAGTTGACGTGATAGTTGGGAGAAATCAGTCTGAAGGCAATGACTTCAAGGTGGATGTGAAAGGTGTGTTGAGATTCCGCTATAGGATTTTTATTCTTGATGACTCTGAGTTGAAAAAGATGATTCTAGAAGAAAGTCATAGAAGTAGTTTGAGTATCCATCCGGGAGCTACAAAAATGTATCAAGACTTGAAGAAGTTATTTTTATTTGTAAGAAGTCCAAATTCGAACATCAGAAACATGCAGGATTAATGAAATTGTTAGATGTTCCACAACGGAAATGGGATAGTATATCAATGGATTTTGTGATAGGACTTCCGTGTACTCGAAGAGGCACAATATGATTTGGGGGATTCTTGATAGGATGACGAAATCAGCTCATTTCATTCTGATTAATAACAGTTTTCCTATACCGAAGTTGGCAGAGAGATATATCCGCGTGATTGTAAAAATTCATGGTGTTCCATCGAGTATTATTTCTTACAGATATCTGAGGTTTACTTCAGAATTTTGGAAGAGTTTGCAGGATACGTTAGGCTCTAAGATGAGATTGATTTATGTGTATCACCCACAGATGGGGTGTTAGACTAGACTGTTCTGTTATTGAAGGATTTATTGAGGACTTGTGTTCTTGAGCAGTGAGGTACCTGGGATAGTTATCCTCCACTGATAGAGTTCACGTATAATAATATATTCATTTTAGCATTGGAATGGCACCTTTTGAGGCGTTGTATGGTCAGAGGTGTAGAACACCTTTGTGTTGGTATGAATCTGGTGAGAATGTAGTGCTTGGACCTGAGATTGTTCGGCAGACTACAGAAAAGGTGGAGTTAATTCGGGATAAGATGGAAACTTTGCAGAGTAGGAAAATAGTTACCATGATAAGAGAAGGAAGGATCTTGAGTTTCAAGAAGAAGACCATGTATTCTTGAGAGTCACACCAATGAACGGTGTTGGTTGTGCTTTAAAGTCGATAAACTTACTCCTCGGTTTATCAAACCATATCAAATTTTTTAGAAGGTGGGACCTATTGCGTATAGGGTGGCCCTGCCACCTAACCTGTCGAATTTTCATTATGTTTCATGTATAGCAACTCATAAGGTATATTGCAGATCCATCTCACGTGATTTAGATGGATGATGTACAAGTGCGGGATAATCTTACTGTTGAGACCGTACCTGTGCGGATCAAGGATCGTGAAACGAATAAGCTGAGAGGAAATAAAATTGCTCTCGTGAAAGTAGTTTTGGGAGGAGCTTCTAGAGAGAACGCGACGTAGGAATTAGAGAGTAAGATGCGAGAGTCTTACCCGGAGTTATTTGTGTTAGATAATTTTCGAGGACGAAAATGTTGTAAGTGGAGAAGAGTTATAACACCCTTATTATTTATTAAATTATTTTAATAAATTAATTATGTTGTGTATTTGTATGGGTTGATGAGCATTTTGTTATGATGTGATGCCTTGTTATGGGGTAGTTACCTTAGAAATTATCGATGTTAAGGTATTGGGGTGTATGACTAGTAGTATAGACACTTAGGAATGGGAGGAGATTATTACTACTATTATTATTTAAACTAGAATATTAGAATAATATGGTGATAGTAATAATTAAATATTTATTTTAGTTATGTGCATAGAATTATGTGTGATAACACTGTGTATTATTGTTGGGATTGTATGATTTGGATGTTGCATATGTGTACAATTTATGGCCTTAATGGTGAGTCACGTCGATGGATGTAGATTTCAATATGCGGTATTTTGTTGCATGGTTGTGTCACATGAATTTCCTGTGGTGAACTTTTAGTCATGTTTGTTGGCTCTGATCCTAGATAGCATGGATCGGGAGCGAGGTGAACTAAATTGTTCATGATATTGGTGGCTCTGGTCCTAGATGCCATGGACTTGGTAGTGATATTGGCATCACATGCATTGAGTTTGTGAGTCGGTCTTATTGCATTGTATTATTGTTAACATGATGTTGAGTTGTGTGATTGGTGTATGTGTTACATGACGATTATCGATATGTGTGATGATTATGCATGATTGTGTAATTATTATGTAATAAGATAGTTGATGTTGATGGTGTGAATGTGTGAGATGTGAATGTGTGGTTATGCATGATTTACTTGTTGTATTCTTATTATTATGCATTATCTTATATTGTTGTGATATCTCACCCTTATGTTGGAACGATACTTTATACGATATCATGCAAATAGTCGGGAGCAGTCTGAGGCTGCAAGGGTCGGAAGAGGTTGCTCTTCATTTATTTCGAGTTAGTTTCGTTACTCTAATACGTAACATCGGGGGATGAACGCTCTATTGTTTCATTTAGTTTTAAATGATTTGTTTGGAGTCTTATGAACTCCCTGTTATTGGAATAATAGTTGTTTTACGGTTGGATGAAAATTATTTTTACAACAAGTATGATTCTTTTCCGATGCTTAATAAAAATGGAAGTTGAGGACTATGATGTTTTGTTTCGATTCATCTGTAAATTTGTGTTATGTATCATATACTCTTTTGAGCAAGTTTAATAAGTTTTGAAGTGTAGCATCTTAATTATTTATTAATTTATGTTTTTAAAGAACAAAACTTACTCTGATTTTATATTAATATTCTTTAGAGAAATTAGGGTGTTACCCCTGAGAGAGTTGAGACCTTGGAATTTGACAGATATTTTCCTCAATATTGACGACCTCAATAAAGGTTTTCGATTTAGGTTTGATGGCATTGTTAGAGTTATTAGAGGATGAAGAAAAAGCTTTAGGGGAGCTTTGCAAGACCAAGCAATCTGAAAAGATTCCATGAGATTGCCGCCGGCGGAAGCCGAAAAGCTAACGGCTAGAAAAGGTAAATTGAAGAGACAAAGTAGGAGAGAGAAGAGAGTGTAGTTCTCAATAAAGAAATTTATTGAAACTAAAATGTAATATTGTAATTTAAAAACGTTATTTCAAACTTTCATATTTAATAACAATATTCAATTTTATTTATCTTAATTGAAACTAACATCCTTCTAATTATAACTATAGATCAGGATAATTTTTAAAAGGGTTAATACCTATTTTCACCCCTGACATATGGGGTGTATTTGAAAAACCCCATGCCAAAAAAAAAGTTCTAATTGTTACCTTGACAAATTTTAAAAGTTTTAGTTTTTACCTTGAGGATGCCACATCACCTAAAAGGCTGATGTGGCTTATATTTTTGTTATATTTTTATTATTATTTTAATGACATGGCTTGATTAGTTGTCATTTTTAATTAATTTTTAATTTTTAATTCCATATGGCAAAGAGTCTGTCCATGGTTCAATTCCTGCTGAAGGACAAAAAAATTTTAACTTGGAATTAAAAATTAAAAATTAATTAAAAATGACAACTAATCAAGCCATGTCATTAAAATAATAATAGAAATATAACAAAAATATAAGCCACATCAGCCTTTTAGGTGATGTGGCATCCTCAAGGTAAAAACTGAAACTTTTAAAATTTGTCAAGTTAACAATTGGAACTTTTTTTTTGGCAGAGGGGTTTTTCAAATACACCCCATATGTCAGGGGTGAAAATAGATATTAACCCTTTTTAAAATAAATAAAATTTATTTTTGTCACGCAACATACCGATCAAAGTTTAGTTATTAATTATTTATGTGTTCATGTAGTGATGATTGATAACTAATAATTATATGTCTTAAGGAGAATAGTGTAATTATATTATGTCTGATAGGAAGACAAATTTATCCAAAGATAAAGATATAATAAGCACGTAAGTTTATATTTTATGTGTCTTAGTAATATATATTTATAATACTAAAACGTACATTCTACTTTTGAATAATTTTTATTAATATTTAAATTTTTTCAACATATAAATCTATGGAGGGATATCATTCGTTACCGTGTTAGAAATAAAAAGTCTAAATGTATCATCTCTAAATTAAGTGGTAATAATTGTTACATTCTATTATATATATATATATATATATATATATATATATATATATATATATATATATATATATATATATATATATATATATATATATATATATATATATATATATATATATATATATATACCTTTAAAACAAAGAATAAACTAATTCTTTATGATCAAGAAATAATCAAGTGTAAAAAAGATGGAAAAACAAGAACCTAAGGATTGCTTATAACTATTATTCTTTACTTTCTCTTTAAACAAGATTACAAGCACACAAGAATAACAAATTTGCAATTGGGCAATGTCTTGATTATCATTGCAACGGCCTTGTGATTTGTTGAAACCTTTAGCACTTGGACTTCTCCACGCTCGATTATCCCTCTGACGAAATGCAGCGTCACATCGATGTGCTTGGTTCGCTCATAATAGGCTGAATTCTTTGACATGTGTATTGCACTTTGACTATCACATTTAACAATGATAACTTGACATTGAAGTTTCAGCTCCTTAGAAAAACCTTCAAGCCACAATGCTTCTTTCCCAGCTTCAGTTAGGGCGATATATTCCACTTCAGTGATTGATAATGCAACAACCTGATGAAGTGTTCCTTTCCAACTAATTGTTATGCCAAACATAGTGAACACATATCCAGAAATAGATTTTTTGGAATCCATACAACTTGCATAATCAGGGTCAACGTATCCTTCGATTACTGCTTTACTATCTTCACCCAAGGCTCCACCATAAATTAATACTCTGTTCAGAGACCCATTTATATACCTTAGAATCCACTTCAATGCTTGCCAGTGAGCCTTTCAAGGATTCGTCATGTACCTGCTTACAAGACTTATTGCATATGCTATGTTGGGTCTAGTACATACAATATCATAATTCAAAGAACCTATTATATTATCATATGGGATGCTATTCATATAAGTTCTTTCGACATCATTATTGGGACACTGATCTATACTCAGCTTAAATTGAGGATTTGTTAGACTCACAACAAGCTTTGAATTCGACATACCAAACTTGTCGAGAATCTTCTATAGGTATGCCTCTTGAGATAAGCATAATTTCGACTGTTTTATATCTCTTTGTATGTCAATCCCAAGAATCCTGAATGCAACTCCCAGATTCTTCATATCGAAATCCTTATTTAGTTCAGCCTTCACCCTCATTACATCCTCTAAATTATTGTTTGTTATGATAATATCATCCATATAAAACAACAAAATAACAAATGACTTACCAGGTCGAAAACTAAAGTAAACATAGTGGCCGAACTGACTTTTAATGAAACTTATGTGTGCCATGAACTTGTTAAATCTCCTATTCCACTGTCGAGGATATTGTTTCAGTCCATATTATAATCTCTTCAGCTTGCACACATAATTTTCCTTTCCCTTTTCGACAACCCTTCATTTTTCCTCATCGGGATTGTTTCATCTAGATCACCATACAAGAATGCAATCTTCACATCCATTTGTTCTAGTTCAAAGTCGAACTGTGCGACCATGGAAAGAAACATTCGAATAGACTTGTGCTTCACAACAGGAGAGAACACATCATTGAATTCAACACCTTCTTTATGAAACAAACCCCTTGCAACCAACCTTGCCTTATATATTTTCGACGCCACTTGATTGATTCCTTCCTTAACTTTGAAAATCGAATTACAGATGATTAACCTCGCTCCAACAGGTTTCTTGATCAGTTCCCAAGTATTATTATCATGAAGATATTTTATCTCATCATCCATGGCCTTTAACTATTCTGTCTTATTTTGACTCCTCATAACTTTCTTATGGTCTCTAGGTTCTTCGTCTAGAACCTCACTTACATAGATCAAGGCATAAGATATAAGATCTGCATAACCAAGTCTCTGAGGTGTCTTGATGACTCTTCTCGACCTATCTATTTCTAGTACGTAGTCATCGATAGTTTCCTCAACTTCCTCAGCATCTTCTGCTTCTTCTTCGACTTCATATGGGATACGTAATTCAGCATTAACATGCTCCACCTCAATAAGAATCTCTCCCTATTCCAGCTCTTCGTCATATATTTCTGCACTTCAACCAACATCATCAGTTTTCTTAAAAGCTATTTCAGCTTCATTGAAAACTACATATCGACTAGTGATACACCTCATGTGACCTGGCTCTAGGCACCCTAGCCTATAAGCTTAAACTCCTTTAGGGTATCCCATTAACATGCATCTTAGAGCTCTAGGTTCGACATTGTCTTGCCTAATGTGAGTATAGGCTATGCATCCAAATACTCTCAATTTGTTGAGATCTGGTGGATGTCCCGACCAAACTTCTTTATGTGTCATCATATCTAACGTAGGTGAAGGACATGTGTTTATCAGATATGTAGCTATTGATGTAGCTTGAGCTAAAAACACCTTCTTTAACCCAACACTAGTAAACATGCATATAACTCCCTCAAAAACAGTTCGATTAAACCTTTTAGCCAAACCATTTTGTCATGGAGTACCTGCAGTAGTTATGTGGCTTTCAATACCAGAGATAACACAAAAACTGTCAAAAGCCTCATTGCAAAATTCAAGGCCAATGTCGGTTCTCAATCTTTTGACCTTTCTTCCAGTTTGATTTTCTACCAGAGTCTTCCAACTTTTGAAATTCTAAAAATTTTCATCCTTAGTCTTCTAGATGAATACATATAACTTTCGAGAATAATAATCTACTATAGATAGAAAATACCTTGCTCTTGAATGTGATGGACACCTTGCAGGCCCCCAAAGATTAGCATGGATGTAATCAAGAAATTGTGTTCTTTGTTTTCCATTGTTGAACTTCACTCTGCACGATTTTCCAAGTACACAGGGTTCACAAAACTTTAGCTTTTCGATTTTGTCTCCTCCAATCAAGTTTTGTTTCCCCAATTCGACCAGACCCTTTTTACTGACATGGCCCAATCTCGTGTGCCAAATTTTTGTCTTTGAAAAAGGTTTTATGGATGCAACATTTATCGAACCACTTACAACTTCATACTTAAGGGTACACAAGCCTTGCTTCTTCACGCCTCTCAAGATTTCCTTCGACCCCTTTATGACTCTTAGGATACTCTTCTCTCCTTTGAAAACATATCATTTCTTGTTGAATTCACCAAGAGAAGCCAAATTTCTCTTCAAATCAGGTACATACCTGACTTCAGTCAACAACTTTATTGACTCATCATGGAGCTTGAATATCACATATTCAACACCTGCAATCTTGCAAGCTTTTTTGTTTCCCAATAATACAAATCCACCATCTTGATCAAATAGTTCCTCGAACAAGTCTTTGGTTGGAGTCATGTGCAAAGTGCAGCCAGAATCCATGATCCACTCTTTTCTTTAGTCGCTGTTTGAAACCACAAGAACACCAAATGAGTCGAAATAATCTTGGACAATGGATGAATTGCCATTATCCTTACCTCTGTGATCTCTCAGGAATTCAGGGCCACCTTTCATGCATGACCCTCCTTCTTATAATGATAGCATTGAATACCAGATGCTTCACCACTGTAAGACTTCTGCTGACTTTTACCTTTCTTCTTTTCGAACTTACCATCCATTCGTGAGAATTTTCATTTAATGGCCAAACATTCACCAATTTTTGAAGGTTTATGCTCCTCTCGTTCGCTCAAGTCCTTAGAATACAAGGTTGATTGGACTTATTCAAAGTTCAGGGACTCTCTTACATATAAGAGGGTTTCTTTGAAGTGAGCATGTGATCTGGGAAAAGCTCACAACAACAACAACAGCGTTTGATCTTCATCATTGATCTTCACATTAATATTTTCAAGATTAAGAATCATCTTTTTGAACATATCCAACTGCTCATCCAACACTTTGTCTTCAATCATCTTGAATGAATACAAATCTTGCTTCAGGTAGAGTCGACTTACCAGCGGTTTGGTCGTGTACAAATTTCAAGTTTCACCCATAACCATGTCACCATCGTCTCCTTTGATACCTGTCAAAGAACCTTATCACCAAGGCTCAACAAGATTACATTATGGACTTTCTCAATCATCTTCGTCTTCTCAGCTACCGTTAACGCAATGTTTATGGTTACCTCTCCCTTAAATGCTTCTAAACAATCCTGTTGAACCAGTAAGGCTTTCATCTCCAAGCGTCACAGACCGAAATCGTACTCTCTGTTGAACTTTTCAATCTCATACTTTGTTGAAGGCATCTTCTCCATGCTCACCGCACCAATTTGTTATGAAAAACGATACCTTTAAAACAAAGTATAAATTGTTTCTTTATGATCAAGAAACAATCAAGGGTAGAATAGATGAAAAAACAAGAAGAACACAAGGATTGATTATAACTGATATTCTTTACTTTCTCTTTAAACAAGATTACAAGTACGCAAGAATAACAAATAACCCTCTCACCATAAATTAGGATTTGTCATCTGTAATAATGAGAGACTAGTATGCTATTTATAATAAACCTAACATACTAAACTAATGAGCTTTTTCACAAATACCCATTACAAGCTAACTTAAACAATTGGATATCACAAACAGGCCCAATTTGAAATACTAACAACCCTAGCATTTCGACACCAAACATATTACAACACACTTCGACTATAGTATGTAGGTCTTCGATACCAGCACGTGAACATACTTCGACAGCATGCATGAATCCTGTTGAACAAGAAGCTACTCTTTGATCCAATAGAATTTGATCCAATATCTATCACACACAAAATATATATATATATATATATATATATATATATATATATATATATATATATATATATATATATATATATATATATATATATATATATATATATATATATATATATATATATATATATATATATATATATATATATATATATATATATATATATATATATATATATATATATATATATATATATAACTTGTGCTTTATTAGTACTCACTATATAAAATTTTTTTGTAAAAGATGCAAAAACCAACAAGACATGAATGTGAATATTATGTGATGAAACATAAGATAAACATTGTATTTGCCAACAATGTTAATTCATGGAAGCAGCTAGTATAGTTATAATTATATATTAATAATTTAACTCAATAATAATTTTTTATTATTCTAAGTATTTTTACATTTTATTCAACTTATAAATATTTAACAAACAAACGAACACCATTTACAGAAATAGACTTATATGACGCTTGTTTACATTGAACAAGTTGTTTTCTTGAGTTTTATGAGTCTGCACGTTGATTTATGGTGTGTTGGTTGTTACCTTGTTGGTTGAACGATTTTATATGTTGGAGTTTTGTTGTAAAAAAATGAATATGTATAGTTTATAAGTCACTCTATATATGTTTGAGTAGCCATCCCGATGTAAATATGTATAGATCTTGTTTTAGTACATAATGTGTGCCATTTTAACTTTTATATAAATATGTATAGTTTTTTGTTTTGGGCTGGTAGCAGTTAAATACATGCTACAAAATGTGTCATTTATGTTTTATGAATCAATCTACACCATATGATCCTTAGGATTACCAATATTCATACATGGCTTGACACTACGACTGAAGATCACACTTCAATTAGAAAAAGCTCAAACTTGTTAGAACATAATTTGGTTCTACATCTAACTCATAGTTTTGATGATAATAAATACATAATTATTATGAAAAACAATTGTGCACTCTAATCGTTTGATTGAATGTACAGAGAAGTTATGATGAAAGCTAAGAGGATAATGACGTGAATGAACAAATATGAAGTTTTGAAGAGAACTTGCTTATGTGAAGATCAAAAGCGAACTAAGAGTGACACGCTAGTAAAATAAGTTTTGATGCATAAGACAAACTTCTGAAGCACCAAGTTGCCAATTAAACTCTAATGAGAAAGTTATAGAAGAACAAAGAAGCTTCAACATATTCATAAAATTGAAGTTCTGATAACATGCACTCAAAGTTATGAAAGTCTGTAGATTCAACATCATTAATGTCATTTACAAAAGTAATGGGTGGAACTTTATTACAGGGAACGAAATTTGTATTTTAGAAAGAATGTTAATACCTCAAATCATCAACCTTCTAAAAATAAATATATATGTCTCGAACGGATCTGAAGCTTTTCTATATAAAGGGGACTATGAAGATGGATCAATACAACTCTCACATATACACACAAGAGCGCTTCAAACACTCTCAAATATTTTATCTCTTAAGTTATTCTTGTGCTAAAAATTGTGTAAACTTCACAATTATGATATAGCTTGTTAGAAGCATGTGTACACGCATTGTATAATTGTTTAAATTTGTAATTCCTTGTGAAACCAAGTTTTGGTTTGGTCTCAAGTAGACGTTGACGGTTGTCTTCGTGATTTTTGTAATCATCTTTAGTTAGTGGATTAAGACCTCAATTGAGATAGTCGAAATCACCTTAACGGGTGGACTGTAGTAGCTTTGAGTTCAAGCAAACCAGGATAAACCACCGTGTTAATTTGTTTTACTTTTTGAAAACCCCAATTCAAATCCTCTTTCCTGTGTTTTTCTATCCTTAAAAACTCTCTTGCTTACAAGCTTCAAGAGTGATACAATAACTTGATAAACTATCTAGTAACAATCACTCAACTCAAATGTATCAAAAGATACATAAGGATGTACAAAGAAAAACAGAAACCCCTTGAAGAACCCTCAAAATCTAAGACTAAGAAAAATCGAATTCTCCTTATTTTTTACAAAGTTCTTGATGAATCTAGTTCTTGGTAGTTTCTTTAAATACTCTTCAGCAATCCTTAGGCCTTTAATCTGCATATAAATATTCCTTGTTGCACACGCTGAGAGCTACACCATTTTGTGCAGAAAGATCTCCTTAAATCTTGGAATAAAACAAAAGGTTTCCTAAATTGTATCAAAGCCCAATTTTGGCAACCTATGTACACCTGGAGATAAATCAATTGTTCCAGATTAAATATTCTTAACTTGCAAAAAATCAGTGAGATAAAACTAAAAGGAATCTCACATAATCAATTTAAATCTGTAAAAAAAAACAATACAACTTGTACTGAAGTTCTGATACTAGATATTACAACATCTTTCAGAACATCTGTCTTCAAATGAACCTGACCAATATGTTAGAACACCTTTATTTAACATCATTCTATAAACCATGTTTTACTAAAATTCTGTCAATCCTAAAACCATGGTATTAACAATAACTTATGTGCATGAATAAAGTGAGTTATGTATCGAAAATGTGATGAAGAGGGTGCGAAAATAGCTGACAAAGCTTAGCTCAATTTCAACTACCTTTCCTTCATTTCAAGCTTCTTTCAATGGTGTTAGTGGAGTTAAAGGGAGGAAACATATGTATGTTGGAATAGTTAATGTTCGAACATGTACGTGTGTTGGAAGAGATGATGGAGTCTAAATTTAGAAATATGTTAGGGAGTTTTTATGAAGATGAAAATTGCCTAGGGTTAGTTTTTTTAAGAGAAATATGGTAGGACGTTGTGTGTCGCAGTAGAATGAAGAAGAAACAAGTGTTGAAAAGTTAGAGTCTATTTTTGTGAAGTATACGTGCAAATGATCTTTCATGTCGGGTATTAGCGTCAACCGAGGGAATATTCTTGGAATTTCCATATTCTAGAAATTTCGTGCAAATGATATTTCTCTTTGGTTGGGAAAAATAACTGATAAAATATATAAATTTAAAAAAAAAATAGAAAAATAAGGGTCATTTGAAACAATGAGACATTTAAGTAAATAATTGAACAAAATCAATATTTTTGTTTGTAAGCAATTAATTTAAATTTTTTTATCAAGTATTTCTTTTTCATCCAACAAAGATTAATTTCATAATTTAAAATTTAAAAAAAAAAAAGGAAAGTATCCAACTAAAATAATGTAACATTTGGTCCCTAAAAAAAAGGCAGTAACTAGAATTTGAAGCGAGGTCTCTGATAGATCTATTCCCTCTGTTTTCTAAAGAAATAGATTTTATTTTAAAAAATTAAATATGACACACCAAGAAAATATAAATCTATTATTTGTTATTCAAAGTGAAAGATTAATCAAAGAATGCATTATTATTGTTGACTTATGTTCAATAAATTATGCACGAGTTCTTCAACTAATAAAATAATAAGTTATGTAAGAGCCTATAATTTTATGTCTTTTGCTTGCCATATGTCGCTTAAATTCTCATATCTTATTATGTCCTCTTTCGTTAAGCAATGTTATAATATGCCTTAAAACCTTTGTTGATGAAGAGGAAAAAAACTTGTTTCTAGATTGCCAAAAATCATAAAGCCAAAAAGTAATCTGCTCTGAGCGATTTACGGGTATCAGATTCGGTTGATTCAGTTCATTGATTCATTCATTAATATTAAAATATTTTATATTAATTTTAAGATCATATAAATTAATATAAAAATATATTATAATATATTTATAATATTTTAAAAGAGATTATAAGATATAAAAAGAGATTATAAGATATAAAAAGATATTATAAGATATTTATATATATTTATAATAGGTTAAGAGATATTATAAGATATTTATAATATTTGAGAGATATTATAAGATTATAATAATATTTTTTATTCGAACAATTAAGGAGATATATTTTGGGATTTTTTTTATGGATTTATGGGATTTTCGCTATTATAAATATGTATCTCTTCTGTTATTATAGTGTGATAATCTTAGAGCTTACAACAATAAAGGAGAGTAAGGGTTTAAAGGCATAGCATATGGTTTTGGATATTTTCAAGGGAAACCTTAGAAAGGCAAGGGTTTTGGAAATCTTTGAAGTTATATAAGGTTATTGGAAATTGAGAAACACTTGTTTACACCTTGGGTTTGAGTTATTCATATATTGAAGGTTGAAGAGGTTGGGAAACACTTGCGTATAAAATAGGGTAATTTTTGGGCGCCTTCAGAGTTGTTCTTGGGAACCTGAAGGAAAATGCTACTTTCTTTTAACTTATCTGTAATCTCTTATAACACTTTCTGAGTATAGTTATTTGGAGAGCTTCCCTCTCCCCATAGTAGATCGTTTGATCAAATTAGGTAAATAAACTTTCGTCTTTTTCCCGCCTTATTCGGTTATATTATCTATGTATGAATTATTATTATTGTAGACCATTTATTTTGGTTGCTACTATTTTTGCCTCACAAATTAATATTGAATTTTATCATAATTCATAACAAGTGGTGCGGTTGTTGTACCCCAAATTTGCCCTCTCATCTCTCAAGGAATCACCCTGGATCGTCAAGTTTTCTCTCATCCAATTCCAAGCCGTGAATTATCATTTTTCCAAGCAAATCATTCACAAGGGCAAAATGGTCATTTGCATACTGAGAAGTCTAACTTTGACTCTTTGATCAAAATCAAATCTAAAAAAAAAATCATATTTCATCAAGACATGTTGGAATATGAAGTTTGTTTCATCAAGAGTTTCAAAAGTCAAATTTTACTTTGGAAAAGTCAAATTCTAAATATTTAGAAATTTTTCTTAGTAAGAAATATGACAATTTCAGAACTTCTGGGCCAGTGTTCACACTCAGCAAATTCTGGATATTCTCAAGATAGAATTTGGTAAGAACTTCTGGGCAAGCCATTCACAAAGGTTCAGTCAGAGTTTGCCAGGTTAAATCAAAGAAGGTTATTAAGCGTGCTGACAGCTTATTGGAAAGTCTGAGGGATCCTTCAGAACATGCTGAAGTCAGAAGATAAGAGGATCAGAAGGTTAGATGCTACGCTGAAACAGAACTTCTAATCCAGAGTCAAGCAAGGATGCAGAGTTTCACATGGCAGGATTTTTTATTATCATTTAATGCTCACAACCACTTGTGAGTTTTTATCCAAAGAATTTCCCCCACGTGTACCCCTACTGTCTTGGGAAGACCAACTGTTATGCAAAAGTATGCTAGGCCCATGCGCTGCTTCTACTTTTCCTTAATTCATGCTGCCAAATCCAGCTTAGACGTTGTTAACCATCCAACTTGATGCATTGAACCACACTTGTTTAAGCTTACTTCAAGAGTAAGTCAGTATCTAGCATATGATGTTGGTGCCACTTGACCCCTCCAAACAACAAAACCTCTGCCTATAAATAGAACACCATTATCCATTGAAAAGAGGGCGGAAAAATTTGAGAGAAAGGTGTGGAATTTGAGAAATAAAATCCTTGAACCCCTGCAAAAATTCCAAGAATCCAAAAAGATTGCAAACACAAAAATACAAAACCTTAGCATTTGATTCTTGCATTAAAGCTCCATTTTTCTCAAAGTTGTTTCCTGAACAAAACCACTTATACAGTTCCTAATATACATTCAAAAGCCATCTAAAATTCTGTAATCAAACAGTAACACATTCTCCACCAATATCCATTTCAAAGGATCATAACTTCATCCCTTAGTTGTTCCAGAATCTTCTAATCATTTATAATTCAAGCTGAAAGTTTCTAACATGCTGAAAAAGTGAGGAAGTTGTTCAGAACACCACAAGTGGTCAGAATCAGATTCCATCTCCCAGAATATTTCTCAGCTGCAAGGTAAGTTCCTGCTGACTCTCATCATACTATTTAGGCATTGACAGATTTTGCATATTTAACACAATGCAGATATTCTGATCCTGATGGTGTACATATTCTGATATTTCATGCATCTGCCATCCTAGGTAGAAGGAATTCCAGTTCAGAGTTTCATAAAGAAATTAGGACTCAGAATTAGGATTAGCAAATTCATGTCCTAACTGTCATGTATACAACTTCTGTTATGTTAAAAAATGACTAAGCTGCAGATGTTCTGACTAGCAAGGAGAGAGGCAAAGTCTTGACAATTGCATCAGAACTTTTGAAAACTTCTGAACTCTCAGAAGATCCAGAACTTCTGAACTTCCATATTTTTACTAACATGTTTCTGTTTGTGCACCACGTCAGAGTCAGAACTTCTGACCTCTTCTATTCTCATGCATTTGCGCTGATTTTGGTTTTCTTTATCTTTTATTATTTTTGCCATTATCTTTATTTTTCATTAATCAAAAACACAAAAAATATTTCATATTCACATCTTTTATTTTATTTTCTTTTAACATAAAAAGACAAAAAATATTTTCTTAAACAAACTTATTTTTTTCTTAAATAAATTAGCATTTTACATTTCCTGTACATTCTTATCTATTTCAATATGGTTGTAATAATAACTTAGGATTTAATTTCCAATCCCCATTTGGAATTTGTACACCCATCCCCCTAAATATTGTAATAGCGTGAGACTTTACATTTCTGCACTTTTATTGCTTTCATATATTGTTAGTAACTAGGGTGTGTATGGAAAGACTAAAACTAGTGTTAGAAAACCCCAATTCAAGACCTAGATTATACATACGATCAAATACACTTGCACACTAGCACCCCTAGGGCGATTCCACTTGTTTCCTTACAAAAATGGCCATGTTATGCATGTGGGATGTCTTAGCACAAACAAAATCAAAAATACAAGATCATAGTCCCTCGATGACGCTATCAAAGTTGCATTTCAAAATGATCTTAGTCCCTAAAAAAGTGCTAAGTCATCTCACAACATTGCTATTATGGTCATACGATGACCCAATGTCTGTCCCTTCACATCCAATGATGGGGCTTCTTACCAAAAAAATGGTAAGATAGCAACATCTAAAGGAGGAGGAAAAGAACACCTAAGACCTTTTGAGTAGGTAGATTACTTTTAGTTTCTTGCTCAATTTCAAAACAAACATCCTTGCTATTTTCAGAAACAATCACATACACTTTCAAAACACTTTCCAAACGTGAAATATTTTCAAAAGCTCAACACTTTTGTATGCATTCTTACGAACGAGGATCATTATAAAAGTTTTCCTAAACGATGGCACCTTTTCAAAATACTTTCAAAACCATACAAAGCACATTTTTCAAACAAAAGCAAGTGATCTAGCAAGCAACTAAGAGCCCATGGAAAACCATGGATGAAAAGGGTGCTAATACCTTCCCTTTTCATAATCTACCCCCCGAACTCAAGAAAACATCTCTAAAGGTCTTTCCTATACTTTTTCACCTTTCCTTATTGGATAAAAGAAAAGTCGATGGCGACTCTTGCTAAACCGCAACATTTACGAACACAAACACAAAACACCTCAAGTCAGTTCTCCCACCGTATCACAGAACTGGAGACTCTGCTGGGGAAATTCTTAAAAGTGGGTTTACCTTAGGGTTAGATCATATTTACTTACTTACACTTGTTTGATTTGTTTGCTTTACATTTTAGTTCCTTGTTTGTGTTTGTTTAAAATCCTACACCCGAATTTGGGGATATCTTTTAGGTAAGTAGCAATAAACTGTGAGGGAACTGTGCGGGGTATACCGACACGGTTGAAGTAGTAGCTACGTTGATGTGGCACTTTGGTTGGTACCGGTAACCCTTGAGTCAATCAAGGAGAGTACGGGGCCGCCGCGTGGTGTCGTGAAGCATCAATTGACCTTAGAACCTTCTTGACCAACTTGGCCATTAGGACGTAGTGAGATGACCGGCTTTGGTGCAGTCCCAAGTTGGTAGATACTCGATACTACACTCATTGATATTTGTCTCCCGAGCTTTGTTTGGTGGCAAGTCAGTTGTCAATCAAAACGATGTTTGTGGGAAAGATCAGTGATATTGAGATCCCTTAAAACCCGGTTACTATTAACTAGGACAGGTTGAGCCAACTAAACTTCAAGAGGGTACTTACCTATGAGACTCCATGCAAGCCTAAACCTAAGGACTTGTTTGCTTTGTATATATATACTTGTACATAACATCATAAGCATCATAAACATCTTACTCATACTCACTAACCATTTTACAGGATTTTTGGATTTATCTTTGTTCTGTTTTGTAGGACATGGCTTCCGCTCGTAGGAACACTATCCAAGTCAGTCACGTGAGGATACCTCCACGACTCAAGGATTTAGTATCAAGGGTCCCTAAAGATTCTCCATTCACCAAAATACATGGTCGATTTCTTAGTTTGGTTACCTCAAGTATTGAAGAAGATATGGTAAAGGTGCTTGTCCAATTCTTCGACCCTTTACATCATTGCTTCACTTTTTCTGATTACCAACTTGTGCCCACTTTGGAAGAATTTTCTCAACTCATGGGGATCCCTATTCTTGATCAATTACCTTTCAAATATATCGAAAGAGACCCTAAACCTGAGGAAATTGCTCGAGCTCTACATTTGCAACCATCTGACATAGTAGCAAATTGGGTAACAAGGAGTGGTGTCAAAGGGTTCCTTGCAAAGTTTTTGTTGGAGAAGGCTCAAGGGTGTTGGAATACTTTGGATCTACAAGCCTTTGAGGAAATTTTGGCTCTTCTCGCATATGGGTTGGTACTATTTCTCAATCCTGACCAACTTATAGATATAAATGCGATCAAAGTTTTCATATCTCGTAATCCGGTGCCTACATTGCTTGGAGACATCTTGCATTCTCTTCACTCTAGCACTTTGAAGAAAAGAGGGACTTTGATGTGTTGCACTCCTCTTTTGGCTAGGTGGTTTATTTCACACCTACCTCGATCCGTGGTGAAGAATGAACAAGGTATGAGGTGGTCCAAAAGATTGATGTCACTTTCACATGTTGATATCTGTTGGTATTATCGCTCTTTGGAAGACATTACCATCATTGATCGTTGTGGGTAATTATCTAATGTCACTCTACTTGGTATTAGGGGAGGCATTACTTACAACCCTTGTTTAGCTTTGCGACAATTTGGATACGCTAGAAGAGATGGCCCTCATGAGGTACTCGTCCAAGGATGCGTTTGAATACGAAAGCGATACCCAAGGTTACCGTCAAAGATTTATACGAGCTTGGGGTATGGTTAACAAAATTGGAAGCAAGACGTTGGGGCGTAAGAATTCCATTCCTTTGGAACCTTATCTTAAATGGGTGCGGGCTCGCGTTCAAAGTATTAAGATGCCTTATGAAGTCGTCTTACCTGTTATCATGGAGCCAGTAGTTGAGGGAGACGTTCCACATACTATCCTCTATCCTGATATGCCTACTTCTCTTGAATATTTGCAAAATGCTTGGATTCAGTTAAGAGGAGAGCGAGACACCTTTGAAGCTAAGTTCTATGAGGGCGAGAAGAAGATATTAGAGCTTACAAGGGAGCTTCATGAAGAAAGGATTTTTAACACCTACATTGCACCAAAGAGGACGCGCACAACTTTTATGACTTAGGAGTTTACTTTATGCTTATTGTTGTACCCCAAAATTTGCCCTATCCTTTTATCAAGATTTCCCCCCACAAGACTCTTTGAACTCCAGACAGGATTAGGGTTTGCTCTGCTCAAGATATCTCCTTGCACTGATGACTTGAAATTAGGGTTTGAGTTAGCACAAGGATTTTTGGACTTTCAATGCCTAAAGTGACTTTCATACTTCATGTTGGACTTATAAGATTGCCCATACCAAGTTTCTGGCCTTGAATCAAATTTTTGCCCAGTCAATTGGACAATTGACCTAGAAATCAGTAGTATTTGGGAAAAAGTCAACTGTGGCCAATTTACAGTCAAACCTCATAATTTTTTATCCACATCCACATTATAGACTCATATGAACCATTTTATCAAGTTTGGACTACAACTCCTCAAGAAATTTGATCAGATCATCAAAAGGGCAAAATGGTCATTTTTAGGGTTTTGACTGCACAAGGGCAATTTCTGATTTTTGACCTAGCCGATGGCAAATTGGGTTCAAGAATGGATTCAATGACTCAATGTAATCATGTTGGCCTAATCACAAGGTTCAAAAGATCTCAAAAGCATTGGATTGACAGATGAATTTTCCAGTCAACTGATCAAAAATCAACTATACACTAAAAAGTCAAACTTTGACTTTTTGGTCAAAATCAAGTTCCAAGGGTCATTTTTCATCAAGATGTGTCAAAACATGAAACTTGTTCATCAAGAAACCTAATTTTGCAAATTAGGGTTTAAGATTGAAAATTTTCATAACTTAGAATTTTTCTAAGTTATGAAATTTTCTTATTTTTTCCCAACTTTGCCTAACTTTTTCACCATGATGCAATTGGATTCAAACAAAACTTCCAAAATGAAAGTTGTAGTCCTCCACAAATTCTACAACTTTTATTCACAAAGTTTTCCCAAAATATGCTTAGATCTCAAGTTATGATTTTGTGAACAAGGGTCCATGAAACTTTTAACTTAGTGAAATTTTGCCCTAGTTTAGGCAGGATTTTGACCTATCTTCATGGCAATTTTTCACATAGTTCCAAGTGGAATCTCAAGATGCATTTCAATTATGGATTTTAAAGCATGTTACAAGATTTCCAAAATGTCCAAGAACTCTCCAAAATCATTTGTAGTTGGGGAGAATCGAAGGTTTGAATTTGGCAAAATGTCACTTTGTTCCATGGCATTTTTCATGTTGCTACAAGTTGCAATTTCTATCCAGCCTTGCTTGTACTTGCTTACAGGTCCTTAAACCCTTCCACACTCAAAAATTGAATGCAAACTCAATGGATTAAGGCATTGTTCTGATCTTTATAAGTTTACACATTGAATTAATCTAAAAATGGCAAAAAGGTAGCAATGCCATTTTCATAAAGGTGGCTTTATGTCAATTTGTTTCTCTTGAGCATTGCACCAAGTCCTTTGTAGCAAACAAACTCCATAAACTTAGGCAAAGGTACAACAACTTTGTGCAGCTAAGAAGGAGGCATGTACAGGCCATAGCATGGTCACTTCTCATTTTTGCTTCAAAACCAAGAAACCTTGCAAAAGGTCAACAACTTTACAATCTGATAAAACCAAGTGTTGTAAACATTTCAAACAGGTTTTGCATATTGCCTAAGGTCAAAAACACGAGCTAGCTAGTCCTCAAACACCCTTGTACACCAAAACACCAAAATCTTGCAAAACAGGGCAGCTTCTGCAGTTTCACTTCCATCTTCCAATTGCCTCGTGCGTTTTTCCCCAAACCTCTTCCAACACACTCCATACAACCTACCTAAATCATCCCAACCATTCCCAAGTGACTGTAACTCCATTTACACAATTCACCATTTTTTAATTTTGACTGTGCAGGTTGACTTCTACAAGCTTATTCAGGGAAGTTCAAAGCTAGCTAGGCATTAGGAAAGCTCAAAGGAACTTCAAGCAAGCTCACAAGCATCTCAGGCCTCACTGAAAACCCCTGCATTTCCATACTCGAGCTTGACTGAAACAGGTAAAGTTCAAACTTCTATCTCTCTATTTAGGAAACATTAGGCTTAGGTTTGTGAATAAAAAATGTAGTACTCATTGCCCTTGAATTATACATATGCATAGATTTCATTTAAGTTAACTGAGTTGGGAGAATTTGAATGATGAACTTTCTGAAAAAACTAGGTTAGAAATTAGGGCCATAGAAATTCTCTCTGGTCTTTGAGAGTTAGATTAAGTTTTTTATATGGTTGGAATCGTATGATCAAGCTCTATAACTTTCATGTTACAAGTTTTTGTTTTTAAGCACAAATACAGGAGATACGAATATTGAACTATGGCGCGCGTTATTTGGTTCAGAGGTTGAAGATGAAGGCCATCTGGGTTGGGCCTGTTTGTTCCATGCTATTTGCGCCCCCTAGGCTTGCTGTTCACACCCCTTGGCCCATTGTTTTAAATTTTCATATTTTTTCATTTCTTTTTTAGTTTCTGACTTTTATTTATTTTCCTAAATATTAAAAATTACCAAAAATATTTTCATAAATTTTCATATTTTATTTTATTTTATTTTTTTAGCATAAAAATAGTTTCTTAAATAATATTATTTTATTTTCTTAAATAAAAACTTGTAAATGTTATAAAAATATTATTTATTTTTATTTTTATTATTTATACACTTAAATAATATTTTTTCATATATTTTTAATTTCTAAACATTTGTATATATTTTTTATTTTATTTACTTGTACATAAATAAATAATTATAATATATATAAATTTTCTTAAAACAAATTAGGGTTTTACCCTTAATAAAAATAATCTTTTATTTTATTATTTTTAACACATTAAATAGTTTATTTTAACATACATAAAAATAATACAAAAAAGTCACTTTTGCATATTCATATTTATTTGCATATTTAAATATTGTCTATTTATTTATTTGTACAAAGAATTCAATGTGGTTGTAATAAGTTTAGGGCTTTTATTTTGTGCAAAATATCCCCTATCCAAATTTGTATCCCCCTCCCCATAATCATGTTGTAATAGTATTAGATTTACTTTTACGCATTTATAGCTTTCAAATATGCCATGATAGAAAGATTAGGGTTTGTATGCAAAAATCCAAAATCAACAAATAGCTTGACTAATAATACAAGACAAAAATGCATGAAAATTGATAACACAATGCACACAATCACCCCTAGGGTTTCATCCACTTGTTGCCTTTAAAATGGCCATGGTATGCTTGCTAGGTGTCTTGGCAAAAGAAAATCAAAACAAAAAGATCATAGTCCCTCGATGACGCTATCTTGGTTGCCTATACAAAATGATCTAGTCCCTCAAAAATTTGCTAAAGATACTTAGCACAATTGCTATCATGGTCAATACGATGACCCGCGCTTGTCCCGTTTAACATCCAAACATAAGGTTGTCTACCAAATACAATGGTAAAACAACAATGTAAAAGGGTTAAAAATGTGTAGGAGAGATCTTTGAGTAGGGTAGAAAACTCCTAGTTACTTGATAAAACTTGTAAACATCCTTGCTATTTTCAAAAACACATCACAACACATTTCAAAACATTTCCCAAAACAAACTTTCAAACATTGGAACATTTTTCAAAAGACAAACACCTTTGTAAAACATTCAAACAAGAATTGTTACAAAGGTTGCCTAGACAAGGCTTCTTTTCAAAATACTTTCAAAACCACACACAAAGCACCATTTCAAACAATTGAAAAGCAAAAGCAAGTGATCTAAAACAAGTAACTAAGAGCCCATGGAAAACCATGGATGTAAAGGGTGCTAGCACCTTCCCTTTTCATAATCTACCCCCCGAACCTAAGAAAACATCTCAAAGGTCTTTCCAGTGCTTTTTGACCTTTCCTTTGGATAAATAGAAAGTCGGGAATTTTTTTTATTAATAACCATGTATTAAAAAAATATTTCGCAAATAACCGGGTTTCGGAAAAAATTACGCAAATAACCATGTTTCAGATGGCTCCACAAAGGAGGAGCCATCTCATTTGGCGCATGCACCTAGGGTTTTGCCCTAGGCGCCATCTCACTTGGCGCCTCCCTTGGCTTTTAGCCAAGTGAGATGGCGCATGCTCCTTAAAAATGAGAGGAGGCTCCATCTCACTTGGCGCCTAGGGCAAAACTAGGGCAAAATGTTGTTTTATAAATAATTCGTCCGTTTCTTTGAAATTTCTCACACTATCTCGCACTGTATTTTTATTTTGTACTCCGTTATTTGCGTAATGACGTTGCCTATGATTTTTAGCAGAGATGGTTACGTTATATTCTCCGCCACGAAACCTGTGATGAAAATGAAATTCTGGCACATTCACTCCATGGAGCGTCTGAAGCGGGAGTTGATGCGGTGGCTAGATGGAGACATCGTGGAGGGGGAAAAAATTCGAAGGATCCAGCGAAAACGAACAACAACCTCGCATGCGACAGGAAGACCTAATGTGTGGTTGGAGGAAGTCAAAACAGACAGTGATGTAATGCTGATGATGCATGGGTCAGATGAAATTGTGTTAACAGTTGTAATTTCCTAGATTGAATATCGTTAATCATTGTTGTACGCGAAAACCCTAATGTAATTTCATATATTGAATTTCTTAAATTGTGTTAACAGTTTTATTAACGGAAAAGCCTAATGTTTACAACACAAATATTGAAAAGATTTATTGTATTACAATATTTATGTGGTCGAGCCAGACGCCCGATTCGGACAGTTTTTGCGATTGTGTCCGACCTGACGGCATAAACCACACTTTCTTTCCAACCTGTCAAGATCGTCCATTTTTGTTGTGATGCGCCTACTTTTGGGACGACCCTTCTTGTTCCTTCGCATTTGGTCATTGTGCCAAACTATATCGCCGTTGTATTCAGGCCAATAGTCCGGTTTTGCCACCAAAGGAAAGTTGTTGTTGTAAACAGTGAGCAACATTTCAGATTTATAAACGTTTGAGAGCAGTTGAAGCGCGTCTTGATGGGTATGAGCACAAGCGGCAATGACATGAGAGCAAGGCATACGAAATGCTTGAAACCTGCCACAATCACACCATTGAGAAGGTAAAATGACCCTGTATTCTTGTCTTGCCAGGCCTTCATTGTGGTCGATTGTCTCTTTCACAATGAAGTTGTGGCTGTGTCGGTCAAACCGTGTAACCATGTGAGTGTTGGCTTTAGCACTTTCAGCCTTAATGTATTTCATACAGCTTTCACTCCATAGTTGTCCTGATTGCAACACCGCATACCACATTTCACCTCTTTTGGCAAATAACGCAGCCATCCTAAAATACGTGGATTTTACCAAGGCAGTGATTGGGAGGTTTTGTATGCCCTTGAATACCCCATTCATTGATTCAATAAGATTCGTTGTCATATACCCCCATCTTTGGCCATTGTCGTATGACCTAGTCCACTTTTCGACCAGTATATTGTCGATCCATGTACCGGCTTCTGGATTAGACAAACAGATCTCGTTGCGGTAATATTTGAATGTGGGTTGTGTCAATGCATATCCCGCATTCATCACCGCTTTCCTCAATGTTTTGTCCTTGGCCTCCCTCGAGAAATTCTGGACGATATGCCTGACGCAATAGACATGCGTAGAAGGAGGGTCATGCCAACCATTTGCTGGATTATTATAGGCACTTTCAATGGAGGCATGCCTGTCCGAGATCAAACAGAGATCTGGTTGAGGAGCCACGTGTGTACGAAGATTTTTCAGGAAAAAGCTCCAAGCACCACCGGTCTCCCCCTCGACAAGGGCAAACGCAACGGGGAAAATGTTATTGTTGCCATCTTGTGCAACTGCCATCAATAGTGTGCCTTTGTACTTCCCATACAACAAAGTCCCGTCAATTTGTAGAATTGGTTTGCATGATGCAAACCCTGTGATGCATGGTTGAAATGCCCAAAACACGCGACTAAATATTCTGTTGCCATGCAGTAGACTACCATCTTGGGCGTACGCTGGCAATGTTTCCAGAACATAAACACTACCTGGAGAATATGTCTTGAGTGCATTTAGGTAGCGGGGAAGTTCTCGGTATGACTCCTCCCAGTTTCTGTACACCCTTTCAATCGCCGTAGTCTTTACTAACCACGCCTTACGGTAAGACGGAGTGTAGTTAAAAACCGTGGTGATGTGGGAGATGATTGTTTTCACCTTCAAAGATGGGTCGTTGCTGACCAGGGGTAGGATTTCTTGACAGATTAGATCATGGTTGAGTTTTCGGTGGTCTTGTGATTGAGTGGAACTTACACAAGTGTGGGTAGTCATGGAACCTATGACCCAGCAGTCACCCCTTAATCTGTATGATGCGGTCAGCTTGAACATACAGTCAGGGTAGACACACTTGATCTTGTACCTTTCCGGGTTGACACGATCCACCTTAAAATCAACCGAGTTGAGCATGTGAAATTTTTTGATGGCCCTGATGCATTCCTCTCTGTTACGAAACTTGTCCTTCTCTTTTAAATTTTCATCTGACTGCATATACGGTTGGAAAAACAAGTCAGTAGAAGGTTCATCTCTGCCCATGTTGAAGTGTGTCATGTGCGGAGGTGGTGTGTAGATTTTGTCTGTAGGAATACTTGGGATGCCATCATCGTCAGAATCATCGTTCACCATTTCATCAAACTCTAACTCGTTATCTTCTTCTTCATTATCAACTGCATCTACCTCATCTTGTTCATTCTCCAAAGGATCAACCTCCTGTGTCACCGGAGGCTCTACCTCCTGTGTCACCGGAGGCTCTTGAAGCAAAACGTACAAATCAATAGAGTCGTATCTAGAATAGACATGGCTGGAAATCATGTTCTGGAGATCCTCGTCATCTTGAACTTCAACCTTATAAAAAATCACTTGGTTGTTTCCAAAAAAACTGGATTCTGATAAAATATCTGGGATACCGGGCCTCGTTCAAGTTTGGCCTCCAATCTTTTCTTGAAGTACGAGAAATTGGCTTTCCCGTTTAAGAGAAATCGAACGTTGTCGGTGTTTCTAAACAAAAACCCAACTGTGGGACAAATGTATGTCTCACCGTTGAAATGTGCTTTGACAACAAATTGTGGTGAAGAGGCCATTGCGTAGAATTGTTTTAAGGTTTGAAGGTTGGAATGTTTGAGGTTTATTGATTGTATGAAGGTATGAATGCTGGAATGTTTGAAGGTTTGATGACTGATTCGAAGGTTGGAAGATTTTACAGATTATGTGAATCAATGTTATGTTCAACGTAAGGCAAAAAATTTCAATTAAGTAAGGGATGCAACCCCCCAAGGCTGCCAATAATATTACATGCAATAATGAAACCCCATAGGCTGCCACCTATCCTGGCCCTATTCTGCACACATACATGTTTTGTGTAAGACACCACCCATCAACTCCAATGGCCTTGCATGCAATAAAGAAAGGAATCCCAAAGGCTGTCACGTAGCCTGAGCCTATGCTGTAACAAATGACACCTCTTATTCGCCAAATGGGGTGGCGACACCATTCATTTTTGTACTCTTTCGCCAAGTCCAATGGCGCCTCCCTTACTGTCCAATCGTGATACATGCATGGGCTTATGAAACCCCATAGGCTGCCACCTATCCTGGCCCTATTCTGCACACATACATGTTTTGTGTAAGACTCCACCCATCAACTCCAATGGCCTTGCATGCAATAAAGAAAGGAATCCCAAAGGCTGTCACGTAGCCTGAGCCTATGCTGTAACAAATGACACCTCTTATTCGCCAAATGGGGTGGCGACACCATTCATTTTTGTACTCTTTCGCCAAGTCCAATGGCGCCTCCCTTACTGTCCAATCGTGATACATGGATGGGCTGCCACCTAGCCTGCAAGAGTGACACCTTACATTTTTTGTAAATGCATGCATGCATATGTGTAACACCCTAAGCATGCAAATGTGACACTTCGCAGGCATGCAAGCACAAGCAACCACTACATCAAACTTATTTGCCTATAAATACATACCTTATGAAACATCTCTCACACGCACACAACTCTCACTCTCTGCTACGAAATATTTCTTAAGTCTATCATACTCTCTATCTCTTCCTAAGTCTTTCATACTCTCAAGCATTCTGAACAATGGCTCTTCTAACAATGGGCGATACTCACAGAGGCACAAGGGAAAACATTGCTGCATTTGTAAGTCTCTTCTTTGGTTATACATTTTTCATACTTCAAATAACGTGTTGTTCATCTTAATTAATCTTACACTTGTTAAATTATGATCTCAGGACACAAAAAGATTCAGAATCCGTTCGCACAACTACCTGGCTCCCGACCCATTTATCGTCCCTTATCTGGAATATGCAGGTTTTGGACATGTGATAAAGATCTCCAACTGCACCATTGACTCAAAGTTCATTCTTGCAATGTTGGAAAGGTGGAGACCGGAGACCCATACATTTCACCTACCAATAGGTGAATGTACCATCACGCTCGAGGATGTGTACATGCTACTGGGCCTCCCTATCGACGGTAAGGCGGTGAATGAGTCGGTTCAACAACCCAACTCACAGTGTGAAGAACTGTTGGGTAGGGATATGGTAGAAGGTGGTGGAGCAAGAGGGCAGGGAATACTACTCACTGACCTGAAACGTCATTATGCAAGTATGGAATTAAATGAAAATTCCTCAGAGAATGACCGAGTAGTAAAAGCCAGAACGTATCTTATGATACTTTTTGGTACATTTTTATTTCCCGAAAGTACGAGAAATAGTGTAAATTTTATGTACTTACATTTACTAACAAATTTTGAAAAAACTAGAAAATATAGTTGGGGTTCTGCAGTATTAGCCCACCTATACAGTTCCTTGTGCAAAAACGCAGTCAAGGAAAAATGTACATTTTATGGGTGCGCATTTTTACTACAAGCCTGGGGTTGGTGGAGGATGGAGTCCTTAAACCCCATCAACAACAACACTTTTGGTTTCCCGTACGCAACAAAGTAAGTCATTAAGTTATCGCATTTATAACTATTCTGCTCTTTCCAAAATATATGCTAAAAATAACATGTTTCTCATTTCCTTTAGGTACTGCGTGAGGGGTATGGATTACGGCAAGAATCCAAGATTCAATGTCGCACTCTACCAGAATCTGTTGGATCACTTAGGCCTAGATGACGTACGTCGTAGCTTTTAACTTTTGTTCATTTTAATTATTTGTACATTACTTTTGTGCTAACCTGATTTAAATTTTATCGCAGTTCGTCTGGAGACCATATTTGGGTTTGGGCCATGCTCCAAACCCAGAGGATGCAGCAACTTGGACTGCAAAGACTGCACTCATTCGGTTCAACATTGTGGAGATGCACCACAGCGACCGTGTGAAGATGCAGTTCGGAATGCATCAAGAGATACCAAGTGATCCAACAGATTTGTCCCCCTGGCATCTTAAAAGGGTCGACGCCCAGTGGGGTCTTACCAACTGGAAAGACTTTGCTCCAGAATGGTGTAAAATGTGGCAAAGGCGTCACTGCTACATCTTGCAATCCCCGGTTTTCCTTACTCAAGGTAACATGCGACACACTGATCAATATATGTCGTGGTACAGGTCGGTTAGTAACCCAGAAATGCACGTGTCTCATCCGAGGTACTTGGTTGACCCACGCACACAATGGGCACAACCCTTGATTCCCCATCAACAAACCCAAAATCCATTAACCTCAAACCAACCCCCAAGAAGAAACAGACCAACAAACACACAACCACATTCCCCACCATAACACAACTACAATCAAATGCCGTACTACCAACCACAATCACCACCAAACTACCAATACCCGGATATGCCTCAAACCCAACCACAATACCAACCCCAATACCAGCACACCCACATACCCCAGACACAATTTCAGTCTTCCACATATCCCAATATGGCGCCCTCAACATCCAGCCTTAGCCCTGATATGGGAATGTCAGAAGATTATGACCAAGCCGACCAAACCTACCATCAACCACCATATCACCAAACAACCCAACATCCACAATACCAAACACCCCAAGATCCATTTCCTTTCTACCCCCCATACTCAGACGACCAATGCTACCGACCAACCATGGAACCCCACCCACCGCTAACACGACCAAACTTTGAGGGTATGGGTAACCGACTGTACCAGAGCGGATCTTCGAGATATGGAGATCTTACTGATTTTATGGATTCGGATCACATTGACTTCGCTGGGCCATCGACCTTGCCGCAGCAGGAAACGCGACGGCACCCAGCAAGAGAAAGGCGAGGACGGGGATGCGGAACCGGGGGTCATTACCGGGTTCCGGGGGATCACTGATGTATCTTTTTTTTCCCAGTATTTTTTGTATCCATTTTTTTACTGTTCTTTTAATGTAATACAGTTGAATGTAATTATTTTTTTTTTAATAAAAAGTCTATTTTGTTGATCTCTGTCCAATAGGAAACGCACAGGAAAAAAAAAATTTCCCTAAATTTATACATAGGCGCCATCTCACTTGGCTTAGGGCATGCCCTAAGCACTTAGGCGCCAAGTGAGATGGCGCCTCCCTTAAAAAAGGAGGTGCATGCGCCAATTGAGATGGCTCCTCCTTTGTGGAGCCATCTCAAACATGGTTATTTGCATAATTTTTTCCGAAACCCGGTTATTTACGAAATATTTTTTTAATACATGGTTATTAATAAAAAAATTCAAAAGTCGGTGGCGACTCTTGCTAAACCGAAACATTTGCGAACATAAACGTAAAACCTCAAGTCAGTTCTCCCACCGCATTACAGAACTGGAGACTCTGCTGGGGACTAATCTAAAAGTGGGGTTACCTTAGGGTTTTAGATCACTTTTACATGCTTATCTTGTTTGCCTTGATTGCTTTACATTTGGTTATATTTTTTGGGTTTGAAATCCTCTACCCAGATTTGGGAAACATTCATAGGTAAATAGCAATATGTTGTGGAAACTCTGCAGGGTATACCGACATGGTTGAAGCAATAGCTATATTAGTGCGACATATTTGTGGGTATCGGTAGCCTTTGAGTTAATCAAAGAGAATACAGGGCCGCTGAGTGATGTCATGAAGCACTAATGGACTTTTAGAACCTTTAATTGACCAACTTGGCCTTTTTAGGGGTAGTGAGATGATCGGATTTGGTACAGTCCGAAGTTGGTAGATACTCGATACTACACTCATTGAGGGTTGTTTTCTTCGAATATTTCGGTCGCCAGTCAAGTGGCTAAACTGAAACAATGAACACAGAAAATAATCCAGTGATATTGAGCTCCTTAGAACCTGGTTATTATTTATAGGACAGGTTGAGCCAACTAAACTTCAAGAGGGTACTTACCTATGAAACCCCATGCAAGCCTGAAACTAGGATCTTGTGTGATTTGTTTGTACATATATACTTGTGCATAACATCATGGACATCATGAAGCATCATATGCATCCACTAACCATTTCAAGGATTTGGATCTTCATCTTTGTTCCTATTTTGTAGGTAATGGAATCACTTCGCAGGAAAACCATCCAAGTCAACCTTGTGATAATTCCTCCTCAACTCAAGGAGCTTACTTCCAAGATTCCAGAGTATTCTCCATTCACCGAGAGGCATGGTCGTCTTCTCAACTTAGTAACACCAACACTGAGGAAGACATGGTGAAAGTTCTCTTCCAGTTATTTGACCCCCTACACCACTGCTTCACATTTCCTGATTACCAGCTTGTGCCTACTTTGGAGGAATTTTCTCAATTCCTGAGGATTCCTATTCTTCATCAACTACCCTACAACGGTACGGAAAGAGATCCAAAGCTAGAAGATGTTGCTCAAGCCCTACACTTGCAACCATCTGATGTCAAAGGTCATTGGGAAACCAGAAGTGGTATCAAGGGTTTCTTGTCAAAGTTTCTGTTTGAGAAAGCTCAAGAATGCTGGAATTCCTTGGACGAGGAGATTTTGGCTCTTCTCATCTATGGGTTGGTCTTTTTCCCAAACCCTGATCAGCTTATAGATATGAATGCTGTCAAAATTTTCATGTCCCAGAATCCTGTGCCTACATTGCTTGGGGATATCCTCCACTCATTTCACACTCGAACAATGAGGAAAAGAGGTGTTCTCATGTGTTTTACTCCTCTTCTAGAAAGGTGGTTTATTTCTCACATTCCCCAATCAGTCTTGAAGAATGAGCAAGGCTTGAGGTGGTCACAACGATTGATGACCGTTACACATTCAGATGTTCATTGGTGTTCTCGATCCAAAGAAAATGTTATCATCATTGATCATTGTGGGGAATTCCCTAATGTCCCTCTACTTGGCATTAGGGGAGGCATTTCCTACAACCCCTGCTTGGCTCTGAGACAGTTTGGGTATGCCCAAAGGGATGGCCCTTATGACATGCTGATTCCAGACTTAGTTTTTGACTTCGACAACGACGATCAAGGACTTCGACAAAGGTTTATCCGAGCTTGGAGGATGCCCAACAAAGTGGACAGTAAGACCTTAGGACACAATAATTCCATCCCCCTTGAGCCTTACCTCAAGTGGGTACGAACCTGCGCCCAAAGTCTTATGATGACTTACCCCCACATCCTTCCTGTGATCAAAGAACCTGTTTTGGAAGGAGAGGTTCCATACACCCTCCTACATCCTGACATGCCAACATCACTTGAAGATTTGCAAAGGAGTTGGATACAGCTCAAGAGAGAACGTGATACTTTTGAAGCCCAATTCTACGCCAGTGAGAAGAAGGTTTTGGAACTTACTCGCCAACTTCACGAAGAGCAGACTCTCAACACCTACATTGCACCAAAGAGGATGCGCAACGTCTTTTTACATTAGAATTTTGTATTATTTTGCCCATGGGGCATTTATGTACTAACAAATTCTTCTTATTAATATGATGTGTGTTCTTTTTTGTTTGCAACAAATTTGAATTTCTGAGTCCTTGAATGCATTACATGAATAACATATCATTCATCATATGCATAAGCAGGTCTTCACACCAGGTTTCCTTATCTCTGCTGTTTATTTCAGCAAGATGGATATAGAGCAGACGGTCAAAGACTTACAAGCGCAGAAGTCACAGTTCCAACAGCTACTCATGACCTTGGCAAAGGGTCAGGAGGAGCTCAAAGGCCTACTGGAAAAGGAAAAAGAGAAGAAGAAAAAGAAGAGGGTTGGTGTGGCTACCATAGGTAGAAGATTTGAAGGCCAAGCTAGAAGGGTCCTGGATTTCCCCTCAACGTCTGATGAAGGGGTGAGAAAGGGTAAAGAAACTGCAGTGCCAACTGAGTCTGAGGAGGAAGAAGAAGAAGAAGAGGATGAAGATTATTCTGAACATCAGTACCCACCAGTGGACGACAAGTATAAGAATCTGGAAGAGCGTCTGGCAGCTATGGAGGTGCAAAGAGTGCCTGGGCTGGACTTCGAGGAGCTAGGGTTGGTTGCTGGGATTGTGATTCCCCATAAATTCAAGGTGCCTACATTTTCTAAGTACGATGGTTTGTCTTGTCCAAAGATGCATCTACGATCTTACGTCAGAAAAATCCAACCGCATTCTTCTGATAAGGATCTGTGGGTCCATTTCTTCCAAGACAGTCTTTCTGGGACGCAGTTAGACTGGTTCTACCAGCTAGAGAGGTCTGATGTGCACAATTGGGAGGATTTGGCTGCTGCCTTCTACTGACAATATCAATATAATGCGGATTTAGCACCAACCCGTACTCAATTACAGAGTATGGGCGTGGTATCAAACAAAGGTTTCAAAGAGTATGCCCAGAAATGGAGAGACTTGGCTGGAAGGGTGCAGCCACCATTGTCTGAGAGGGAGCTTGTTGATATGTTTTTGGGGACTCTGTCAGGTCCATTCTTTAATCACCTTATAGGAAGTTCTTCTGTGGGGTTCACCGAGTTAATTCTGACTGGTGAGAGGGTTGAAGCCGGAATCAAGAGCGGGAAAATTCAAAAGGATACATCTGCTTCCGCTGCCATCAAGAAGACCTTTCCAGCAAAGAAAGAGGTATCAGATGTCTACTCTCAAAGAAGTCAAGGAAGAGTTGAGCGTCGGCCACCGGTGGGGGCTGTAATGATTCATAAGACTGCAGTTGATCAGCCTAGAAACAGTCAACCCAGAACCAACCAAGCAAGGGTGGAAAGGCCTGCACGGCAATACACCCGGATCAATATGACTCTCGCTCAGGTATTACCCCATCTTTTGAAGTTAAACCTTGCAAGTTTGAGGGAGGCCCCTAAAAACCCTAACACTTCATCACCACACTACCATCCCAACGCCAAGTGTGCTTATCATTCAGACAGCCTGGGGCATGACACCAACAATTGTTGGGCCCGCAAAAACAAGATTCAGGATTTAATAGACGCTAAAGAAGTTGAATTCAACGCCCCTGAAAAACCTAATGTGATCTCTGCTCCAATGCCGAAGCATGGCCACCATGCCCATGCTGTTGAAGAAGATATTTTTGTTGCTACTGTTGATGATTTGATGACTCCGCTACCGATAATCAATTTGAATCTGTTAAAGGCTGGGATCTTCCCAGGTTGTAAAGAAGATTGCTACCTTTGTTCATCCTTACCGACTGATTGTCCGTTGTTGAAGTTAGGCATCCAACGCTTAATGGATAATCAAGAGATACTTTTTGAAAAGACTCCTGTTACACCGACTCCTGTCAATGATGTTTCGATAATTACCATATCCGCCAATCTTTCCAAGGTCTCCAAAAGACCTGTTAAGATTACATCCGATCCGAAGATTGTACCTTTGAAGATCACTATGTCGGAGCCTATCCCGTACAAGTCCAACAAATCAATATCGTGGAACTATAGGGGAGAGATCTTCTACCACGGTGTTAAGCAAATTGAATCGACCGAAGAGAATTCTGATGAAGAGACTTCCGACATTGGAAACATTGCCGGAATGAGTAAAATCACCCGTAGTGGAAGAATTTTCTCTCCGGAGATTGCGCCACCAAAGGCAATCTTCGGACCCTCAGCCGCTCCTAAGGTTACTCCTGTTCCAGTTAACATATCTGCGAGAACTCCAGTTATTGAAGAAGTTGTAACTCCTGTGGTTGTCCCCTCTGTTGCTGCTAATGATAGAGGGAAAGGGATCCAAGGAGAGCCTGTCAGGACGATGGCTCAGCCGTTGATCATCCCTGAGACCTCTCAAAAAGAAATGGAAGAGATTTTGAAAATAATCAAGATAAGCGATTATAATGTTGTGGAGCAACTAGGGCAAACCCCCTCAAAAATCTCTATGCTGGCCTTACTGCTTTGTTTAGAAGCTCACGCTAAAGCTTTGATCAAATTCTTGAAGACGGCCCATGTGCCCCAGGAAACCTCCGCGGATCAGTTTCAGGAATGTGTAGCTAGCCTAACAGCAAACAACGGTCTAGGGTTCTCTGACGCCGATCTAACAATCAAAGGGAGAGAGCATAATGACGCTTTGCATGTCTCGATAGAATGCAGAGGGACTACTCTGGCACATGTTCTGGTGGACACTGGTTCATCACTGAATGTCCTACCAAAGAAGGCATTGGATAGGCTAGATTGTGAAGGTCTAACTTTGAAGCCCAGCAACATCATTGTCAGAGGCTTTGATGGTTCTAAAAGGATGGTCCACGGGGAGGTGGACATCCCGATTAAAGTAGGTACTGAAACCTTCAACTCCATATTCTATGTCATGGACATTCATCCCTCCTACTCTTGCTTGCTAGGAAGACCCTGAGTTCATCATGCTGGAGCCGTTACTTCAACCCTGCATCAGAAGCTCAAGTACCCTGTCCAGGGGAAAATTGTAACTGTTCTCGGTGAGGAGGAATACATGATAAGCCATCTTAATTCTTTCCGCTATGTGGAATTGGATGGTGAATTCATTGAAACCCCCTTTCAACACTTCGAGCAAGTTTCTGAAGAAATTGCAGCAGCCAAGACAGTGCCATCTGTACCCATGATTACCCGACCTCCGCCTCGGATGTCATCACTCAAGGATGCAAAGGCTGTGATTGAAGAAGGAGGAAGCACGATCTGGGGGCAACTTCTCGATTTTCCTTTCAAGTCTGATAAATTCGGCTTGGGTTTCACTGCTTCTACTAGAAAGGCGGTGCGTCGCTCCCGGGCTGGAGGACCACCAGTGAAAATCACCCATCATGGAGTTAGTGCTTTGGAGGATGGTGAAGAGAAGAGCAACCTAGAAGACTGGATTTTCCCTACCGTTGAAGGAGGACTATGCAATTGGGAGGCAAAGGATTTTGGTCCCATTACTTTCATCAATCAGTAATTTATCTTTCAAACATTTATGTTGATTTGTAATAATTCCTAAACAATTCGTACACTTTTAACCTTGTGCCCTACCCGAGGTACATAGGTCCATTTGTAAGGGTTTGATTTTTCATCTTCATATGCCATTTTAATGAATCATGGACGTTTTCACATATAAACTTTTGTGTTCATTTTCTTTCTTTTTGCATTTTATTTGTTTAAAGGTGGTTATCCCTTACACACACCCACACTTACAAATGCAGGTACTCATCCACTCTGGATTCCATGGGTATCAATTCTGCTATGGCCTTCAGTGACTCTAAAGATATGGTCAATCATGCCGAATACGAAGGTGATGAAGACTGTGAAGTGCCTGGAGAATTGGCTAGACTGCTACAACAGGAAGAAATGGATATTCTACCTCATGAGGAGTTATTAGAGACAATCAACTTGGGAACTGAGGAAGACAGAAAAGAAATTAGAGTGGGTGCCAACCTAGAGCCAAGTGTCAAAGAGCGTTTAATTCAGTTGTTGAATGAATATGTTGAGATCTTTGCCTAGTCCTATGAAGACATGCCGGGACTTGATACAGATATTATGGTTCACCGTCTCCCTACAAGAGAAGACTGTCCACCAATTAAACAGAAAGTTCGTCGCATGAGGCCCGACATGTCTGTAAAGATCAAAGTTGAAGTAATGAAGCAGTTCAATGCTGGATTTCTGGCTGTTACTTCCTATCCATAATGGGTTGCTAACATTGTGCCCGTGCCTAAGAAGGACGGCAAAGTCAGAATGTGCGTGGATTATAGAGACTTAAATAGGGCCAGCCCTAAAGATGACTTTCCACTACCGCACATTGACATCTTGGTTGACAATACAGCTCAGCACAAGGTATTTTCTTTCATGGACGGATTTTCGAGTTACAACCAGATCAAAATGGCACCTGAAGACATGGAGAAAACTACTTTTGTTACACAGTGGGGTATGTTCTGCTATAAAGTGATGTCATTCGGACTGAAGAATGTCGGGGCAACCTATTAACGCGCCATGGTAGCTTTATTTCATGATATGATACATCATGAGATAGAGGTCTACGTGGACGACATGATAGCCCGTTAACAAACTGAAGAAGAACACCTCGACCATCTGCAAAAGTTGTTTGTCAGGTTGAAATAGTACAAGCTTAGACTGAACCCTAACAAGTTCACTTTCGGAGTCAGGTCCGGAAAACTCTTGGGTTTCATCGTCAGTAACAAAGGCATCGAGGTTGATCCTGCCAAAGTCAAAGTTATACAAGAAATGCCTGCCCCTCGCACTGAGAAGGAGGTTAGAGGTTTCTTGGGACGCCTAAACTACATTGCAAGGTTCATTTCTCACCTAACATCTACCTGTGAACCAATCTTCAAGTTGTTGAAGAAAGATCAGGTGGTTAAATGGAATGATGACTGTCAAGTTGCTTTTAATAAAATCAAGGAGTATTTGCTGGAACCTCCTATCTTGATGCCACCCGTCGAGGGAAGGCCGCTAATCATGTATCTGACTGTCCTGGAGAATTCAATGGGGTACGTACTGGGCCAACATGACGAGTATGGACGAAAAGAGCATGCCATTTATTACCTTAGAAAAAAGTTTACCGACTGTGAGACCCGATACTCACTGCTCGAGAAAACTTGTTGCGCTTTGGTATCGGTTGCTCGCCGGCTAAGGCAGTATATGTTGACACATACCACTTTGTTGATCTCTAAGATGGATCCGATCAAGTACATCTTTGAGAAGCCTGCTCTATTCGGAAGAATCACTAGATGGCAGATGATCCTTACAGAGTGTGATATACAGTACACGACCCAAAAAGCTATAAAGGGGAGTGTGCTAGCTGACCATCTGGCTCATCAAGCTGTCGAAGATTACCAATCCATGAGGTTCGACTTCCCCAGCGAGGATATCATGACTTTGAGAAACATTGAAGAGAACAGACCGTATGATGGACCTGAACAAGGATCCTGATAGACCCTGTACTTTGATGGTGCCTCCAACGCACTTGGAAACGGTATCGGCTAGGTACTTATCTCTCTAGAAGCTTGACATACACCTTTCACTGCTAGACTCTGCTTCAGCTGCACCAACAACATGGCCGAGTATGAAGCTTGTATCTTTGGTCTCAAGGCTGCCATTGACTTGGGAATCAAATCTTTGATTGTATTTGGGGACTCAGCTTTGGTTATCAGTCAAATCAAAGGAGAGTGGGATACTAAACATCCGAACCTCATCCCTTACAAAGAACATGTCTTGACATTGTTACCACATTTCGCGCAGATTACCTTCGAGCACTTCCCGCGAGAAGAAAATCAGCTAGCGGATGCTCTAGCTACAATGTCATCCATGTTTAAACTTAACTGGGATAATGAGGCTCCCCAAATCACCGTTGAACTGATGGACGAACCTGCACATTGTCACGAGATTAATACCGAAGAAGTAGTGAACCGACCATGGTTTCATGACGTCAAAAGGTATCTCGAAGCACAAGAATACCCTGAAGGAGCTTCAGTCAACGACAAAAAGTTTCTTAGGAGGTTCTCAGCTAAGTTCTTCCTGAGAAATGGTATCCTATACAAGTGCAATCATGATTGCATTCTACTACATTGTGTGGACAAGGTTGAGGCTGAGCAGATCATGGTTGAGCTTCATAATGGTACCTTTGGCACCATTTCTAGCGGGCATACGATGGCTAAGAAGATTCTAAGGGCAGGCTATTACTGGTCTACCATGGAAGCTGATTGCCATCAACATTCTCGGACTTGTCACAAATGCCAAATCTATGCGGACAAGGTACATATACCTCCAGTTCCTCTCAATGTCTTAACAGCTCCTTGGCCATTCATGATGTGGGGAATCGACATGATTAGAGAGATCAAACCTACAGCATCCAATGGACACCGTTTCATCCTGGTGGCGATTGATTACTTTACCAAGTGGGTCGAAGCAGCGTCCTTCGCATCCGTTACAAAGAATGTGGTTGCCCGCTTCATCAAGCAGAACCTCATTTGCCGGTACGGCATTCCTGACAAGATTATCACCGACAATGGTACAAACTTGAACAACACTATAATCATTGGCTTGTGCGAGCAGTTCCAGATTCAACATCACAATTCATCTCCATATCGGCCAAAGATGAACGGTGTTGTCGAAGCTGCGAACAAAAATATCAAGAAGATCATACAAAAGATGACAGTCACCTACAAGGACTGGCATGGGATGTTAGTGTTTGCTCTGCACGGGTACCGTACCACAGCACGAACATCAACTAGGGCAACACCCTTTTCTTTGGTATACGGCATGGAAGCTGTTTTACCTATCGAGGTTCAGATTCCCTCCTTGAGAATCATGAAGGATGCTGGTTTGAGTGAAGACGATTGGATTCAGACCCGACTTGATCAACTTAACTTTATTGACGAAAAGCGACTTACTGTTGTTTTCCATGGTTAGGCGTATCAAAAACGAATGATCAAGGCTTTCAACAAGAAAGTCAGACGCCAAGTATATCAAGTCGGAGATCTTGTAATCAAGCGGATCATCTTGCCGCAAAGTGATCCCAGGGGAAAATGGACTCCTACTTATGAAGGACCATTTATGATCAAAAACATCTTTTCGGGTGGGGCAATGATCCTGACCACCATGGACGGCGACGACCTGCCGCACCCTGCGAATGCAGATATAGTCAAAAGATACTACGCATAAACGACCTGACAAGTTGAAAACCCGAAAGGGAGACTTGGGCAAAAATGGGCATCCCGGTGAATCGAAAACCCGAAAGGGCGGTTCATGCAAAAATTAGGGATAAATAAAAAAAATATGTACACCCGGCAAGTTGAAAACCCGAAAGGGCGACTTGGGCAAAAAAGGGTTTCCCGGTGGATTAAAAACTCGAAAGGGAGGTCCAGGCAAAAGTTAGGGAATTAAAGCGTATGACTATGTCTCGTCGGATCACTTTAAGGACAATCTCTTCACAGTTAAGCTCCAGGCTTCTGATCAATCCAATCATCTTCGGACGAAGCAACGAATGGACAAGATATTCAGAGTTACGAAGGCTATAGCAGAATGGGAACCCCATGGAATTTTTACATATAGCCACTTTTCTTTGTATAAATTTTTCTCAATTTTATGACAACATTCTCTTACTAGAATGTCTGTCTCATTTGTACAAAATACTTACACAAAGATAATACAAAGATACTTCAAAGTGCAGAAAACTATTTGCCTTTTCTTTTCTTTACACTTGTGTTTTATTTGAAAACGTCCAATGATTTATTAAAGGAGCATATGCATTTGAATACAATCACTGTTTACAAATAAACAAAATGAGAAAGAATAATTACTGACAAGATGAAAGGATAGGAAAACATCTTTAGGCTATTCCAAGAGAAATCTTTTGCAGTACATCATCTGGATCCCCAGCGGAGCTAACCCTTGAAAAACATATACACAGCGGAATTAAATTTCAAAATCCTCGCCAGAGTCGAAACTTCAAACTCCCAATCCCCGGCGGAGTCATATTTCAAACTTTTAATTCTCATCAGAGTTAAAATCCTCAGCAGAGCAAAACTTTGGGTCATAAATACCCAGCAAAGATGAAACCTTCTTCCCCAACGGAGTCAAGTTTCCAACTATCAGTCTACAGCAGAAACCATCTAGTTTCTCCAGATTACCCAACAAGTTACCTTAAAATCTGATAATCAACCAGATAACAGTTAACTTTTATCCCCAACTAAGGATTATTCCCCAGTAGATTGGCCTACAACCCAAGCTCCTGAACTTTTTCCAAACAGGAATAAGCCTTTTCCCCCAGAGTCCTGATCTCCCCAGAAGAGTAGCTACTCTCCAGCAGTATAGTTATTCCCCACAGAGCTTTTACTCCCCAACAGAATTAAGATTCTCATTCTTAACTCCCCAATTTGAAGGCCCCAGGGATTTATTTTCCCCTAGCAGATTGAAGATCCTCAGTCTAGATTCCCCAGTGAAGTTACCTGAGTATCCATGACTCCCCAGCACGAGTTTGTCAAAATTTTTAATCTCCTACAGATCGAAGATTCTCATTCTCGCTTCTCTAGTGAAGCCCCCAAGGTTTCAGTTCCCCAGAAGATTGAAATTCCTCATTCTTATTCTCCGCAGAAGCCATCAAAGTCTTCTTTATTCTCCAGCAGATCAAGGTTTTTCTTTTGTCTGATCCCCAGTAGAGATCTTCAGAGTTTCTCTATTCCCCAGCCGAGTAAGGATCCCCATGGTGTAATCTTCAGCCATAGTCATCAAAGATCTCTGAATTCCCCAAGCAGTAGCTCAAGCAGACCTGAAGGATCCCTATATCCCCAGGGAAGTCGGGAAGGATTCTCACATCTACAGAAGTTGTCAAAGTTTTTTGATAATCCCCGCAAGTTGCCAAGGATCTTATATCCCCAACAGTGGTCCAAGGATTTCTCATCCTCAGCAATCGAAGATTTTTGAATCTCCAACAGAGGTCAGGGATTTATTTTCCACGGCAGCAGTCAAAGATTCTACTATCTCCAACCGTCAAGGATTTATTTTCCTCAGCAAGACATCTAATCAGCTTACATGCACATACATTACATTCATATATCATAATCATTGATAAAACATATATATCGCATCATACATTTCATGCAACATAACTTTGTGTTTCAGCTAACCTTTTACCCTTTTCAGGATAAGATTAACAAGCTACAGATATACAATCAGAAAAAAGCTTAGAGATGCTCCAGACACGGATGCTATTCTATTGCTTATTCAGATTCAAAGTTCAGAAAACAACTTAGAGATGCTCTAGACACAAATGCTATTCTATTGCTTATTCAGATTCAAAGTTAAGAAAACAGCTCAGAGATGCTTCAGACACGGATGCTATTCTATTGCTTATTCAGATTCAAAGTTCAGAAAACAGCTCAGAGATGCTCCAGACACGGATGTTATTTTGTCGCTTATTCAAATACAAGATTCAGATACAGTCCAGATACGCTCCAGACACAGTAGCCATGTTGTCATTTATTCTGACTTTTTCCCCAGCTCAGAGATGCTCCAGACACAGATGCTATTATATCGTTTATTTAGACTCAGATACATTCCAGATACGGATACCATTCTGATGATTCATTCTCCTGATTTTCAACAAACATTCTTGGATGGCATCTTTAAGCCCATCTCCAACGAGATTCAATCATCTCCAACTGGCATCTTTAAGCCCATTCCCTCAACATTTTGACGAGTGCAAATTTACGGGCACTCTAGTGTCCAATCATCTTTTACCTTCGAGTCACGAACGGCAAACTCGCCAATATAACTCTTCAGGTTCAAGAAGATTGAACAGGGGAAGCTGTTGTACCCCAAAATTTTCCCTCTCCTTTTATCAAGATTTCCCCCCACAAGACTCTTTGAACTCCAGACAGGATTAGGGTTTGCTCTGCTCAAGACATCTCCTTGCACTGATGACTTGAAATTAGGGTTTGAGTTTGCACAAGGATTTTTGGACTTTAAATGCCTAAAGTGACTTTCATACTTCATGTTGGAATTATAAGATTGCCCATACCAAGTTTCAGGCCTTGAATCAAATTTTTGCCCAATCAATTAGACAGTTGACCTAGAAATCAGTTGTATTTGGGAAAATGTCAATTGTGGCCAATTTACAGTCTTACCTCATAATTTTTTATCCACATCCACATTATAGACTCATATGAACCATTTGATCAAGTTTGGACCACAACTCCTCAAGAAATTTGATCAGATCATCAAAAGGGCAAAATGGTCATTTTTAGGGTTTTGATTGTAGAAGGGCAATTTCTGATTTTTGACCTAGCCAATGGCAAATTGGGTTCAAGCATGTATTCAAGGACTCAATGGCATCATCTTGGCCTAATCACAAGGTTCAAAAGATCTCAAAATCATTGGATTGACAGATGAATTTTCCAGTCAACTGATCAAAAATCAACTGTACACTGAAAAGTCCAACTTTGACTTTTTGGTCAAAATCAAGTGCCAAGGGTCATTTTTCATCAAGATGTGTCAAAACATGAAAAAATTTCATCAAGAAACTTAATTTTTCAAATTAGGGTTTAAGATTGAAAATTTTCATAAAATTTTTCTAAGTTATGAAATTTTCTTATTTTTTTCCAACTTTGCCCAACTTTTTCACCATGATGAAATTAGATTCAAACAAAACTTCCAACATGAAAGTTGTAGTCCTCCACAAAATATACAACTTTTATTCACAAAGTTTTCCCAAAAGATGCTTGGATCTCAAGTTATGATTTTGTGAACAAGGGTCCATGAAACTTTTAACTTAGTGAAATTTTGCCCTAGTTTAGGCAGGATTTTGACCTATCTTCATGGAATTTTTTCACATATTTATAAGTGGAATCTCAAGATGCATTTCAAATATGGATTGTAAAGCATGTTACAAGCTTTCCAAAATGTCCAAGAACTCTCCAAAATCATTTGTGGTTGGGGAGAATCGAAGGTTTGAATTTGGAAAAATGTCACTTTGTTCCATGGCATTTTTCATGTTGCTACAAGTTGCAATTTCAATCCAGCCTTTCTTGTACTTGGTTACAGGTCCTTAAACCCTTCCACACTCAAAAATTGAATGCAAACTCAATGGATTAAGGCATTGTTCTGATCTTTAGAAGTTTACACATTGAATTAATCTAAAAATGGCAAAAAGGTAGCAATGACATTTTCATAAAGGTGGCTTTATGTCAATTTGTTTCTCTTGAGCATTGCACCCAGTCCTTTGCAGCAAACAAACTCCATAAACTTAGGCAAACGTACAAAAACATTGTGCATCTAAGAAGGAGGCCTGTACAGTCCATAGCATGGTCACTTCTCATTTTTGCTTCAAAACCAAGAAACCTTCCAAAAGGTCAACAACTTTACAATCTGATAAAACCAAGTGTTGTAAACATTTCAAACAGGTTTTGCATATTGCCTAAGGTCAAAAACACGAGTTAGCCAGTCCTCAAACACCCTTGTACACTAAAACACTAAAATCTTGCAAAATAGGGCAGCTTCTGTAGTTTCACTTCCATCTTCCAATTGCCTCGTGCGTTTTGCCCCAAACCTCTTCCAACACACTCCATACAACCTACCTAAACTATCCCAACCATTCACAAGTGACTGTAACTCCATTTACACACTTCACCATTTTTGAATTCTGACTGTGCAGGTTGACTTCTACAAGCTTATTCAGGCAAGTTCAAAGCTAGCTAGGCATTAGGAAAGCTCAAAGGAACTTCAAGCAAGCTCACAAGCATCTCAGGCCTCACTGAAAACCCCTGCATTGCCATACTCGAGCTTGACTGAAACAGGTAAAGTTCAAACTTCTATCTCTCTATTTAGGAAACATTAGGCTTAGGTTTGTGAATAAAAAATGTAGTACTCATTGCCCTTGAGTTGTACATATGCATAGATTTCATTTAAGTTAACTGAGTTGGGAGAATTTGAATGATGAACTTTCTGAAAAAACTAGGTTAGAAATTAGGGCCAGAGAAATTCTCTCTGGTCTTTGAGAGTTAGATTAAGTTTTTTATATGGTTAGAATCGTATGATCATGCTCTATAACTTTCATGTTGTAAGTTTTTATTTTTAAGCACAAATGCAGGAGATACGAATATTGAACTATGGCGCGCGTTATTTGGTTCAGAGGTTGAAGATGAAGGCCATTTGGGCTGGGCCTGTTTGTTCCATGCTATTTGCGCCCCCTAGGCTTGTTGTTCACACCCCTTGGTCCATTGTTTTATATTTTCATATTTTTTCACTTCTTTTTTAGTTTCTGACTTTTATTTATTTTCCTAAATATTAAAAATTACCAAAAATATTGTCATAAATTTTCATTTTTTTATTTTTTATTTTTTATTAGCATAAAAATAGTTTCTTAAATAATATACTTTTATTTTCTTAAATAAAAACTTGTAAATGTTATAAAAATATTATATATTTTTATTTTTATTATTTATACACTTAAATAATATATTTTTTCATATATTTTTATTTTCTAAACATTTGTATATATTTTTTTATTTTATTTACTTGTACATAAATAAATAATTATAATATATATATATATATATATATATATATATATATATATATATATATATATATATATATATATATATATATATATATATATATATATATATATATATATATATATATATATATATATATATATATATATATATATATATATATATATATATATATATATATATATATATATATATATATATATATATATATATATATATATATATATATATATATATATATATATATATATATATATATATATATATATATATATATATATATATATATATATATATATTTTTTCTTAAAACAAATTAGGGTTTTACCCTTAATAAAAATAATCTTTTATTTTCTTATTTTTAACACATTAAATATTTTATTTTTACATACATAAAAATAATACAAAAAAATCACTTTTGCATATTCATATTTATTTGCATATTTAAATATTGTCTATTTATTTATTTGTACAAAGAATTCAATGTGGTTATAATAATTTTAGGGATTTTATTTTGTGTAAAATATCCCATATCCAAATTTGTATCCCCCTCCCCATAATCATATTGTAATAGTATTAGATTTACTTTTACGCATTTATAGCTTTCAAATATGCCATGATAGAAAGATTAGGGTTTGTATGCAAAAATCCAAAATCAACAAATAGCTTGACTGATACAAGACAAAAATGCTTGAAAATTGACAACACAATGCACACAATCACCCTTAGGGTTTCATCCACTTGTTGCCTTTAAAATGGCCATGGTATGCATGCTAGGTGTCTTGGCAAAACAAAATCAAAACAAAAAGATCATAGTCTCTCGATGATGCTATCTTGGTTGCCTATACAAAATGATCTAGTCCCTCAAAAATTTGCTAAAGATACTTAGCACAATTGCTATCATGGTCAATACGATGACCCGCGTCTGTCCCGTTTAACATCCAAACACAAGGTTATCTACCAAATACAATGGTAAAACAATAATGTATAAGGGTTAAAAATGTGTAGGAAAGATCTGTGAGTAGGATAGACAACTCCTAGTTACTTGATCAAACTTGCAAACATCCTTGCTATTTTCAAAAACACATCACAACATATTTCAAAACATTTCCCAAAACAAACTTTCAAACATTGGAACATTTTTCAAAAGACAAACATCTTTGTAAAACATTCAAACAAGAATTGTTACAAAGGTTGCCTAGACAAGGCCTCTTTTCAAAATACTTTCAAAACCACACATAAAGCACCATTTCAAACAATTGAAAAGCAAAAGCAAGTGTGCTAAAACAAGTAACTAAGAGCCCATGGAAAACCATGGATAAAAGGGGTGCTAGCACCTTCCCTTTTCATAATCTACCCCCTGAACCCAAGAAAACATCTCAAAGGTCTTTCCTGTGCTTTTTGACCTTTCCTTTGGATAAATAAAAAGTCGGTGGCGACTCTTGCTAAACCGAAACATTTGCGAACACAAATGCAAAACCTCAAGTCAGTTCTCCCACCGTATCACACTTATTTTTGTTGTTGTAAGCCCAAAAGGCGTGTTTGTATTCAAATCAGAACTCTTTAATGCAAGTTAACGTTTGTTCACTCTTTGTCTATACAAATTTAAATCCTTTAAATCCTTGAAATCATTTGCATATGCATATTCATGCATCATATCATAAGCAAGCTTTTCACAACAGGTTCCTCATCCTTCTACTGTTTATTTCAGTAAGAATGGATCTCGAACAAACAATGAAGGACTTGCAAGCTCAGAACATTCAGTTCCAAGCCACCTTGATGACCTTGGCCAAAGGGTAGCAAGAGCTAATGACAGCATTGACAACCAAAAAGAAGAAAAAGAAAGCCCTCATCAACATGGGGAAGAGATTCAAAGAACCGATTCGCCAAGTGAAAATAGTCAAAGACTCGTATGAGGAGGATGAGAACCAAGAAGAAGAGGCAAGAAGCACCCATGCTGAGGGTGTGATTGATCAAGCTTCTGAAGATCAGGATCACTTTGATGAACAATACCCACCTGCTGGTGAGGAAAAGTATAAAGAATTGGAGGATAGGCTAAAGGCAGTTGAAATTCAAGTTGTGCCTGGCTTAGATTTTAGTGATTTGGGCCTAGTTCCCGGGGTTGTCATTCCTTATAAATTCAAGGCACCAGTCTTCGCCAAGTATGATGGGGTCTCCTGTCCCAAACTACATCTAAGAGGTTATGTGCGCAAAATACAATCACACACTGCTGACAGAAAACTGTGGATTCACTTTTTCCAAGAGAGTCTAGTTGGAACTCATCTAGAGTGGTTTTATCAATTAGAAGGTTCCCGCATCCATACGTGGGAGGATTTGGCCACTGCCTTCTATCACCAATATCAATACAACACCGACTTGGCACCAACGAGAGTTCAGCTTCAGAATATGACCATGGGAAGTAACAAAGGATTTAAAGTATATGCCCAAAAGTGGAGGGACCTTGCCAGTAGGGTCCAGCCACCAAAGAGAGCTAGTTGATATGTTTATGGGTACGTTAACTGGTCCATTCTTCAACCTGTTAATTGGAAGTTCTTCGTCTGAATTCGCCAAGTGGATTTTAACTGGTGAAAGGATTGGAAGTGGTATTAGAAGCGGCAAAATTCCTATGGCATTTGGTTCCACATCCAACTCCGTCAGAAAGCCCTTCACTAGAAAAAAGGAAACAAATATTGTGTATCGGGAAAGAGCCCATACCAAGAAGGACCATCATTCATCTGTAAACGCTGTGTTTATTTCCAACCCTCAACCTACTCAAAGGCAACCCTCCAATAATCAGAGACCTGAAGTTCCCCGACGAAAATTTATAAGAATAAGCATGTCATTATCACAAGCCTTACAACATCTGCTAAAGGCCAATTTGGTGACTCTGCGCAATCCACCATCCAACTCTAATGTTTCTTCACCTAATTACAAACCGAATGTGAAATGCGCATACCATTCCAACAGCCCCAACCATGAGACCGATCATTGTTGGGCCTTGAAGAACAAAATTCAAGATTTGATAGATAACAAGACAATTGAGTTTGATCCACCCACTACTCCGAACGTGATAATCGCGCCAATGCCGAAACATGGCAAAGGGGTTAATGACATTGATGATGATACTCTTATCGCCTCTGTCGAAGATTTAACAACTCCCTTGATCATTGTGAAAGCTAATTTGCTAAAAGTCGGTGTGTTTCCTGGATGTTCCAAAAATTGTGCCTGTTGTGATCAATGAGAAAATGGATGCGAGCTACTGAAGAAAGGTGTGCAACGCCTGATAAATAGCCGTAAGGTTCTATTCGAAAAGATTCCCACCATCAAAAATTCAATCGACAAAGCTGAAGATTTGGCCATTGTAACAATTTCAAACAAACCTCTTAGGATCCCATCCAAAGGTCCTATCAGGATTTCGAACGAACCAATCATTACTCCTCTCATAATCACTGCTGCCGGACTTGTTCCATACATCTTTGATAAAGTGGTACCATGGAATTACGGTACCGAGGTTTATTACCATGGCGTAAAACAAGATTCTCGGATTGATGATAATGAAGCTGGTGTTAATAATATTACTGGTTCTAGTAAAGTCACAAAAATGGGAAGGGGCTTTTCCCCTGTTATCTCACCACCAACCACTACCACGGTTCCAGTCCGCATAACCAATGGCAATTTTGGTGCCAGTACTAAAGGGAAAGCGAGAGAAGGTGAGCCTGCTTGGGAAGAGGCACCTGCTAAAAAGTTTGATATGGAAGAACCATCCACTCAAGAGATGGAGGAGATTCTGAAGATCATCAAGAAAAGCGACTTCAAAATAGTAGAGAAGTTGGGGAAAACCCCTTCTAAAATATCAATGTTGTCCTTATTACTATGTTCTGACGTCCATGCACAAGCTTTGATTAAATTCTTGAAAAAGGCTCATGTGCCTCAAGAAACCACAGCCGACCAATTTGAGAACTGCATGGCAAGTCTGACAACTGACAATGGACTGGGGTTCTCCGACACAGATTTAACTCCCATGGGAAAGAATCACAATAAAGCCTTGCATATTTCTATTGAATGTAAGGGGACCACTCTGGCACATGTTTTGGTTGACACAGGCTCATCTCTAAATGTGTTACCTAAAGGCGCTTTAGATCGGCTAGACTGTGAAGGTTTGGTTTTAAATCCAAGTGATATTATCGTGAGGGCATTTGATGGGTCGAAAAGGATGGTTCATGGAGAGGTGGATCTCCCAATTAAGGTTGGTTCACAGATTTTCAACTCCACATTATATATAATGGACATACGTCCTGCGTATTCTTGCTTGCTTGGGCGCCCATGGATCCATGGGGCAGGTGCGGTCACTTCTACTCTCCACCAGAAGTTAAAATATCCAGTTTAGGGGAAGGTTGTCACTGTTTGCGTCGAGGAAGAATTTATGGTAAGCCATGTCAATTCTTTCAAGTACGTAGAAATGGATGGTGAATTCATAGAAACTCCTTGCCAGACGTTTGAAGTTGTGGCCGCCACTAAAATCTCCTCCGACACTCTAAGAGCTGATAAAGTTATCCCCAAGATGGTTTCTCTTAAGGATTCCCGTGCTATGGTAGAAGAAGGAAAAAAATGTGATGTGGGGTCAACTCCTCGATATCCCGTTCAAGGCAGACAAGTTTGGGTTAGGTTTCACCTCCCAAGCTCAGAAAGAAGTTAGAAGGGCTCGTGCTGGAAAGCTGCCTCTCCACCTCAAAAATCATGAAGTGAACGCTGTAGAAGACTCTGATGATGAGTGTGCTTTTGAAAACTGGATCTACCCAACAACCTAAGGAAAGCCCAACAATTGGCATGCAAAGGATTTCACTCTTGTTTATTTCATTGAGGAGTAATTACTGTTTACTTTTTCTATTGATTCAAGAACTCTATGTCTGTAATATTATTTCCAAACAACGACTTTTAAGTCATGTGCCATGCCCGGGGCACTTTGGTCCATTTGTTAAGAGTTTTTCTCATGTTTCATCTATCATATGATCATTTAATATAAACCATTGGACCTCTTTGCATTCAAATTTTATGTTCATTGTCTTTCATTTCCTTTATTACATTTTTTAATAGCCATGTATCTTACATGCGCACACACACACATTTGCAGATCATCATCCACTCTGGATCTTATTGTTAACAATTCTACTATTGCCAAGTATGATTTCGAACATCCAATTCACCAAGCCGGAGACGAAGGCGAGGAAGATTGTGATATACCAGGAGAACTAGCCAGACTTCTATTACAAGAGGAAAAAGCTATTCAACCACATGAAGAATCAGTAGAGGTTATCAACTTGGGTACTGAGTCAGATAAGAAGGAAATCAGGATCGGTGCAAATTTGGAAAGCAGTGTTAAGAACAGATTAGTTCAGATGTTGTGCAATTATGTGGAAGTATTTGCTTGGTTTTATGAAGATATGCCTGGTTTGGATACCGACATCGTGGTTCATCGTCTGCCTACGAAGGAAGACTACCCTCCTGTTAAACAAAAAGTTCGTCGCAAGAGGCCTGATATGTCTGAAGAGATCAAAGTCGAAGTAATGAAACAGTTTGATGCAGGGTTCCTAGCTTTAACGTCCTATCCTCAATGGGTGGCTAATATAGTGCCAGTGCCAAAGAAAGACGGGAAAGTTCGCATGTGCGTAGACTATAGGGATCTGAATAGGGCAAGCCCCAAGGATGACTTCCCTCTACCACACATTGACGTCTTAGTCGATAATACTGCCCAGCATAAGGTCTTCTCATTCATGGATGGCTTCTCAGGCTATAACCAAATAAGGATGGCTCCCGAAGATATGGAAAAAAAACTACTTTCATTACGCAATGGGGCACCTTCTGCTACAAGGTCATGCCCTTCGGATTAAAGAATACAGGGGCAACATATCAAAGGGCTATGGTTGCTTTATTTCATGACATGATTCATCATGAGATAGAGGTATATGTGGATGATATGATTTCCAGATCACAAACCGAAGAAGAACATCTCGATCACCTGCACAAACTATTCGAGAGACTTAAGAAGTACAAACTGAGGTTAAACCCTAACAAGTGCACATTTGGAGTACGCTCAGGAAAGCTTCTAGGTTTTGTGGTCAGCAATAAAGGCATCAAAGTTGATCCTACCAAGGTAAAGGCCATCCAAGAAAATCCATTCCTCTATTCTGAAAAAGAAGTTAGAGGATTCTTGGGTCGTCTCAATTACATTGCCCGTTTCATATCACACTTAACTGCTATTTGTGAGCCACTCTTCAAACTCTTGAAGAAAGATCAGGTAGTCAGTTGGAACGATGAATGCCAGATTTCCTTTGACAAAATCAAAGAATACCTACAAGAACCTCCTATCCTCATGCCTCCAGTTGAAGGAAGACCCTTGATTATGTACTTGACATTACTAGATAATTCTATGGGGTGTGTTTTGGGCCAACATGATGAGTCTGGACGAAAAGAGCATGCTATTTATTACCTGAGCAAAAAGTTTACCGACTGTGAAACCAGATATTCACTGCTCGAGAAAACTTGTTGCGCTCTGGAATGGGTTGCTCGTCAGCTGAGACAGTATATGTTGACTCATACCACTCTGTTGATTTATAAAATGGACCCAATCAAATACATCTTCGAGAAACCTGCCCTTTCTGGACGGGTAGCCAAATGACAAATGATCTTAACCAAGTATGACATCCAATACACGACTCAAAAAGCCATCAAAGGAAGTATACTAAAAGATCATTTGATCCATCAATCCGTGGATGACTATCAATCAATGAATTTCGACTTCCCTGATGAGAACATCATGCTGGTAACCGACTATGCGAAATTTGGACCGTATGACGGACCTGAACAAGGATCCTGATGGATTATGGTATTCGATGGGGCTTCCAACGCTTTAGGTAACGGAATTGGTGTTGTGATCATCTCTCTTGAAGGTTGCCACACTCCTTTCACTTCCAGACTATGTTTCTATTGCACAAACAACATGGTCGAGTACGAAGCATGCATCTTAGGTCTGAAAGTTGCTATCGACTTAAGGATCAAATATTTAGATGTGTTCAGGGATTCTGCCCTAGTGATCAGCCAAGTAAAAGGAGATTGGGACACTAAACACCCTAATCTTATCCCTTACAAGGAACTTGTGTTATCCCTGATTCCTCACTTTGAAGAGATTATTTTTGAACATCTCCCTAGGGAAGAAAACCAGTTGGCTGACCCTTTGGCAACCATGTCTTCAATGTTCAAGGTCAGATGGGATAACGAAGCCCCTATGATTAAAATTAAAAGATTCGATGAACCTGCGCATTGCTATGAGCTTGACATCGATGCAGAAAGACCATGGTACCATGAGGTAAGGAGATACCTTGAAGCACAAGAGTATCCAGAGGGGGCATCTATCAATGACAGAAAGTTCTTGCAAAGATTTGCAGCCAAATTCTTCCTAAGTAACGGGATATTGTACAAGCTCAACCATGATTCAACTCTACTCCGATGTGTGGACAAGAAAGAGGTAGAGGAGATTATGAAAGACATGCACGAGGGTATTTTCGGTACTCACTCGAGTGGGCATGCAATGGCTAAGAAAATCTTAAGAGCTGGTTACTATTGGTCAACGATGGAGACTGATTGCCATCAACATTCAAGAACCTGACACAAATGCAAAATCTACGCTGACAAGGTCCATGTGCCTCTTATCCCTCTGAATGTCATGACCGCTCCATGGCCATTTGCAATGTGGGGCATTGACATAATCGCAGAGATCAAGCCCACAGCTTCCAAAGGACATCGCTTCATTCTTGTTGCTATTGACTATTTCACCAAATGGGTCGAAGCCGCCTCATTTTCCTCAGTCACCAAGAATGTGGTAGCCAGATTCATTAGACACAATCTCATCTGCCGTTATGGTATCCCCGAAAGGATCATCACCGACAATGGGACTAACCTCAATAATGCTATGATTACTGAGCTTTGCACTCAGTTTAAGATCAAGCATCACAATTCTTCTCCATATAGACCAAAAATGAATGGCGCGGTCGAAGTGGCCAACAAAAATATCAAGAAGATTGTGCAGAAGATGGTAGTAACCTATAAAGATTGGCATGAGATGTTGTTGTTTTCTCTACATGGTTACCATACTTCAGCTAGAACATCAACTGGGAAAACTCCCTTTTCTCTAGTATATGGCATGGAAGTTGTCCTGCCAGTGGAAGTTCAGATTCCCTTGCTGAGGATTATGATTGAGGCAGGCTTAGGCAAAGACGAGTGGATTCGAACGAGATTGGATCAGCTGGACTTGATTGACGAAAAACGATTAGCTACTATTTTCCATGGTCAGGCGTATCAAAAAACGGATTATTAACACTTTCAACAAAAAGATCAAGCCTCGAGTATATCAAGTTGGTGACTTGGTGATAAAATGCATCATTTTACCACAAGGTGACCCCAGAGGAAAATGGACTCCCACCTATGAAGGGCCATTTGTTGACAAGAGAGTTTTCTCTGGCGGTGCCATGATACTGACCACCATGGACGGTGAGGATTTCCCGCATCCTATAAACACGGACATAGTTAAAAAATACTACGCATAAGAGACCCGTTAGGTTGACACACCTAAGCAAAAAAGGGATATCCCGGCAAACCAAAAGGTTTGGGCAAAAATTAGGGATATATGCAAAAGGTTGTACACCCGGCAAGTTGAAAACCCGAAAGGGCGATTCAGGAAAAAATTAAGGATTAAAAGCGTACGACTATGTCCCATGGAATCAACACAGTCAATTCTATCACCAAGGTCCAAATTCTAATGGTCCAGGATCAATCCAATTAATTTCGATCAACGGCAAAGGATGTTCGAAGACATTGGCGAAATAGTAGAGCTTGAAGGCAATGAGATCATTTCACATGGCTATTTGTTTTTTATTCTTAATTTTGTTTTCCTTTTGGCGATTTCCTCTTACTAGGATCTCCGTCTCTCTATACAAAAACGCCTATTCATGGGTAAAATATCAATACAAATACACTTTGAAATACAAAATTTTCTGTCTTCGTTTTGAATGCAAAATTTTCCAATGACTAAAATTGAATGAATATATGCATATGAACATAGTTAAAACTATTTGGCACATGTGTCCTGCTAAGCAGCAACATCAACAACAGAGCATCAGCACATAGCAGCATTAAGCATCCCTTTAATATATATGAAATAGCCCCACAGAGTTATCTCATCATCATTATCCCCACGAGGATGGCAACAACAAACCTCTCCCCAACGGAGCGGCCCACAAAATCTCTTTGAATAAGATAATCCCTGACCAGAGTCCCAACCTCTTGGCCGCTTTCTCCCCAGCTAAGTCAATGTTGACAAGATTAAAGCCTAAGAAATTCTTTCCTAAAGAAAATTCACCTCCCTAACAAGGTTTATTCCCTAACAGAGTTATTTCCCCAACCGAGTTCAAAAGCCTCAACATACAATAATCAAGACACCATGATTTGCCCAGATGAGACCATCATCCCCAGCTGAGTATATCTTCTCCAACTGAGCCCCAATTCCCCAGTTGAGTCCAAATTGCCCGACTGAATCCATCTTCCCCGACTGAGTACATCTTCTCCAACCAAGGCTATTTTCTCCAAACAGAATCTATCCTCCCCAGATGATCCCATCATCCCCAGCTGAGCCCATCATCCCCAATCGGGTGTATCCTCCCCAAAGTTAAGTCTACCTTACCCGACTGAGTCTATACTCTTCAGTTTGAATTTCCCTTTCAAAATACTGCAAATCACAGGGCCACAACCCCTAATCCCCAGTAAAGCTGTCAGCAAAGCCTTTATTATTTCCAAGATGCTATGAAGCCTGGATCTGACCAGATATTAGCACCATTTTCAAGTTATTACTGAAACCTGGACCCGACCAGATAACAGTTTGAGTTACTGAAGCCTGGACCCGACCGGATAATAGATGATCTCAAAACGCTATGAAACCTGGACCCGACCAGATAATAGCCTAGCTCTTCAAAACATATAGAGGAAACTGAACTCACCAAGGTTTAAACTCTTTTCCCCAGTAGAGATGCCTCCATATCCCCAACAAATTGCTGAGAAACCTGGATCCGACCAGATATCAGTTTTCATTTCCATCCTCAGAAACGATTTATTGTGAAGCCTGGATCTGACCAGATAGCAATCACCCTCAGAGATCTGTTGTGAAGCCTGGATCTGACCAGATAGAAATCACCCTCAGAGATTCATTGTGAAACCTGGAAACCGACCAGATAACAACTAAATCCCCAAGCAGTTTATTGTGAAACCTGGACCCGACCAGATAACAATTGTCCGTATCGACCCTCAGAAATCTACAAAACCTGGACCCGACCAGATAATAGTTTTCAAACAGTTTATTGTGAAACCTGGACCCGACCAGATAACAATTGACCTTATTAACCTCAGAAATCTATAAAGCCTGGATCCGACCAGATAACAGTTTTCAAGCAGTTTATTATGAAACCTGGACCCGACCAGATAACAATTGACCTTATCAACCTCAGAAATCTGTAAAGTGTGGACCCGGCCAGATAACAATTTTCAAGCAGTTTATTGTGAAACCTGGACCTGACCAGATGACAATTGACCTTATCGACCTCAAAAATCTGCGAAACCTGGACCCGACTAGATAACAGTTTTCAAACAGTTTATTGTGAAACCTGGACCCGACCAGATAAAAATTGACCTTATCGACCTCAGAAATATGTAAAGCCTGGACCCGACCAGATAACAGTTTTCAAGAAGTTTATTATGAAATCTGGATCCGACCAGATAACAATTGATCGTATCGACCTCAGAAATCTGCAAAGCCTGGACCCGACCAGATAATAGTTTTCAAACAGTTTATTGTGAAACCTGGACCCGACCAGATAACAATTGACTGCATCGACCTCTGAAATCTGCGAAGCCTGGACCCGACCAGATAACAGTTTTCAAACAGTTTATTATGAAACTTGGAGCCCGACCAGATAACAATTAACTATGATTCCTAGAAAGACACTATGAAGCCTGGATTCGACCAGATAATAGTACAGCTTTCCAAAAGACCATAAAGTCTGGACCCGACCAGATAACTATTCAATTTCAAGGAATTTCCTACAAAGCCTGGATCCGACCAGATAACAGTTAATTCATCCTTTCCTCCGGTAAGTTATTGCGAAGCCTGGATCCGACCAGATAACAGTTAACTTCTGTATCCCCAGCAAATTGTTGTGAAGCCTGGATCCGACCAGATAACTATTCAATTTCAAGGAATTTTCTGTAAAGCTTGGGATCCAACCAAATAACGGTTAATTCGTCTCATCCTCCAGTAAATGGTTATGAAGCCTGGGCCCGACCAGATAGCAGTCGATGACTTCATCCTCAGCAACTGTGAAGCCTGGATCCGACCAGATAACAACTGACATTGGAGTGATCTTCCCCAGAAAAAGCATCCTTTCAACAAAATTTGAAGATATGCATATTCTTCATCTCCAAGAGGCAATCAGGGATCCAATCTCCCAAAATTTCCTCAATAGTAGTCAGGGATTTATTTTTCCGGACAAAAGCATACACTTCACATTCATACATCATAGCATGTACATAACATATGCATTTGGCATGATACCACATCTGGTGAACATCATGCAAACATCTGCATTGTACTAAACCTTTTCTCACAGGTAGAACATCAAGTTTTAGTATAAATTGACAAGAAGATTTATGCTGATACTTCTTCCAACGTTTACCACCATTCCTCCAAATGGCATATATAAGCCCATTCACGATTCATCTTCGAGTGCAAATTTCTGGGCACTCTAGTGTTCAATCATCTTTCACCTTCAAGTCACGAATGGCAGATCCTCCAATCTAACTCTTTAGGTTCAAGAAGTTTGAACAGGGGCAGCTATTGTACCCCAAACTTTTCTCTCTCATCTCTCAAGGAATCACCCTGGATCCTCAAGTTTTCTCTCATCCAATTCCAAGCCGTGAATTATCATTTTTTCCAAGCAAACCATTCACAAGGGCAAAATAGTCATTTGCACACTGAGAAGTCTAACTTTGACTCTTGGATCAAAATCAAATCTAAAAGAAAATCATATTTCATCAAGACATGTTGGAATATGAAGTTTGTTTCATCAAGAGTTTCAAAAGTCAAATTTTACTTTGGAAAAGTCAAATTCTAAATATTTAGAAATTTTTCAAGTGTTTAAGAAATATGACAATTTCATAACTTCTGGGCCAGTGTTCACACTCAGCAAATTCTGGATATTCTCGAGACAGAATTTGGTCAAAACTTCTGGGCAAGCCATTCACAAAGGTTCAGTCAGAGTTTGCCAGGTTAAATAAAAGAAGGTTATTAAGCATGCTACAAGCTTATTGGAAAGTCTGAGGGATCCTTCAGAATATGCTGAAGTCAGAAGATAAGAGGATAAGAAGGTTAGATGCTACGCTGAAGTAGAACTTCTAATCTAAAGTCAAGCAAGGATGCAGAGTTTCACATGGCAGGATTTCTGATCATCATTTAATGCTCACAACCACTTATGAGTTGTTATCCAAAGGATTTCCCCCACGTGTACCCCTACTGTCTTGGGAAGACCAACTGTTGTGCAAAAGTATGCTAGGCCCATGCGCTGCTTCTACTTTTCCTTAATTCACGCTGCCAAATCCAGCTTAGGCGATGTTAACCATCCAACTTGATGCATTGAACCACACTTGTTTAAGCTTACTTCAAGAGTAAGTCAGTATCTAGCATATGATGTTGGTGCCACTTGACCCCTCCAAACTACAAAACCTCTGCCTATAAATAGAACACCATTAGCCATTGAAAAGATGGCGGAAAAATTTGAGAGAAAGGTGTGGAATTTGAGAAAGAAAAGCCTTGAACCTCTACGAAAATTCCAAGAATCCAAAAAGATTGCAAACACAAAAATACAAAACCTTAGCATTTGATTCTTGCATTAAAGATCCATTTTTCTCAAAGTTGTTTCCTGAACAAAACCACCCATATAGTTCCTAATATACATTCAAAAGCCATCCAAAATTCTGTAATCAAACAGTAACACATTCTCCACCAATATCCATTTCAAAGGATCAGAACTTCATCCCTTGGTTGTTCCAGAATCTTCTAATCATTTACAATTCAAGCTGAAAGTTCCCAACCTGCTGAAAACGTGAGGAAGTTGTTCAGAACACCACAAGAGGTCAGAATCAGATTCCAGCTCCCAGAATATTTCCCAGCTGTAAGGTAAGTTTCTGCTGACTCTCATCATACTATTTAGGCATTGTCAGATTTTGCATATTTAACACAATGTAGATATTCTTATCCTGATGGTGTACATATTCTGAGATTTCATGTATCTGCCTGCCTAAGTAGAAGGAGTTCCAGTTTAGAGTTTCATAAAGAAATTAGGACTCAGAATTAGGATTAGCAAATTCATGTTGCTTCTGATTTGTGTTTCAGATATTTCTTGAAACTTGTCCTAACTGCCATGTATACAACTTCTATTATGTTAAGAAATGACTAAGCTGCGGATGTTCTGACTAGCAAGGAGAGAGTAAAAGTCCTGACAATTGCATCAGAACTTCTGAAAACTTCTGAATTCTCAGAAGATCCAGAACTTCTGAACTTCCATATTTTTACTAACATGTTTCTGTTTGTGCACCACGTCAGAGCCAGAACTTCTGACCTCTTCTATTCTCATGCATTTGCGCTGATTTTGTTTTTCTTTCTCTTTTATTATTTTTTTCCATTATCTTTATTTTTCATTAATCAAAAACACCAAAAATATTTCATATGCACATGTTATATTTTATTTTCTTTTAACATAAAAAGAAAAAAAATATTTTCTTAAACAAACTTATTCCTTTTCTTAAATAAATAAGCATTTTACATTTCCTGTACATTCTTATATATTTCAATATGGTTGTAATAATAACTTAGGATTTAATTTGCAATCCCCATTTGAAATTTGTACACCTCATCCCCCTAAATATTGTAATAGCGTAGGACTTTACATTTCTGCACTTTTATTGCTTTCATATATTATTAGTAACTAGGGTGTGTATGGCAAGACTAAAACCAATGTTAGAAAACCCTAATTCAAGACCTAGATTATGCATGCAATCAAATACACTTGCACACTAGCACCCCTAGGGTGATTCCACTTGTTGTCTTACAAAAATGGCCATGTTATGCATGTGGGATGTCTTAGCACAAATAAAATAAAAAATATAAGATCATAGTCCCTCGATGACGCTATCAAAGTTGCCTTTCAAAATGATCTTAGTCCCTAAAAAAATGCTAAGTCATCCCACAACATTACTATCAGGGTCATACGATGACCCAATGCCCGTCTCTTCACATCCAATGATGGGGCTTCTTAACAAAACAATGGTAAGATAGCAACATCTAAAGGAGGAGGAAAAGAACACCTAAGACCTTTTGAGTAGGTAGATTACTTTTAGTTGCTTGTTCAATTTCAAAACAAACATCCTTGCTATTTTCAAAAACAATCACATACACTTTCAAAACACTTTCCAAACGTGAAATATTTTCAAAAGCTCAACAATTTTGTATGCATTCTTGCGAACGAGGATCATTACAAAAGTTTTCCTAAATGATGGCAACTTTTCAAAATACTTTTTAAAACCACACAAAGCACATTTTTCAAACAAAAGCAAGTGATCTAGCAAGCAACTAAGAGCCCATGGAAAACCATGGATGAAAAGGGTTCTAATACCTTCCCTTTTCATAATCTACCCCCTGAACTCAAGAAAACATCTCTAAAGGTCTTTCTTGTGCTTTTTCACCTTTCCTTATTGGATAAAAGAAAAGTCGGTGGCTACTCTTGCTAAACCGCAACATTTGCAAACACAAACGCAAAACACCTCAAGTCAGTTCTCCCACCGTATCACAGCGGTGAACATGGAGCAAATAGGTATTGAGCACCATGGGCAGATGGAAGATCGAGAAATTTTCCCATAACATGGACTTCGAGTTATGGAAAATTAAGATGCAAGAAATTTTAATTCAAAAGAAGTGTATTGATGCTTTTCAAAGTGAAGCATCGATGCCTGCAAGTCTTTCACAGGTACAGAAGACTGAGATGGTGGATAAGGCCAGATGTGTCATTATCTTGTGCCTCAGGGATAAATTTTAAAGAGAGGTCTCCAGGAAGCAAACTGCGGTTGCTATGTGGGAAAAACTTGAATCATAGTGTATGACTAAGTCTTTGGCTCACAGGTTGTGTCTAAAGTAATAACTTTATTCATTCTGAATGGTGGAGCATAAATCCCTAGTTGAGCAGCTTACAGAATTTCACAAGATTATTGATGATCTTGAGAATATTAAAGTGAAGATTGATGATGAGGAAAAGGATTTACTACTGTTGAGTTCATTACACAGATCCTTTGAGAACTTTAAGGATGCCCTTCTTTATGGTAAGAAAGGTACTATTACTTTGGATAAGTCCAAACGGAGGTGAAATCTAAAGAATTTTAAAATAGAAAGATTTGAAGATTGAAGATAGTGGTGAAGGCTTAAATGTATCAAGAGGAGGAGGTGAGTGTAAAAGGATGTCAAAATAAAAGAGGTCTGACAAGTTATAGGTAAAATGTTTTAATTGTAAAAAAATCGGTCACTTTAAAAGGGATTGTCCTGAGAGAAGGGTCAATGAAGATTCTGTTCATGTAGTAGTGGCCTTGGGTGAGGAAATTTAAAAGGATGTTGATGTACTAGTAGTATCAAGTTTAAAAACTAGATATAGTTGGGTCATTGACTCAGGTTTCTCTTATCTCATGTGTTCAAGAATAGAATACTTTGAAACATTGAAAATGATGCAAGGTGGAGTAGTTCTCCTCTGTGATAATAAGGCTTGCAAGGTTCTTATTATTGATATGGTTAGACTTAAAATGTTTGATGATCGTGAACTTCTTATTTAAAAAGTGAGGTATGTTCTAGAACTCAAGCAAAATTTGTTATCTATAAGTATGTTTGACGATCTAGGCTATTGTACTAGAGTTGAACATGGAGTGTTAAAGATTTTACGTGATGAAATGATTATTGCTAAAGAGCTTGAAATATGTGGTATATATATTTTAGAAGGTTCAAATTTTGTTCATTCATCATTAATTAGTGGAGGCTTTCATAACAAGGAAGAACTATGGGATTTGGGTTTAAGGCATTATGAATGCCTTGAGAAAGTTTCAGAGGAGTATAATAAATTTTGTAGAAATCAAGGGATAAAAATACATGTTACTGTGAAGTTGTTATTTAGTTTTTAGGGAATAGATGAGGTTAAAACAACTTACTTGATTGGTAGAGAATTTCTTCATAGGGAGAATAGTGAAAACGAAGGGAGAAACCCGGTAGAAACTATAACGGAAAAAACTCAGTTTGAGGTGGAGTTTCCTACTATGAATGCTAGCATTAGTGACAGAAAGGTTACAAGATCTCTGATTATCATTTAACTCATGATAAGGTAAAGAGGGTTATTGTAGCATCTCAAAGGGACGATTATGCTAGCCTTGGATATTATGTTTTTAATGTAGCTGAAGGACTACAAAATAAAAGAAGAAAAATCTTCACGAAAGAATTTGAAAACAGGTGGAGTCAAGGATAGTTGGAAAATCATACTTGTAGACTTGTTAATTACCTAGGAAGAAAAAGGTAATTAGAAACAAGTGGATGCAATTGGCGAGATCAAGATTCGAGGGTTGTTTGAATTTGATCAAGGTTATTGATTAAGAGTTTCAACCTAGTAGAGAGCAGCAATATTGTTGATGGTTAAAAGTCAAGGTGGAGATTATTGTGATATGGATTAAACCATTTGTTCATGAAGAGAAATAAAACATGTTTCGAGATTCCCAAAAATTAGAAAGCTAAAAAGTAATTTGGTCCGAGCGATTTACGGGTAACGAATTTGGTCGGTTCGGTTCATTGATCCATTTATTAATGTTATAATATTTTATATTAATTTGAAAATCATATAAATTAATATAAAAAGATATTATAAGATATTTATAATATTCTAAAAGATATATATATATATATATATATATATATATATATTTATAATAGTCTAAGAGATATTATGAGATATTTATAATATTTGAGAGATATTATAAGATTATAATAATATTTTTTTATTCTAACAATTAAGGAGATATATTTTGGGATTTGTTATGGATTTGTTGGATTTTTACTATTATAAATATGCATCTCTTCTGTTATTATAGTGTGACAATCTTAGAGCTTATAACAACAAGGCAGAGCAAGAGTTTAAAGGCATAACATAAGGTTTTGGCTATTCTCAAGAGAAAACTTAGAAATACAAGGTTTTGGAAACCTTTGGAGTTATCTAAGGTTATTGGGAATTGGGAAACACTTGTTTACATCTTGAGTTTGAGTTATTCATATATTGAAGGTTGAAGTGGTTAGGAAACACTTGGGTATAAAATAGGGTAATTGTTGGGCGCCTTTAGGGTTGGTCTTGGGAATTTGAAGGCAAAAGCTATTATCTTGTAACTCATATGTAATCTCTTGTAACAATTTTCTAAGTATAGTGAATTGGAGAGTTGCTCTCTTCCCCAGAGTAGATCGTTTGATCGAACGGGGCCAACAAACCTTCATCTTTTTCTCGCCTTATTCTGTTATATTATCTGTGTACGAATTATTATTGTTGTAGACCATTTGTTTTGGTTCCTACTGTTGAAAGTATAATCCCTTGTTTCAAAGAAGGTTGTTTCTCGACAAAAAGTGTGCTGAATTAGTCCATCGAAATATGTGGAAGCAGATTGTTACACACATATTTGATTTAGATCTAAAATAGATAGATTTGATTTAGGTCTAAAATAGATAGATTTGATTTAGTTCCCAAATAGGTATTTTGGGATTTTTATAGTTTTGGTATTTGGCTTAGAGAGCGAGCTAACCTAAATCTATAAATAGTGGGAGTAACCCCTATTTTTGTAATCAATTTGAATTCACAGAATTTGCAGTTGCAAGTGAATAAGAAAGTTTTCCATAGTTTGTGAGCAGAGAGTTACTCTGCAGAAATCCTAATTCTTTTTTCTTCTTTAATTTTCTTTTCTTTTCATTGTCAATGTGTTGTGATAACAATCTTGTTCATCAAGATTGATAGAAATTCATCATGGGAATTGGTGGATTTCTAACACATGGTATCAAGAGCTCTGATTGAGCGATCAAAAGAAGAAGAAGAAAATAAATGGCGATGAATTATGAAAGTGGAAATTTTCCATCAAATCTTATGATTCTTAAAGGTGATAACTATGAGAATTTATGCAAACAGATTAATGTTGTATTTTGTTTTCAAGGTCTTTGGGAACTTGTAAAATATGGATTAGAACCACTTGATGAAGATGCTTCAGAAAAAGGATAAGGAAAAATACAAAGAATTAAAGAAGATGAAGTATAAAGCTCTCTTTATAATTCATCAATGTGTCAGCCTAGACAATTTTGAAAAGGTTAGTAATTTAGAATCTGCAAAAGAAGTCTAGGAGATTCTTAAGAAATATTTTGGAGGTGCAGAAAAGGTGAAATAGATGAGGTTACAAACTCATAAAAGAACGTATGAATTACTTCAGATGGAAGATAGTGAAAGCATATCTGATTTCTTCACTAGGGTTACGAAACTAGTGAATCAAATCAAGACTTGTGGAGAGACGTTAACAATAAGAGAAGATGTTTCGAAGATATTAAGATCTTTGGATCCAAAGTTTGATCTTGTGGTAGTTTCCATAGAAGAGTCGAAGGACATGTCAACTTTGTCAAAAGAAGAGCTTCAAGGGACGCTTGAATCTCATGAATAAAGAATGGATGAAAGAGCTACAGGAAAGTTGAAAAGTGATGTGGCTCTACAGGCTCAATCAGCAAAAGATAAGAAAGGCAAAGGAAAGTGGTTCGAAAACAAAAGTAGAGATGGCTACAACAATTTGACTGGTAGAGAAAACTAGTAAGAAAAAAACGTGTCGAATCAGTGAAGATTATACCAAGGCAACCAAAGATGCAGTGTTGCAAATAGTCGAAGAGGTGGTGGTCGAAAACCTGACAAGAGTCATAGTTAATGTTACAATTGTCAGAAGTATGATCATTATTCTAGTGATTGTCTAGAAAAGTGAAAGAATCAAGAAAGTGATGCAAAGTTCGCAAACTATGAAGAAGAAGAGATGTTGTTGATGGCCACAATAAGAGATAAAGAAAAAAATCAATGATCAATGGTACTTAGATTCAGGATGCTCATCATATATGTCTGGAAGGAAAGATTGGTTTGTCAACATAAAACCCTCGATGAAGAACACGATTGCAAATGACAATACCCTAGCAGCTGAAGGTATTGGTGATGTTATGATTATGAGGAAATATGGCAAGAGGTCAGTAATTTCCAATGTGTTGTACATAACAGGCATGAAGAGCAATTTTCTCAGTATATGGCATTTGGTCGAAAAGAACTATAAATTATCGATCAAAGACAAGATGATGAGATTCGTCGATGCAAATAGAAGGTTAATCTTGAAGGCTCTCATGTCTCAAAATAGAACCTTCAAGATTGAACTAAATGTGATGGAGCACAAGTGCCTTTCGACTGCAGCTAGCAGAGATAAATGGATATGGCACGATCGACTAGGTCATCTAAACTTTAGAGACATCAGAGATTTAAAATGAAGAAATATGGTTTTAAGACTGCCAGAAATTGACATTCTAAACAAAGTGTGTGACGAATATGTGTAGGAGAAGCAACACAAGAATAGCATCAGTAAGGATGCAGGAAGTAGGCCGAAGGCTATTCTTGAAGTCATATACTCTGATGTATGTGGATCAATTCAGGTAGATTCGATGGGAGGTAACAAATACGTTGTTACATTCATGGATGATTTCAGTCGAAAGTTGTGGACTTACATGGTCAAGAAGAAAAGTGAAGTGATCGAGGTTGTTAATTCTATGAATTATGTGATTGGCATTATGTTTGGTAAAGCTAATATAGCAGTAATATGTTAGATATGATGTATTAACTTGCTAACAGAAACAAGTTAAGAAATAAGTCTTATCTTATGTTGAGACATGTTGAGATGAGAAGTTCTCATCATCGAGAGCAACATGTCTGATAAGATGTCATATGCATGGTCATTACGACATCACGCCTTAGCTGAACTGACTGTTATATTCTGTTAAGTCACAAAAACAAAATATACTTTGAGGATATAATATTATCCTATGTGGCACAGAGTTGTAGGTAAAAAATGATCAAGAAGAATATTGAAGAATATTGACTTTCTAAATATGGAGATATTTTAGGAAACTAATGATTTAAGACCTTGTTTGTAGCAAAAGTTACTGTTGTTTGTAACAGCCAAAGAGTTATGTTTTGAAGGCTCAAAACCTATTGGATATAAATTATAAATAGAAGCTTTATAACCTAGGATTTGTACCAGCCTAGAATTGTAGAGATGTAATCATTAGGGCTGAGTCTTTAACCAGTCTCTAGGAGAGTTGGTGTAAGTGAACCACTCGGGTTGTGAGATGGTCACTGTGTTCTCACTCAGAAAATTGTAGGTAATGAGTTGAGTATTTTTCTTGGTGGAAGCTTTGAAGCAACTCCAAGTTGTTGTTCTTAGTTAGGAGTAAAGTTGTAAACGGTGGAGTTTAGTTTTACGTCTTAGCTAGGTATTGTCATGAAAATGCGTCTTCCTATTTGTTCAGAATTATTGTATCCAATCGCTGTCTGTGATTGAAGAGGGGTTAAGGAGGGCCTCATGTCTAGGTGAGTATTATATAGAAATATAGCACGGGTAATGATTAAGTGAGAAGTTGTAAACGAGGGAGTTTAGCTTTAAATGTATACTATCATGGTGGATTTGTCCCTGGCTTATGATTAAAAGAGATTTTATAAACGAGGGAGTTTAGCTTTGAATGTATACTATCATGGTGGATTTTTCCCTGGCTTGGTATGACCCCAGAGTAGGAGAGTTTCTCCGAACTGGGTTAACAATTTTGGATTGTTATTTATTGCTTTTCAGTACTATTTTTATTATTGATACCTTTCCTATTTGTTTATGTCGGATCAGATGTCCCAACATTTCGTAGGACATATGAGTTCTGTCATACCATAATTTTAGAGATATTAGCTAAGTTTAAGTCTAGCGTCGAAAGGCAAAGTGGTCGAAAGCTCAAAGTTTTCAGAACTAATGGTGGGGGAGAGTATGTGTCGAAGGACTTCGAGAAATTATGTGAAAAAGAAGGGATTATGCATGAGGTGGTGCCACCATACACTCCACAACATAATGGAACTGCAGAAAGGAAGAATCGAATCATTATGAATATGGTGAGAAGTATGTTGAAAGACAAGCATTTATCTAAAGAGTTTTGGGCTGAAGTTATGTCGACGATAACATACATTTTGAACTATTGTTTGACGAAGAAGATAGAAGGAATTACTCCAGAATAATGTTGGTTTGGTGTGAAGCCTAGCTTGAGTCATTTGAAGGTATTTGGATCTTTTTCACATAGACATGTGCCAAATCAGTTGAGAAGAAAACTTGATGATAATTCGAGTCAAATGATACTAGTAGGATATCATTCGATAGAAGGTTACAAGTTGTTTGACCCAGTGCACAAGCAGATTGTGATCAGCAGGGATGTGATCATAGATGAACTTAAAGAATGGGATTGGACTTAAAATATAAAGAAAGATTCAGTGGGAATATTACTTGAAGAACCAGAAACTCAAGTAGAAAGAGAAGTTCGACAAGAGGAAGTTGAAGAATATAAAAATACAAGAAGGGGGGTTGAATTGAGATTAAAACTTAAAATAAAAGACACGTTGGTTATCCTGGTTTGTTTGAACTCAAACTACTATAGTCCACCTGCCAAGGTGATTTCCCCTCTCTCAAGCGAGGTCTTAATCCACTAATCAAACTTGATTACACAAATACAATGATACCTGTCAATGTCTTCTTGAGTCTAAACTACAACCCAGTTTCTTCAAGGAATTACAAAATAAAATATTGAAAGGCGTGTATAAATATGTTTTCTAACAAAAACAATATCACTAAAGTGATGTATTACACAATAGAGGAGCACAAGGTAGAATTGGATAATTATGGTTTTTCTTTTTCGTGTGCAGTCGTTATGTACTTTGATATCTTCTTCACGTCTTCTTTAAATAGGCAATGCATGAGAGACATAAGAAGATGCTTTTGGAAGGTTGATGAAGTGTAGTTAATGTTCTTTCCAAAAGTGAAGATCTTGTCTTGATTCAACCGTTACTTTTGATTTTCCATGAATAAACTGTAACGCTTCAGAACATGCTCACATCAGAAGATGAATGTTACCATTGAGACTCTTTTGCTTTCAAGAACTTTACATATCAGAATATCAGAGTTCTTGTTTCCCAGTGTTGGTGCATTCAGAAGTTGTAACATAGAACTTCTTCATTTAGCATTTTACACAGATTTGCTTCTAAGTAGGTTGTGTCTGAATAGATCTTCAAAACGAAACTCTCTTATCTTCTTACATCAGAACTTCCAGGGATGTAGAAAAAAAACTATGTTCTACATCAGAATATCTCATCTTTTATGCTTCTTACATAAGAACTTCTCTGCATATTAAAATACTTTATTAGAGAGCATATATGTTCTTTATATATATCCCGTGTTTGTTATCATCAAAACTCTTACAGGGATGTAAAACCAAACTATGTTCTAACAATCTCCCCCTTTTTAATGATGACAAAAACTTTTATATTTTGATAGAGTACTTAAAGAACATAAAACATAGAAGTATCCCCCTGAGTTGGATACTCAGACAAAGAAAAAAATACTTCCCTGAAGATTTCTGAATAGAGCTTTGAGAAGGAGTCAAAATATCTTACATTCTCCGCCTTTTTGTCAAGAATAAAAAAGTAGGAACATCACGGGAAAAATAGAAGATTAAGATGAAGCACCGAGCAAAAGCAAAACAATTTTTCAGATCTTCTGAGTTGTCTTTTCTAGATGGGATCTTCAGATGTTTCTATAATATTTGTGAAATCATCTTCTGTATTTGACTGAGATTCTTCTGATGTTGTGTCCTTAGTACTGTTACCAATAGTTCCAGAGTCAATAATATTTCCTTTCTGATTGCCTCTGAAACCTGCGTATCCTCCAGATTTAAATTCCAGGCTTTAGAACATATGCCTTCTTCCTGTCATGTGTAGAGAGCATCCAGAGTTCAGTTGTTAAAACTGGTGTTTCACCCTTGTTGTTAAAAATATCTGCAACATAGATGATTTTATCCTTTGGTACCCATATCTTTTTGGGTCCATGATTGTTAGAGTTTCCAAAATTTTGTTTGAATTTTGGTTTAGCAGAAAACGCCTTACTAGTATATTTTATATCATGTGTATGCCCATAGGTGAAGTGAGAATAAAGAAGTGTGTGTTTTATGACCATATCCTTAACTTTCTTAGGTTGAGATACTTTACCCTTGTATCTTATTCCTTTTCTTCCATTTCTGCTAACTCCATAGATCATTGAAGCCATCTTGCTTCTATCTATGTTTTTAGCAAGCAAGTTTTAAAAGCTATGATCATATTCCTTTATGATCTTATCAGAGTTACTAAGAACTTCTGAGACTGTTTCTTTCTGAGCCTCTTGTAATTTATTTTCTAGTTTAGAAATTGTTTCTTTAAGCTCAGTGTTTTATGTTCTCAGTTTCTTAGTTTCTTCAGAGTCAGAAACTAGATCCTTTTTCAGGTTCTTGTTGTTGACTCAAAGTTGCTGATATCTCTCAAGAATTTCTGACAGACTTTTTTCAAATTGAGATCTAGAAAAGTTAGAGAATACCTCTTCTACCTCTGATTCTGATTTTAATTCAGATGATCCTAAGTCATCTGATAAGTTGGCCATTTGGGCTATATTGGCTCGTTCATCTTCTGATTCCATTTCAGCTTCAGAAGATTCTGAGTCATCCCACGTTGCCATAAGACTTTTCTTCTTATCTTTGGAGAACTTATTTTTAGCCATTTCTTTTTGTAGATTTGGACAATCGCTTTTGTAATGGCCTGTTTCGTTGCATTCGTAGCAAACAATGTCTCTTTTACTTGATTTTTTGTATCCAGAAGATGATTCAGAAAGATTCCCTGTTCTTCTGGGAGTTCTGAACTTCCTCTGCTTGTGTTTCCACAACTGATTGACTCTTCTGGAGAGAAGATATAGTTTGTCTTCTTCTGACGAGGATCCACCGAATTTTTCTTCTTTTGTCTGCAAAACTTTAAGTTTATATTTTTTATTAGATTTAAGAGCGAGAGACTTACCTTGCTTCTCGGGTTCATCTTCTTCTAGTTCTATCTCATGACTTCTCAGGGAGCTGATAAGTTCTTCAAGAGAAATTATATCCATGTCTTTAGTTAGTTTTAATGTTGTGACCATGGGTCTCCATTACTTGGGTAAACTTCTTATGATTTTCTTTACATGATCTGTTGTGGAGTACCCTTTGTCCAGAACTTTCAACCCTGCAACCAGAGTTTGAAATCTTGAGAACATTGTCTCAATAGTTTCTTCTTCTTCCATTTTGAAAGCTTCATACTTCTAGATGAGTGCAAGAGCTTTGGTTTCTTTGACTTTCGTGTTACCTTCATGCATCATTCTCAAGGAGTTAAACATGTGTTTTGTTGATTCTCTGTTTGTGATCTTCTCATACTTTGCGTACGAGATAACACTCAAGAGAATTGTTCTAGCCTTGTGATGATTTCTGAATTCTCTCTTTTGATGACCTGTCATTCTTTTTCTGTCAATCTTCTGACCATTTTCATCACTAGGATGAATATAGCCATCAGTCACCATGTCCCATAGATCAGCATCATGAGCTAGAAAGAAAATTCTGATTATATCATTCCAATAATCAAACTTTTCACCGTCAAATATTGGGGGTCTGCAGCTGATTATATCTTTCTCATCATGATAATCATTACTGATGTTATGACTTAGTCCCACCATAGTGTTTTTCTTGCTTGGATCTTTTTCTGACACAGTTAAGTGTTTGTACTCAGAACCAGGCGCTCTGATGTCAATTGAAGAATGGAAAAACACAAGAAAGGGGGTGGGGTTGAATTGAGATTAAAACATAAAATAAAAGACACGTTGGTTATCCTGGTGCATTTGAACTCAAACTACTCCAGTCCACCCGCCAAGGTGATTTCGCCTCTCTCAAGCGAGGTCTTAATCCACTAATCAAACTTGACTACTCAAATACAATGAAAAATATCAATGTCTTCTTGAGTCTAAACCACAACCCGGTTTCCTCAAGGAATTATAAAATACAATATTGAAAGGCGTGTACAAATATGTTTTCTAACAAAAACAATATCACTAAAGTGATGTATTACACAATAGAGGAGCACAAGATAGAACTGGATAATTATGGTTTTTCTTTTTCGTGTGCATTCGTTATATACTTTGATATCTTCTTCACGTCTTCTTTAAATAGGCAATGCATGACAGACATAAGAAGATTTTTTTGGAAGGTTGATGAAGTGTAGTTAATGTTCTTTCCAAAAGTGAAGATCTTGTCTTGATTCAACCGTTACTTTTGATTTGCCATGAATAAACTGTAACGCTTCAGAACATGCTCACATCAGAAGATGAATGTTACTGTTGAGACTCTTTTGCTTTCCAGAACATCACATATCAGAATATCAGAGTTCTTGTTTCACAGCGTTGGTGCATTCAGAAGTTGTAACATAGAACTTCTTCATTTAGCGTTTTACACGAATTTGCTTCTAAGTATGTTGTGTCTGAATATAACTTCAAAATGAAACTCTCTTATCTTCTTACATCTGAACTTCCAGGGATGTAGAACAAAAACTATGTTCTGCATCAGAACTTCTCATCTTTTATGCTTCTTACATCAGAACTTCTCTGCATATTAAAATACTTTATTAGAGAGCATATATATTCTTTATATATATCATGTGTTTGTTATCATTAAAAATATTATAGGGATATAGAACCAAACTATGTTCTAACAGAAGTTATAGATCAACCAAGTACAAGCAGACCTCAAAGAGTAAGACGTATGCCTGCAAGGTTGCAAGATTGTATGATTACATCAGATGATGTGGTTGATAATGAAGGTGAGCTAGTACATTATGCTTTTTATGCAGATATCGAACCTTTAAATGTAGCTGAAGCATTGAAGGATTCAAAGTGGGTGAAAGAAATGAACGAAGAAGTAAAGTCCAACAAAGACAATAACACCTGGTCACTTGTCAAATTCCCTCAAGACAAGAAGGAAATTGAAGTCAAGTGGGTATACAAAGTAAAGTTGAATCCCAAATGGGAAGTAAATCGATACAAAGCAAGACTCATGGTGAAAGAATTTCTCAAGAAAGAAGGAATTGACTTCGATGAAGTTTTTACACCTGTGGCTAGGATCGAAACAATTAAGTTGGTTATTGGTCTAGCAGAAATGAACAATTGGCACATATGTCAGATGGATGTGAAGTGTGCATTCCAGAATGAACCCTTAGACGAAGAAGTTTATGTTGTACAATCAGTTGGATTTATGAAGCATGTCAAAGAGAGAAATATGTACATGCTGCATAAAGCCTTATATGATTGAAGCAAGCTCCAAGAGCTTGGAATAAGAAAATTGATAGTTTTCTAAGGGAGAAGGAATTTGTGAAGTGCACAACTGAATATGGAGTATATGTAAGAAGAAGCAATAGAGAATTACTTATACTATGTCTTTATATCGATGACTTATTAATAACAGGTAGCTGCAAGAAGGAGATCGAAGACTTCAAAGGTGATCTCAGCAAGGAATTCAAAATGTCTGATCTGGGTGACATTTCATATTTTCTTGGCATTGAATTCTACAAGAGTAGTAGAGGTTTGATGATGCATCAAAGAAGAAATATAGGAGAAATTCTCAAGAGATTTGTGATGAAAGAATGAAACTCGACTTCGACACCTGCAGAACTAAGACTGCAACTGTCAAAAGATTCAGAAGAAGATGATGTCGATTCAACCCAATACAAAAGACTTATTGGATCATTAAGATACTTTTTCCACACGAGGCCTGACTTAACATACAATGTAGGCATGGTAAGTAGATTCATGCAGAAGTCAAAGGTATCATATCTAGAAGCAGCAAAGAGGATATTGAGGTATCTGAAAGGAACTCTAGACTATAGAATTTTGTTTCCTACAGTTGATAAAGGAAAAGAATGCAAGTTAGTGGGATACACTGATTCAAGTTGGTGTAGTGATGTTGAGGATCAAAAATTCACAACGGGGTATGTGTTTATGCTAGGTGGTGCACCAGTTGCTTGGAGTTCGAGAAAGAAATCAGTAATGGCATTATCATCATGCGAAGTAGAGTACATAACTGCTTCTCTTTGTGCATGTCAAGCCACATGGATGGTGAACTTGGTTATAGAAATCACATGTAAAGATCATGGAGCAATTACCATGAATATCGACAGCATGTCAGCTATCAACCTGGCGAAGAATCTGATAGCTCATGGTTGAAGCAAGCACATCGAAATGAGGTTCCACTATCTTCAAGAGCAGGTAACAGATGTGAAGTTGAACTTGGAATACTGCATAACTAAGAATCAGATTGCAGACATCATGACAAAGGGTGTGCAAATCGAAGTATTCAGAAGTTTAAGAGCTACGATGAATATAGATAGCTTAGACACAATGAATTAGGTGGTGTGTTGAAAATATAATTCCTTGTGTTGAAGCAGATTTTTGCTCGACACAAGGTGTGTCAAATTAGTCTATCGAAATATGTGGAAGTAGATTGTTACACACATATTTGATTTAGATCTAAAATAGATGGATTTGATTTAAGTCTAAAATAGATAGATTTGATTTTGTTCTAAAATAAGTATTTTGGGCTTTTCTAGTTTTAGACTTTGCCTTAGAGAGCAAGCTAACCTAAATCTATAAAAAGTGAGAGTAACTCTTATTTTTGTAATCAAGTTGTATTCACAGAATTTGCAGTTGCAAGTGAATAAAAAAGTTTCCCACTGTTTGTGGGCAGAGAGTTACTCTGCAGAAACCTTAAATCTCTTTTCTTCTTTAATTTTCTTTTCTTTTCATTGTTATTGTGTGATGATAACAATCTTGTTCATTAAGATTGATAGAAATTCATCATAGAAATTGGTGGATTTCCATCGACTACTATTTTTTATCTCACAAATTAGTATTAAATTTTGCCGTAATTCACAATAAAATTTACAAGAAATTTTTTCTATTAAAAGACACTATCTTTTTAGAGGTTTGAAGAAAAACTTACTATCCAAACCACTTAACTGAAAGAAAGTTTATGTCACATAAGTTGTTTTCTAGCTATCGAATTTATACTCTCGCTTGATAAAATGCTCGATATAGAGATTGAGTTCTAATATAAATTGAAGGAGCTAGAAAATACAAGTGTTTTCTAGCTGTCGAATTTATACTCTCGCTTGATAAAATGCTCGACTTAGAGATTGAGTTCTAATATAAATTGAAGGAGCTAGAAAATACAAGAAATTGAGGAGGGGTTGATATGTATTGAGCTATTTAAAACTTTTCTTTAAAAAAATTGTTTGAGAAAAACTAAATGCGTAAAATCATTTTTAAAACATTTGTAGGTAAATACTAAAATGAAAAAGAGAAAGAGAAAGAAAAATAAGTGTATTTTTTATACTAGTTCACAACAACCCGTAAATAAAGAGGATTTACAACAAAACTTATCATGTTCAAGGGTTTTTTTGAATGTATTCTTTAAACATGGTTTTCATACTTTTACTATATAAAGATATCCCATGATTCCTAAGTTGCATGATAGTAAATGTCGTATGTGTCCCTTGTGGCTACTTGTGGATTCTTTTTGCTGGATTTGAAAAGATGACAACAAATTGAACAAATTGATGTTCAAGAAATGAAGTGGTCCACATGTCTTCATTATGATAGATATATTTCTAGTTTTGGTTCATAATAAGTATGTCCATGTCTCGTAAAACATGATATTCCAAAAACTTAAGAGGTGTTATATAGTATTCAATTAAAGTTTTGTTATGAAAAACAATATTTTAGAAATAAAATATAAACGTTTTTTTTTGTATGATCAAGAAATAATTAAGAGTAGAAAAGATGAAAAAACAAGAAGGACACAAGAAATTTATTATTAACTACTATTTTTTACTTTCTCTTTAAACAAGATTATAAGTACACAAGAATAACAAATAATCCTTTCACTCTAAATTAAGATTTGTAGCATGCAATGATGAGAGACTAATATGTTATTTATAATAAACCTAACATACTAAATTAATGAGTTTTTTATAAATGTCCATTAAAAGCTAACTTAGGGTACAAGTTAACTTAAACAATTAGACATAACAAACAGGTTCAATTTGAAATACTAACAACCGAAGCATTTCGACACCCACATACTAGAACACATTTTGACTACAGTATGTAGTCTTCGACACCAGCATGTGAACATACTTCGATGACATGCACAAATACTGTCGAACTAAAAGCTACTCTTTGGCCCAATATATTTCGTTCCAATTTCTCACAAATCTCCACCTTGGAACAAACTCTAATATCAAAGAACAAACTAGCTTTCTTCACTCAGCTTTATCAACTACATACAGTGAACAAACTTGTAACTAAGTAATATCTCGGTGATCATATCAATAACATTGTGATTTATTGAAACCTTCAGCGCTTGGACTTCTCCACGCTCGATTACCCCTCTGACAAAATGTAGCCTCACATTTATGTGCTTGGTTCGCTCATGATAGACTGAATTATTCAACAGGTGTATTGCACTTTGACTATCACATTTAATAGTGATAACTTGACCTTGAATTTTCAGCTCCTTAGCAAAACCTTCAAGCCATAATGCTTCTTTCTTAGCTTCACTGTGGGAAATATAATCTGCTTCAGTGGTTGATAAGGAAATAACCTTACGAAGTGTTTCTTTTCAATCAATTGTTGTGCCAAACATAGGAAAAACATATTCAAAAATAGATTTTCTGGAATCCATACAACCTGCATAATCAGAGTCGACGTATCTTCGATTACTGCTTTACTATCTTCACCCAAGGCTCTACCATAAATTAGGACTCTGTTTAAAAACCTGTTTATGTACTTTAGAATCCAATTCAATGCTTGTCAGTGAGTCTTTCCAACATTCGTCATGTACCTTCTTACAGGACTTACTGCATATGCTATATCAGGTCTAGTACAGACCACAACATACAACAAAGAACCCACTATGTTAGCATATGACATGTTATTCATATAAGCTCTTTCGACATCAGTACTGGGATATTGATCTATACTCAAGAATCTTGGATGCAGCTCCCAGATCCTTTATATCGACTCTTTGTTGAGTTCATCCTTCACCCTCATTACATCTTCGACATTGTTGCTTGCTATGAGAATATCATCCACATAAAGCAACAAAATTACAAATGAATTATCATGTCGAAATCTGAAGTAAACACAATGGTCGAACTGACTTCTAAAGAAACTTATGTGTGCTATGAACTTGTCAAATCTCCTATTCCACAATATATGAGATTGTTTTAGTCCATATAAGGATCTCTTCATCTTGCACACATAATCTTACTTCCCTTTTTCGACATACCCTTCAGGTTGCCTTATCAGGATTATTTCATCTAGATCACCATAAAAGAACGCAGTCTTCACATCCATTTGTTCCAGATCAAGGTCGAATTGTGCCACCATGGCAAGCAACATTCAAATGGACATGTACTTCACAATAGGATAAACACATCATTGAATTCAACACCTTCTTTCTGAGTCAAACCCTTTGCAACCAATATTGCTTTGTATCTTTTCGATGTCACTCCTTCGATTCCTTCCTTCACTTTGAAAATCCATTTATAGTTGACTAACTTGGCTCCAATATGTTTCTTAATCAATTCTCAAGTGTTGTTATCATTAATAGATTTCATCTCATCATCCATGGCCTTTAGCCATTGAGTCTTATTTTGACTCCTCATAACTTTCTTATGGTCTCTAGGTTCTTCGTCTAGAACCTCACTTGCATAGATTAAGGCATAAGTTATAAGATATGCATACCCATGTCTCTGAAGTGGCTTGATCACTCTCCTCAACCTATATCTTTCCAATAGGTAGTCATTGACAATTTCCTCAACTTCCTCAGCATCTTCTGCTTCTTCTTCGACTTCATTTTGGATACGCAATTCAACATCAACATGCTCCACCTCAACAGGAATTTCTCCCTGTTCCAGCTCTTCGTCAGATATTTCTTCACTTCAACCAACATCATCAGTTTTCTTGAAAGCCATTTCAGCTTCATTGAAAACTACATCTCGACTAATGATACACCTTTTGTGACCTGGCTCTAGGCACCATAGTCTATAAGCTTTAATTCCTTCACAGTATCCCATTAACATGCATTTTAGAGCTCTAGGTTCGACCTTGTCTTGCCTAATATGAGCATAGGCTATGTAGCCAAATACTCTCAATTTGTCGAGATCTGGTGGATGTCCCGACCAAACTTCTTTAGGTTTATTCACATCTGACGCAGTCAAAAGACATCTATTTATTAGATATGTTGCTATCAAAGTAGCCTCGGCCCAAAACACCTTCTTCAATCCATCACTAGTTAACATGCATCTAACTCTTTCCAAAATAGTTCGATTAAATCTTTCTGCCAAACCATTTTGTTATGGAGTACCTGCAGTAGTTATGTGCCTTTAAATACCAGAGTCAACACAAAAACTGTCGTAAGTATCATTGTAAAATTCAAGGCCATTGTCGAATCTCAAACTCTTGTCCTTTATGCTAGTTTGATTTTCAACCAGAGTCTTCCAACTTTTGAAATTATCAAAAGTTTCATCCTTAGTCTTCTAGATGAATACTCATAACTTTCTGAAATAATCATCTACTATTGATAGAAAATACCTTGCTCCTGAATGTGATGGACACCTTGCAGGCCCCCAAAGATCAGCATGGATGTAATCAAGGGATCCATGTGTTCTTTGTTTGCCTTTATTAAACTTTACTCTACAAGATTTTCCAAGTACACAGGGTTCATAAAATTTCAACTTTTTTCGACTTTGTCTCCTCCAAGCAAGTTTTGTTTCCCCAATTCGATTAAACCCCTTTCACTGACATGGCCCAATCTCATATGCCAAATTTCTGTCTTCGACTAAGGTTTCGTGAAGGCAATATTTGTCGAACCACTTAAAACTTCAGCCTCAAGGATATACAAACCTTGTTTCTTCACGCCACTTAAGACTTCCTTCGACCCCTTCATGACTATTAGGATACTTTTCTCTCCTTTGAAAACATATCCTTTCTTGTCGAATTCTCCAAGAGAAATCAAATTTCTCTTCAAATCATATACATACATGATTTCAGTCATAACCTTATTGACTCATCATGGAGCTTGAATCTCACAGATCCAACACCTGCAATCTTGCAAGCTTTGTTGTTTCCAAACAATACACATACACCATCTTGATCACATAGTTCCTCGAACAAGTCTTTGTTTGGAGTCATGTGCCACGTGCAACCTGAATCCATAATCCACTCTTTTCTTGAGTAGTTGCTTGAAACCATAAGAACATCATATGAGTCGAAATCACCTTGAACAATGGTTGCGTTGCCACTATCCTTACCTCCATGATCTTTCAGGGAACACCTTTCTTGTGTAACCCTCATTCTTACAATGATAATATCGAATACCAGATGTTTCATCACTGTAAGACTTATGTTGACTTTTACCTTTCTTCTTGTCGAACTTACCATCCTTTTGCAAGAATTTTCCCTTAACGACCAAACCTTCACCAACCGTCGAAGGTTTATGCACCTTTCGTTCGTTCAAGTCCTTATAATACAAGGCTGATTGAACTTATTAAAAGGACAGGGACTCCCTTCCATACAAGAGAGTTTCTTTGAAGTGAGCATGTGTTCTGGGTAAAGCACACAACAACAACAACACTTGATCTTCATCATCAATCTTCACATCAATATTTTCAAGATCAAGAATCAGCTTGTTGATCATATCCAACTGCTGAGCCAACACTTTATCTTCAATCATCTTGAATGAATACAAAGCTTGCATCAGGTAGATTCGATTTACCAGCGATTCAGTCATGTACATACTTTCAAGTTTCACCCATAACCATTCTCCATCGTCTCCTTTGGTACCTGTAGAAGAACCTTATCACCAAGGCTCAACATAATTTCTATGTGGGATTTCTCTATCATTTCCATCTTCTCCGCTGCCATTAACACAACATTCATGGTTGCCTCTCCCTTCAACGCTTCCAAACAATCCTACTTAACTAGTAGTATTTCATCTTCAAGTGCCACAGACCGAAATCGTTCACTCCGATGAACTTTTCAATCTCATACTTTGTTGAAGACATCTTCTCCATGCTCACCGCACCAATTTGTTGTGAAAATGATGCCTTGGAAACAAATTATAAACTATTTCTTTATTGATAAAGAAACAATCAAGGGTAGAAAAGATGGAAAAACAAGAAGGGCACAAGGAATTTGTATTAACTGTTATTATTTACTATCTCTTTAATCAAGATTACAAGTACACAAAAATAACAGATAATCCTCTCACCCTAAATTACAATTTACAGTATGCAATAATGAGAGACTAGTATGCTATTTATAATAAACCTAATATACTAAACTAATTGGCTTTTTCACAAATACCCATTACAAGCTAACTTAGGGTACAAGGTAACTTAAACAATTGGACATAACAAACATGCCCAATTCGAAATACTAACAATCCAAGCATTTCGACACCCACATACTAGAACATATTTTAACTACGGTATGTAGGTCTTCGACACCAGCATGTGAACATGCTTCGACAAGATGCATAAATCCTGTCGAACTAGAAGCTACTCTTCGACCCAATAGAGTTTGATCCAATATCTCACAAGTTCTTTAATGAAAGTATGAATCATAGTAGTATTGGTGCGATAGAGTTTTTGAGCTTCTTCATCTTAGTAACAAATTTACTATTTTTAGTAACTGGTTTTAAAAAGTTAGTTAGAGAAACTAATTAGTTAAAATTGGTTTCTATTTTGATGAAGTTTGTTAAACTCTTTTTGGTTAGTCGGAACTAGCTTGCAGCTTATTCCATTAGCTACATAAGATTGGTTCATGTGTAATCACAAGTTAAGCTGAATAATACACTTATGTGGCTTCAAAAACTTCTTTTCTTTTCTCTTTTCTCCCTTTTCTTTTCTCTCTCTTCTTCCTTCATTTATGTTGAATTCGGTTTCTTAACATGGTATGTTGAGCATGTGCGATCTACAATCATGCATTCTCGTGTAGTTCCCATTGATCCACAATTAGATCAAAGTCGTCCATACTATGTTTATCTAATGATGAACCTCCATCTGTCAAAGTTACACTGATTCTTGAAGAATTCAATTATCATTCTTGGGCAAGATTCATGTGTCGTGCACTAGGTGGTAAAATGAAGTTTGAATTTGTAAATGGATCCATATCAGTTCCAAATGATCACTTTGATCCTTCTTTTCGTGCATAGAATAGAAGCAATATGGTAGGTAGTTCAATCATGGTTACTTAATTAAGTTTCTGAATCGATTGCATAATCCATTGTGTTAATTGAAAATGCAATTGATGTTTGGAATGACCTAAAAGAGAAATTTTCTCAAGGTGATCTCATTTGAGTTTCAGATTTACAACAAGAAATTTACATTCTCAAACAAGATTCCAAAACTATTACCGAGTTTTATTCCACTTTGAAGGTTTTTAGGAAGAATAGGAAACTTACATGCCAATTCTCAACTATACATGTAAAATTTGATGCTTATGTGAAGCGATGAGGCAAGCAAGAATGAATCATAACTTATTGTATGCAATTAGGTTTCTTACTAACTTAAATGAAAATTTTGCAGTGGGTAGGTCACAAATATAACTCATGGACCAATTACCACTATGAATAAGATTTTTTCAATGGTCCTTCAACATGAAAGGCAAGGAAATTTTACACTTGTTGATAATTCTCAAGCATTGATCAATGCAGTTTGATACAAGAAATTCAATTTCAAACAAGGTGCTTCTAATTTTAAGCACAACACTTCCAAGTCCAAAGTATGCATTTGTTGTGGTAGGACATGCCACACAATTCACGTTTGTTATAGAAAACATGGTTTTTCACCCCACTTTCGAAAAAGTTGTATAGTTAATAATGCCTCCACAAATGATTCTGATGATAATAAAGGCACTTATACTTGTGGAACTATGTGTTTGCAAGTTTACTCAAGAAGTGATCAAATATAAGCATGTCATACCTATCATGGTTTGGTTTTGATGATGACAACTTGGTTTTATTTAGGAGAATTTATGAAGATGAAACATTTGATGACAACCTATGAATATTCAATCTAACCTTAAAAGCATAAAGCCAAGCAAGTATGGCAAGCGGTCAAAGATGCACAAGATAGTTTTATTAAAAGCTCTTCCTCCGAATCAAGTTGATGAACTAGGATTTTGATGATCGCCTTTGATATTCTTTGAGCAAATTCCAACTCAAAGTTATCTCAAACCTCAAGGAAAATAAAGCAAGTTCTTATATTATTTGTGTATTCATCAAATTCTTTAGCTTCAAAGTGTAAAAGAGAGGAAGTGTGAAAACTCGTCTGATCGTGTCTCAATAATCAGTA